>CAUIVZ010000016.1:12716393-13316393 GCA_961763995.1 Juglans cinerea
ACTTTCCTAGTTATATTAGGACTCTTTTTAATTTTTAGTATTTCCCTTAATTAAGTCAGATTTGGATATGGTTATTTAAGGATAATGTTTAGAATATTTTAGGAGATTTGGTAGGATTCTAATAAGGGGCATAGACATGTAAAAGAGGGAAAAAAATCATCATACTAGGGCATCTCTCTCCCCTCTTCTCTAACTACTCCTTCCAGTTTTTCATGATGGCTTGGTGTGGCTAAACTTTCATAATTGGTCGAAGGAAACGGAAGCCTTGGAATCAAGAAAACTGTGAGATCTGATTTGTTTTTAGTGTTCAATTTATGCTTTGAGTATCGAATGTTTTTCTATGCCTATTTTCATTATTGTCTCGTTTAATTACTAGGAGGCCTACTAGTTTATTATTCGTTACAATCTACTGCTAGATTAGACATCAAATTTGTAATTATTTGATCCCTCTAATTTGTGAAGCAACTAAGATTTGATGATTTGTTGCGTCAGAAATTATTAGATCTTAGGAAGAACGCTCGACGAAATTAAATGCAACTGCTTGTGTTTGTGTTGTTTAGCTTCATCGATCTTTCTAATTCTTAAGGTTGCTGCTAGATTAAACCTTTGGCGCTTGTCTTGGGTTGTTTAGTGGTTAAGGTTAATTAGATCTCTTGTTTTCTAATTAACTACGACTAAGGAGAGATAGGAAAATAATTCCAACGGTAAATATTCAAAGTATGAATTAATATATATTTGCATCGATGATCAATTGTAAAATTCCGATGGTGGATGTTGACTTAGACCAAGGTTTGTTCTTTTGATTGATTTCGATACTTTAATTTGAATTGTTTCTTAGTTGTTCTTCTTAAAATTGTTTTCATTATATTCAAGCCCCCCAATCCTTGTTCACATAGCATAAAATTAGGCTAAATACTCTATGTGGGAACGATGCTTACTTGCACTACTACAGGTATTTTTAGGAGTATAGGTTTTATTTTTTGTTACCTACGACAGCACACCAGTTAGTATGATTATTTAGTATTTTATAATGAAAAAATTTATTTTTCACTTTTTCGGAATAAATAGTAACCTTGAGAGTACCACCTACGAGCAATATTTTCAAAATACAATGTGAAATGTCTAAATTAGGTTAGGAAAGTTTTATTTGGACACTTGGCAAGATCTTAGCCACACTTGGTGAATAGTGTTAGACAATGGACACTTGGCACTAAGAGGAACCATGAGATGGCAAAAATAAAGGAAATCAAGTTTTGTGATCATGCCACATAACCAAAACACTATTCCATCCAACCATTCAATTTGTGCAAAATCAAAAAGGGTTTCAACCCTAGTGAAACCCTAAACACTTGGAATCCAATTGAAACCCAAAAAATTTGGTTGAAACCGAGACCCTAAACAGTTTCCTCAAACCCTAAATGGACTCGATTTTAGCTTAGTATTTAATCACTTGATTAAATTACTTCTACATGCTTATTAACCACTAACATTCATGTTATGATATCATTATTTATTGTTTTAAATTTTAGAAATTTTATTGGGCCAAAAAAAATTGGATTTGGTCTTGATAGCAATCCAAACCCCAACCAAACCCTATTGAATTCGGTTAAGGCTCACGAAATTGAGCAACCTTGGCAAAACTTGTGTAAGAAGTTTCCCCCTGCCATGACTGACCAAACACTACCCAAAGTAGCCCCAAATAGTACATGATGTGAAGGCAAAAGGCTACCTCACTCCTCCCTCTCACTCGACAATCCATGGTAGAAAACCATGGGCTGGTTTCGCCCCATGTTTTGGCTGACACAACCATCATTTCAAGTGTCATTTATAGCCTCCCATCACCCTTTAGAAGTTTAAAAAGGCGTTCATGTCTCTTCCCACTTCATTTAATCACTTTCCAACTCTTTTCATGGAGAACAAACTAGAAAGACTCTTAGGCTGAGTTTCTGGCTCAATTTGTGTGACCTTTTTGAAGCAGTTGTAAGTAATTTCTCACAAAGTCTCCTCCAAAAAGGTGTTCCTCTTTGAGTCTAGTTTCTTGGATACGTGTTATTATGATTTTCGTGGTAATTTGACTGGTCAAAAGTTGGTTTAAGCATGGAAAGGTCAGTTTGGGCGATAAACTGGAGAGTGTATGATCAAATAACTTGGTCTGTTTTTTTATGGAGTATATATAACATGCTTATATGAAATTTTGATGAAGATTAGTTGCATGTTATAAGCTTTTGACAAAAGTTTTACTTAGATGAAAAACAAGTTGCAAATCGGAAAGAGTAAAACAATTTCTGTTTTGTATAAGCTTGAATCTTGATGAGAAAACATGATCCAATGGCTTTGATATTTTTATATGATGATTCTAAGACTTTTATCTACATGTTAGGATGTTAGTTTAAGGATTTTTTGTGTTGGTTTCGAAGATATGATTTTTTATTCATGATAATGTTCGGTTAGGTCACAGATTTTAGGTTTTTGGATAGATCTATGTTTTAGTTTAATTTCGGGCATGTGTTCTTGAGTTTAATGCTTGGATCTAAGACATGATTTTAAACCATATGATGTTGTTGGTTTATGATTATTTTCATGAAATGTTTTAGATCAAGTAGTTTGATCAAAACCAAACCTTGAGAAAATCGGTTTGTGAGAAAGTGTTGAAAGTTTAGAAGTTGATTTTTGTAACTTTTGTGATTTGTACTTGATGATTCAAAGCATGTTAGTTCTTAGGAGTGTGTTATGAACATATCGGAAGAAATGTTTTGAACTTTTGGGATTTTTTAGATGTTTTGAAAAAAGACAAAATCTTGATAACTAAGGGTTGTGTTTTTAGTTAAAAAGCTTGACGTTTTCTTATTAGAAAAGAAATTGTGAGTTTGTGAAGTGGATTTTTTTTTTTTTTTGTTAGTGTGCTATTTGGCCATAGGTATGATTTTCTAAGTTGAAATATCATGGTTTAAGCATGAGGAATGATATTTGATAGAATTGTAACAAAAATCAAGAAAAATGGCATGTGTTTCAGCGTTGATGAGTTTGTTATGGTTGTGTTGTGTTTTAATTTTTTCTAATTAGATATTTGGATTTAAGATAAAATTTATATAAGGAATGTAAATTTTGGTGAGTTTTGGAGTTAGGATATAAAATCCTTAAGTTATGGGTAAAATGGTAATTTTATTCTAAGATAGTATTTTGTTTCTAAACTACTAGTGATGAAATTCCTAACGTTTAAAAATCCCTACTTACAGTTTCTAAACTATTAGCAATAGATAGTATTTTGGTGTCCTTAGTCGAGTTACGCGAGTTACTCAACGGACTATCCCAATAGTTTTATTTTATGCATGTACTTATAGAGCTCTGTCTCCCGTACCTTTGAGATTACATACATTTTGAACTTATGCTGTAATCGTGGATATCTATCACTTTCATGTTTATGTAATATGTTTCAGAGTTATTTGGGATACTTTTAGTTTGGTGCATAGTATTGCTTAAAAAGAAATTCTCCGATGCGAATATTGCATATTGTTAGATGCATGTTAGGTGCATTGCATTTTTAATTGTCATAAATGGAAGCATGTAACCTTGTGTTGCATGCCCTAACGCTTTAGATGTTCGTTCAACCTCAAGCACAATCTGGAAGCTTCACAGGGTGGTATCAGAGCAATACGTCTCTAGATTTTTTTTTTTTTTAAATCCACATATCCTTAGGAATTGCACCAAATGTTAGGATTGAAATTTTAGTCTTTCTTAGGCTTGAATTTCTTGAAGTATAAGAGCTAATACATGATTTTGATATGCGTGGCGGTATGTTTCAAGAAGTGACACATGACTCGCGGTAGGATACTTTGGAACCCTGGTGAAGATACCAATCAAGAGAATCAAAATCTCGTAGTGGATAGAGAACAAGGATTTACTGAAGTAATACGTCTATTGATTGACGTGCTTAGACATCATCAACAGCAGCAAGTGCAATCACCTAAACTCGAAGTTAGGGGTTTTTCTTATGATAAGTTTCTGATCCACCGTTACCTGAAATTTTCCAGTAATGAAAGACCTCTGAGGGCAGAAAAATGGATTATAGATCTCGTAAGGAGATACGAGATATGCGGATGCACTGAGGACCAGAAGGTTCTATAACGCTGGATTTTATTCTAAGGAGAACTTGGAATTTTGTAGGATACCCGAAGGGAGCTTATGATAAGGGAACTAGGAACCCTTTTTTAACATGGGAGAGATTCAAAGAGGAGTTTGATAACAGATTCTTCCTAGATTCTGTCAAACAACAGAAGGTGTAAGAGTTTGCATCTTTAACTTAGGGCATTTTAACCGTGGAGCAGTACGCCGCCAAGTTCATGGCTTTGGAGAGGTTCCCACCTCATTTGATCTCTACAAAAAGGATGTAGGCACAGAAGTTTCAAGGGGGACTTCAACCTATGTTTCGAAGCCAAGTGGCTTGTCACCGAATAGAAACTTACCAGGAGTTGTTAAACGTAGCTGTGATAGCAGAAGCTGAACAAAGAGGTCTGGCGATCCAAATCAATTCCGAACGGAAGAGGACCATGTCCTTTACTGCAAGGGGTAGTGTTGAGAAGAGAAGATCTTTTCCCAGCCTGGCTAAAGACAAGGGAATAGCAATAGGAAGGCAGACACCATATTTCCACCCGTAGTGCCCAAAGTGTGGACAACAGCACCCTCGAGAATGTCGCTATGGATATGGAGTTTGTTTTTTATGTGGGAAACTCGGACACATGATCAGACATTGTCCCAACGTCGCACAAGGTAGTGGAGCTAGTGATAACAAGCCAAGAACCCGCGTCCCAGCGCGCGCGTATGCTATAACCCCAAGTGATATTGATATTGATGCATTAGAGACTGAAGAAGCTGACGTCATCACTGGTATTTCCTTATTATTTGTGTATTTGTTTTTAGTAGGGCTGAGCTCCGACTCCGACTCCGTCGGAGTCGGAGTTGTCGTTTCTGAACTTCGACTCCGACAGGAGTCGGAGCGAAATTTTTACTCTGACTCCAACTCCGAACGAGATCAGAGTCTGACTCCGATCGGAGGTCGGAGCTCCAAACGGATGACCTTCTATTGGGCTAAAAAATATATATAACTACTTAAATATTAAACATTGACTTTTGGGGAGATGATGACATACATACGGCATACCTGTGTCCATGAATATGGGTTCAACAAAAGGGTTGGTAGATTCCCGTCGAAATCTTCATAATTGAATTTAAGTGGTCCTAGTGTCCTACTGCTACATTTGCTCTCTAATTAATTTGTATTTTTGGAGGTTTGATTAGGTTCGATCTCTAATTGACATGATAAAATGATATAATATCAACCAACATCAACCCTATAATATTGTCTCCAAATATATTAATATAATAATGTGGTCAATTTCTTTTGTTAAATAAATTATATGCAAAAATTAATTGATCCATTACATTACATAGCACTATTAACAAAGGTAGGTGTGTCTACGACTTGATCTAAAAATAAATATAAGACTAATAAGAGTATCATGTGGTGGGTTCTTGTTTCAGTCTTTGCTCAGATCGAGCACAATGTAATGTAACTACATAAATATGATCACCAAAGCCCAAGTCCAATCCTGTAAAAAAAATACAAAAAAGATAAAAAAAAAAAACTTAAATACAATAGTTTAAAAACTAAATAGCACGTATGATGTAGCCATACATTATAACAGTCTCATTTATAACGTAATAACAACATTGACTTAATCTTGAAAGATAACTACATAAATATTAAACATGGATTTCACTCAAATCTCAATGGTTCATTGGTCATGCCTGAAATAAAGATAGAAAATTGCAATCAATAAATGAAAAAAATTGAACACGGTAAAAGTAGAATTTGATTCTTACCAAGAAATTGGGTTCTCTCAACTCCATCCCAACTCTCAAGAGGCGTCCGTCTCAGACTCTCAGTCATTAGCAATTATGTTAGGGTTCATAATTAGGTCTATAAAATTATAAAAAGTAGAAATTAGAAACATTAAAAATAATTAAATAATAATTTAAAAGCATATAAACTTACCCGATTCAACCTTATAGCTCTCGGCATCAACGCCAACGATTTCTAGACCAATGGGTATTTCACTTATCCAATTCTATGTGCAAACGAGGGCTTCCACGGTTGACGGTGACAATGAACTCCGATAAGTATCCAACACGCGACCACCAGTGCTAAATGCCGACTCTGAGGCAACCGTAGTGACAGGAATGGCTAGCACATCTCGGGCTATACGAGAAAGGATTGGATACTTGGTGGAATTAACCTTCCACCAAGTTAATAACTGAAATACATCACTAGGTGTCTCGACAGCTTCCATAAAATATCGTTCAACCTCAGATGTACACTGCATAATATTCCTTGTTGCAATGAGTTGATGATACTGCTGCATAATACGATGGCCTCTAACCCCTACGGATTGTCAGTATCACCTAAGGAAGCTGTCGACCCTGTCGGCCTCGAATGTGAGGAGCTACCAACTGCATATGAAGGCTGACAACTATTGTTGTAGTGATTATATAGGTCATCAATATCACTTTTTAGCACTCTAATAAACTCTGCAACTTCACTGCCCTGATGACAGAATTTACCCAAAATTCTAGAACGGCCAACTTATATCGGGGGTCAAGGATCACAACCACAAATAGTAATCTATTTATCTTCTCAACATTCTCCCAATATTTATCATATTTGGTCTTCATCCTCGTAGCCATAGCAGATAACAATCCACTAGAGTCAGCACAACCATTTTTCAAGTGGAAGTGAAGCTCCGAGAGCTCGCTGAAGCACAAGTTTGCAGTCGTATATTTGGATCCAGATATCCGCATGGTTATGTCATAAAGAATTCTTAAAAATTCAACAAAGTACCTCACACTGGTCCAATCATGTGTGTCCGGCTCATCGAGCCCCTGTCCTGCTATCTCCAACAAAGCATACCTCAGGTCCCCATCCTGGACCTCCATCCGCTCGAACTCTTTTTGGTACTTATGTGCCACATCCAACATCATGTATGTAGAGTTCCATCGAGTCGGAACATCCAAGTACAACATACTAGAACATTCAATCTTAAGATCTTTTGTTATTGCCTTAAACTTGGCAAGCCTTTGGGGGGAACCCCTCACATATCGCACAATGCTGCGGACTCGGGTAATAGAATCATCAATCTCTTTTAACCCCTCAACAACTATAAGGTTGATTATATGAGCACAGCATCGAACATGAATAAACTCATGGGCCCGAATGACATTATCTTTTACCGTCGTGTTCCGCTTAAACCAATCAATTGCTGTTTCATTAGCACTAGCATTGTCAACTGTAATACACAGCACTCGAATTCTCCAGTCCTTTAAACAATCGTCCATCTTCGCCCCAATGGATACACATTTATGATCCACAATTTCTTTAAAGCCAATAATTCTTTTATGCAAAATCCACTCACTATCAATATAGTGTGTTGTGATACATGTAGCAGACATTCTGTATGGACGTCCATGTGTCAGTCGTAAACGACACTCTCTGGCCAGTAGTAATAAACATTTTCCTCATCTCCGCCTTGTCTTTCGCATGCCTCTTCATACAATCTCGCATCACCGTATACAGTGAAAGAATGGGAAATCATGGCTCAACAAAATTTAAAAACTTTCGAAAGCCTCTTTTCTCGATTGTGGTAAAGGGCATCTCATCAGTAATTATCATCTCTGCAAGCATGTCCCTCAACATCTTCTCACTGTATTGAGGAATGACCAATTTCTTAGTCTGTATACCATCAGTGGCTATAGAAGTTTGGTAACTGAGGTTGGTTTGATCAGTGGCCGCCAATCCCTTCGCGATCTTATATCGTTGGCAACCATTTAGATGTGCTATTAACACACTGGTGTCTTGCTTTTTCGAATGGCATCCACAAAGTTGCCCACAGTGATGACATCTTGCTACCGGGTTTGCAATTTCACCAAGAATTTTGGTGAAATGCTCCCATGTCCACGACCTCTTTTTAGAAGGTCGTGGTGGTTGATCTTGCTCAATGGGCACATCCTCCTCTTCGTTGAACATATCCTCATCCTCTATATCTACTGGTAGTGGGAGTCAACTACTCACACAAGATGTAGCTGCCCTAGGTGTGGCTTTAGGGGTGGAAGTACCTACCAGTGTAGGAGCTGTAGCATTGACATCCGCCACATTCCCTTATGGATGACCGTCTCCACTAGGTCTAGGATCCATATCACAATCAAATAAGCTAAAAAAATAAATTAGAAGCAAAAAATTAGTTTAAAAAATAACTAGGCTACATTAAAAGGCATCAACTAATTTAAGATGGAGAAAAATCATCCTCATAGCCATAACAGATAAATAAAATCATCTTGCACCATTTCTTACACACACATATATAGAATTGATAAAAAAAATGATAGAAATAAAAACATGAACAATAAATCAGTGTTTATAATACTTAATATATCTATTTATGTACAACACCAGTGTGTGCAGTGTGCATAGTAACTCATTTGCATGCTAAGCATTTCTCTTATCTCCAGTACTTCAATCATATCCTTCTACATTGCGTACAACTTAGACTATTCATTCTAATCAGGTTTCATTCAAAGTTTAGTAAGACAATAATTATAAGCCTAAGCTAAGCTAAGCTATACATGATGCCTGTCCAATTATACTAACAACTTTTGCATGAATGGCCTTGTGTCAAATAAGAATGTGGAACCTCTCACTTTTAACGGAGCTAATCTGAGAGTGGGGAAGGAGCCCCCCCTTAAATTGACTACAAAAAGGGAGGATGTATTCGAGCTTTTATTGCCTATGTAAAGTACGTATGAAATACTACTGCACAAAGGAAAAATAAAATAAAAATCACGGTTTTCTTCGTATTAGAACATAGCACTCATCTTTTGCCAAGTAGTTCTTCTCGACTCACATTCACATGTATAGGACATATGACGCATAATACTCCCTAACTCTCTAATTCACTATATGAGCTGCATATAATGCTGCCGATATAAAAGTTTGGAACAATAATACAGATTTCATATGGAGATTTTAGTACTATTGCGTCTTTCTCTTTTAAGATTGAATAATTCAATTAGAGGAAAGATGTCCTCTATATATAGTAATTAGTACGTAGTATCTACAGTGCAAAATCTATATCTAAACCAAACAAGAGATAAAGTCAAATTAGTTTATAGATTTTAATTTTTATCAAAAAGGTTTAAAAAAACCCTTGAAGTCGATTACTTCTTCAATCTTCACTATCAAATCAGAAAGGATTTGTCAAGTAGAGACACAGAAAAAAAAAATGAAAGAAAGAGTACAGGCTCCTATTATTTCAGTTTGAAAATTTCAGTTTCCTTTTCCAAGTATTAGAAGCTGTGGGTCCTATTATTTTCCTATCAACAGATAACGGGAGTGGGTGTTATTTGGGTATCTTGTTTGGTCTGATGAACTACTTCATGTCACTACTCACTAGCATTGATATTGCTATGGTAAATTTTTGCTACACATTTTATCAAACGCATTGCATGCATACTGGTTTGCACAGTCCAAATGGCATCAACCATATTCAATTTTTGCTACATTTCCTTACAACAACACAAATTCACAAGACATAATTCCCAAAACAACTAATTCGAGGCAACCCAACAACATGGAAAAAAAAAACATAAAATTAAATCAACTTTAGGGCTCGGAATTGAAAACATACCAAAGGGCAAAGGCTACGAAGGCTGGCCTGAGAAGTGAAGGGGAACAAAGTGTTGCGCACTACGGAGGCGCAAAGAGGAATGGCGGCAACAGAGAGGCAACAAGGTGGCGAGAGTTCACCGTTTACTGGTAGTCTGGTTCAGAGAAGGGAAGAAGGAAGAAGGGAAGGGGGTTCTACGTTTTGGATCCCCCGTGTGATGAAACGACGTTGTTTAATATTTTTTTTAAAAAATCTGAGTCGGGAGCTCTGAACTCCAACTCCGACTCCGATGCTTTTTTCGGAGCTACTCCGACTCCGATTTCCAATCACTCCAACTTTGTTGGAGTCGGAATCGGAGCGGAATTCAGGCGGAGTCGGAATTATCGAAAGTTTGCACAGCCCTAGTTTTTAGTATGAATGTGTGACGCCCCCAGACCCCTTCTTGGGATTGGACAGAGATTGAAACGTTGGTACATATAACTCAAGGCATGTTAGGTTTATGACAGATAATATGCAATGCACCTAATATGTCACTAGCATTATGCAATAATCGTAGTGGAAAAAGTTTGATCCGAAGTAAAAATTTGAGCAATTAATGCATGGTACCAATATAATGCAACTCCAAAAGTGTGCTTGTTCAAAATCTTCCAAATACAAGAAAGGGGTTTTGTAACACCCATTCCCCATAGGTCTGGAATGTTATGTATATTCATAACATAATGCCTGGTAAAGAGATTCCGTCTCATAAAATACCTCATCTATTGGATCATAAAACTTGTCTAGCATGACAGTTTTCATAACATAAAAGCTAAAAAATAAAAGAAATGACATAAGCTAGTTCTATGTGAAAGCAACAATGCTTAAATGTCTAAATCATACACGAAGTCTCTGGAAATTTATTCTACTCCTGGCACTCTTGCTCTGTATCTACGAAATCATCATTTGGGACATAAAAACATAAAAATAGAGAAACAAACAAATGAGTCGAAGACTCAGTATTAGCACAACATATTGTAAACTTAACTTAGTTTAACATTAGGCTTAATTTTGAAAAATTACATATATCGTCACACATTCACATAGCATATATATCATTCATTATTAACATAAGCGAAATCATACATAATCATGGCAATACATATAACGTGGATGCATAAATGACTGACTCTATGCATTTCCTAACAATCATACATGACTTGTTCATCTTGTCTTTCACTTAATTAGTGGCAATCATTACATGTGTACATCGATCAAATTGTTGTTGGCCGTATATAACATATCATAACATGTAGTGAAACATGCTATCACTTAACATCTGGTGAACCACGCTTGAGTCTGTGGCACCATGTAACGTATCATAACATGTAGTGAAACACGCTTGAGTCCATGTTATCACATATCATATGGTGAACCACGATTGAGTCCGTGACACCCCATAACATATCATAACATGTAGTGAAACAAGCTTGGGTCTGTGTTATCACATATCATATGGTGAATCACGCTTGAGTATGTGGCACCCCATAATGTACCATAACATGTAGTGAAACATACTTGGGTCCGTATTATCACTTAACATCTGGTGAACCGTGCTTGAGTCTGTGGCACCGCATAACATAACATGTGGTGAAGCACGCTTGGGTCCGTGTCACCTTAAAACATCATATCTTTCATGTGGTGGACCACGCTTGAGTCCGTAGCTTGCACATCCACCCTAACATAAGACCAATTTTAAAGTTCCCTCGTCATTCATGTCATTTCTTACTAACTTTCATAATGCATAAGAACATGTTTGACTTAATGAATTTACTTGGCATGATATACTCTTGTACATGGCATAACATTTTACATGACATATTAATGAGTTTTACACCACATAGCATAACATAGGCATGGCATGACATGATCTAAATATTACATGAACATTACACGGCGTACATGTGATTTTCATAATATCTCATCCATCTAACAATCCATACCGCCATAGCATCATAAGCATATCATCGTAATTCATCGAGATTCGTGGAAAGGGGCCTAACCTTGACTTGGCTCCTAGCATAGCATCAGTAAACATCACATTTTCATGCAAAATCAGAATATTTACAATACACATAAAGGTATGATCATACTACTTACCTCTTGGCGTTGCTTCCACAATCTTACTTCATAGCTCATGACCTATACGAGATACTAGATGTTACTAAACTTCTAGAAAACGTGTCGTAGCATTCTACCCCATTGAACACATATCATGAACTTTAATCTAATAAGATCTTTAGCTATATACTGAATTCAATAATTACTAATATCATATAATTAATAAAAAAATAATTTCCTATCTAGTCCTTCAAATATAATTTAGTATGGGATATATTTTATCTATTCGATAAAATAACAGTGAAAATGTTTGAGTCATAAAATAGACTTAATAATACTTAATATTAAAATTCTTGTAGGCCATTACTATAATCAAATCTTAATTTAATACTTATAACATATATTTTTTAAAAATAGAATCTCTAGGCTAATATATTTATTTAATTTAAAAACTAAGCCCAACTTAACATAAAAAATCACCTAGCAAGAGGTTTCTTGCTAGCCCAATTAAAAGTTAAATCCCCCAAGAAAATCAACCACTTAAACATTAAAGGGCATCAAGGTGATGGTCTGCTCATTAGGCCCCAAAGGGTAAAGGCCCAATGGCCCATCTCTAATTTAAAGACGTAAGAACAATCTTGAAATCAAAAGAATTTGAAAAATAAAAGGTGCATGCAACAAACTCATAATTAAGCAATTAAAAGTGGGTTTCCATGTGCATGGTTGGAAGGGTATTTTTGTGATGCTGTAAGCTTATGGGTATATTATGGGAAGACCAAAAACAAGAAAAGAAGTCTGCTTGTATTCACAGAACAATGGAGAGACCAGGAAATCGTGTGATAACAGGGGACTCACCGAGAGAAGAAGAACCAACTGCGACGTGGGTCTGGGTGGCTGGAAGTGACTGGTGGCACAAGCTGCTGAGAGAGGAAAAATACGTTTTGTGGTCTGTTAGACCGAGAACCACGACATAAAGGAGAAAGAGGAGGAAGATTCCAACGTGGGCTTACCGGGAAGGTGTGAGTTCAATGGGCAGTGATCAGCCGACAGTTTCTAAGTTGCCTGAGAGGTGTCCCAACTTTTCTAGTGGTTGACGGAGGACTGAGCAAAAGCACACATGGGATGTTTGTTTATTGACAGTGGCGAGATAGAGCAATAGGGGGTCGATGCACATCGTGAGTGAAGGGGAGACTTACAGGCAACGTCTTCTATGGTAGTTCTCGGTGAGGTGGCGGCTTGGTATGGATGCTATGGTGGCTTCTGTTTTTGACGTGGGGCTTGTTGTGAGAATGTGTTTGGCTGTAAGTATGGGCAATGGCTTATGGGAAGGTTTTGGTTGCAAGGGAGCTACTGGTTTGATGGAGGAAAAAATGTTAGGAAAAAGAGAGGATTTATGGGAGGGTTTTTGAGGTTAAAGTTGGTTTCAATTAGAAAACTATTCAAATTAATAAATAGAGATAAAAGGGGCGTACAGCCTATCGAGTGGAGGATCCTATTCAAATCAAATTACCATCTCAAAACATATCTTAATAATAAAAATACTAATAATAATAATAATAATAGTAATAATAATAATAATAGTGATTATAAAAGTAATAATTCTAAGCCCTAATTTAGGACCTGTATGTTACAGGTTTAAACCATAACCTTCATAATACCAAGTTTGCAAAACATAACGACTTTCACATTGCCAATCTAAAGGATCCTATTTGGATTTTTCCTCGTCAATAATCTTCCGTAATTCCTCAAAAAGCTTAAGTACTTCACAGATGAAGCAGTCTGCAGCTTTTAGCCTCTCCTCTACTGTTGGCTCTGCTGAGTGCTTAGGGCTATTTGGGGCCTCCTTAATGGTTGGGGACCCTCCCTTTTGCGTTTCCCCCATGGTCCTTTAAACTGTCACTACTTCTACCATTCCGGGTGGGGAATAGTAGTAGAAACTACCACAGTGAGATTTCGAGAAATTTCAACAAGTTAACCAATAACATACAATAAGATAATATAAGCATGCAGAGGCAAACCATGAGAATGAATGCATGTACATTTACTTAACCCAAAAACTTGTTTCATGCTTGTGCACTTTTCCAAAATCATTGAACGTGTATCCATGTAACAGATTAAAAAAAACAGTGAACTTGTAACCAAGTAACAGTATAACCAAATAATAGAGTATCATTTCTTATTAATCTCTTGTAATCTTTTCGATATAACAATGTAGGTGGATACTTCACCACTCGCCTAAGCACCGTGGGCTCTCTGCTAGTTACCACATCACATTAGCAGCCCTCTTGACCGGGTGTGAGTATGTTAGAGTCCATATAACATGGCAATTCGCAGTTCGCAATTCGCCTTCACTGTTTTCAATGTAGTGCATCCACTAGTGTTAGGCGCTACTTCACTCCAGAATCCTTTAAGAAGAATTCATCCGAAGTACTTTGACTATTCTTCGTCAACCCAGGGGTTACCTCTTCAATTTAAGCACTCTAGAATGGACAGAAGAGTTCCACTAGGATATTCCCACATCATAACATTTGGGGTCATGAAAAAATATGTATACCCTTTCTCTTTCAAAAACACAACCCGAAATGCATGTGACATGTTCTGTGACAAAGCTCGTTTTCCTTAAATGTAAGACTTGAAAATGTATGCCATGAATCATGTAAGTCTTATGCAACGAAATCATGTATTCATGCCATGTATCGAAGTGCATCACATTTACGGTTTAAAAGAATTAGAAGATGCAGTATTCATGTACATATAAAATAACATGTCAAAGCTCAACCAAGGCATACGATGTTACTCAAAATGCAAACGTGGCATTTTAGTCTACGAACAACAATTGAGCTTGGCATAAATGGACATGGCCGAAACATAGCATACTTCAAACAACAATTCCATAATCAAGTTTAACCAACAACATGCAAAGTTTACATGCTACATACAAACATTATCCAATGGTAGGTTAGAAGTTAACTTACAAATATCCAAAGTAAAGGAATACCAATGAGCAAGCAAGCAAAAAATATATTATGCAAATCATTAAACTTAGCGAAATAATAAAACCCTAATCTGAGAGGGTGTGTGAGTGGCGTGTTAGGGTCTTCCCATTCGGTTATAGGATTCTTTTCTCTATTTCGTAATGTCTTCAAGTGCTTAGGCCTAAAGGGTAGCCCTAGGCCAAGAAGTGATGGTGTTCCTTCCTCAATATTTTGGTCTTAGTGTTTTTCTAGTGAGCATGGCATGTGTGAGTGGTGCATGCCATGCATGATGAACATCACTCCCATGGCCAAAACTACACAGAAAAGGAAACCCTAGTTACCTAAGTGGTGGCTGAAGGTCTCTCGTTCTTCCAAAGGTATCTCTTTCACTCGTGCCTTGCTAGTGGTGGTTCGGTTTTCCTCTTGAAGAAGACCCTAGTTTTCTTATGTTTTGACAACATTCACCAAAATGGGACTCCAAACACTCTAGCCTTTCCTATTTCCCACACTAACTTTCCCTCTTCTGACATAAGAGAATCAAAGGTATAATGTGCATGGGCGCCAAGTGGCACAAAGCTTCTAGCTTTGGCCGAAATCCCCTCTATCTTTTCCTCATCATTGCCTTGTTTCAGAAATGTCACAAGCCTTTATGCATGAGTGACACAAACCTTAATGCCTTTGATGTGTTCCCTCAAGTGGTCTAGGTTCAATGAACCTTCAAGGGCGTATAGGTCTTTTTATGGCCGAACCCTAATTTGTCTCCTCAATTCTAGAGCCTTCTTGCTACTAGGCGTGTGCATGGTTGCCATTTGGCAATGGCGTGTGTGTTGCCTTAGCCGACCTTCTTTCTCTCTCTCTTGTGTTCATCTCCCACTAAGATTCTTCTAGAATCATAAAAAGTTGTGTGCGCCCCTTCCCTAGGCATCTCTCCCTCTTCCTCATGATTACATTCCTCTAGAAACTCCCACGCTTCATGCATGCGTGACACTTGGCAGATATGGGGTTGAGGCCCCTTGGGTGGGCATGTATCTCTTTGACCGAAACCCTAGAGTTTCTTTAAGACTTGTGCATCAGATTCTAAATCTTCCCCATGCGCCCCTCATCATCTCAATCTTATAGGAACTCACACAAACATAAGTGCATGGGGGGAGGGGGTGGCATGTGGCTTTGGGGTTCCGAAACCTTCTTTTCTCTCTCTCCCTTCTTCCACTTTCATGTCCAGATTCAATGTACCCTGGATGTAGGTTTGCATGTTGGTCATGTGGCATGTGGGTAGGTGAGGTGGGTGTGCGGCTTGTTTGTTTTCGGAGATGAGATGAGATGAGTTGAGATTAAAGTTAAAAAGTTGAATAAAATATTATTAGAATATATTTTTTAATATTATTTTTGTTTTGAAATTTGAAAAAGTTGAATTGTTTATTTTATTTTGTATTGGAAGTTGGGAAAGTTGTAATGATTAGAGGAGATGAGATGAGATGTTTTCTGAAAACAAACGAGACTAAGTGCCGAACCCCACATCTCCTTCCATCACTTTAGCTTCTTCTAGAAGCCTTCATACATGTTTGCCAAGTGAGATCAATGTGCTAACCAATGTGCTTCTTCTCTAGGTTCCAATGATGGGATTTCTAGAGAAAGCTAAAAGTTTTTCCTCTTCCATGTAGGCGTCTCCCATGACCAAAACCCTAATTAGGGTTTCCTAAGCCCTAGGCCTTGTAGCTGACTTTCACTAGCCCATTATGGGCCTCTTAGTGGGCTTGGGCACCTCTTCTCTAAGCAAGGCCCTTGTTCTTTCTTATGTTCTTTTCATGCCAAAACTTGGACAAAATATATAAGTGGGCTAAGACTGAGATAATAAAAGTGGAAAGTAAGGACTTAGCAAAGTCCAGGTCATCACAAGTAAGTTGGCTTGCACGAGGCCGATCAGGTAGAAGGTATTTCCCTGAAGTCGAGTGGTGAAGCAACTCATCCTCTGTTTTCCATCAAGCGATGAATGTATGTGTGAAAAACCTTTATGCAATGGCACTTCTACCAAGTGAAACCAATATGATTTATGGATTTGACCTAACGAGCAATGGGTGACTCCTCGTTGTTAATGTCTAAATTCGAAAAACAGGTTGAAATGGAGGAAAGAAATATCTCTAGCCTACGATGATGATTCGCATTCATCCATAAAATAAATAGTAAATAAGTAAATAAAAATACATAAAGAGAGACATAGAGATTTACGTGGTCCGGCATAGAAGTCTACGTCCATAGGTTATTTGGGGGTAAAAATCCACTATAATTGGTGATTTTAAAATCTCTCATGGTCTCATATATCATTTAATACAATAGAGAAATTTAGGGTTTCAGGAGGTTGAAGACGATGCATCCCTTGAGAGAGATCTGGTGGAGTCATTTGCGTGGTAGAGTATATGCATAGAGAAATCATAGAGAGCTCCCTCTCATTTGTAAAGATCACCTCCTTTTATAGAGATCTATTTCCTTCCTTGGAGTGATTGAGTCCAACTTGCATTCTAAAACCTTTTCCTTTTAGGAGTCTCAATCAACTTCTTTTAGTTTATCTATTCCTTGACTTATATCTTCCATGCCTTATCTCTTGGCTTTATCTCTTCCTTTATTATTAGTGATAGGTTTTCAATGGGTTAGACCTAGTCAACTTTGTCCCTAACAGATGCTCGTGATTCTTAAGGTTGACTTGCTCGACAAAAAGACCTTTAGAATCTTCACCTCAACCATGAACTGGTCCATAGCTTCCTGCTCCTATGCAATTTAATGGAGATCTCAAGAACAATCTGTGAAGTTTGTAGTAAGGGCCTTCGAGGATGGTCTTCTAGAAAGTTTGTTTGTACGAACATTTGCATGATATTTGAGCGTACTGACAATTACATGTGATTGTTTGTTGTTAGGAAAGTAGACATATTTTCGTATTTGGTGATCATTTTTGGTGGGATCAGTGGATTTTTGCCTCGTACTGCGATTTTGTTTGGTGTTTAATGTTTTCGCTTTGGTGTATGTGTAAGAATGTTTTTGTAGTAACCAGCACTTAAGTGGTCAAGGAGCCCGTCGACCCCCTGGGTCTATCTTAGGAAGTGGTTGTGCCCATAAACTCATTCCCGAAGGAAACCCGCGTGAGCCGTTTGTAGAGCTTAGAGGCTCATTCTCGGAAATAATTTGCTGGTAGCAGTTGTAGCAAGTGGAGACACTCGGCTTGTATTTGGCGGGAGGATTCCTTGCCACGCTAAGGGGTTGAGGAGAGAAACACTTTGTTGAGTTGCTTTCTCCTTTGGTAACTAGGGGCGAGTGTAGGAACTTAGCTTAGGTGTTAGCGGGAGGATGCCTCGGCCGCGTAAAATGGGGTGAGTGTAGGAACTTTACTCATGGGTGCGAGCACAGAGCATCGACTTTGGCGGGAGATGGACTTGACCATGTTGATGTTAGAATTAAGCTCGATCGCTTAGTCGTGGTGGGAGTCGAAACACAACTGCACTGTGGTGGGAGCTGGAGCTCGATCATACTAAAAAAAACCCAAACAGGTTAGATTAGATAATCCAAATCACAAGTTTGAGATTTGCAAACCCGAGTCATCTCGCTTGAGTGTGGTGAAGACTAGTGACACACGGGTGATGCTCGTAGGCAACCATGCTTTGGCAACAATGAGAACATGGGATGCCTGCGATACTGAACAGTCTAATCTGATGATAACAAATTAAGATGCTCGAGCAGTGCTTGAGAGGGGCTTCACAGCCAGTGTTTCGCGCCACGCAGGTGATTTCCAGCAAAGTATATTCTTGAGGCGTACAATCACTAGGTTTCTTGTGGAACATCGAGGAGTTTTGTGGGTAAGATCTTCCAAAAATCAAATTTGTTAGTAAAAATGAAATAGCAAGTTTGAAAGAGACAAATCAGAGCAATTTAGTTGTTGCTTTCAAATCTTCCTCGACTGAGATCATGAATGATTTTTGCATGGGGAAATTGTTTGTCCTTGAGTGCTTTTGTAGCAATGAAAATTGTTTTATCTTTGGATGATTTTTGTTCATTCACTCTCTCTCTTGGAGGCGAGTCGAGTTCAACTCCGAGTCAAGTAGCTCGACTCTTTTTTTTTTGGACTGTATTGGCAAGCAAAATCCATGTGTATGGCGATGGACACCCTGTGTGATGAGCAATTGGCGAGGAACACTTCGTGTAGTGAGCAACTGGCAAGCAATACTTTGTGGGCCATAAATTGGTGAGCAATACTCTATGAAACTCATGTGTGGCGAGGAAATACATTAGCAACAACTAGTAATGCTGATAAATGGTTTCGGTGGGCAAAGGCAAGCAAACATGGCGGGCAACCAATTTATTCTGGGCAACATGGTGGAATAATTCTGGTGCAACGGTGGTGTAGCGGTGTAACCATGAAATGGCCTGCGAGTTGTCGGCGGGTGGCGCTACCCGCAGCATGCATCGCACACGATTCCTCTGCCTGCCTTCATTCATCGGATTTGGGCATGCCACCGGGTAGGGAACTCCTCGCCGACAGGCCCAATCGTGGCCATCGGCGGCCTTAACGGTCCCTGGGTAGTTAAAGGGTGACTTCCCGGTAGTGTTTGGGTTCTTAGCGATGAGATACCGACGAGAAACCCCCATCGGCACTGTCATGGTGCTTGGCCTAGTGGCCGGGACTATGCTAGGCCACACATGAAGGTGGTGGGCAACAAGCCCGTCATGCACAGTGATCCTCGCATGGTGACGTGCAAGTGCACAGGGCCATGCACGTTATGTGCTTGTGCTTAACAAAACTATCGAAATAAAATAATAGGTGCATGGTCGAGTCTCACTATTTACATGAATTGTTCATTGCATCTTCAAGAGCATTATCTCTCATTAGCAATTTCTGTCATGGATGCCTAACCTACTTATGGTTTCATTTTCAGAACCATAGACTTTGGTGCAAAGTTAGGACCAGAAATGAAGCCCAAGGAGGAAGAGCCAACCCCGCTTGAACCTTGAAGATGGAGGCCTGTCTTTGTCATAGGCATCATGCATCATTGTAAGTTGTACTTAGCCTTTGGAAATGGGTGACCATTGTTTTCGGTCTGCCTCCTATTAGGCGATGAACATACCATTTTATGTTGTATGTAACTCGAATTAATGTGTTGATATGAATAAGAGTAATATTATTTCTAATTCTATTTTAGACTCTGGTACTACAAGGTCTAGTTACCGACTATACTTTTATCTTTTCTGTTGCTATCTTATACCCATATCCCACACATGCACTTTCATCCGGATGAGGAATGCCTGATCTGATCAAACCCTGGGTGTTGATCGCCTAGCTGACACCTTTGGCACCATAGAACCTTACATGAACCTTTACACGAGGGATAGGGCACAACAATAACTGCTATTGGGCAACTATCCAAATGACCCCATACAAAACCTTGTATGTAATGAAGTGTCGATAGCCTTTATGTTGGGATGAAATTGGAGAGGATAAGCTGATCAGACTAGAAATAATACAAGAGATGAAAGAGCATGTAAAGCTCATATGAGAAAGAATGGCAACCGCACCAAGTAAGTAGAAGAGCTATGCTGATATAAGAAGAAGGGAATTGACCATCGAAAAATGTGATTGGGTGTACCTTAAAGCGTTGCCTATGAAAGGAGTGAAAATGTTTGGGCAAAAAGGAAAACTGAGCCTAAGGTATGTTGGGCTCTATCAAAATATTGGAAAGGGTAGGTCCAGTGGCATACAAAGAAGCGATTCCAGGCGAATAAGAAGGGGTGCATGACGTGTTTCATGTCTCATTGTTAAGGAAAAGTTTTGGGAACCAGCAACCCTGAGTAATTAGTCCGAATTAGGTTCAGTTGCAACCAAATTTCACATGTCAGGAGAAACCAGTACGAATTGTAGATTGGAAAGAATAGAGGCTACGGTTCAAAACCGTTCCCTTGGTAAAAATGTAATGGGGAAGCTGAGGAAACGAGGAGTTCACATGGAAAAGTGAGAAGGTCATGCTGGAGCTGTTCCCCCCTTTATTCGAGCTGCAGTAACTGATCTGGAACGCACTAAGTAAGGAAGATTTTGCCATTTTGAACACATAGATGTGGCTTTAAATAACCTTCAAACTATCCATTCTAGTAACAATATTCAGAACTTTGAAATCTTTATCATGGTGTGAGAGAAGAAGATTGCATGAAAAAGTAGCCATATTGCTATAATTAATCTGATGTTTTATGGAAAAACGACGTGAAGCAGCAAGGTTGATGGAGGAATGTCGACGACAAGAGGAGGAACGTTGATGGGATGCAGAAGATCATCGGAGGGTAGGGCCCTAATCATAGAAATGTTGGAACATGCCGATGATGTTGTGAGATCACTCAGAGTGAGATGAATGACCAGAGAACATGATTACCTAGAGGAGGATAGAGGTGAGGTCTCACTAATGTCTCATGACGCCAGACCTAGCGGAGGAGCTAGAACATGAGAGAGCAGCTGAAGTGGATGCTTCCGAAGCAGCTGGTTACAAGGGCCTTTGGTATGATATCTGATGCTCTCTGAGCATCTTTGTGTTATCTTGGAGAGCTACCATCTTTGAATCGAGCTTGTCCTCAACCGTTGCTCACCCTTATGCGGCCAACACATCATTTGCTTGCTTGGTGTTGGACGAACCATCATTTGTCGCCTTGTTCTGTCCCGCATTTGCCAGGTTCTCTACAACGTGATGCACGTTGTCCGCTCAACTGCCTCCTTGTCGCTAGTATTTTGTTCGCATAAGAGGATCTCTTCCCTAGATTCAACGCAATCCTCACATCCTAAAAATTTTGTGACTATCCCTCGTTGTGGAATTGCAAGGGATGTGTCCAAGGTGAGGCATCCTTAATCCTTCTCTATCAATGTGTGGGCGACGTATGTGGACCTATTAGAAAAATAGAATTGGGACATACCAATCAAGTGAAATTGGATTTAGGTTTTTCTAATAGACACTACTTTTATAAAGGGTCTTGCACCAAGGTCTAGGCACTGGCTCTAAAAATAATTTTTTTATTAAATTAGAAGTGTTATAATTATAATTTTTTTTATAAAAGTAAATTTATAAACTAAATGACTACATATGATATATAAGATCTATTTTATAATAAAAATAATTTTTTAATTTAATGGACTATATTAAATTATGTCAGTTTATAAATTTATTTTTATAAAATGTATTAGCAAAA
This sequence comes from Juglans cinerea, assembly GCA_961763995.1. Classification (NCBI taxonomy): domain Eukaryota; kingdom Viridiplantae; phylum Streptophyta; class Magnoliopsida; order Fagales; family Juglandaceae; genus Juglans; species Juglans cinerea. The sequence continues at coordinate 12,738,385 of CAUIVZ010000016.1, forward strand.
GGGTTTATCTTATTAAATTACATAAAATCTACGGCAAAAAGTTTTCAAACGTGACCTAAAGATACTTTTTCAACGATTTTCTAAAGAAAATTTTAGATCTCGTTTGTTTTTATAAAAAGATGAAATTAAAGTTAAAAGTTAAATAAAATATTATTAGAATATATTTTTTAATATTATTTTTATTTTAAAATTTGAAAAAGTTGAATTGTTTATTTTATTTTATGTAAAAATTTAAAAAAATTATAATAATTAAATGAGATAAAATTAATTGAAAAAAAAAAGATAACAAAGCGACTTTAGATGTCATTTGTTTTCTTTGTCCTTAAGTAAAAAATTCGTCTCGGATCCGTATCTTCTGCAGGTCCGAAATATAAACGGTGAATTGGAGGGATTGCGTGTGTGCGAAGAATGGCTGCGTCTCTCTGTGCCCAACCTCTTGTCCTCCTCTCTCTGCAATTCGCTGCTGCTGCTGCAATGATTGCGGCGGTGATGGGATCAAATTCGATGCCTGTGAATATGAATGAACAGAGGGAGTTCGATTACTTCGCGCTGGCACTGCAATGGCCTGGCACCGTCTGTCGCCGCACCCGCCATTGCTGTTCCTCCAATGCCTGCTGCCGACGGTATATTTAACTCCCTTCTTTTTCTACTCTTTTTATTTTTATTATTCTGTTTTCTTTTCCTTTTGATTTTGGCCTATAAATAAACTTTTTCCTTACAAGGAATTTTTTTAACGACCACTTACAAAAAAAAAAAAAGATTTTTTTAATGACCAAAGAAGGGTGCAGCTATAAGGCTGCTTTTGGATGTTGAGCTGAGCTCTTAGTTGAGTTTTTTATGAATAGTAATGAGCTGAATAGTGGATAAAATTATGTGGGACTTATCTAAACTGAGTTTAAAGTGTGTTCGGATGTTAAGATGAGTTTAATCTTTTTTATAGAAAATTGAAAAAGGTCGTGGGTCCTATGTATAAAGATGTTTTAAATTGAAAAAGGTTGTGGGTCCCACGTATAAGAAGGTTTTGAGTTGGGATAAGTTTAGTAATTTGAGAGTTCGATGTTTGGATGTTAGATTCAACTTAAAATTAGACTGAACTCAGCTGAGCTTAACTGAGTTTGGGAACCAAACGCAGCCTTATGTCACCTTGAGGGAATTTTCGAAATGACCTTATGGACATTCCTCTCGGTAATCCTTACGCTGCGCTGAAGGGTTGCTCAGACTTCTTCTCAGAATTATATTCTTGATGAATTTTCTGAATACACATCGGTGTTGTTGTTGTTATTCCCTTCCCATTAAGATGCCTTGCTGAATAAATTTCTTTTTTTGATAAGTAAACTATGGCAAGTGGAAAAATATAGGAACCCTTAGCTCACACTTCCTCTACAATTATTCTGGCTATGTTCATATTCATATAGTCGTTGCATTAGTTTTATTCTTATTTTTCGTTACCTGTGTAGGTCTTTCTTTTCCCCACTTATGTTATGGGGTCCAAATTCAGTTGGTGTAAAACATGACAGAACCTCAATATTGGAATGGACACCACTCTTTAATGATCTTCTGTTGCCTTTTTATGTTGTTATTAACTGTCTTCACCAAATTGTTAGAAGCTTTTGAAGAAGAATAGCTTTCAGCCCCGTTGTCGAGATGAGAAATAACTATACTAACATCTGTTAAATACTCAATGTTTATGGTCTTGAGAGTGCATTTGGTTGACAGAAATGTCATAGCATTGAGCAGCTCCTTCCATGAGAATTACATGTTTCGTGCATGATAGTTGAAGTTGTTTTGGGTTTTAACATTTTTATGTTCTTGATACTTTTTTTTTTGATAGGTAATAAGAGACTTTATTCCAAGTAAATAGGCATAGTCCAAGTACACAGGGAGACATGAGAATACACCTAAATACATGCTAAAGAAAAGTAGAATTAAAAATCATTACAAATATTCATGTCCTTCACTAGATTGTTCACCCAAAAATTTAAAGTGCTGAAGAAAAAATCCCTAAATTCCCCCATTGTGCGTTCACAATCTTTGAAGCACCTCCCCGTTCTTGATACTGCAGTCAATTGATGACATTTTAGCAGCTCACTGTTTGATGATGACACACAGTGAATAAAGTGGAGTCTTATTTTATCTGCCTAAAAGAAGGGGACAGACACTAAAATAGGGAAGCTTTTGACATTTTAAAAGTGTGGCATTCTTGATTATTCCCACTTGTGCACTTAACCTTTTTTCCAACTTTTGTGCTTTTTAATGTTTGCTATGAGATTAATTTTGTTTTCTGTGGCATGTGAATCTTGTTCTTATGCATTACAGCTTACACGTTGAAACCTTGGAATTGAAACTTACATCTTTGTTTTGTATTTCCTATTTTTTTCCAGCTCGAATGCTCCAACCGAATTTACAATACGTGAGTATGAGTTATGGATATGTTGTCTTTTAGTATTGCAAATCTGAGCCACATATATCGGTATTCTATTTATATTGTACTTATAAAAAAAAAGTATTCAATTTATATTGTAGGTCAATGGTTGGTTGGTGCCAAAAAGTACTGTTTTCACAACATGTTTTCTGTTCATGAAATTTCAGTCTTTTAGTAGCGTGTTTTTGGAAACTATTTTTTTGTTGGAGAAATTTCATGAGAGTAGTCCCTTCTAGGAAGCGTCACACCAATATTTTTCTTTGGGAAATATACCATGTTTTAGCGCTTTTAAACTAATTTGTACTTGTATATCGAGCTTGTGTACATGAATCTCTTGAAGGAATTGTGAGAAATATGTTGATTTATTTTTTATACGTGTACAACAGATGGATTGTGGCCCGACTATAATGATGGAACCTGGCCTGCCTGTTGCACCAGATCCAGTTTTGATGAAAGGAAGGTATATTATGTTTTCTTTTGTTTGCAACTCCTTTATGCGGTCTATTTTAATCTGACATGCATGCTGGTTGAGCTATTTCAATATTTTTTTTGATAAGTTTATTCAAGATTCTTAGATAGCTCATAGAGGAGGATGTCATTTGGTAGGTGCATATGGTCATAGTGCGCAATATATGTCCAGTAGTCAATTAGTTTGCTGACTTATGAATCTAGATATGCATGTTTTTTGTGCAATATAGCTAGTTGACACTGTCCAGTTGTAAGCACTTTGACTTTGTCCCCTGGATAGTCCAAGGAATTAAGTGGCTGTGTATACATAACTTAATTGGAGATCTATTCATTAATAACTTTGAGGTTAGGTTTTTTTATAGGAGTTTATGAAAGAAAAATAAGGAGACAAAAAATACACGGGTTGTGTACTATATTACCCGTAAGAAAACAAATTACAAGTGTAGAGAATCCAAAAAATAAGAATAGGATAGCTATTATCTGTAGACATAAAATGAAAAGGTGATCTTTAAAATAGAAGCATTAGTGCCCGTTTTGATACTAAAAATATCTTAGAATATCTGTGAATAGTAGTGAAGTAGTTTGTGAATAATGGTGAAACAGTATGAGAATAGTAGTGAAATAGTAATGAATAATATTGAAATAGTTTGAGAATATCTGAGAACAGTTGTGTTCCCAAACATAGCCGGCTGCGTTTGGATGTTGAGCTCAGCTGAGTTGAGTTCTTTATGAATAATAGTGAGTTGAGTATTGGAGAGAGTTATGTGGGATCAATCTAAATTGATTTTAAATTGTGTTTGAATGTTAAGATGAGTTTAGTACTTTTTATGGGAAATTGAAAAAGGTTGTGGGTCCCCACGTATAAAGATATTTTAAGTTGAAAAATGTTGTGGGTCTCACGTGTAAGAAGGTTTTGAGTTAGTATGAGTTCAGTAATTTGAGAGTTGGGTGTTTGGATGTTAAACTCAACTTAAAGTTAGACTGAACTTACCTGAGCTCAGTTGATTTTGGGAACCAAACGCAACCTTAGTCTTCTTTCTAGAGGGAACTCAATCGCATTGAACATCTGAATTATCTCACACAAAAAGGGTGGCAGCACATGCAGTTCCGAGTCATCCTCTAGTGGTTGATCAAAAACACAAAAAGGGAGGCATGGCAGGGGTACTTTCAGCTATGCAATTACTTGAAATGGATAGCTGTCCAGGAGAAAACGAGTTGCAGGGATATCTGCATAGTCTGTAAAAGGAGGTAATGAGCATGAAGGAGGATTTGAAATTGTTTAGAAAGGAGATAAAGTCTTGGATTTTTAAGATAATCAAAGGTTTGGGCCTGGGGTTGGGCCTGGGGTTGGGCCAACGTATAAGGCCTCTAAAAACAGGAAAAAGGAAGGCTGCTGGGTGTAATAGTTTGAGGCCAGACAAAGGGAAGGCCAAACTGGGTTGGGCCGCTTAAGCCCGAAATGGAGACCGAAGCTCCATTGGCCCGTGTTTGAGAAGGGCTCCACTTCTTTTTTTTTTTTTTTATATGCAAGAGATAAATTTTATTAATGAAAAAGGCCAAAGCCATGTACACAGGTAGCATACCACAGAACTCCTAAAAAATACATTCTAAGAGCGATGAACTAAAGACAAGAAGTCATGAATATTGTCCCCAACTAAAACAATAGCAGAAAACCAAAGCAATAAAGTATTAAAAAAGAAAATCTTCAGCTCCACCACTGTACGTTCCTTGTCTTCAAAACAACGCGCATTCCTTTCCATCCAAGTACACCATATGATACACAGCGGAATCATCTTCCATACTGCTGCCACTTGACGACAGCCCTGCAAATTCCTCCAACAGCCCATCAATTCCACCACCCTCGAAGGCATTACCCAAGCGACATCAACCCTCCGAAAGATCTCATCCCACAACACCCTTGTTACCTCGCAATGTAGTAAGAGATGATCAACCGATTCTCCATTCTTTTTGCACATGTAACACCAATCCATCACCACACATCCTCTTTTCCTCAAGTTGTCGATAGTCAAGATCTTCCCTAGTGCGGCGTTCCAAACAAAGAAAGCAACTTTGGAAGGCACCCGAGATCTCCAGATGTTCTTCCAAGGGAATGGAGTAAGGTCATACGTGATCAAAAGGTTGTAATACGCCTTAACAGTACATAACTTATGATCCTTAGACCTCCACTTCAAACTATCATGTTGAACCCTAGAAGTTCCCGAAGAATGTAATAAGCTGAAAAATTCAGTAACCATGTCTAGTTCCCAATCATGAAAATCCCTATAAAATATAATGTTCCACTGATGCGAGCCATGAGAAAATAAATGCACATCAGCCACTGCAACCTCCCTATTAGCTGCAATACGATATAAAGCCGGAAAAACCCATTCCAAAGTCTGATCTCTACACCACACATCCTGCCAAAAAGGGATTCGGTTACCCTCACCGACTTCAAAGCGAATATGTTGTTTAAAACAATTCCACCCCTTCCTTATATACTTCCATAACCCCACTCCATACCCCCCCTCACTTCGTTTGAAATCCACCCGCCCCATGCAACACCATATCTTGCGTCTACAGTTTCCTTCCACAATGCTCCCCCCTCCCTATGATATCTCCAAAGCCATTTCCCCAATAGTGCTTTATTAAAGGTTCGCAAGTTGCAAACACCCAAACCACCATGCACAATTGGGGCACAAATCGTCTTCCAACTAACTAGGTGGAATTTCTTCTCCTCTCCTATTCCTCCCCATAAGAATGCCCTAAAGATTTTCTCAATCTTATTTGCCACCCCTGCAGGCATAGGAAAAAGAGATAAAAATTATGTGGGTATGTTAGAGAGTGTGCTCTTAATAAGAGTAAGACGCCCCCCTTTTGATAAATACACCATTTTCCAACCCGCCAGAATTTTCTCTATCTTCTCCACCACCCCATCCCAAATAGCTCTATTCTTGAACGATGCTCCTAACGAAAGGCCCAAATATTTCATAGGAAAAGAGGACACACTGCAATCCAAAAGACTGGCAAGACTGCTTATATTATGAACCTCCCCCACCGGTACCATCTCAGATTTGCTAAGGTTCACCTTAAGCCCTGACACTGCTTCGAAGCAAAGTAGCAATGCTCTTAGAGTTTGAACCTGACTACTCTCCGCTTCACAAAATACTAGAGTGTCATCTGCAAAAAGAAGATGTGAGATAATAAAAGGGCCACCCAAGCCATTTCCCACCTTAAAACCAGATAAAAAACCCCCATCAACAGTCGCCTGTACCATCCTACTCAACGCCTCCATAACGATGACAAATAAGAGAGGAGATAACGGATCTCCCTGTCTCAAACCCCTCGAGCTATCAAAAAAACCAGCAGGAGTGCCATTAACTAAAACTGAGAATCGGGTAGTTGAAATACAGTACCTCATCCATGAAATCCACCTATTTCCAAATCCACACCTCTCAAGTAGGTATAAGAGGAAATCCCAATTCACATGATCATAAGCCTTCTCCATATCCAGCTTGCATAGAATACCTGGACTTCCCTCTTGCAATCTAGCATCTAGGCTCTCATTTGCTATGAGCACCGAATCAAGAATATGTCTACCACGAATAAAAGCATTCTGTGGCTTGGATATAATATTTTCCAGCACTGGACTAAGCCGGTTAGCAAGCACCTTTGAAATAATCTTGTAAACACTGCTAACCAAACTTATTGGATGAAAGTCCTCAATGAGAGAAGCCCCGTGTTTCTTAGGAATGAGGGCAATAAAGGTCGCATTGAGAGATTTTTCAAACTTCTGATAAGTATGGAATTCACTGAATACCTACATAACATCCCCTTTCACAACATCCCAACAAGTTTGGAAGAAACCCATTGAGAAACCATCTGGTCCTGGTGCTTTATCCTTAGCCATACAAGTGATGACTTTGAAGATCTCTTCATCATCAAACGGTCTCTCCATAACACTCACATATTGCGGATCAAAAGTCTCAAAATGCAAAGCATGGAGCTTCGGCCTCCAATTTGCCGATTCGGTTAGTAAATTCTCATAATATTGTACAATATGATTTTCTAATTCTGGGGGAGAGGATAACACCTGAGTACCAGAAGTAAGCGCCTCAATGTTATTGTTTCGGTGATGTGAATTAGCCACTTTGTGAAAAAACTTTGTACACCTATCACCTTCTTTCAACCAAAGAGCCCTAGATTTTTGACGCCATGATATCTCTTCTGACAATAAAACCCTCTCTAACTCTGCCGCCACCATGCCCTTCCTCACTAATACCTCCTCCGATGCATCTCCCAATAATTCTCTACCCTCTAACTCCTGCAATTCCTCCAACAAAGAAGACTTCTGATTGTCTGTGTGCCCAAAAACTTCAAAATTCCATTTTTCCAGATCTTGTTTTAGAGCCTTAAGCTTGGCTGCTAAAATGAAACTTGGCGTGCCACTAAACTGATACGATATCCACCAAGCACGCACCGTGTCTACAAACCCATTCGATGTTAGCCACATGTTCTCAAACTTGAAGTATCGTCGACCCCTATGTATGCCCCCACAATCAAGAATAATGGAAAAATGGTCTGAACTGACTCGGGCTAATCTTTTTTGACTTACTTCTGGATAGTGAGCTTCCCATGACGGAGAGACAAGGAATCTATCCAACTTCGACCAAGCCCAGCCGTTAGACCATGTGTATTCCCCCCCCACCAAGGGCAGGTCCATAAGATCCAGATAAAAAATGAACTCAGAAAATTCCTCCATGGCCCTGGAATGCCGACGATGCCCTGAACGTTCACTATGAAAATGGGTAATGTTGAAATCACCTCCCATACACCACGGCACATCCCATACTGAGTATATACCCGCCAATTCCTCCCACAACCTTCGCCTATCACAGTCCCTGTTTGGACCATAACACCCTACAAAAGCCCATTCCCATCCATCGCACACATTTTTTAATAAAGTCGAAACAGAGAACTCGCCAACACACTCCTCAATCGCCTCAACCACTCTTCTATCCCACATTAATAAAACACCACCTGAAGCTCCCAGTGATGCCAAATAAGACCAACCCACGTGCGAAGATCCCCATAAACTACACACAATATTTCTATCTATTAAACTCAGCTTTGTTTCTTGTAGACATACCATATCACCCTTCCACATTCTCAACAAAGTTTTGATACGAAGACGTTTATTACTATCATTAGGTCCCCGTATGTTCCAAGATAAAATCTTGGGCTTCATAAGAAACTTAACTTGCCCCTCCCTTTCGTTCTATCCCTTCCACTAAGACCCTTCTGGGCCAGTTTCATGGTCCAACAGAAGTCCTGGGCCAGATAAGACCCTTATCTCGAAGCCGGTAACCTCCGTCGTCAATCACGACCCCTATGCAGGCATTCCTTCATCGGTGACAACAGCTTCTACGCAGAAATACATGCAGCTTCTACGGAACACTTGGAGGAGGTTTCTGACTTGTCCCCAGTCATTATGGCGGAAAAGGCGACATGTAGGGTATCTGAGAAGTCCACGACAAGAGTAGAGTTTGTGGAAGGCTTGGAGCACCGTGGGAAGACACAGAAAACAACGATGTGTCCCTTGGCTCTGGTTCCGTCCTATGATCATGGTGTAACGCCGTTGGCTCTGGTTCCGTCCTATGATCATGGTGTAATGCCGTTGTCTAAAGGGTCCGTTGAAGTTGCACACACAAGGTCGCCAGAGGTGAAGTGACTTGCTGTCAACACAGAATCTCCAATGGAGAGTACCATTGGTGTTGTTGAGGAGGCATAGGATCTGAACAAGGTTTTATCATTGGTACCGTTTGGATCTACGTCGGGCGCTACATCGGGGGAAGACGTTGTCCCCTTGGTATCTCTTCCTCCATTAAACAATATAAATGAATCATCTTCGGATTGGGTTTTGTAAAAGGTTAATGAGATTCAGCATATTGTGGGAATCTCACATGGTGGATGTGAAGACCAGTTTAAAGCTCTAATCATTGCGATTGAGGCAAGCCACTCGCGTGATACCAAATCAAGCTTCAAGAAAAGTAGGGAGTTGAAGCATCTTTTTGGTGCAATCAACTATGAGGCTAAGGGTGGTAGCTCAAGTTGAGGGCATAGAGGTTGATGTATGTTGGGAAGTCTTTTGCATAGAGGGTATTTTGGGAGTTGTGATTTATGTTGGGCTATGGGAAACAAGGGGTTGGGGTTGGAGAGGGGTGAGTTATTCTATCTCGGGCTTGATGTATGTTGGGTAGTTTTTCGTGGGCTTTTGGGGCAATAGGAGCTCTCTAGTATGAGTTAGGGATTTTCTTGTATACATCCAGTGTACTTGGTTCCTCCTATTGATATATATATAATACTTTTACTTATAAAAAAAAAAGAATTTTCTCACACCATGAAGTCCACTTTATTTGTTTGTTAATTAAAATATTTTATTCAAAATGGAAAAGTTAGGCATAGCCCAAGTACGCGAGAAATATACCAAAAGAAACACCTAATTAAGAGGAAGAAATATATTCAAGGAAATTATGAAAATTGAGCCCATTGAAGTCAATAGCTTTAGCCCATAGGAATAACGTATTAAAAAAGAATAATCTAATCTAATCTAATCTAATCAGAATTGGTACTCATTGCACTATATAAAGTTGCAATGAGTACCAATTCTGATTACTTTCTAGATGAAACTGGGCTTCATGATGATCCCATGAAGCTCTATGTGACGCCCCCAACCTCCGCTTGGAATGTAACGGAGACTTAGAGCATTGGGACATGCAACACAAGGTTACATACCCTTGTACATGACAGTTAATATGCAATGCATCCTAGAAATGCAGCTAGCAGTATGCAATAATCGCAGAGGAAAGTAAGGGTGAAAATGAACTTATGTCAGAATAACTAAAATCATCCCAATAATATTGATTAAACCATAAGTTCAAATCATTAGGTAGCTTAATCTTAGTACAAAATACCAAGTTTCCAAAAAATCTAGATCAGCTGTCATACGCTTTATGGCACGAAGGGTCAGGCCTAGAAATATCAAAATAAGATCAAGTCTCCTATCGACGTCTGGTTCCTCTTCAATCCTCTTGATCCACTGGTTCATTGGGTCCATTTGCATATACAACTTCTATCATTTTGAATAGTGGGTCCACAAAAGGTAAGATTTACTTGAAATCTCAGTAAGTTTGACAAGCAACGTGCACAAAGAGAGACTATGCATGAAGAGTGATAAACATGAAATGCATGCAATGCAGAAAAACTGTATTTATCTCCCATTTAGATTTCTCAAGAAAATAGATTTTTTAATATAATTTTTATTTTAGGAATTGAAAAAGTTGAATTGTTTTTTGTTTAGTTTGAGATAGTTGTAATGATTAGTTTGAAAATGTTTGTGTTTGAGTGATGTTTGGGTAGGAAATGAGATATATTTCCAAACATCCCTGTATTGTACGGTCGTACTATAAGTCCCTAATGAGACATTCTACAAGAGCGTTCCCATGGAAGAACATTTGGAAGACTAAGGCCGGTCTAAAAGCTTCATATTTTGTATGGACAGCTTCACTAGGGAAGATTCTCACCTTAGAAAATCTAAGGAAATGCTGGCTCATTGTTATGCTTTGTGTTTGTAAAAATAGGGGATGATGATTAAAAGGATGACGAATAGCACTTTTCTTATTACAAAATCTCCTCCCATATACTTTTCTTATAAGTAATAAAATTCCATTGAAAAGGGAAAAAGGCGCAATCCAAGTACAACAAATTGTGTACAATAAGGTCTTGAGCTCCTACCTTATACTTTCCTTACTTGAAAATTATTCTACATAACGATACTTTCCGTAGTAGTGTGCAAATCCTATCTTACTTGAACTTAGCCTTGTTTGGTTACGCAGATGAGATGATATAAGAATTTTGTGAATAGTAGTGAGATATTTGAGTTATGATCAGATGAGTTGGTTTGTAAAAATGTGTGTTTGGATAGTGAAATGAGATGAGATGGTTTTAACTTTTTGGAGATTTGATAAAGTGGTGGGTCCCACTAATGATTGAAAAGTGTTTTTAATTATTGGGTAATAGTTATGAATATATTAAAAATTAAGTAATATCTATTATTAATTTAAAAACCCATAAACATATTTAAATCCCAAAATTTATTTTTTGTACTTTGCCGAAATTTATAGTATTCAATATTCCCAAAAATATCAATTTCTTTGTTAAAATATATTATTCTAATTATCACCTATTTATTATTCTATATAATAAATAGAAAATTATTCTATATATTAGGAAATTTGAAATATTTTATTGTAATTATATATTAGAATAAAATTGATTATTGTGAAAAGACGTCGGTGTGCAGAGGTATGTGAAAAGAGAATGGGGATCAGGAAGGGAAGGGTGTGAAGGAGGAGAAAAATAATAGGGGGAAGGGAAGGCATGAAGGAGAATAGGGTGGGGCTGTAAGAACGCTCTGCTTTAACTCTTCTCTGAATGGTTACATCAATGTACAGTGTACAAATATGCAGAGATGAGTTAAAACTTATTAAGTGGGCATTTGGATACACAGACCACTTCAGCCGTACAAACCAGATGAGATGGTTTGTGTTTGGTCTGTGTATCCAAACCGGGCATTAGTCTTCCGAAAGTTAATAGTTCTCTAAAACATGGTTTTTAAGTCATCAATTTCATCTTTTTGAAACTCTTCCTATTGACAACCTTTGACTTAAGTTGCATAGGAAGGATAAATACAAAATCCATCCTCCTTTCATATGGTTTTGAGGTCTCCTTTTATGTCTTTGTGGCAGTAAATGCCAAGTGGCTTTTCCTAGGTTATAGGTAAACCTAAAAGTCTCTTAACAGATCTGGTGTTGAACCAAAGAGATGGTCATTGAGACCTTGAACATATTTGTACCGTATAGATGTATATTGCTGAAAAACTAGTAGGGTGTCTCTGAAGTTTGCTTTTCTGCAATTTCTACAAGTGAGAGTCTGGGGTTGACTCTGGTGACGTAGAAAATTCTGAATATGTGGTTTTCTACAGTACTTGTATCTTCATCTTAGCTCTTCAAAGATGCATGGAACATTGTTTTATGCTACCACAAGAATACTCAATCAACATAAAATTATGCTTAGGTTCTAAATATGTTGATTATGCTCATTGTTTTTCATTGAAATTCTTTTTCTTTGGCTGGGCACTAATGTTTTGTATGCTGATATTCGATATTCGATATCAAATATTCTTCATCTTTCTTCTAATGCTTAGGTATATCTTCTGTATGCTCATTGGATGTCACCGTTTTTTGAGATTGAATAAATTATATCTATTCATCAAAAAATGTTGATTATGCAGAGTTCTATTTTGTGGACAAGTTAAAAAATCTTTGTTTTCTACAACTTCCAGCTCTGTTTTTTGTTTTAGCTTTGGAGGTTTTAAGCAAAATGGTAACAACAATGGAGAATGGGTGGTGTTTTGGTAGGGTTTTATGTCGTCTCGAGGGAAATGAATGGGCCTATTATATCTCATCTCTTGTCTGGGGATGATACTTTAACTTTCTGCGACGCAAACCTTAATCATCTAAGGTACTTGCATTGTTTGTTCTTGTGTTTTGAGGCAGTTTCAGTTTTGGAGATCAATTTGGCTAAATCAAATTTGCTCCCCATTGGTCCAGTTGATAATGAGAACCACCTGGCAAACATTCTTGGGTTTTTTGTTTCTTCTTCACCCTTGAAATATTTAGATCTTCCTTTGGGAGCCTCTTTTAAGTCAATGTCTACATAGATGGTATTCTAGAGAAGATGGAGTGTAGATTAGCAGGATGGAAGCAAATGTATTTGTGTATGTTAGGAAGGACTCCCTTGATTAAGAGTACATTGTTAATTCCGGCTACATACTTTATGTCTCTTTCCTTTTCCCGTTGGTATTGCTAATCGTTTTGAAAAGCTTCAAGACTTCCTATGGAGAGTAGTGGATGAGGAGTTACATTATCTAGTAAAATTGCTAAAATTGTGTTCACCAGTCACCAAGGGTGGTTCAAGGTTTGAAACTTACCAAAAAAACATTGTGCGCCTTTTGTAAGTGGTTATGGCGATATTCTTCGAAAGAGATTTTTTGGAGGATGGTGATGTGAAATATGGTTGTGAATAGGAGAGTTGGTGTTCTGGCGAAGTTAATGGGACATATGGGGTAAACCTTTGGAAAATTATTCTGTGGGGCTGGAGTAGTTCACCTGCTGTATGAGATTTAGGGCTGGTTTGGTTACACAAAACCAAACTATCTCATCTCATCTCATATAATCATTACAACTTTTCCAAACTCTCACACAAAATATAATAAATGATTCAACTTTTTCAAATCCAAAACAAAAATAATATTAAAAAATTAGATTATAACAATATTTTATTCAATTTTCAACAAAACATCTCATCTCATCTGAACTGCGTAACCAAACGAGACCTTAAGATTAGTGAAGGTTCAAAGACTAGGTTCTATTATGATGTGTGATGCAGAGATCATACACTTAAGGCAGTTTATCAAGAGTTTTAAGCATTGCTGGACGTGAGGAAGCCTCGGTGGATATCATGTACAATTCTGAAATGACCCGACACGGAGCAGCCTACTGGTCAAAGGGAAGGTTTGGGATGAGCTTTAGAATAAGATATCATCGGCTTGATTTCACACTACAAGTTCTCCTGTATTACCTAATCTATGGTTCTAACTGGTGGGGTTGTGTATTCTTTATTATCTAGGGCTGGGACCTGAAGGGCCCTGCCTTCATGAGTTTTGATGCCATCAAAAGAATAAAAAAAAATTCTACAACGATTCTCATTAGTTGAATGCTGGCTTACTCAAGCAACACATGGTTGAGTGGTGGATAGTTTTTCTCCTTTCTATGTTCAGTTGTATCCCATTTTTCTTAGGTGAGACGATGAAGATTGACTTTGTTGGGCGTTTTCTAAGCTAGGGATGTTTGAAGTAAGGCCATTCTATAATGTTATCCCCAATATAGATTCTCCTTGCCTTGAATAATATTTGGCAGACAAAAGTTCTTTTGAATGTGTTTTTTTTTCTTGTATGGACAAAAGATCTTGACATTAGACAATCAAAGAAAATGACACATTATTGCTATTGGTTGGTGTTATTTGTGTAAAAGTGTGGGGGATCAGACGATCATTTCTACTACATCATGAGGTAGCATGTGCCCTATGGCACTCTATTTTTGATTTGTATGGACTACTTTGGGTTTTGACTAAAAGTGTGGTGGAACTCTTGGCTAGCCGGAAAGGCCAGTTTCGTTGTTCTCAAAGTGAAGCATTAAGGAAAATGATCTCGTCACATGTAATGTGGTCTATTTGGAGTCGAAGAAGTAATTGGAATTTTGTGGATTGTGAGACAGTGGCAAACCTCTGATTTTATGCTCTACCAAAAAGATAACACATGTCCAAGAAAAGATGATTGCTTCAATATATTTTGCTCAACGATACAATTCAATAAGGTCTCCTAAAATGTTTTAAACCAATGTTTAAAGTTGGTATTGTGTTTGATATTTATCTATATTAAACATCAACGATCAATAAAAAGGGATTATGCCGGGGAGGGTGGTCGATCTTCTCGCCAGCTGGAGAAGTCTTCATGGTATCCCACAAATTGCAGCAACATGGAAGATGGTTCCCAGATGCCTTTTATGGTGCATCTGGAGAGAGAAATGATTGGAACTTCAAAGACAAGGGGCATTCATTAGTGGAACTCAAAAGATTCTGTTTCAACATGCTTTTTATTTTTTTTTCCTGGGCAATAACTTTAGATTTTAATGGCTTAATGCCCATGATTTCCTTGTATGTATTCTTCTTCCTAGCTAGGTTTTTTTTTTTTCCCTCTTGTATACACCTGTGTATTTGGCTACGCTTATTGATATTATTTAAATTTTACTTACCAAAAACGAAATTTCCTAGTTAACAATACCCCCCCCCCCCCCCCCAACAACCAACCTTGGCTCATGTATGTTAATTTTCAGGTTGTGCAGTAAATTGTCTACTATCTTAACCATTACATCTTTAAATTTAAGATTCTTTACTCAGAATATGTCCAAATGTGATGATTTGTAGATCTCAACATTGCGTGACGGTTTAGACAGCTATTGGCCATCTCTAAGTTGTGGTTCTTCATCAACCTGCCACGGTGGAAAAGGACTATTTTGGGCACATGAGGTGCTCATAATTTGTTGGCTTTGTTTTTCCCTAAATATTCTACTACGATGACACAGACTAACAATTCTTCATTTGTGTTCTTTGATGGCTGAATCGGTGATATACAATGACAGTGGGGTAACGATCTTCCACCTTTGCTCAGTTACATGATATGATATGTAATGTTGATTGTCTACTTTCTCTTGTATTTGTATAGGAGGGAGGGGATGATGGGATTTGTGCCATGCATGTGGCATATGTGCAACAGTCTTGATGAACACTAAAGTGTTTTAAATCCTTCCATTTTTTTATTCCCCAGGAATTTATTGAAATATTGATTCTCAAATGGGTTAACATTTTTCTGTCCTTTTAGCTTCTCTCTGGCTGTTAAGGCAGACAAATAAAATTTTACGTTTGAGTAAATCCCTTACTGCAAAAAAGACAGCTGAGGTGTGGAAAAGTATATTATTTACATGCTAATTTGTAGTGATAAATGCTATGCTGTTTTATGAATTTATGTTTTGTTCAAAAAGCTTGCCAATCCAGATTTGATACTCTTATCATCAGGACCAAGGAACAAACATTTTTTTATTGAACATGTTTGCTCATTTTGACAACATTATCATATACAAGGCATTTTATGTTAACAAGATGATTGCAAGTTGTTTTGAGGATAATACAAGACCATATATACTTATATGTGTGTGTGTGTGTATAATATATTTGTTCAGAGTAGTGTTGGTCAAAAGAAATTCACTTGGTTAGGATCATTAAGCTATTAAGATGTTTTTGCATACCCAGTTATTATGGTAGATCTACCTAACTTGGAAGTGTGATGGTTTATCTATTTAATGAAGCTGATCAAATATTTTCTCTATATGTTGTTGATGTCATCTTGCTCTCTTTTCCCCTTCTTTTTTTTTTTTTTTTTTTTCAGAGAAGCATGGAACTTGCTCCCATCCTGTAATTCAAGATGAATACAGTTATTTTTTAACTGTTCTCAACCTCTATTTAAAATATAATGTCACGGTAAGTTTCTGTAAACTGTTTCTTTAACATCAACTTAAATCCTTTAATGCCTTTTTCAGTCTAAGCCGTGAACTCGTAAGGGAAGTAAAGTTTTGACACCGTGTGATTCCTTGAGTATCAAAATTGCTTGATTGTATATATTTGCATCAGAAAATGATTTATACATTCCTAAGGTATGCAAGCCATGCGCACTCCTTTTGAAAAAAGTTGGCAAAGCTGGGACCCACATGAAAAAACTCACTTTTTAATGGTGGGTCTACTTTTCTTAAAGGGACTACACAAGGCTTGCACACCCAAGGCTTGTACATCCACATTTTTCTTTTGCATCTTGTAGTGCACCTGAGAGTTGTTATATACGTTGGTTGATTTATTCAGTTGGTAACAATGATATTAATTATCAGAACCTACATGGGCCTTGAAGTAAATGAGGACACTAATAGTCATCCGGCTTATTAGTGTCATTGATTTGGGATGGTGTGATTGAGAAAATAGAGAGGAGGTTGGCTAGTTGGAAAATAATTTATTTGTCTAAAGGGGGAAGAATTACTCTGATTAAGAGTACGTCATCTAACCTTCCAACGTATTTTCTTTCCCTCTTTCCTTTACCCGTTGGGGTGGCTTGTAGAATTGAGAGAATCTTCCGTAATTTTTTGTGGGGTGGTCTTGGTGATGATAGAAAGTTCCATTTAGGATACGTTTGGTTACCAAACTCACCTCAACTCATCTCAACTCATTATTATAACTTTTTCAAATCCCAACACAAAATATAATAAACAATTCAATTTTTTCAAATCCCAAAATAATAATAATATTAAAAAATAATATTCTAACAACTCAACTCAACTCAATTTAACATCCAAACGTAGCCTTAGTAAATTGGGATAAGCTTACTCAACAGTTGCTTGTGGAGATTTGGGGATTCGTAGTTTGAGGCTTTTTAATAAATCCCTTCTTGGGAAATGACTTTGGAGATATCAATTAGAGAGGGAGGCGTTATGGAGAAACGTTATCGATGCTAAATATGGGAGGGCTTGGGGGAGTTGGTGCTCTAACGAGGTTAGAAGTGTGTATGGTGTGGGCTTGTGAAAGTATATCTGGAATGGCTGGGGGGAATTCCTTAAATCATGTTTCATTTAAGGTGGACAGGATTTGTTTTTGGCATGATATTTGGTGTGGGGACTTGGCACTTAAGAATGCATTTCCTTCTCTTTTTAGGATTGCTAGGGACAAAGAAGTCACCGTGGCTGATTCTGTATTTTTTCCTAACAATTTCCCTCAATGGAATGTGAGTTTCATTAGAAACTTGCATGATTGGGAAGTGCCCACTGTTTCAGCTTTCTTCAGTAGGCTTTATGATATGAAAATTGTGCAGGGAGGGGAAGACAGACTGGTGTGGCAACAAGCTGGATATTCCATTTTTACTTTCAGCTCTTATTATAAATCGCTGACTTGTCATTGTGTCAATCAATCCCTTGGAAGTGTATTTGGAGATCAAAGGTGCCCAGTAAAGTTGCTTTTTTCTGTTCGTTAGTGTCTCTTGGGAAGATTTTGACTACAAATAATTTGAGAAAATGTGGTATAATCTGTCTTGACTGCTGTTACTTGTGTAAGAGAGATGGTGAATCAGTTGACCATATGTTTCTGCATTGTGAGGTGGCTAAGACATTTTGGGACGAGATTTTCAGCAGATCGGGTATTGCTTGGGTGATGCCCAAGAGGGTGGTGGACCTCTTGGCTTACTGGAAAGGTTTTATGGGTTCTCATAGCATTGCTGCTATTTGGAAGATGATTCCTTTATGCTTGATGTGGTCCCTAGCCCGTTTGCTCATCCTGGTCGAAGACTTAGGTTGTGTTTGGTTGTTGAACCAAACTCAACTCATCTCAAACTAATCATTGATAGGATCCACTATTTTTTCATCTTCCTATAAAAAAGTTAAACTCATCTCAATGGGACTCACAAAATACTACTATTCACAACTCAACTCAACTTATCTTAACATCCAAACGTAGCTTCAATAAGAAGCACACCATACCATAAACATAACAAACATAAGGTTTTTCTAAAATTAAGCATAATATTGATATAAAATCTGAAACATTCATACTTATGCTCATGGCATGCATGACTTGTAAAACTTGATTTCCATTTTCTTATCTTAATTGGCCAACACACATTAACCCTGTGTACAAGGTTGTGAATTGGTCCCACTACCTGTGGCCACAAGGGTAACTGCTAAACATATCATAAATATCTGTGGTGGACTACGCTTAGGTCCGTAATTTGCACATCCACCCATAATTTGCATTGGTACCATGCATCTCTGTGGCCATCTTATATCGAGTACATGAAAAAATTCACTTTTTAATGATGGGTCCTCCATATTGGCCAAAGCTGTGAAATACTTAGACTGTCATTTTGATGACTTGCTCGCAAGTAACAAGGGTTTACCTCCTGCATGATTTCCTCAAGCTACCCTTCTTTCACACCTATGTTATCCAGTACCTTTTAGATTTGATTTCCTATTTAGGTGCCGGGTGCTCTATTGGGATTAGAGTGTTGGCAAGGCCTAGACCTTTATCGAGTTGTTTGTTTAAGGGAATCCAACATTCCCTTTGGCATCAACATACCCAGGAATGTGATGCCTTGGAATATAGATTTCTGGAAATGTGACCATGTTTGCAAATGAATAGGAATCTGATATGATTCCTAGAAATATGATATTCTCATATTTGAATTATTTCTAGGCATCCTATAGGAATTATTTATCTTTCCCAAAAATATCCTTATGTTTTTACTTCAAATGTATAACATTGTTTAGTACAAAACATTTAAAAGTTTAATAAGATTTATAGAAAATAAAAACTATATACAAACTATGGTTTTTTTTTCATTCTTGAAATATAAAACATGTTCTCACTTTATGGTTTATGTACCAATTAAAACATGTTCGTTTATATTTTTCTATGGAATAAAATAATTTCTCACTTTTATAGATAGAAAACACTGTAACGACATTCAACATAAAGAAGAAACTTTCTTCTAAACCAATGGTGACAGCCAACAAATTAAAAAAAAAAAAAATACTAGTATAAACCGATATTTATTTGTAATATATGGCGTAGATAAAGAACGACAAGAAAAATATACATAAACAACCCTAACTTTATTATATAACTTAATTTATGTAATTAAAAAAAATGTCAATGATAAGTTTGTCAATTTAAAATAAAAAGACATGGCATAGTTATATTCAAATTCGAGAATATGTGGTTGAAAACTGAAGGCTTTGTGGAAAGGGTCAGGCAATGGTGATCCTTCTATCTAATCCATGGCACCCCAAGTTTTGTTTTTGTAGGTAAGCTAAAAGCTTTAAAAATAGATCTCAAGATATGGAATGCACAAGTTTTTGGAGATGTAGGCGATTGGAAAAAGTCTTTATTGGAGGAATTACATGAGGCAGAGAGGGCAGAGGGTCGGGCACAATCTATGGAGGAACTCTCTCGAAAGACAGAAGTAGTTTCAAAACTTAAGAGTTGCCTTATTGTAGGAGATTTCATGGCACCAAAAATCTCAGGCATTGTGGTTGAAAGGATATCGAAGCACGAAGTTTTTCCATAGAGTGGCCAATTCACATAGGAGGACTAACAACATTGAGATGTTAAAACACTGATAATGCTCTGTCAACAGAGCTTGTAGTGATTCAGGAGCATGTTGCTGGGTTTTTTGAACAATTACTTGTCGAGCAGGTAGTGTGGTGGCCAAAACTTGATGGACTAGCATTTGAGAACATTGAGCAACAAAGTGTTGTCCGGCTGGAGAGGCCTTTCGATGAGACAGAGGTTTATGAAGTGGTGAGAAAGATGGTCAAAGACAAAGCACCTGGCCCAAACGGTTTCTCTATGGGATTCTTCCAATCCTGCTGGGAAGTGGTGAAGGATAATTTGATGAAGGTTTTTCCAGGAATTTTTTTCATTTGTTAAGTTCGAGAAAAGTCTCAATGTCACTTTTATTGCGCTTATTCCCAAGACGGTTGGGACTTTGAAAGTTAAAGATTTTCGTCCTATTAGTCTTGTGAATTGGGTGTATAAGATTATCTCCAAGGTCATAGCAAACCGCTTGGGGCAGGTCTTGGGGAGGATTATTTCGAAACCCCAAAACACCTTTCTAACGGGAAGACAAATATTGGATCTAGTACTAATCGGCAATGAATGTTTAGATAGCAGATAAATCTAGAGAATCGGGTGTTTTATGCAAGTTAGATATGGAGAAGGCTTACGATCATGTTAACTAGGACTTCCTACTAGACTTGCTTGGGAGGTGTGGATTTTGGGAGAGATGGTGCTCATGTATTAGATATTGCATCTCGACTGTGAGGTTCTTGGTTTTGGTGAATGGCAATTTAGTTGGTTTCTTTTCTAGTTCATGCTGTCTCAGATAGGGTGATCCATTTTTCCCGTTTCTCTTTGTCATTGCTATGGAGACACTTAGTAGAATGATGTCCGCTATGATTGACAATGGCTTTATGGCTGGATTTTCGATTGGTGACACAAATTAGGGCACTCATAAGATTTCTCATTTGTTGTTTGCAGATGACACTTTGATGTTTTGTAAGGCAGACCAAACTCAGATGCGTTCCTCAAGGGAACTCCTACTTTGCTTCGAAGTTGTGTCCGGATTGAAGTTGGTTCCAGGTGGTACGTTTGTAATCACCGGCGGTTGGCCAACATTCTTGGATTCAAGGTCTCCTCATTTCCCATGAAATACCTCGGCCTTTCTTTGGGGGCATCTTTCAAGGCTAAATCTATATGGGATGAAATAATAGAGAAGATTAAACTCAGATTGGCAGGTTGGAAGAGATTGCATTTGTCTGAAGGTGGTAGAACCACCCTAATCAAGAGCAGGTTGTCCAATTTGCCCACTCATTTCTTATCTTTGTTCCCAATTCTGGCTAGTGTAGCGATCCGAATAGAGAAACTCCAGCGGGATTTTCTTTGGAGTGGGTTGGGGGATGAGTTTAAGTTCCACCTGGTCAAGTAGGATAATGTTTGCTCTCCAATTTATACTAGTGGGTTGGGAATTAGAAACTTGAGGGTATTCAATTAGGCTCTTCTTGGGAAATGCTTGTAGCGGTATAACATGGAGAGGGAAGCTACTTATAAAAAATAAAAAAAAAACTATGGAGAGGGAAGCTTTAAGGAAGTTGGATTTTTAGTATGGGTGTATGTGGGCCGTCGGGGGGGGGGGGGGGGGGGTGGAGTACTAGGGAGGTACAAGGGGTGTGTAGAATGGGAGTTTGGAAGCACATACGAATAGGTTGGGGGGTGTTTGCTCAACACACTAGAATTGTGATGGGTGATGGATCTAGAATAAAATTCTGGCATGATTTATGGTGTGGAGATCGTGCCCGTAAGGACACATTCCCTACAGTTTTCAGGATTGCATGTGAACATGAAGCATTAGTGGCTAATCTCATGGAGATGTCCAGTGGCTCAATCTAATGGAATGTGAACTTTATGAGGGCGGCCCATGATTGGGAAGTTGATAGCTTTGCTGATTTTTTCAGAATCTTGGGCGTCATGAGATTGAGAACTCAGGGACTGATAAGTTGTGGTGGATACCCGCTAGTAAAGGCCTTGTCCTCTCCTTTTATAGACCCCTCATCAATCCGCAGCATAATAGCTTTCCATGGAAAAGTATTTGGAGAAATAAGGCGCCTCTTAAGGCGAACTTTTTCACTTGGACAACTTCTCTAGGCAAGAGACTATGGATAACTTACGGAAATGCTGGGTGATTGTTGTGGATTGGTGTTGTATGTGCAGGAAGAATGGTGAGATTGTGGATCATCTTCTACAGTATTGTGAGGTCACTAGATTGCTTTGGGATGATGTTTCTAGAAGATTGGAGTTAGTCTGGGTTATGCCTGCTGCAGTGGTTGAGCTCCTAGCCAGTTGGAAGAATTTGGGCGGAATCCCATAAATTACCGCTGTGTGGAAGATGGTTCCTATATGTATTCTTTAGTGCCTCTGGAAAGAATGGAATGATCGGATTTTTGAAGATAAGGAGCAAACATTGGAGGAGATTAGATTGTTCTTTGTTAAAACTTTGTTCCTATGGGCGAATGTTGTAGATTGTATTGGCCTAGATTTTCATGAGTTTCTTGTTTCTATCTCTTTCTCTTAACTAGATGTAAACTCTTGTATACCCCGTGTACTTGGCTATGTCTATTCTTATTAATATAATATGCTACTTATAAAAAAAAAATTAAAAATGCATTTCTAGGGTAATAGGAATGTGGATTCCCACCTCCTTGCAAGGGAATCCACATTCTCATCAAAGGGGGTTTAGGAGTGAATCTAGATTCTATGGGCATCTGGATTTACTTAATTGCCTCCAAACATGCTAATCTTGTAGAATTCCTAGGAATCCTAAAAGATTACTTCCATCCAAATGCTCCAGTGTCAAACTAGCAAGGCAGTCTCTTGTTTGGTCGTAGCCTGTAGGTGATAACTTTGTAGTTGTGTTTTCCTTAGGGTTATCAAAATTCAACAGAAGTCAACCTGAATTACCATTTTGAGCCAAACCGAGTCGACAAGTGTCCGTGTATAATTTTTCGGGTTTGCTGGTGGAAGGTGTTATTGTAGTTCTAATTTCTGTTCGGCATTACATTGGTTGTTTGCTAAGTTGAAATTTGCTTCATATTGATTCCAAGGACCTTCGATTATAAACTTGACTAGTTATTTAGGAGTATAAGTGCAAATGTGACTAGGGCTTTCCTTGGTTCATTATAAATGGAATCAGAGCTGACCTAGTAACACCATGTAGCATCCGACTGTGTTTTCATTGGGTTGTTATAGAATACCACTAGTAAAACATCTACATGAGTTAAGGCCTCAATGCATCAATATTAATGCCTTCAACGGCCATTATGTATATTCCTCCCATGCATTGAGAGGTCTTAATGTGTAACGACCCAAGGAAGACCTAAGCGGCATATGGGCACATACTCGAAAGAAGGTTACAGTTGGAGCTTCTTTAAACCATTAGAAAGGGCTTGAACTTCTATATCCCAAGCAATTTGGGATTCCATTTAGCACCTTCCTATACATAATCTAGGTATTACAAATGGTATCAGCGATATACGCACTTTGCAGTTGGGGATGGATCCAGAATTAAATTCTGGAATGACCTTTGGTGTGGAGACCGAATTCTTAAGGAAGCCTACCCAACTTTATATGGCATTGCACAACAACAAGAGGCTACAGTCGCAGAACTCATGGATCTATCTAGTGGCTCTGCTCAATGGAATATCATTTTTATTAGAGCTGCGCAAGATTGGGAAATTGGCACATTTGGAGAATTCTTCCAAGAAGGGAAGATTTACCATCCGGTCGTACTATAAGTCCCTAATGAAACATGCTACAAGAGCATTCCCATGGAAGAACATTTGGAAGACTAAAGCCCCTCTAAAAGCTTCTTTTTTGTATGGACAGCTTCACTAGGGAAGATTCTCACCTTAGATAATATAAGGAAACGATGACTCATTGTGTTAGATTAGTGTTATATGTGCAAGAAAAGTGGGGAGTCTGTGGATCACCTATTATTTCATTGTGACGTGGCTATGAGTTTGTGGAATGATATCTTTGCTAGAGAGGGGCTCCTTTGGGTGATGTCAAGAAGGGTTGTTGAATTTTTTGCTAGCTGACAAGGCCTCCGGGGTAATTCTCAAATTGCAGCTATGTGGAAGATGATTCTAATCTGTCTATGGTGGTGCATCTGGATGGAGAGGAATGGTCGCAGCTTTGAGGATTGTGAACAGACCATGGACAAGCTTAGAACTTTTTTCCTTCAAACTTTATTCCATTGGTCGATTGTAATTGACTCTAACGACATGAACGTACATGACTTCCTTGTATCTTTAGACACTCATACTTAGGTGTTGCTCTTGTATATGTCCCGTATACTTGCCTTCACCTTTCTTTAATAAAATTCATATTTACTGATAAAAAAAAAACAAATGGTATCAGCTCTGATACCATTTGTAATGACCCGAGGAAGGTCCAAGACACATTTGGGCCCATACTCCTAAAGGACTATTACCTATTACGATGAAAATCCTTGGAATCATTGTAAAGGGCTTGAACTTATGTATCTAAAGTATTGTGGGATCCATTATTCCATGCATTGATTTTTTTCTTTAGATGAACTAGGCACAAAAAAATAAAAGAAAAGAAACAAGACATTCTTGACCAACTCTTCATACCTTCCAGTTCTCTCCTTGCTGCTGCTCACAAAACAGGTCTCCATGGTTTCCACAACTGCAGATCACACATATAGCGATAGTCTGACCTTTTTAGTCAACTTCCTTCCAATCCCGTGGATTGGAGGTCTGCTTGGCTTGGAACCACCCATGAATGGCTTGGAAGCTGGAAATGGTATCTTTTTACTTGGTTGGAACAGAAGTGCATCCCTGCTTTAGTTAGGACTTTGGCGTTGGTTAGTTCCGCAGCCTAGCAATTGTTAATTGAATGTTGGATAGATGACATTTCCTCTTACCCTCTAAATGCAGGCGTACCTTGCTGGACAAAAATTTAGAATGATATGGTTTTACTACTCAAGGCTTATATATTTTTATAGAACGCATGGACATAATTCACCTTCTTAGAATATATATATATATATATTGGAAAAAATAAATTTAGTTTTGTGCAGATTCTTTCAAAAGGCTTGTTAAAGGAGCGTGGATCTAAACAAAGGATAATATCACAAATTTTTAATAAGCTGGAGAAATAGTGCAAGCACAGGTTTAGTCTAACTGGATTAAATCCTTCTGACCTTTTACACATGATAGATATTTAATTCATCAAAGGATAGTGATGGGCACCTAATTTTAGGTCTTGGCTCAACTAAAGGCATAATCACCTTGATGTTGCCAATATATCATGGCTCTCCCCACTGTTGCTGAATTACTAACCAATATGTTCTCCAAATTTTCTTTCTGATTCCATGACATGGTATCTATAACTTGTTCTTTTTAAGTTCTCCCCTGTTAGAAGTTATGCTCATTTGTTACTTGTATTTTCTTGCACTCAGCAAGTTCTTAACGAAGCTGGATACTTTCCTTCTAATACGGAAAAATATCCCCTTGGAGGAATTGTTTCTGCAATTGAGAATGCTTTCCACGCTACTCCATTACTGGTGTGCTCAAAAGACTCTGTGGAGGAACTTCGTTTATGCTTCTATAAAGATTTCCAGGTTAGCTTCTTTAATGCTATTAAAATTAGATCAGGTGTTGAACTGAATTAGACCAAGGAAGATTCAATCTGGTGTTTGCGTGTCAGATGCCAACAGTCATGGCCCACCCAACTGGATTTATATCGTCTTTGACTCTTGCAGCTATGCATTAGATTGATTGAATTTTGCGAATTTTGCTACCAAGTGTACCTTACGTTGTTAAAATTAATTAACTATGTACATGCTAAGAAAGCAACAGCCTGGATGCTTGGTTTTTTTTTTCCTTCTAATGTGTGCTCCAAGATAACTCAAGATCTATAATGGTTCAAGTATTTCCAGCTGAAATACCATCCTTTGTGTCTAAAAAACTTTTGATTTGATGTCATATTTGTTTAGAAGATTTTGTATGTTGTGAAAACTTTGATGTTTTTACAGCCACGGGATTGTGTACTTGGATCTATCATTCAAAATGGCATGATCTCTTCAAAAAGTTCTTGTCCCCGTTATGTTAACCTGCCAGCATATGTTCCACCAGGTAAGAAAGAAGATCCTTTTGTTTACTTTCGTTTCTTGAAATGAAAAGTAAAAATAAAAACATGTAGCACGAGTATAGTGTTAACTATTCATTGATCTATGAGTTCCCATTATTAATAATCTGCAACTAGGATCTTTTGAATCTTACTTATCCTTCTCGTATGCATGCCCTTGCAATATGCACCTTAAGATGTACAGTTTATACATTGCCCTTCTATCTTCGAAGGCTGTTGTTTTTTACTTGTAGATTTGTTGCTGAAAAGGAAATAAAATTATGGGAAATATCCAACTTGCATCCAATGTATGTTAAGACCTGGTTTTTATATTTAGCATTTCCCTCGCTGTAATTTTTTTTAGATTGTACGGTTGGGGCTGAATAGTGTTGTCAGTTGTTCCACTACTTGTACAACAGCAATAACAAAGTCTACGTGATTGATTAAGCAAGGAATTGGATGGATATTTGTTCATAATAAAATCTGGGTTCTCATGTTTTTGCAACTCCTTAAAGTTTCAATCGTCTAGCACTTTGTATGATATCAAATCTTGGACATGCATTGCATGTGATGTTTTGCTATGTCCGTATTGTGTTGTAAAGGGGAAGGGAGAAAAATCTTTCTTTCGCTCTTTTTGTTACGTTATCATGTTCCTTTTTTGTGTTAAGTCAGTTCATCAAGGCAACCTATGAATCTAGATTTCCACAATGTGAATCAGAATGTTAATATTCTTTCAAGATGATATCAACAAATTTATACAAACGGATACTATAATGAATTAACATTACATTGATATATCATAATATATAAACCTTTTTCACCACACCTTGAGGTTTGGTGCTATAAATTTGTGCCTGAGAATTGCTGTTATTATTTAGGTTTACTCTTCCGATCATAATAGTTTTTATATGAAGAGTAGCCGTGTAATTGATAGAGTTTGACACAAGTATTGCCATTTTTTTATTAATTTGTAGGAGTTGGCCATGTTGAAGCTGCCCTTTCATGGATTTCTGATAATGGAATTGTTTAAGATCTTGGCAGCAAGTATGTGTTGTAAAATGCTTTATTTTACTCTGTACCCGATTATCAGAAATAAACATCAGCATAAACGTATTCTATCCTGTGCAAGTGAAGGCCAGAAAATTATGTAAATTGCTACCATTATAGATATTTAATGTATCTATAAAGCATGATAAATGATTTGAATAGCCCTCCATTTACTCTGAAAATAAGCATTATTTATCAGTCTTGTCACAAAATTCTTAAAGAGAACTACTACAGACACAAAGAGATTGTACAAAGTAAATTCATAAACTGACGTAGTTTCATAAAATCCGTTAGATCTACTTTATAATAAAAGTAACTTTATAATCTGACATACTATATCAAGTCACATCAGTTTTACTTTGTATAATTCTTTTATGGTTAAAGTATTTTCCATTCTTAAAACATTGTGTGGTGCATTTTGTGTATATCCTGGTTTTGTGCAGTCTCTTTTAGGACATGAAATGCATAGAACCTTTTCCTATTTGTCCTTCTATGTAATCTTGGATCTCTCTCTCTCTCTCTCTCTCTCTCTCTCTCTCTCTCTCTCTCTTTTTCGGCTTCAAAGTCTATCTTCCATTGGTCGGATGGTCTGCTCCCCCTCATTTTGGACCTATCAAAATTCTGCGAATTTCTTCCATCCCCAATTCCCAAATGCATAGGGACGACTCTTCTTTTCTCCCATAAAGCTTCCTTTCATCAATCTTAGCTTTTCTTTTCTCCCATATGATCACTTACATGTATAAACAGTTCTAATTCTATCTTGTGCTTCATTTTTAGTGATACCCCCTTTGCTAAACAATATTGTTTTCAAGATCCTTTTGTTAATATTTCTGTTCACTCGTGAACGGAACGATGCCGTGTTTGAGTTTTCTGTCATATGTACAATACGTGTCCTATATGTGCAAAGGGTAGTGTTAGTGTCCAGCCAGTTTTGACCGTTGGGCGTGCTCATTAGTATAGTTTTTATTTTTTATTTTTTTCTTCTTTTTTTCTTTATATTTTTTTAACATATTTAAATATTTTTAAAAAATAAAAAATACATCAATACACTAATAGTCACTTCTTTAATTAATAAGTAAAAGAAAAAAAATAAAAATAAAATAAATGTATGAACGGTCAAAATAAAACGGCATAGTAGCATTATTCATTCGCAAATGATTCAAAATGATCGAAATGTCATACTCTCACCATTTCAAAATGCCCCACCAGCACCAGCACCCATGGATTACGTTTTTGGTTGTTCTTATGATTTAATTCTACTTTTCAGATAAAATTCTCTTTTTTTTTTTTTGGCAGGAACAAGGTTTTTGTTTCTTAAGTCCCTATAATTGCTATCGTTTTCTTTTTGAACTGTTTTCAAACGTGAAAAGTCGAGAATAGTGCTGAAGTGGTCCAATCGAACAACGATCTACCGTTGAAAGAAAGAACTTCACCACCTATATTATGACTTTCTATGGGATATGCTAGATGAGGGATGCACGTCCTTTTTGTTCTGTTATGAGATACGTGTCTCACTTCAAATCGGTTTAGTTCTAACACAACCAAATCTTATGCTAACTTGGTAATAATGATAACTCGGCATAAACATGCGCAATGAGCATGAATGATTAGGCTTTGTTTGCTTTCTAAATTCATTTCAACTTATCATTATAATTTTTTCAAATTTCAATACAAAATATAATAAATAATTCAATTGTTTTAAATCCCAATACAAAATATAATAAACAATTCAATTTTTTCAAATCCCAAAATAATAATAATATTAAAAAATAATATTATAACAATATTTTATCATCTAAACTCAACTCAACTCAGTTCAACATCCAAACGCAGCCTAAATTTATAAAGAGGAATGTTATGCATAAGTCACTATTCACTCACACACCCCACACTAATAGTTTTTTTAAGATATTTTTCGTAAGGTATATGGTGTAAGGTAGTGAATAATGGTTGAAGAAAAATTTTTTATTTATAAAATAAAAAAAAAATTATATTTTACTAAAGTAACATGCTTTGAGCCATTATTCAATAAATAAAATCTTTCAAAGAGTGTTGTATTAGTACATTGATTTTCAAAAAATTTGGTTGGGAAATCTTGATCTTTCCCATCATCTCATCTGTTTCTATTTGTGAAGATAAATCTCACAAAATTTATCTGAATGGAGAGAGAGGGTAAGAGTACATTATAACTTATAAACTCGTTGACTTTCTTGAATGTTTAATAAGTTCTATAATTCTATTTGTTATGAAACTCGGCTCGTTTGGATATAGAAATCATCTCATCTTATTCATCATTAAAACTTTCTCAAATTCTTTTAAAATATAATAAACAATTCAATTTTTTCAAATCACGAAATAATAATAATATTAAAAAATAATATTCTAACAATATTTTATTCAACTCATCTAAAATCATCTCATCTCATCTCATCATCCAAACGAGTTCTAAAATGACATAAATCGAGAAAACAAAAAAGACAAAAGACGTTGCAAGTGATGTTTAGCATTCAACCAACCGAGATGGGCGTTTCAAGCCCATTTAGATCAATATGGTTTCTGCCCCGGACGCCTCTACAACCCCCGCTCCCCGTCCCACTCCCCGTCCCGCTTAGTGTAAAATCTTGTATTTTTTTATTTCATTTTTTTGTACATGTATTTTTTTTAACATTGTAAAATATTTTTTAAAAAAATAAAAAAAAATTATAATATTATTAAAAAACACTTACTTAATCACTAAGTAAAAAAAAAAATTTAAAAAAATGTAGCGGGACCGGGAGCGGGGGCTTTAGATTGAAAGTCATAAGTTCTAATCTTTATAGATGACGATGCTAAAGTTTGGGATTTATTCATACTAGTCGTAGACTCGTGCGATGCGCGTGAATAATTACGAAGACCCTAGTTGTTCAACGTTCATTCAAATGTGTTTGATAAGAAATAGTGCTATCTTCTTGATTCACCATGTTATTGGGTCCTCGGCAGAAACTGTAGTAGAAAAGAGCATAAACCAAACAAATCAAGAGTAAATAATGCAATTAATAAGCAGAAAACGAGGGGAACTAACAAGATACAAGCATCAAGCCTTCTAGGGGTGCTACCAGCCCCCTACGGGACGGGGCCACCCCTAAGAGACAGCTTGTATGATTAAACTTTTTTTCTTTTTAAGCAAAGTTTTCAAACTTAATCCAAATTAAATTTAGGGTATTTCGAAATACCCTAAATTAATTTAGGGTTCCAATCTGAATTAATTAGACACAAATAAAGTCATCAATGATCAAAATTCACACACATTACATAATACAAACCCAAAAAAATAAAAAACACACGGACAAAATCACACACAGTCACACATCGTTCATCAATCATCAACGATTCAAACCACATGCACAATCAAGTCTCCACAGCACACAATTCACAAAATCCCATCCTCCATCTCCGATTAAACCCCACTCCAATCTCCATTCCATAAAATATAAATAACAAAAAATAAAACTTTAATTTAGGGTTTCTTACCTTCGGCGATGGAGATGAAGACGGGAGGCTACGGCGACAGCATAGGGCTCATGACAGCTACATCGTAGTTTGCTTGTTCTTTGACGGCGATGAAGATTCCAGAATTGGAGATGCAGAGAGAGGGAACGAGACTTAGGGAGAGAGAGATGAGAGAAAATTAAAAATGAGAAGAAACGGGCTCGCGCTGGGGGGTGGATCTTAACAAATAACGAAACGACGCCGTTTTGTCATATTTCTTAAGTAAAAAAAAAATCCAAGCATGAAACGACATCCGTTTCATGCCTGGGTTTATATATATATATATATATAAACGCATAAATACTTATATATTTATATATATAATATATATATAATACGGGGCGGGGCGGGAGTAACCTTATCCCGCCCCCGTCCCTGCCTTGTGAACCAGATGCGAGCAAGGCCACCCGCCCCCCGCATCTGGCGGACGGTGTAAGTGCCCCGCCATACGGAGGCGGGGCGGGGCAGCAGGGGCAGGGGCCCGCTGCCCTCCCCTACAAGCATCAATAGGTAGATGTGTTCAGCTAATACACGTGAAGAATCTGCCTCCCTTTAATGTATATGCAATAATATATTTATATAGTCCAATCAAAATCATGTAGTTTGCCCAACTTAGTCAGACCTACTCAGATTTATAAATAGTGTTTGATACCTTATTTCTCTAAACAAATATTTAATAAAAGAATTTTTTTCCCATACCCTTGGATTAACCCATGCTAGACAAACTAGAAGAAAAAATTGCCACCCTAGAGAATTGTTCTATTGTATTCTCTTAAATGCACTTTCTTAGTCTCTTTTCTATAAATGTATATGTTAGATATTCTAGATCAGAGTACAACATAAGCAATGTTACCTTTAGCAGAAAATATTGGATTGGGTGCAGTTCCACAAACTTTTTTACCATTATTATTCGTCTGAATTCATCATCGTCGATGGTGGAGTATATTATGTGGTAAAAACTAGAGCAACACTTGCATACTCTATGACATAAATACCACGACTAAAGAGAATCAACACTTGAGAGAGAGTTCTAATTCTTTCCATTCTTTCTAAAAGAAAGAGGAAAGAATTAGAAGAAGCTCTCCATGAGCTTCTCTTTACGTGCCCCCTTGGCTAGCCATTAAAGGCCAGCCTCTTATCTTTGTAATGAAGTGGCCGTTTGGCCACTTCAATGCAAGTGTAACATCGCAGCCATAATGGCCAGACATTACATGTAAGGTCAATGGGTGCTACCACTGTCGTTGCCCCTTCTCTTATATCTTCCACTCGCACACAGTGGGCAAGATCCCAGTTCTGCATTTTTTAATTTGTTCTCATTCTTGTTCATACTAGTAGATAGGTTATGCGACCATTGAACACAGTTATAAAAAATGTGAGCACTATACCAAATCTCTTTAAGAGAAATCTCGAAATGTGTCTTATTATGCCTCGACTCATTCTCTTAAATGCGTGTTTCTAGTCTCTTTTCTATGAATGCATGTGCAGAAAAACACAAGGTCATTGACAGCTAAATGGTCAAGTTAAATGTCAAAGAGTATCAAATATTCTCAGGAAGGATTTGTAGGAATAGTGGTCTCTCAATATGTGAGATAAAGCATTTCTCTTTTGTTTTTTTTTTAACTTTTTTAAGAATATTGTTAGTACAGGCTCTATCACACTAAATAATTCAAATAAAAATCCCAAAAACCAAAAAACTAGCCTCACCATTTTTACAACAACCAAGCATATATAGAATAAAAAAAAAATCAATTGGGCATGAAGATAAATAATTTTTAACTTTTAAAAGAATCTTTTGGATGATAATCAAGTCATCTTATAAAGAAAACAAGCACAATGAAGAGTTTTGCTACTCATCATCTCCACACATCACACTTTTTTTTAATTTTATTTTTAGTTTTTTAAATTTAGTTTTTGATTTTATTCTTCTTAAACTTATTGAATTCTTCTACTCATCATCCATATACCACATATTGGATAAAAGAAAAAAAAAATATGGTGTGTGGGGATGATAAATAGAATTTTTCTTTTATGATATCACAGAGTTAAAACCCAAAGGTAGATTCGTACTTCAGATACCAGTACTAAATTTCCAAGGCCACTATGGAATATCAATTCTCTTTTCATCCCTACAAATGAAGAAATCTACATATGTTAGCATTAGATCAGAAGTTGCAGCTACCTAAAGTAGTACAGGAGAACATATATATCACCAATTTAAATTCAATAAAATCTCATTGAGACTGCATTAAACCTCCCACAGTCTAAAAGTGGGTTTTTTTAAAGGATTACACAAAAAAGGAAAATATGAAGCTGATCGAACAATAAGTTTCTACAATCATGCTAGGTACAACCGCCCATGCGAAACTGTGATACAACCGATTGACACGTCAACATCTTGTGGCTTGCCATCCTGTGGATCAAAAGCAATCTTGCGTTTCGGTGTTCCATGTTTTCAGAAGTCCATCATCCTCCTAACTATTTGGCCCTCTCCCTCCCTCCCTCCCTCCCTCCATCTCCATCTCCATCTCCGTCCTCTCCCTCTCCCTCTCCCTCTCCATTTTGTTTTCTTCTCCCTCTTCCTCTCCATATCCTATCTTAAATCCATCCCTCTCCATCTCCATATCACCTGCTTTTCTACATTTGGGTGTCCATGGAAAAGCTTTTGGACTTTTTTTTCTCTATTTTTGATGTTGGCATTAACTTTATTTTCTCTGTAAATTCGAGTAAATAATCGTTCTCATACTAAATTAAATATGCTTGAAATTAAGGGTTTTTTTTTTTTACCGATTTGGGCATCTGGGTATTGTTATGATGGGTCGGATTAGTCCATGACATTTCAAACAGAGTTTGACTTCGTAGAACTTCTTTAGTTGGATATTCTTGAGGATCTTGGTAACTAGGGGTTCTGGCTATTATTGGGTTTGTGCTTCTGTGACCTCAATGCGTGCATTTGACTTCCATATGCTTCTGTAATAATAATAATAAAAAAAAAACAGAGCAGATTTTTTGGGCGAGTAGCAGAGATTTTTTGGCTCCATGGCTCTGGATCCGAGTTAGAAGAAGAAGAAGAAGATGCGAAGACGAAGCTGCGAAGATGAAGGACTTTAGGAGAGAGGCTTGAAGGACGCTGAAGAAATAGTATAGAGAAGTTTGTGTGGGTCTGTGGGAAGATAGAGAGGAAGATGACAAAAATGAAGAAGAAGATGAAGAGAAGGTGGTGAGTCTAAGGGCAGAGTGGGCTGCAAGGAGAGAATGTTCGGTGCATATATAGTGATATAAACGGCACTGTTTCTTTTATGCCACATGGGCAGCGTTTACCCGGCGGTTCTCCCAGCGGGTTGTGTTTAACATTTTTCAAGTTTCTAATATAGGGTAATGTAGCAAGATAAAACATGCCTATCCACAACAGTCAATGAATGATTATTGTTGGGGATCATAAGAATAGTTAGTGGTCTCCACTCACAAAGTGCACTACACGGTGATAATTGTATAAAGTCACTTCATAGATAATAGCTATGTGCCCCATTTTCAGTGAATAACCATATATTCTCAACTATCTAATTGACTCAAAGTTGACACATGGCAAGCATCTATGAGCTCTAAAAATCCTATAAAACGCCACTCTTTAAGATGGAAAGGGCATAGGGGAAAACTCAGAGAAGGGGAAGAGAATACTGTCACTTTCTCTCTTGAATTTCACTAAAGATAAAATAAGAATGACTAACTTAAGCATTGGAGTGCCTCTTGTGGGTGGCAAGAACTTTTGGACATTCCTCTAGTGGGCGGCACATTCACATGGTCTAGTAATAGAAAACATCCAGCTTGGTTAAGACTTGATAGATTCCTTATTTCGCCTGATTGGGATGCACAATTTCCGAACCTAATCCAAAAACGGGTTCCAAGGTTATATTCGGATCACTTCCTCATTCTCATTGATCGTGGAGGCATCCAAAGAGATAAAAGACATTTTAAGTTTGAGAACATGTGGCTGAAATCAAAAGACTTCGTTGAGCGAGTTAGACAACGGTGGTCTTCATATCTCATACAAGGCAACCCGAGTTATGTGCTGGCTTGTAACCTAAAGGCACTCAAAGTGGACTTGAAGAAGTGGAATGAATAGATTTTCGGAAATGTGGAACACTAAAAAAAGTCTCTCCTCGACGATTTATAGGGCTTGGAAGACGTGGAGGAGGATATGGGGCTTTTAGAAGAAAAGGCTCACCAAAAGCATCTCATCTTGGATATTGAAAGGTTAGCTCTAATGGAAGAGACTTCATGGAAACAAAAATTGAGGGCTTTATGGTTAAAAGAAGGGAATAAATGCACCAAGTTCCTCCATCGCATGGCTAATTCACATAGAATACACAATATCATTAAGTCCCTATTGGTAGATGGGAGGATTACATCAAACTTGACTGAGATCACGGATCACGTTACCAATTATTATGCACAACTACTTTTGAAGTAGTTTTCTTGGAGACCAAGTTTGGATGGTCTTGTTTTTTAGTCAATTGACCAACAAGAAGCAAGTTGGTTAGAGAGGCCATTTGAGGAGGTGGAGATTTGTAAGATGGTGAGAAGTATTGCAGGCAACAAAACTCCAAGTCTGGACGGGTTCACTGTGACCTTCTTTAAGGCATGTTGAGAGATAGTTAAAGACGACATCATGAGCTTTTTCCATGTGTTTCATGAACGAGGTAAGTTTGAAAAAAGACTAAATGCTACCTTCATTGCTTTTATTTCAAAGAAGCCGGGGGTGGTGGAGATTGAGGACTTTCGTTCTATTAGCTTGGTGAGCGGTACATACAAAAGCCTTTCGAAGGTATTGGCTAATACATTGAGTATGGTATTGGAGAAGATCATATCCAAGCCCCAAAATGCATTCATACAAGGTCGGCAAAATCTTAACTCGGTGCTCATTGCCAATGAATGTTTGGAGAGTCTCTCAAGTCGGGTGAACCAGGATTATTATGCAAACTTGACATGGAGAAATCATATGATCATGTAAACTGGAATTTGTTGTTACACATGCTTAAGAGGTGTGTACTTGGAGCGAGATGGTATTCTTGGATCAAATTTTGCATCTCCACAACTCTTTTCTCTATTTTTGTAAACGGTACCCCAATGGGTTTCTTCGAAAGTTCAAGGGGTGTGAGGCGAGCTGATCCCTTATCCCCATTACTACTTGTTTTCATAATGAAAGTTCTTAGTAAAATGATCATAGATCTCATGGAAAGGAAATTTGTATCTGGATTTATTGTTCGGGATGCAAGAATCGGCACACTTGGGATGACCCACCTATTATTTGCAGATGACACACTTGTATTCTGTGGGGCTAATCATAATCACATTCAAGCTTTGCATGCTCTTTTAAGTATGAAAGTTTGTGAGAATGGCCGAATCAATGGGCCTTGTGATTTCTGTTTATTATATAAATTGTACAAAGAGTTCTATACATGGAAAGAAATAAGTATTTACTAATTCTATCCCTATACAATCTGTCAAATATTATGCTAATCATACAGAAGAGTAAATCAAGGAAAGAAATATGGAAACGAATATGGACAACCATTGACAGCCCCCCTTCAAATTGATGCGGGTTGATCAACAAGCATCAATTTGCTACTTAGGAAGCAATGTCGATGACGAGTGAGAGCCTTGGTGAAGATATCGGCAATTTGTAGTTCAATGGAAATGTGTGGAAAAGTAATAACACGAGCTTCAAAGGCTTCACGGATAGAGTGACAGCCCACTTCAATATGCTTTGTGCGCTCATGATAGACAGGATTGGCCGTGATCTGAATAGCACTTGTATTATTGGCGTGTAAAGTTGTAGGATCGGTCTCAGAGAAGTCTAACTCAACAAGCAAACCTCGAAGCCAAATAATTTTGGAACAAGCAAGAGACATCGCCTGGTACTCAGATTCTGTAGATGACTTAAAAACTTTGTCTTGCTTGTTACTCTTCCAGGAGATCAACGCATCACCTAAGAACACGCACCAACCAATGATGGAGCGACGTGTATCAGCACAACCAACCTAATTAGCATCGCTATAAGCAGCAAGATGAGGAGAATTGCCTGCAGGAAAGTATAAGCCATGGGTAGAAGTGCTCTGAACATAGCGTATGATCCTACGGACAACAGCCAAATAAAGATGACGAGGAGTATGAAGAAATTGGCTGACTTGGTGTACAACAAAAGAAATGTCCAGTCTAGTAATGGTGAGATAAACAAGGCTACCCACCAACTTCCAGTATAAACTAGGATCAGCAAGTAAGTCACCCTTCTCTTTGTGAAGCTTGACATTTAATTCCATGGTAGTATCGACAGAGGTAGCCTCCTATAGTCTAGTTGTAGCCACCAAGTCACTAGTATACTTATGTTGATTAAGTGAAATACCAGAGGGACTTCGATGCACCTTAAGACCAAGAAAATATGTGAGAGACCCAAGATCTTTCATATGAAAGGATTCTAAGATATGAGTCTTGAGTTGGACAAGTAAAGCAGAATCAGAACCAGTGATCACAATATCATCAACATAAACCAAAAGGACAACAATACCGATGTCTAATTTCCAAAAAAACAATAGTGTCATACTTGCTCTACTTGAATGAAAATTATAATAAAGTACTTCAAAATTTATCAAACCAGGCCCTCAGAGCTTGTTTGAGACCCCATAAAGAGAGCGACAAAGTTTACACACATGTGAAGTCGGAGAGGGAAACAACCCGAGGGTGCCTTCATATAAATACACTCTTTAAGATCCCCGTGAAGAAAAAAATTCTTGACATCCATCTGATATAGTAGCCAATCATTGGAAGCATCAAGAGTTAGAATCATAAGAACAGTAGTCATCTTAGCCACATGAGCAAAGATCTCTTCATAATTGACACTATATTCCTAATTATTCCCAAGTGCAAAAAACCGAGCTTTGTAACGATCCAAACTTCCATCAGATCGAACCTTGACTGAGTAAACCCATTTGCAACCCAAAGGAACAATGGTGGGAGGACAAGGCTAAATGTCTCATGTGTGATTGGCCTCTAGAGCGGCAATTGCTTCCTGCATAGCTTGTCGCCAATAGTCATGCTTGATAGCGTATGAGTAGCATGTGGGAATATTAAAATTGGACAATGCAGCAGTAAGAGCTGAAATAGAATGGCCAAAACGAGAAGAAGGAAACCCATACCTAGCCGGAGGTACAGACACTCGAGGAGAGCAACGTACCAAAGCCTCTGTAGGTGCTGCAACTGACTGATTCTAGAGCATGGTAGGATCATATATCGGGTGAGCCACAGGAAGAGACGGTGGGCGGGAGCGTCTCGTATACACAATACCTGGTTTAAAGCAAGAGTTGACTTGATGAAGATCCTAGAATTGCTGCCCAAAGGAGGGGAAGACCACAGTAGAAGAGGAGGGCATCGAGGACACATGAAAGAAATGTTGATTTTCAAAGAAAATAACATTCCTAGAAATACGTGTACGATGTAATGTAGGATCATAGCAAACAACTCTTTTTTGACACACATTATATCCCAAGAATGCACATCTAACAGATTGAGCAGATAATTTATGTCGCTCATGAGAAGGTAAATGAACAAAACATACACAAACAAAGGTACATAGATTATCATAACTAGGTTGCTTAGCAAACAAGCGGAAATAAGGAGACTCCATGTGTAAGACTTGGGAAGGTAAACGATTAATCAAGTCAAGTGAGTAGTAGTTTTTAGAGCCTCGACCCATAACTTGGATGGAACAGAGGATTCTAACAAGAGAGTACATACCACATTTAGGAGATGACGATTTTTGCGTTCGGCTACTCCATTCTATTGTGGAGTAGCGGGACATGATCGTTGATGAATAAACCTTTAGAAGCCAAGAATGCTTGAAAGTTATTAAACAAATATTCACCACCAGAATCTGTGCGTAATGTCTTAATAGAAGTAGAAAATTGAGTGTCAACATATGCTAAAAACTTAGTGAAAGTACGAAAAACCTCAGATTTAGAGCGAAGAAAATAGACCCAAGTAAATCTGCTATGATCATCAATGAAAGTCACATAATATTTAAATTTTTCATGTGAACTAACCAAGGAAGGTCCCCAAACATCGTTATGGAAAAGATCAAAGCAATGAGAAGCTCTACTAGCATGCAAAGGAAGGGGAAGAGTTTTGTTTTTACCAAGTTTGCAAGAATCACACTCAAGAGATAAGGAATGGTGTCCTTTATTACCAAGAAAACCATAGTACAATACATGAGATAAAATCTGAGTATTGGGATGGCCTAAACGACGATGTCACACCATACTAAGATCTAGAACATTAATACAAGCAAAAGACTTGGTCCTGCACAACACAACCATTACCAGAAAAATTAACAGCACAATTGTTATTAACTAATTGACCTACAAAAATAAGATTCGTGGAAAGCTGAAGAGCCAAAAACACATTAGTGAACTTAGAAGAGGCATCTCCGATAGCAGCTATTGGCAAAGAACTGCCATTGGCAGTCTGAATAGCAGATTGTCAGCGTAGGGTCGAACATGACACAGAGCAGTGAGATCGTCATGTGATTAGAGGCACCCGAATCCACATACCAGAGTTTAGTAGAATTGTTACCTTGGAACCTCATTGCTGATAATGTCAAAATTAGCATCTGTTACACCATTTCTGGTATGCAGTAATTGGCTGCAGGAGTTGTAGGAACAGAGGAAACACCTGAAGAAGAGTCATGTGCTACAGAAGTCGCTGTTGGAGGGGCAATAACAGAAGTCTGAAACGCTTGGGCCTGACGATTCTGGGGGCAAATACGACATTCTTTTATAATGTGACCATTCTTCTTGCAATAAAAGCAATATTTCTTAGGATAATTGGCAGCAATATGCCCATATTCCTTGCAGCAGAAACACTAAAAGTTTTTAGAATTCATAGGTGGTCCTCATCCTTGGGCAGCATAAGCCACAATTGTCATCCCTGAACTGCCTTGAGATTGCTCCAGAATAGCTTGAGTACTAAAACGTTGTTCTTCGCGAAGTAACTCACCAAAACAAATATCAAGAGAGGGAATAGGAGATCTGTTCAGTAGAGAGGAGCGAACAGATTCATATTCCGGGTGTAGTTTCATAAGAAACTAATCACGCCGACTAGTTTCGTGAAGATTCTGAATAGTCGAAACAGCGCCAACAGGAACATCTGCTATAACCAAATTAGTATATTCATGCCAAAGAGTCAGAAATGTCGAGTAGTAGTCTTGGATTGAAAGACTATCATGTTGAAACATGGCAATCACATGTTCTAACTAAAAGCGACGAGCATCATTATCTTGATGATAAACCTTCTTCAAGTAATTCCACATGGATTGAGCGGAGCGATGAGCCCGCAAGTTAGTGAAAATATGTGGCTCCACAGAACCAAAAAGCCAAGACATTATCCGAGCATCAAGTACAGCCCATGAAGGAGAAGCCCCAAAATCCTTGGATTTGTCAATATTGGATGTTTGTGCGACATCCGTGCCATCAATATGACCCCAAAGATCTTTTCCCTCAAGGAAAAGTTCAAACTGAAATGCCCAAGTAGAGTAATTTGTGCCCGTAAACTTGACACAGGTGGAGAGTCCACCACAAATAAATAAATCCCAAGACACAGCAAAAGAAAAAAAAAACAGCAACGGAAATCAACAGAGACCAAAAAATAAAATGAGAGTTTTAGAAGTCACAAACCATTCAACAAAGAAGCCGAGAGCCACAAAACACACATACCAAGCCGAAAAACCCATGAGAGGCTGTTGCAAGAACAGAAAAATCAGACAAAGCTAAAAAATCCCACGAGATGTTGCTGCGACAACAGAGAAACCAGACCCAAGAAAACAAGAAGTAAAATTCACACCAGAAGGGTGCTGCGAGAATCACGATCGCAAAGAAAAGCCAAAAGTCACACCAGAAGGGTGCTGCAAGAGTCACGAGAGCACAGACGTGCCGAAAAACACCCCAGACCAGAGTCGAAAGTCCGAGAGATTGAGAAAGTCACGTCGAGTGCACCAAAAAACAACCCAGAGTGCGCCGAAATAGAGAAACCCACAAATCCGAGAGAGAAGGAATTCGAAGAGACACAAAAATTAGCAACCTCTCTTGCTACCATGTCAAAGTTTTTGAGAATGGCCGAATCAATGGGGCTTGTGATTTCTATTTATTATATAAATTGTACAAAGAATTCTATACATGGAAAGAAATAATTATATGCAAATTCTATCCTTATACAATATGTCAAGTATTATCTTAATTATACGAAAGAGTAAATCAAGAAAATAAATATGGAAACAAATATAGAAACGAATATGGACAACAAAGTTGTCCATTGACATTAAGCAATTTTACTTTGCTTTGAAACTGCATCGGCTAATATTGTAGTCACCACTCTGCCAATGAAGTATCTCGGTCTTCCATTGGGTGCCTCCTTTAAGTTGCAGTCTATTTGGGATGGGGTGTTGGAAAAAATGGAGCACAAACTAGCGAGTTGGAAGAGACTTTATCTGTCCAAAAGTGATGGAGTTAGAGTTACATTGATCAAAAGTACTCTATCCAACCTGCCTACATACTTCTTAGCCTTATTTCCAATACCATGCAAGGTGGCTCACCGATTAGATAAATTGCAAAGTTGTTATGAACCTGAAGTGGAACTTGCCATCTGAAGTTGCTACTTGGAGAAACGACGTTGCAAGCTTAAAAGGTAGGGTTACAACTTGGGTTGATTTCTATTATACGGCACAATTTTAATAAATGTAGTGTAGTGTTTTAAAAGCAGTAAAACGATGTAGTTTAATTATATTCAGTCTGTTATAGTTTAAGGGTACTGTAGTAATTTCCTAGGTATCTGTTATATAACTCACGCCTGAATGGTGGGAGAGGCATTCTGGAACCTTGTGAAGAAGTGATTTGTGTATGGAGGTTGGAAACCCTCGAAGTTTTCCTTATCAATGCATATGACTCTATGAGTCTTCTTATCAAACACCTAACCTGCGTTTATTAATTCTTCTGCAATCACTCTATTACATTCTGCAACAATCCTTATTACATCACAGATTCCCAATCCTTATTACATCACAGTAGATTTCGTAAGTTTACATTGAATTACAAGAAGGATCATAACAATTGGTATCTAGAGCCAACGATCCATGAGGACGAACTATTTTTGGAGCAGCAACAAGAGGCCTTACAGCGGCGGGTAGACGCTAATGAAAAGAGTCTTCAGGAGTTTAATAACAGCTTTAACTTGATAGATATGATGCTTCATTGGGTGGTAAGGCAGAACAATATTACTAATCGGTACGATGTTATGGAAAAATTAGTGAGATTAAAGATTAGGAAACAGAGGTCAGTAGTTGTTGAATACCAGGTGGACGAAGAAGAATCTAAGTCTGTTGTTGAGTGTCCTGGAGAAAATGTCGCAGTTGGTGAAGACTTCGGCTCAAAAAAATTAGTGGAAGAGAAGGAAGCAGTTACGACTTCAATCGATGATTCACAACCATTGATAGTGCAAGAAGAAAATGGAATCGTAAAAAAAAAATGGTGTAGATATGGCCGTAACTCCTGATGGTGCCAAAAATGGAGCAAAGGATGAAGAGGTAATCGTGGAGAAAGGAAAAGAAAAGGCAGTAGCGATGGAGGTCGATGAGTTTGTGGTGGCTCTTTCTGAGGATGACTCAAAGGGCTTTTCAGCTTCGTTCCATTTTGTAACAATGACCGCGGATGTGGACGTGTGCGCTGTTGGCGACATTCCAAAAGGTGACGTTGAGAAAAAGGGTAGCTACCAGGATCTGCATAGAGAGAACAACGGGGTTGACGGCTCTTGTGTTTTCGTCGGCGGAAGCAACTCTGTTTCCAACGATCACGTTGAGCCGTTGGATCTGAATGGGGTTGCCAAAGTTGTGGTTGTTTGTGAAGATGGTGAAGACATGCTAGCTGAAGTTGATCGAATGGAAGTTACCGATATGAAGAGATTAATGGGTAAGAATTTTTTGGCTCATCTTTTGCTTGATGTATTGCTGCTGAGGGTGTGTTAGAGCCTTTTGATAGAGGACGAGAGACCTTTGATGTATCTCTTGCTTCTACTTGCTCAAAGATTCGAAGTGGGAGTAGAACTGTGTTTGAGAAAATGGTCCGTAGGTATGTGGAATTTTGGGATGCTTTCATGGTCTGATTAAACCAGAGGGGAGTGGTACTGGTGATACAAACTAGAGGAATTTCCAGAGTTGTGAGTTGAGTGTATGCACGGTAAAGGGTGGAACGATAATGGACCATGTGGTTAATGTTGTTGGATGTGCACGTGTGGCTTGGCAGCTGTTCGATGATATGTCTGAGGGGATTTTTTGTAGTTACTTAAGCAAGCTTGGTGTAGATGGCATTGCAATTCTCCGTATTTGCATCAGTGAAGCAAGGCATGGTCTAGGAATTCCAACGACTCTTGCCCTGTGTCTTGTCACAACAAGAAAACATGTGACAAGAGACATTTTTTATGGTGACAATCCGAAGGAAGAACCTGGGGCAATTGTTTGCAGAGTCACCCAATCCTTCATACTCTTTGGATTATACCAAATACATACCTCTAGAGGGAAAAGGGACCTTGGCATCATTCGCGCCTTGGCTGACTATGTAATCAGGCACCATTTTCCTCGTATAGAAAACATGAATAGAAGTGAGAGTTTATCCTTCGGCACACACCACGAGGATCATTCGGTTGTGGATCTAACATCAAACACGTATACAGCTTGGGCAGTGGAGGTTGCTGAGCGTACTGCTACCTTGAGTGCGAGCTGGCAGGGGGTTGGTTTTACACATGGTGTACTGAATACTGACAATATGGGTATTTGG
Organism: Juglans cinerea; assembly: GCA_961763995.1. Classification (NCBI taxonomy): domain Eukaryota; kingdom Viridiplantae; phylum Streptophyta; class Magnoliopsida; order Fagales; family Juglandaceae; genus Juglans; species Juglans cinerea. The sequence continues at coordinate 12,781,690 of CAUIVZ010000016.1, forward strand.
GGTCTCAACATTGATTATGGTCCTTTTGGACTTTTGGATGCTTTTGATCTAAGTTACACACCGAATAGAACAGATCTTCCTAGTAGAAGATACTATTTTGCAAATCAGCTTGATATGGGACTATGGAACATTGGAAAGTTTGCATCAACTCTATCGACTGCCCAGTTGATAAATGATAAAGAGTCAGTTGAGATACAAGGGGAACCCTCTGGTGTGCACAAAGCAGTAGGACTGATTTTGAATCATCTCAAGAAGTTCTTGGTTGACCGCAGTATTGTTGGGGTCTTTGAAACTAAGATGAAACTGCCAAATGTCCTAGCTAATCAAGAACTTTTTGAAAATGAAGCTGAAGATAAGTTGCAAGATGCTATTCAAGAGAATCATGAATTCCTTTCCAGGTGTATTAACGAAAACATGGGTTTTAAGGGTGGTAAACCACTGACAGCATGCATCAATGTTAAATGCCTTATTCACTAGCATGCCCTTGAGTTTGAACAAACTCAAATGTTTGACTTCATAATAGAAGAACTCTCAACGTGGGTCAGCTATTTAGCAACTGATAGCTCATTTCCAAGCTTATTTTTTGAGTGGAATATATGGACTCCGTTTATTGATGAATCTACAGCAGGTCTTAGACGGGATTGGCAGTGGATTTTCCCAATAACATGGTGTTGTGGCTCATATGATGTGCAAATGAGTTTTCTACTTCAATAAAAAAAAATATAAGACTCTTGATATCAAGAAATTAGTTGTCGGGTCGGTCTTCATATTTCCTTGGCTCTACTAGCTGCCTCTCTTGAAGAAATACTGCTGGAAAGGTTTGGGAACTTAATCATAGAATTTCATCATAGCTCTAAACCTTAAGGACAAGGTTCTTTAAGGGGAGGGGATTGTTATGAACCTGAAGTGGAACTTGCCATCTGAAGTTGCTACTTGGAGAAACGACGTCACAAGCTTAAAAGGCAGAGTTACAACTCGGGCTGATTTCTATTATACGGCACAGTTTTAATAAATGTAGTGTAGTGTTTTAAAAGCAGTAAAACGATGTAGTTTAGTTATATTCAGTATGTTATAGTTTAAGGGTATTGTAGTAATTTCCTAGGTATCTATTATATAACCCACGCCTGAATGGTGGGAGAGGCATTCTGGAACCTTGTGAAGAACTGATTTGTGTATGGAGGTTGGAAACCCTCAAAGTTTTCCTTATCAATGCATATGACTCTATGAGTCTTCTTATCAAACACCTACCTTGCGTTTATTAATTCTTCCGCAATCACTCTATTACATTTTGCAACAATCCTTATGACATCACAGATTCCCAATCCTTATTACATCACAGTAGATTCCGTAAGTTTACATTGAATTACAAGAAGGATCATAACAGAGACTTCCTATGGGGGAGACTAGACGAAAAATTCAAGTTTTAGTTGGTGAATTGGGCTACAGTTTGTACCCCTATATGCGAAGGCGGGTTGGGAATTCGGAATTTGTTGGTTTTAAACAAGACTTTATTGGGTAAATGGTTATGGAGATATAACGAAGAAATGAGAGCTTTATGGAGGGTGATCATTGATTTAAAATATGATGGATTGTGGGGAGGATGGTGCTCGAATAAGGTGAATGGACCACATGGGGTGGGGCTTTGGAAACACATAAAAAGAGGTTAGACCAATCTCTATTGATCAACACATTTTGTAGTTGGGGATGGTTCTAGAATTAAATTCTGGAATGACTTATAGTGTGGAGATCGAATCCTCAAAGAAGCCTACCCAATACTATACATCATTGCACAAAGAAGGCGGCCTCAATAGCATAGCTTATGGATCTCTCTAGTGGCTCACTCCAAGAAGGGGAGATTTAATGTTCAGTCGTACTATAAATCTCTTATGACACAGTCTACAAGAACATTCTCATGGAAGAACATATGGGCTAAGGCCCCCTTAAAAGCTTCTTTTTTTGTATGGACACCTTCGTTAGAGAAGATTCTCACCTTAGATAATCTAAGGAAACATCATTTCATTCATGTAATGGATTGGTACAACATGTGTAAGAAAAGTTGTGGGTCTATGGATAATCTATTATTGTATTGTGATATTGCCATGAGTTTATGGAACAATATTTTCGCGAGAGTGGGACTTATTTGGGTAATGCCACGAAGGATTGATGAATTTTTGGCCAGTTGGCAAGGAATCCGGGGTTATTCTCAAATTGCAGCTACATGGAAGATGATACCTACCTATTTATGGTGGTGCATATGGATGGAGAGGAACAATCGGAGTTTGGCGGATCGGGAACTGACAATGGATGAGCTTAAATTTTTTTTTTTCTACACACTTTATTCTATTGATCGATTGTAATAGACTTTAATAGCATGAACATACATGATTTTCTTGTATCTTTAGGTAGTCATGCCTAGGTGTAGTTCTTGTATATGTCTCATGTACTTGGCTTCACCTATTATCAATAAAGAAAAAATCTATTTACAACCGACCAAGGGAACCGCGGGGGCACCGCCTCCCACGTGGCCGGTTGTTTTAAGAAAAAAAAAATATCTTAAATGGAAGAACAATGGTCAACGAGTGGATGCTTCTCTGTGGGTGCATTTCCCCTGCTGGTAGAGATCTGTTTCATGCTCTTCTGATATCCTTTTTTACATATTGTTTCATTAACGAGGCTCTCGTTTTTTTCCTCACCAGCTTGTAAACAGTAAAGGATATGGCCTTCCTAGCATCTAGTTTGGACTAGTGGGATTTCAATGGGTTAGAACAATAACCAAAGATTAGAATCAACATGGAGAAAAACCAAATTGATAAAAATCCATTGAAATCAAAGATGAAAAAATTCGAAATCGAAATCCAAAATTAAAATAGACCAAAACCCATGTCTACAAACTAGAAGAAAACCCAACCAAGCTCCACAACTGAAAATTAATTACAAATCAAAACGGAGCCATGAAGAAATAGAACTTAGAATCGAACTCCCAAATCTAAAATCAACTGAAACTCATCTGAAATGGAAGCACATGCAATTTAGAGCAATTATATGAAGATGAAATTATCTGAGAACCAATAACTCAGAAAAAGTGAAATTATCTAGGGAAGGAAAAGGAGAAGGGAAATGAAAGGAATGAAAAGTGTGGTCTGCAAAGGAAGAAAAAAAAATGTGTGAACCTTTGTTGCCGTAATGGTATGCTATCGATCGAAGAAGGAAAATAGATAATTTTATTTGCTTCAAAGTGTGGTCTGCTACACCGAAGGAAGAAGAAAAATTTGTCTTAACCTTTGTTGTCACAGTGGTTTGCTACTCCACCGAAGAAGAAGAAAAAGAGAATAAAAAATCTTCAAAGTGTGGTCTGCTACCAAAGAAGAAGAAAAAAATATAACTTTGTCCTTTTCTGCGTTTGCCCTTTTACTTATTTTTTTCTTCCACGTAAATTTTGCCACGTACAGCCAGTTGCTTCCCGTTTACACAAGCCGGTTGTATGTAGCAAAACTGATCAATAAAACCCTTACTGGGAAAAGAAAAAAGAATGTTGCTATCGTCAAAAGGAATGGAAAACTTACACTCGTATGTTAAACAACTCATTATTTTATTAATTTTTTCCTCTCATAATATAGATCAAACATGTAGTATAAAAAAACTACTGACCAAACATTTGTTTATCTTCTCACAGCTCTCTTATAACTTTAGAGAGTACCCAACAAAAAGTGATCCTCCTATTGTAAATTCATCCTCCATGTGCAAGTTCTCATCGACCAAGGTGCCTCTTGAACTTCAAGCCAAGAAACTATGAGGCTCGATTATTTCTTTGGCTCCGTTTCTTCCCCCCCCCCCCCCCCCCCGGTCTTGGCTTTCTGTGTCATTTGATCTTGGTAATATATTATATTGACCATAAAAGGGAGGGTTGTCCATAGCATGGGAGTATGCAAAGGGGACGAAGAAAATTGGAATAAAAATGAAAAATCAGCATCTTGTGCAAAATCTGCTGTTTAACCAGATATCATATACTCATGTGCCATGTATCATTTATAACTTAAATCATCTTCTACATTCGTATTCTGCTGGCGTATCCAAGGCATGTGCAGTGGCGTACCCAAACGAATTGTTTGGGTGTGAGAGTAATCTTTTAGAATTCTTGAAAATCTAGAAAGATTATCCAATTTGAATACATCATCTCATGGACATGCAAGGAAGTAAAATTACGAGCTCTGGTGCATATAAGCAACGAAAAGCAAGTATTATAGCAAGTTAAACTGCGCAAAATTTCAAAGTTGGAGTCCTTTTTAACAATTAACTTCTGTTTCAGAAACTGATAAAACAATGATTCAAGGCAACATTGGACAAAAATATCTAGAAGTCAACATCCAATGAGATCTTGGAAACACCAGAAATTTTGTGCAGTTTATTTAATAAATATCAGAAGCACTCTCATCCTTCCAAAAACACTACCACCGGTAGGTTCATTGCTAAGAATCAATCAAGCTGGACTTTCCATGCCGTAATTGTATTATGCTACTATTAATATTGCAAAGGAAGTTCAAATCGTCGAAACTAACTCACAAGGCCCCTCTGCTTGAAAACATCAAGCATGGCAGAACCGATCTTTGCAGGAGATTCTACCACTGTAACCCCAGCTTCTCTTAGGGTCTTTATCTTATCTTGGGCTGTGCCCTTCCCACCAGACACAATAGCTGCACATGCAGAAAAGAGCAATTATACAAACTCCTATTAAAGATATATATGTTGATGACAGAGGCAATTAGAAGGGCGTTGAACCTTTTCTCAATGAGGAAAAGATAGAAAGGTCCAATTCACTTCTAAATTCATTTGATTAGGTTGGATAAAAGTTAATTATATACTTTGACATGGAAAAGATAGAAAGGTCCAATTTTCCACGACCATTATCTAAAATGATATAGAATAACAGTTAATTATATACTACCACAAAATATACATTAAAATCTGCTACCATAAGCATAAATTGGATTCCCATTTCACCATATATCAAACATGCATACACCATGATTCATTAGAAATACAATGCACTTGAGTACAGGTATTCACACCAAAATCATATTTAAGTATTGTCAAAGTATTATACCTCCAGCATGACCCATCCTACGGCCAGGGGGAGCAGTTAGTCCAGCAATAAATGCAACAATAGGTTTCTCAGTCCCACTTTCCTGTTTGATACATTATAGGATCAGTTGGAGCACATAATTGTGAACCAAATATCGAAGAAAAAACAAAGAATGGTAAGTAGAAGAAACAGAAGAAAGAAACTATCCATAGCTTGCCTATATACTTGTCTTAATAAAATTTTCTTACCTATAAAAAAAAATAATCAAAAGTTGAAAACAAAGGCAAGCTGTTTCCATTAAGTAGTCATTTCACTTTCAAGGTCACAGAGAAGTACTAATATATTTGTTCACTTTTCCTTGACATGTAGTAATAAATAATTTGTATGTCAGCAATTTCAAAGGGCAAAACCCAATGATAGAGAGTATGGTCCTCTTTTGCAATTCATAAACCTCCATACTCAACTCATATACTGTTTATATCTCTAAACTAATGGTGGTGAGCTTTCCAGGGGCTTGATCCTTGTTTTCCTTGTCTATTGCCGGAGAGAAAAGGTGTTATCTGGATTGACCTTGAATTCTTAATCTAGACAGCTTCGAAACATAAGAATAAGCAGCGCGAGTAGCAAAGGCGAGCCTGCCCTGCCTTACATAATATCAAGGTATCTTCTAAAAATAGAAGATTTGTTACCTAATTACAAGAAACATCAGAAGTTGTATACGGAAGTTGTATTGGTACAAAGTTCACAAGCTGCTGTTAAAAGCCCACTGAAAAAGGGTACATTGGTGACCAAGCAGAGGTCGGTGATCCATTGTTCATTAGGTTGCTTAATCGGGAAGGGGGATGATCTGATAAGGGTGGCTCTACAGAAAGGGTGCGTGCAAAGTCTAACAAAATTTGAAAAATAAGCTAATGGGGCTGAAAGACACGGTGACACACTTTTGTACCAGGTAGATTCAAGTTTGGGCCAGGGGAAATGTGAGCTGGTGCAACCCATAAACTATTAAAAGAAATGCATTTCAAGCCCAAAGCTAAAGCCATGCTAACTCATTGCGCTGTGTGGATCTAGGCTCAACAAAGGCAAGGAAAAGGCCCAAATTTCCCAGAATGCAGTCAATCAAGGCCAAATCTGCTGTTTCAAGCAGGTCAGGTTTTCATTTTATGAAATGGGCGCGACAACCTAGCGTGTGATGGAGACATCAACAACTGTGAACCACCAACCTGGGGTGGCATAGAAACCTACTCTGGCTGGTTGCAAACTGGTGGCTCGAGCGCCGGCAGCCAATACAACAGCAAGAGCAGTAGAAAATCAAAGTTCTAGTACCAAGGATGGGTATGGAGCATAGTTTTAAATTCCATTACGTTCCGGCCAGAATTTTCCATTCCGGTCTAGTGTCAGGTACACAATACCTCCTCGTTCAGTTTCGCTCCAAATTCCGGCCCGTTCCAGTCAGTTTCGGCCCGGCCATTCCGGTCAGAATTGGCATGCCACGCCCTATTCCATTTCGGACTGTTTTTGTAATTTTCTTGTGCTTGGATGCCATTTTTGTAAATTTTAATTCTAGATGGTATTTAATTAATTCTAGAATATAAAATGTATTTATATAATTTTAATTTTTTTGTAACTTTAAATGTCTAGTCATTCTCTTTTTCTTTTTCTTTTTTTTAAATATCATTATTTTTAATAATTTCTCTATTTTTTTTTTCTTTGTTTTGTGTCTCAACTCAAGTTTGTGATTTTTTCAACATATATTCATTTTATAAATCTTCAATTCTTCCACATATATACACATATACATGATATACACTTACATATATATGTATTTATTCTATTAGTTGTTAGTTTATATATGCATATAAATATCTATATATAATATATAGTTAATTCCAAAACGGTACACCGGAATGCACAGTACTGAAATATTCTGTTCTAGTACTTAAACCAGAATGATCACCGGAACGGAATTTAAAACATTGGTATGGAGCCACTATAAGGGGCAACGTGGTGAGGGGAACTAAACCGAAAAGGGCTCTGTGTTTCTATGTAGCAGAAGCTTTAGAGAAGAGGAGTTACGACCTATTAGAGGATTGTACCACTCCTACTAGGAGGGGCGTAATCTGAATAGGCTATTCAATAGGTAGCTCGAACTTGAATTGGTTAAGCTTGACTTGCATTCAATTTGTTTATTAAATGAGCACGTTCGTGACCATAAAATTATGATCAATTATTAAATAATAAAATTCGTATAAAACCCAAGTGGACTCAATTAATGTTCGTAATCAAGCTCATATATATTGTAATACACACATATATATCAATAAATATGTTACATAAATTGAAGTTTATATTTGGTTGAAACTTGAATAAAGTTTATAATTAGTTTATATATATCAAGGTATCTTCAAAGAATATTTTTTTATAAGAATTTACCAAGTCTCTATGTCATAATTAGTTGAATTTTATTTGTTCCAAGTTGAATTTATATATGTCCTCCAGCTTAACCCCTGGGGGTTGGCTCAAGTTGTAAAGGCCTTGAGCTTAGGGGCATGCTCCCCCTAGGTCTAAGGTTCAAATCCCCTTGGGTGCAAACAATTTCTAAGGGTCATCGGACTGGGAGATTTTTCCCTCAAATTACCCAATGTGCACTTGCAAAAACCTCCTTGTCGAGGGCTTGTGCACCCCTAGGATTAGTCGGAATGCTGTTCCTGGACACCCGGTACCAATGAAAAATAAATAAATATGTTACATAAATATAGATACATATAAAGTAACAATATATATATGTATATATTTTAAGTAAAGTAACAATATATATTAAAAACATATTTGTTTTGATAAGTGAAAAAAAATTATTAAACCTAGTAATTAGGCATAACCCAAGTACACAGGAAGTATACAGAAAGAACTATTACAAATATATATATATATATATATTAACTTATAAGTGTACGCATATATATATATATAATATATATATATATGTATGTGTGTGTGTTATAAATATAATTATAAATACGAGTTAAAATATTGTATGTGTAATTTTAATACTTGACTAATAAATAAATAAAAATTGCAATTTTGATTCATTTCATTTGTTATCTCATTCCTTCGTTTGCTTATTATATATATTTTTAATTATTGTTTTTTAAATTGAGAAAATAAGAAACTTAAAAAATTCTCTATTGAAGCCGAGTTGAGCTCATTTAAGCTCTCGGCTCAGTTACAACTCGAGCTTTGAGTTGAGCTCGGGCTGGATTTTCTAGAAGTCGATCCGAGCTCAAGCTGAAATTTTTAGCCTGACTCTAATAGGAGCTAAGCTCGAGACTCAAGTTTCAAAAGATATTCAAGCCGAGCTCAGACGGCCTCAACTCATCCGAACTTGGCTCGAATACAGCTCTACCTACCAAGGAAGAAATGGTGCTAGGAACTACCAATGTCAAGGGAGCTATGGTTGTGTATGACCCTAATGGGTTTGGAATGAAGAGGAGTTTGGAGGTCTCAGTACAAGGGGTTTTGTCAAGTGAAGATGAAGGGGGAAAGGGTGGCCTACTCATTCGAATTGTGTGTAGGGGAGTACACGGTGGCCTATTCGTTCAAAAATGAGAAGAATTCTTCTTGTGGGCTCATGCAAGAGTATATATGGCCCAAACCTCAACAACGAATAAAGGTTATTATGGGATAAATTGGCTGGTCTCTATAGCCTAAGGATCCTATCGTGGTATATATAGGTGGAGACTTCAACGTCACTCGATTCCCAACTAAGAGATTTTGAGTGCATATATACTCAATTTGACTATGATAGAATTCTCAGATTTCATATTTGTGCAAGAACTCTTGGATATCCCTCTAGTGGGAGGTTCCTATACATGGTCCAACAACCAGGATGTTTCACCGTGGTAGAGAATTGATAGATTGCTGATATCTCCAGAATGGGAAGTGTATTTCCTAGACCTAATTCAAAAATTACTTCCTAGGTTATGTTCGGATCACTTTCCTTGATTGTGGGGGCATTAAAGAGTATCAGAGATATTTTAAGTTTGAGAATATGTGGCTGAAGTCTAATGATTTCATTGATAAAGTTAGACAATGGTGGTCTTCCGACAATTATCAAGGAACCCCAAGTTATATCATGGCTTGTAACTAAAGGCATTGAAAAGTGACTTGAAGGTTTGGAATGAACTGGTATTTGGCAATGTGGAGGGTCAAAAGATGTCTTTCAAGGAGGAGTTAAAAGGGTTTGGAGGGTGTGGAGGTAAGAGCTCTAGCAAATGCTAAGACGTCACACAAAGGTAAAGTGACTTGAGCTCTAGAACATGTTATCTTAATGGAGGAACTATTGTGGAGACAAAGATCGAGGGCCTTATGGTTGAGGGAGGGGGGAAACGCATCACCAAGTTCTTCCATCGAGTGGCTAACTCTTAAAGAAATAGTGCAATTGAGGTGATGAAGGCGGACGAAGCAGTATCATTGAACCAACAGATATTGACGATCATATTGTACCACACTGAGTCTCTATATTTTGAGCCGTTTGAATGAAGATTGAAGCTTGGTAGTTTGGTTTTTGGAACCATAGACCAATAGGGAGCATAGTAGCTTGAGCGGCCTATTGAAGAGGCAAAGATTTGCAAAGTCGTAAAAGGTAAACGCTCCAGACCCCGATTGATTCACCACAGATTTCTTTCAAACTTGTTGGGAAGTTGTTCAAGAAGATACTATGGAAGTTTTTCACAAGTTTCATTCATATGGAAGGTTTGAAAACAGCTTCAAATGCATCCTTTACAGCATTCATTGCTAAAACACTAGGTGCGGTGGATGTAAAAGATTACCAGCCTATTAGTCTTGGGGGTATGCTCCCCCTAGGTCTAAGGTTCAAATCCCCTTTGGGTGCAAACAATCTCTAGGGGTCATCGAACTGAGGGATTTTTCCCTTGAATTACCTAAGGTGCACTTGCGGAAGACTCTTTGTTGAGGGCCTGTGCATCCCCGGGATTAGTCGGAACGCTGTTTCCGGACACCCGGTACCAATCAAAAAAAATTATATCCAATGTCTTGGAAAATAGAATGAGCGCAGTAATGAAGAAAATTATATCAAAGCCCCAAAATGCATTCGTAAGACAAAGGTAGATCTTTGATTCAGTGGTTACAGCTAACAAGTGCTTGGACAACAGGCTCAAGTCAAAAGAACAAAGGATACTTTGCAGGGTGGACATAGAGAAGGCATAAGATTGTGTGAACGAACTGTGAACTAGAAATTCTTGTGGTACCTAGTTGAGATACAACTTTGGGGAGAAATGGTGCTCTTGGACAGCGCATTGTAGTTTGCATCTTCTTTTTTTTATATAAGTAAGGTTGTAGTTTGCATCTCTACAATGCCTTTCTCAATTTTGGTGAATGGTACAGCAAAAGTCTCCATCATTCTCAGCGTTTGAGACAAAGTAATCCTCTATCTCAGGTTCATCATCATGGAAGGTTTCAGCCAAATGATTACAGATTTGGTGGAGGGATGCTCTTCATTGGATTTTTGTGGGGGATAGAGACTCGGGCACACTTATCATCTCCCATCTATTGTTTGCAAATGATACCCTTATTTTCTATGTGGCCAATCAAGGCCACATCTGATCTCTGAGGGCACTCTTATTATGCTTTGAAGCTGTTTTGGGCTTCAAGGTGAATCTGGCTAAGTCAAAGTTGGCTCCAGTGTGGAATCCAAATGTGGATAACTTGGCTAGCTTGATAGGATGTAAGGTATTATTTCCTTACCTAAGAAATACCTTGGCCACCCTTTGGGTTCCTCATTCGAGTCTACGGTGAAAGAAAAAAGGTAGCATAGATTGGCCACTTGGAAGAAGGTGTACTTGTCCAAAGGTGGAAGTATCGCCTTCATTTTTATTTTTTTTTTTTTTTTTGATAAGCAAACAAATTTTATTGATCAAAGAATTAGGTAAAGCCCGATACAAATACAAGAAACACTGTGTGCCCTAATTAAGAAGGCGACAAAGAAACAAGAAGTCATATAGGTCCATGCCATTGAAATCAACAGCAATGGCCCAAGTACATAGAGTAGTGTAAAATAAAGCTTTAAGTTCCTCTAGTGATCTCTCTGTTTTCAAACGTCCTCGCATTGCTCTCCTGCCACAAGCACCACATGATGCATATATGGATCATCTTCCAAACCTCTTTAATATGCTACATGCCTCCTACATTTGTCCAGCTGGCCAACACTGCCACCACAGTCTCCAACATAACCCAAGCCAACTCTGCTCGACCGATCACCTCATTCCACAAAACCCTTGCTATCTCACAATGTAGTAGAAGATGGTCCACCGACTCTCCCCCTCCCCTACACATGCAACACCAATCTGGTATGATAACCCTCATTTTCCTCAAATTATCGATTGTGAGGATCTTGCCCAACGATGTTGTCCACATAAAGAATGTAGCTTTGGAGGGTGCCTTATGTCTCCAAAGTCTTTTCCAAGGAAACTGAGTGTTGGGCTCTTGAGTGAGAGCCTTATAAAAAGAGCGAACCGAAAATGCACCTTTCCCTGCAGGTGACCACCACAACTCATCTTGTTGATTGATCGTTTTAACAGAGTACAAAAGGCTGTAAAAATTAGCAAAGTTGTTCATCTCCCAGTCTTGTGCTGCTTTACTAAAACTGATGTCCCAATGGATCTGCCCACCCGATAACCCCATGACATCCGCCACTGCAACGTCTTTATCACTAGCAATTTGGAATAGTGAGGGAAATGAATCTTGTAGGGAAGTATCCCCACACCAAATATCTTTCCAGAATTTAATCCTAGAACCCTCCCCCAACTAGAGTCGAGTGTGTCAAGTAAAAACCCCCCATCCTCTTCTAATGTGTTTCCACAACCCCACTCATAGGCTCCTCTAATTTCTTTAGTACTCCATCCCCCCCATATGCCTCCATATTTATGCTCAATCACCACCTTCCACAGGGTTTCCGATTCCTTAATATATCTCCACAATCATTTTCCAGGTAACGCCCGATTAAAAATCCTCACATTTCTAATACTCAAACCACCATTGAAGATAGGACAACATACCATTCCCCACTTCACTAGATGGAATTTGAACTCCTCCCCCACGCCACCCCACAAGAAGTCACGTTGGAGTTTCTCAATTCGGTATGCCACACTTGCAGGTATAGGAAAAAGTGATAAAAAATAAGTTGGCAAGTTAGAAAGTATACTCTTGATCAATGTGATCCTGCCGCCTTTCCATGAGTACATTTTCTTCCATCCCGCTAGTCTCTTCTCTATCTTATCAATCACGGTCTCCCATAAAGAGGATGCCCTTGCAGCCACCCCCAACGTAAGTCCCGGGTACGTCAAAGGAAGGGAGGCTATCTTACACCCCAACGTGCTAGCCAGTTGCCGTATATTAGGAACATCTCCAATTGGAACCATCTCTGACTTATTTAAATTCACTTTAAAACCGGAAACTGCTTCAAAACAAAGCATCAAGGCCTTCAAAGCTTGAATCTGATTTTGATCTGGCTTACAAAAAACAAGTGTATCATCTGCAAACAACAAATGAGATATATTAATGATTCCCCTATCTAGGGTTCCAATCGAAAAGCCATCCACAAAGCCATTATTAACCAAGGCCGATGTCATCCTACTCAAACCCTCCATCACAAAAACAAACAACACAGGCAGCAACAGATCGCCTTGTCTTAGGCCTCGCGAGCTATGGAAGAAACTAGCTAGGCTACCATTTATCAGAAAATTTCACCGTTGATACGCACCAACGAATCCAAGACCACCACCTCTCACCAAAACCGCACCTCCCAAGAAGGTAGAGGAGAAAATCCCAATTAATGTGATCATACGCTTTCTTCATGTCAAGCTTGCAAATGGCTATACCAGCCTTCAACCTACTGTCCAGACATTCATTAGCAACAAAAAACACATCTAGACATTCATTAAAGCTATGTTTGGTTAGTGAGGTGATCTCAGATCACCTCAGACAACCTCACTACTATTCAGAAACCATTTACTACTTTGATACTACTATTCGTTACTTTTTCACTACTATTCATAGATTATCTGAGATCACTTCAACATCCAAACGTAGCCTAAAATTCCTCTTTCCAATTTACAACCCTATTTCTTGTCCTTGTTCATGCTACTCACTAATAGTGGAATGGATTATGATCTCAAATCCCATCTTGTGATTGGACGAAGGTACGTATGCACTCTTCAGGGTGAGGATTGAGAGTTTGGAACTTTTTTTTGATAGGTAAAAAATACTATTAATAAGGATAGGCATAACTCAAGTACACAAGAAGATATACAAGAGATAAGACCTATCTAAGTCGCTATAGAAAGAAAATCATGTACATTTAGAGCATAACATTCGAATGTCCGCTCGTTACGCTCTCGCCATGTGCACCACATAATGCAGGTAGGGACCATCTTCCACACCGCTTTGATTTGTCGAGCACCACCCGGCATCACCCAACTGGCTAATAACTCAACCACTGTGGCAAGCATCACCCAACTGGCTAATAACTCAACCACTATGGCAGGCATCACCCAGTTTAACCCTATTCAACTAAACACTTCGCTCCACACGGCTCTCGCTATCTCACAATGTAGCAAGAGATGATCCACTGTCTCACCAGTTTTTTTGCACATACAACACCAATTTGAGATAATTACCCGATGCTTTCGCAGATTATTGGTAGTCAAAATCTTACCCAGAGCCATTGTCCAAGAGAAGAAGAGTGCTTTGGGAGGTGCCTTATTCCTCCACAAACTTCTCCATGGAAAATGAGTATTTGGTATAAGTGTAAGGGACTTATAAAAGGAGCGAACCGATAAATTACCCTTACCTGCAGGTGTCCACCATAACTTATCTTCTCCCAATCCATTCAGCTTCATAGAATACACTAAGCTGAAAAAAGCCTCAAAACTATCTATTTCTCAATCTTGGGCTGTTCTACTAAAAGTGACATTCCATTGGACTTGGTCCCCTGAACGAACCATGAGGTCTGCCACCAAAGCTTCTTGATCACGTCACTCGGAAAACGGATGGGAAAAAGTCCTTTAGAGCCTCCATTGAGAGTTTGGAACTTGTTGGTTTTCGACCGAACTATATTGGGGAAATGGTTATAGAGATATCAATAAGAAAGGGAGTCTTTGTGGAAGGCAAGAATAGACTCAAAGTTTGATGGGGCTTGGGGTGGATGGCACTCCATATTTGAAGTGCAAGGATCACAAGGGGTGGGATTGTGAAAGCATATAAAAAGAGGATGGGGAACTTTCTCCCGACATACTCGCCTTGAGCTGGTCTAGAATCAAATTTTTGCATGACCTACGGGGTGGTAATAGGATCCTGAAGGAAGCCTTTCCTGAAGTGTACAAGTTTGAAAGGATGCAAGAAGCCTTAATAGCTGCCCTTTTGGAGCTTTCCAATGATGTTGCTTAATGAAATGCCAGTTTTTCCATAGCAGCATAAGATTGGGAAGTTTTTTTTTATTTTTTTTTTATAAGCAAGCATAAGATTGGGAAGTTAATGCTTTCATAGGATTATATAATCTTCTATAATCTATTAGTGTGAGATTGGGAGATGAAGACAAGGTTTTTTGGTGCCGTTCAAAAAAAGGGAAGTTCACAGTCCATACATTCTATCAAGCCCTAACTATTCAAGTTACAAATCATTTTCCTTATTTGGAAGACAAAGTGCCTATCAAAGCAGCTTTTTCTTTTCTTTTTTTTTTTTTTTTGCATGGACACCTTCTTTGGGAAAATTCTCACCATAGACAACTTAAAGAAACACCGGATCATTGTTATGGATTGGTGTTGTATGTGGAAAAGAAAAAAGCGGGTAGACAATTACCTATTTCTACATTGTGAGATACTCAAACATTATGGAATGATTTCTTCGATAGGATGGGATTAGCATGGGCGATGCCTAAAAGGTTGTTTTATTTCCTAGAAGTTGGAGAGGCTTACATGGCAACCACAAATCGCAACAACATAAAAGATGGCTTCCATTTCTCTGCTATGGTGCCGTTGGAGAGAAAGAAGTGATTAAAGCTTCAGAAACCACGAGCAGACTACCGCATGAACTTGGAGTTTTCCTCTTTACCACACTATTCCACTGATCAATTGCAATAGATTTTACATTGGAAGTGTCCACAATTTTCTTCGGTCACTTGTTAATCATCCTTAGGTGTCTCTCTTGCATACGTCATGTGTGCATGGGCTATGCCGCCTATTATCCTCATCCAAAAATCCTTTATTACATGGAAAAAAAGAGCTGAATAATAGTCTTTTATACTTCCTTTTTGTACATTACCATGTACAAGGGTTGCAACTTCTTTTAATGGATTATCACTCAAAAAAGAAACACATAAGCATACCAGAAAAAACAATTTAGTCCATATTTGTTAAGAGGCCACATTGATCAACTGCCAAACTTCACTATAGATCCACAATTTGATATCTCCGATAGTAGGGGCATTTATTTTCTTCTAATTCATGATAAAAGTTTCTATAAGATCTTTATCGGGCAGGTTTGGAGACAATTAAGTTTCTTTTAAAAAAAAGTCAAGGTTATTTTAACTTGAACGAAATAGAGGAAGAGCTATAATTTTCAATGCATACCGTTATCAACGCAGCAGCATCCTCTTCTGCAGTTCCACCTATCTCTCCAATAAGAATCATTCCTGACATATACAAAGCATCATTATTTGATTGTTTGCACATTATTTTCCTCACTATTTCAAGGAAAACTGCTAGAGTCTGTCTCAGGAAAAACATCAACAGAACACAAACAAAAGGACATTACTAAAAAAGAATAGATCAAATGAAAATGCAATGGACAAAAGTAAACATCAATAAGAAGTAACTTCAACCACCTAATTTAATATAAGACTGAATATAAAATCATTCTTTTGAAATCAAAGAAAATTTGACTAGTAAATGCTATTATAGCATGAAATGTTGATAAACAGAGTACAAAACTTCAATTAAGTCACAGCAGATTAACTAAATTACAAACTCCATACTCTTTGAACAAATTGCCTCAAAGTTGATTTCTACATCCTACTTACCAAGCTTTTCAACTCATGAGAACCAAATAACCTTACAAACTAAAGACACAAAAAAGATCCAATCACATAAGTCAATAGGCATTTATTTCAATAAAAATAGTACTCCCCTTTCAAAAAACAAATATGATCGTGGATGATACACATTAGAATAAAATAAAATATGCACTAACAATTTCCATAAAATGCCCTTCGGTAGGTAATTTGTGTTTGATATTAACCATGCTCATGTACAACACATGATAATGGAAATCATAATAGCTTCATTGTTATTTTGATTCTGTTGTAATAACACAAGTCTCATTTGTCAACTCCCATCTGTTGGTACAAAGGAACCAATATAAATTTCCCCAAGTGCATCTTCAACTAACGAATGCCTTGACAGTAGAGAAACAAGCCTGAGATTCTAGGAGTGCTCTTCAAACTGGGCCTAGTGGAGGCATAAGACTAAGATCCGGTTTGGTGTGACAAGGTGTGGATATCAGCTTCTAAACGTGGCCTTACGAAAGTTGTTTAGCATATCCCTTCATAAGGAGGCATTGGTAGCAGACCATTTGCATTTCTCCAATAATTATCGACAGTGAAATATCTCCTTCATCAGATCAGCCCATGATTGGAAAGTGGATCTATTCTCTCCAATCTTCAACTTGTACTCTTTTAGGATGAGTGGAGGCGGTGAGGATAAAATACAGTGGCTCTTGTCCAAAAGGTGAAGGTATGAAGTTAGAACCAACCCACTAGTGAGCCTTGGAAAAATAAGACTCTTTCATAGGTGGCCTTTAAGCATCGAGTCTATAGACACCAGCTTTTGGGAGAATCTTAACCTTGGAAAAAATATAAAACCAGACATGTCAGTGATGAATTAGTGCTGCATGTGTAACAAGGGGAGAATCAACTGATGTGGCCTGAGCCTTCTGGGTAATTCATCTGTCTTTTGATGATTGTGTGTTAATGCCACACCACCTGGTGGAGTTATTGAACTGTTGGAGAAGGCAAAAAGGGTAGCCACAATTGATATTAAAGATTGCTCTTTTAAGTATCATGCGGTGCATTTGGGAAAAATGCAATGCTCGCAATTACCATGACCAAGAAAAGATGATGAAAGAGATAGAAACCTTCTTTTTTATTGGCACCGGGTAAAGAGATAGAAACCTTTGTGCTCAAGGCATTCTATGTGTGGATGATGGAACACAGCTTTTCTTCTTTCCTAGACTTTGTACGTTCTTATTTTTTCTTTCAACCCTAAGATTGTGCTCTCTCTTGCATTTAGAATTATGCGCCTTGCCACTTTTCAATAAAATCTTGAAACATTTATCAGAAAAAGAAATTTTTGAATTCAATTTAAGCAATGTCATTTTAAGTTCCATAAAGTTCTAGGCCCTCCAAATACACCACATAAGCCATAACCCTAGGACATTTCAAACAATGAGAATATTACCAACCATAACTCACTAGCCATATCACAATAAAGAAAAAATTGACCAAACAAATCTTCAAAAATAATTCACCTTCCGTCTGTGGGTCCACTAGGAACTTCTCAATGCAATCAACAAAGTTCGTCCCATTAAAAGGATCCCCTCCTATACCCACGCAAGTGGATTGTCCAAGGCCAACAGCAGTAGTTTGGAAAACCTGCAAAGTAAATAACTATAAATATCAAACCTATGAACCACTGGATCCCTCCATAACCCACATAAGCAATATATATCGAATAATGATACAAGATACAACAATGCATCAGCATATCTGATGATAAAGAGGGTGAAAAGCAATCATCCAATCATTAAATGGGCCATACAATAGTACATACAAGAAAGATGAAAATTGTTTGAAAGACAATGATTTAGTACAAGCAGCTTTGTAAAAGCTTCTACCCCTGGCTACTAGAGGTAACTTTGACAGAAGGAAATACTTCTATGAAAACTGATCTCCATAAACTCTTCAAGAAAGCAAGGCCAAGAGAAATGCAGCATGAAAGCTCATTTCCCAATAAGTGAAAAAATAGGTATACATACAGACTACACTACAGCTGCAGGAATATTTTTCATTTCAAACACAGTCATCTCACCTGGGTTCCCACGGAAGATCAACCATGTGACCAAAATGACATCAATTTAAATCATGATATTACAATAGACTAGTTTCCCTATAAGAAAACTGCTCATTAGATCCAAATTAGGACTCACCGCTTCATAGGTTAATGTACCAGATCGGGAGACAATTCCTATGCGACCAGGTTTGTGGATATATCCTGGCATAATTCCAATTTTGCATTCTCCAGGCTTGATAATACCAGGGCAGTTTGGCCCAATCACCCGAGTTTTAGATTGTCTGTTAAGAGCAGCCTTCACTCGTACCTAAAACCATAAATACAACATTCAAGGCCATTTCAAACCAACTATGAAAAGCAAAAAATTATATGCAATAATTAGTCATATTAGTAATTTTCTTTAATGTAACTAGCCATGTTGATAGCTTTTTTTTGTAATAAGTAACTAGCCATGTTGATAGCTCAAAGACAATATATGATCCCCATATAGAAATTCAATATAATTTTCCTGTTTGACAGAAAATAAATTTACGAGCAATTTTGAAATAAATAACAGTTCTATTAGCTGCACATAACCCCAGAAAAACCAACTGACATATTCATACGGCTAGTAAAGTTATGTATCAAAAAGAAAGCGTCTGGTAATGTTAAGGAGTTAAAGACATGAACCAAAATGATTTCCTGTCCGTCAAAAGATTCAGATAACTCCTTTCAAGGCATAAGTTACTAAATTAGTTCAAATGATGCCACACAAGCACTCCTGAAGATAGGTGATCCACGTTGCACTCCCTTAGCAAACATATTTTGAGTTTCACTGCACACATCATCTTTTTAAACAAAATCAAATTGTGTTATACCATGTCATGTTGAGGGATTCCTTCTGTGATGCACACAACAAGATCTAACTCAGCTTCCAAGGCCTCCATAATAGCTGCAGCAGCAAATGGTGGGGGAACATAAATGACTGAAGCATTGGCCTTTGTTTCAGCCTTTGCTTCAGCAACTGTGTTGAAAACAGGAAGTCCCAAGTGCTCAGTTCCACCCTTTTTCGGCGTCACACCACCCACCTATTCCAAAAAGTTTACAACATTGACCTTGGAAATTATACATATATTCATAGCTCAATTAAAGAAAAATAAATGAATGAAGACTACAACTAAATGATACCAGATACAGGTCCTAAAACAGAAATATTAAAGGAAATCCTATATTTATCAATAACTAACACATGCTTATATGGTCTAGATCACTGTCAAAACCTGGCTCACTCTCTCATTTTTAGGAACCCATGGTTAAATTTTGACAAAATATGTGCAAAAGGTTGCTTCAACTGTCACACATTGGACCAGGGCAGCTCACAAACTAAGTTCTAAATATCTTATTATCATGTTCATCATATAACAGATGTAAACATGAAGCAAAGTATCTGAGTATTAAGAAGGAAGATATCAACAAGAATTACAACCAAGGATATGCAATAAAGGAATTATCCAGCTAGGTCTTGCAAGTACATAGAATACCATGTATGATAGCTACCCAGTAGTCATTTTAAGTAAAGCAAAATAAAAATCGCAATCAAAGAGAAGAAATCCAGCCATTGATTGTTATACTGCATTGTAAGATTGTTGTTGATCATCTACTAATACATAGTGAGATTCACGACCTTGTGGAATGACTTTTTTGCTAGGGTAAGTGTAGCTTGGGTGATTCCAAGAAGGGTGATCGATCTCTTAGCTTTCACGGAGAGGCCTTCAAGGCACTTCTCATATTGCCGCAATTTGGAAGATGGTTCTGGTCTGCCTATTGTGGTGTCTTTGGAGGGAGAGGAATGAGAGAAGATTTGAACATCATGAATCGTCTATGGATGAACTTAGAACTTTCTTTTTTAATACTTTGTTCCATAGGTCGATTGTAATTGATTTAATGGCATGAACATTCATGAATTCCTTGTATCACTAGAACACCACTCTTAGGATTGCTCTTGTATATGTCCCGTGTACTTGGGCTTTTGCCTATCCTTATGATCAATATAATCTTATTTACCAATCAAAAAGAATTATTGCCCCTTATATCCTACATTGCAGCCAGTAGAAAAATCATTGTAACACTTGAGTGAACCTACTTCTAACAATTCAAGGGGTTCCCTAACAAAATCCTGCTACAATTCAAAATATATGGCATGAGGCACAGAGAATTAAAAACTGAGAGTTGGATTACAAAAGTTGGGCCAGGAAAATCCAAATTGATTACAAAAACTTGATTGAAAGATCAAGATAACATCATAATTACGATATCACCCTAAAACTGATGTCACGGCAAGTTCGCAATCATATGTTAACACAAATGACACAATTTTGAGACAAATGCAGTGGTTTTATTTTAGGCAAAGAAAGAGAGGAGAAGGTGACATAGACAAACGAAGAAACAGAAAGAAGAGATAGGAAAAGATCCATAGTCAGAAAGGAAGATCTAAAAAAAGAGAATAAATTGGAGCACAAGAAAGGGAAAAAGAGGGCACAAGATCGTCCAAATATTACCGTTTTTACTGATATCCATGGCTCTGTCTCGCTTTATACTAGAAATATGCAGGCATCACAAATTCCTAGGATATCAATTAATTGTATAGAACAAAGGCTAACCTATATAATAAATCATAGTTTGTTCATAAAACCATAGAAAACATATAGCTTAAATAAAAGAGTTCAAGTTAAAAAAAATTGATAAATTCAAAAGAGATACCGAGTTTAAGAAGTATGGAAAAGGACCAAGTCCACTACATCATATGAAGTGAAAGAGAAGAGGTAAAATGCAAACAAAAAGTCTAATAGGAAGAGCCTAATATGGGGAAAACTTCTTTCTATTGATAAAATTAAATGTACACCCGAGAGGACTTAAACTCCATATGGTTCTTTATAAGGGGAGATGTGCCTTTAGAGCCAGAGGTCATTTACTTAAAGAAAGCACGCTAATATAAGCCGAGCCCTTTGAATTCAACAACGAAATCAGATTGCGTCTTCCAGGAAATCGTGGTTGGTAAGGCCTAATACGGCCCCGATTGCCCGGGATTCGAATTCTGAAATTAAGATATCTTCGCAGGTTCACGAGAAATCAAATTCCACTTTAAACCAAAGAAAAAAAAATGTAGCACAGAGCGTGGGAAGCAAACAACCTCCACCATGGCCCAGAGAAATCCAAATCAAACTACAAAAAAATAATAAACAAACACATTTAAATGGACATCTGAAGAGAATAGAGAGAGAGGGGGGACCATTTTGGTGCCGTATTCGATAGCTTGTTCAGTGTGGAAGGTGCCGTTCTTGCCGGTGATGCCTTGGCAGATGACGCGAGTGTTCTTGTCCACGAAGACTGCGGGGGCTGGATGCGGAACCGACGCGTATTTCCGAGTCTGATCCGCAGCCCATGAAGCTCTGCGCGAGGAAACGGAGGCGATCAGCTTGGTAAAAGCTTGGCGACCCATCTTTCACTTTGATGAGATCGGAGTCGGAAGGTCCTTTCTTCTTCTGCTGCTCCTACAGCCGTCTCTGATCTCTCTCTCTCAGCCAACAAAAAGTTCAGCCAGGAAGAGACCTTCCTTCAAAACGGTTTGTTAGTTTAACCTAACTCGGTTCGGGTTTATTCGGCCTGGTCTAATAGAAGTCGTGTTCTATTTATGGCAATTGCCAAAAATTCTTTATGTCAAGACTTTTTTTTTTTAATTGGAAAAGAACTTCATTATATCTAGAGTAATAAAACTTCAAACTAGGTTACAATAATGTTTATCAATAAAAATGACATTCTCAATGAAACTAGGGACACCATGCCACCAAATATGCATATCAGTAATGGACCATGCATGCTTTGAAAGTCAATGTGTTGCCACATTAGAGCACTAGCATTGGCTTGGGTAAAGTTGAAGGTTGGCTAAAATTTAGATAAGTTGTACTAAAAAGACCCCACATTGGATTGGGCAGTTCTAAAACAATTTAGATTTCTGCTACAGTGATTGGCCAAATTTGAATAACCAAATTGATTCACTAAAAGTTAAAATAATAATTTCTCACTCCATTGAAAATATGGTTAGTGAATATTTAGATAGAATATTAGATATTTGGTTAGTGAATAAAAAATTTAGATAGAATTTTAGATAAGTTTAATCTCAATTTTTGGTTATTAGTATTAAATGACCATTGAAAATATGATTTTTTTTAATATTAATTTAGTTAGAATATAATTACTATTAATATTAAATTAATAGAATTATAAAATGTGATACAAATAAATTAAATAAAAAAATTATTAATTTAATAATATTTTATTATTTTATAGAGAGTAAATGGCTAATCTAATGTGATGATTGAATTTAAATGGAATAGGCAAATGTAAAAAAGTGTGATATTGGCTAAATTTTAAATATGCATTTGGCCAAGCCAATGCTAGTGCTCTTAGCCAGTCTGTTGCCATGTTGTAATCTACACTGTAGGAAACTTTGTATCAGTCTTTTAATTTCAAACACTAATGTTCTTATTGCTGCAAAGGAATATGTATCACTGTTGACCTCCTCGACCTAAACAAGCAGTCACTTTCAATGATAAGGTTATGGATGCCAATGTTGAGACAAAACTGTAACCCCCTTAGTAAAGCCACTGCTTTAGTAATTTCTGGTTCTAGATCTTCAGCCTCAACTCTGTTAATTGCTTTAAGATTGTAAAGGATACTTGGTGATTATCTGATTCTCAACACTGTTTACAAGGGGTGATGGATAGTATTTCAAGTTGTGGTTCCAAGTCACAGCTATGGAATAAGTCCAAGTTTGGTAAGATTCATGTTAAGATACAAGAAGTAAGGAATAAGCTTAAATTTGAACAGCAAAGGGATACAACAGTATTGACCACAAGTGGGGTCTGTGATGCTTTTGAGAAAGTGCAGAAGTGGTTGGATAGGGAGGAGATTATGTGGAGGCAAAGATCCAGGGCTCTTTGGTTAGCTGAGGGAGGCCAAAATACCAAATTTTTCTATGCTAAAGCTTATCAAAGGAAGAAGAAGAATAGTATTTTGAAACTTATGAATGATTGAGATTGCTGGAAGGAAGGGGATCAATGTGGCAGTCTTATTATTAACCATTTCTCTTCCTTATTTACTTCTACACGCACTCGAAATGAAGGAGGGATTCTTGATAAAATGGAGAGAAAATTTTTAGATTCAATGAATGAGGAGCTTATAAAGGATTACACTATTGATGAACTGGTCAGAGCTCTCAAGGAAATGCACCCTTCGAAGGCTCCAAGGCCTGATGGCATGCCTCCTTTATTTTTCCACAAGTTTTGGCCTGATATTGGTAGCTCTTTACCTCTGTAGTTTTACATGCTTTGAATTCTTGTGATTTCCCTCAAGCTATAAATCATACATTTATTACTCTTGTTCCAAAAAAGAAGTGACATCTGAAAGTAAATGATTTTAGACCTATTAGCTTATGTAATGTGGTTTATAAGCTAATGTCTAAGGTTATTGCAAATAGGGTCAAGAATGTGTTGCCTGCTGTCATCTCAGATTCACAGCCTGCTTTCTTTCCTGTAAGATTGATAACAGATAATGTCTTAATGGCTTATGAAGTTCTTCATTTTTTAAAGAGAAAGAAGAGGGGTAAGAAAGGTTTTATGTCCTTAAGCTAAACATGAGTAAAAACTTAGTCCGATTTTGAGATCACACACCACACACCTCTAATGTGGCAAATCTGGTCTAAGAGAAGTCTAATCCAATTGTTAACTCAAAATCGTGAATCGATTTCATGAATAGCCCCAACTCTTAGAAGCTCCTCTTCCCCGTAAGTCCCTAGTCGCCCATCCCATCTCATAAATCCCCTCCTCGTGACGGTCGTTCGGCTCCCCACCCATCTCAGAAATCCCCTTTTCCTCGTGAACATAAATTCCTCTCCCCTGTGATCCCTAGTTGCACATCCCCTCTAGAAAATCCCTCTTCCCCGTGATGACCGTTTTGCTCCCCACCCATCTGAGAAATCCCCTCTCCCCCATGACGGTCGTTCGGCTCCCCACCCATCTCAACAA
This sequence comes from Juglans cinerea, assembly GCA_961763995.1. NCBI lineage: Eukaryota > Viridiplantae > Streptophyta > Magnoliopsida > Fagales > Juglandaceae > Juglans > Juglans cinerea. Next base: position 12,805,968 of record CAUIVZ010000016.1, read on the forward strand.
TCCCCTCTTCCTCGTGAACAAAAATTACTCTCCCACGTGATCCCCAGTTGCACATTCCCTCTGAGAAATCCCTTTCCCCCATGACAACCGATCAACTCCCCACCATTTGAGAAATCCCCTCTCCCCCGTGACTCCCATGCGAGAATCCCCCTCCCATCAATCTAGTTGGTCCCCCCCAACCCACTACCATGCGATTCTCAGTCGTTGAGTAGTCTGGCTGCTTCTCCTTTGTCATCGCTCGGTATGCTCACCAACCAAAACCCTAGATCTATATGTTGTGGTTATTTCCAATTTATGAGTTCCTATTATTTCACGATTATGATTTTTGAGTTAGGGTTGTGCTTATTTCTAATCTTTAGGCTATTATTGCACGATTTATGATTTCTAAGCTAGGTTGCTCTGATTTCTTATTTGTACTTCTTATTTCTAGGCTATTACTGCACGATTTATGTTTTGCTAAGTTGGGTTGGGTTGATTTCTAGGCTGATTTGGTTGGTGAACACTTGGAAGGCAAGCTTTTTCAACCTTGTAGGCAAGCTTTGTTTAACCTTGGGTCCTTTTGTATGGTAATTGCTAGGGCTAAGCTCAACTAATTTGATCGATAATACAATGCTACATTGGTTTTTTATTTTTTATTTTTGGTTAATGTATTTATTAAAAACAAATCTGTAAGTTCCTATTGTTTTGTTAATGTATTTATTTCATCTTCATATCAACAAGATGTCCTAGATGAAAACAACCCTTCGCTCCATGTTTAAACTCCCCACTCCAAGTCAATATGCATTGCCAATAAGGCTTGTGGGAACTTTTCTTTATTACAAATTTGTTAACTTTGGCAAATGGAGAGAAATTGTTTACCATTACATTGATTTTTTCAGGCATGGACATTTTCATTGTTTTCACTATCATTTATGATTCTCGTTTAGATCACCTATGACATCGAGTCAATTATCATCATGTGTAGTTGATGTGTTTCAAACGGAATCACCAACTTGTTGGTGTGGTATGAAAGCACTATTAAAGATCTCTCAAACTAACAAAAATCTAAGAAGAAAATTTTATGGTTGCTTGAAGTATAACACGGTAAGCCAAATTTTTATTTTGTTATATTTTTTTGTATTGTTTTTCACTTTGTCATATTTAATGTTTGAAATTCTTGAATTGTATGTAGGGAGAAGCAAGTTTTCAATTCTTCATATGAGCAGATATACTTCAATTGATAGAGGAGAAATTTCTGATAAGAGAGAATTCACTCCAAAAGAGGGAGGGTGATTTATTATTGCACGAGTATGAGGTTCAAGGAAAAAAAAGATAAACTAATATAGAGAGAGAATGATTTGCACAAGAAAGAGGACGAGGTTCGAAGGCAGATCGTAGAGAATATATGTGTACGTATATTATTGTGTCTGTACTGGGTGTGTTCTATTGTAAAAGTTTTTAGTTGGTTCGGATGATAGATGTATCATGTTACTATTAATTGTAAATGGATCATTTTACCGTAATTGTAATTGCATAATTTTCTATGAATATTTTGTAAATCTGTGCATGGTAAGATTTGAGTATGGTAATGGATGTAAAAAATTTTATTTGTGAGAATGGTATTGTTCGTGTACATGTGCTTGGTTTAGTTTTTGTGAGAATCATATTCATGGGTACAGTGGAGATTAGTTGCTTGTAAATGGAAATAGAGTTGGTGTAGTTTGGATGAATTTGAGTTGGAGATTAGTTGCTTTTATTTTCTAGTCACTGATCATTAATAATGAGATTTTGAAGGCAAGCTCCGGGTGGAGTAGTTTGGGTGAATTTGTAACCACACAACTTTGGAAATTAGTATGAATGATTTGATCTTCATACAAAGAAACAGATAAAACTTTATATATATGAATGAGCATGACTTGTGACAGCTTTGAAATCATGGCCGAAACTATTCACCTGCCTTCACATGCATGAGTTATTTCATTGAAAAAAATAGGAAGAATTTAATTGCATAAATCATCATGCATGCCCAGAAACAAAGTATTCACCACCACTATCCACTCTTCATTTGTCAAATTGAGAACACCCAACCATATTGTAAATCATGCAAAAATATACAACTGCCTCTAAATAAAAGGTTAGCATTCCTCAAACTTGGAGATACATCACTTCTGTGGGCTAAAGGTAATTATAAAGGTACATCTTAATGGTACAAATATGTCTAAAGTTTCATAAAGTAGACCAACAAAGTCATAAAAAATAGAGTAATGATTTTCATACAAGTAGAACAACCACAACTGATAAGTAGATCACAAAGCCTCACAGATAAGTAGATCACAAATACAAGTAGAATAAGGCCTCGTTTGGATACATAAATGGTTTCATCTCATCACATTATTACAACTTTCCAAAATCTCCACACAAAATATAATAAACAATTCACCGTTTTCAAATCCCAAAACAATAATAATATTAAAAATAATATTCTAACAATATTTTATTCAACTTCCATCTAAAACCATCTTATCTCATCTCACTATCCAAACGGGGCCTAAATATGTCCAAAAGAAAGCCTCACAACCTCAAGTCTGGTTTACATTCTTTACAACCACAGCAGTCTAAATCACAAAGCCTCACACAACAAGTCCAGTTTACATTCTTTACAACCACAGCCTCACATCTCATCATTGTCCGATTGTGTTGGTTGTGTGACAGTACTACATTGGGTTCCAACAACAAAATCTTCAACATTAGCACCAAGTTGAGCGTCCGAGACCTCACCATAGTGTGATTCGTCATCAAATATTTTCCTGCAAGTCTAAATTTCAAAATAAAAATACACATCTATTAGGAAGGGATATGCATGCAATCCAAAATATATACAATTAATAAAAAAAAACTTACTACATGTTTTTTCTTTCTCTTGGTTGCAGCCTTCTCCACAGACGGAACCTTTCTTTTCGTTGGGGGTCTCCCTTTCCCTCGGACAACGTGGAAGCTTAATATTTTCTTATTCTTATCCACGACCACTCTCTCTTTGACCTTGGTTGAGCCATCTTTGACCTTAGTTGAACGGGACTTAAGTGTTAATCCTTTAAAATTGTGCTCAAATTCATCCAAAACCCACATGAATGCATTGGCATGGTCATCATTTGGGGATACATGCATCGCTAATATTAGACATCTTTTAACCACAACCTCATACCTTCGTGCGTCCGCATTATCCCGCAAATCATCATAGCTACTTTTGACAAGTGTGTATCTCTTGTTTAAGTCCTTCCTCCACTAATCCAAGACGTACTGCTCAGGCAACACATGAATCTTCTCCATTTAACAAACTTTAAATGCATGCCCATAGAGAATGCCCATCATCTTAAACAGTGCACACATGCATTTAACATCACGACTGAGTACTGGACAGTTTTGACATGGTCACTAGTGGAAATTGAAAATTTCATCCACGAAATCGAAGGTGGAAATACAAATATGTCTGCTAACAAGTATGCAATTACAACAAATCATCCCCCACACCTCTCTTTGGACCTCTTTAAACTTCACATTTGTATACAATGCTTGAAACTGGTTCTCAATACGGAATGGGGATACACATGAGATGGTTTGGTTGCAGGGATTGAAATTAGTTGTCGTCTCGACTTCCATCTTCTACTTCAGAGTATTGTCAAATTGATCAACAAATTCTTTCAACGTCGTACTAGAATGCACAAACTCATCGAAGAAAGCATTCATGCTTTCAGACCGCTGTGTAGTGTTCATACCAGCCAAAAATACACCCTTCAAGTAAACTGGTACCCAAAACGATCTCTCATTGTACAACCCTTGCAGCCATGCATTATCACCAAGGTCATACTTCTGAATTAGTTCCCACCACTTGTCCTCAAATTTTGCGTAGGTCTGTAAATCCTATAAGGCACTCTGAATGGAAGTCTTCAACCCTGCATTAAATTGGGAGTGGGATCTCAATTTTTGGGCAATTTATGCATGATATGCTACAGACAATATCTATGGCAAGTTTTTGGGAATACCATCGTACTAGCACTCTTCATTGCCCGATCTTGATATGTTATGACTGCTTTTGGAGCCCGACCATTCATGCACTAGAACCATGCTCGGAACAACCACACAAAAGTACTTGTATCATCGCTTGAAATCAAGCCAACCCTAATAGTATGGACTGCCCATGATGGTTTACCCCCAACAAAGGGAGCAAAAGGCATACCGTACCCATTTGTTAGATACGTCGTATCGAAGGTGATCAAATCTCCGAAATACTCATACACCGCTCGACTTTGTGCGTCAGCCCAGAACACATTTCTGAGTCTCAACTCTTCGTCCACATCCATCACAGAAACAAGCCATCATTCATCTTCCTCATCCTCTCAAAGTTGTTACTAAGTGTTTCGCCACCTCCTTTACCCAACTTTAAGTGTCTGGCTTTATCAATAAAATTTCGACAATCTTTATCTTGAAATTCAAGATTCTTGAAACCCCCCCCCCCCCCCGGCGGGCCGCATAAACAACAAGTGCTCCAAAATTCTTATTCATTCGAACACATGCTTTGTCATTTAAATTGAGCATCATTTGATTGTATTCATCTAAACACTTGTGACTTCTAAGAAATCTAGACTTCTATAGGCTGAGAGTACTATGATTGTAAGCATTCTCAACAGTTGTCAAAACTCATATACCATTTTTGATACTTCATTAGTCCCCTCGGCCTTTGCCTCTTTATCAACGTCCGATGAAGTTTCTAAAAATGAAAATGTATGTTTGGGATTAGCATTTAGATTATATACACTAGATGTTTATTCATTGGGTTAAAGGTGTAATACCGTTAGTCATATGATAGCTTTGATCAGTCGTGTGTGATGTACCTCCAAAATTCTTTTCACTTTTAACACTAAATGACACAGTTGATGATTCACTTGCTAGTTGGGGGTCTTTTCAGATCTTCTCAACTCCTCCAGATTACTCAACGAAGGGTAGGGCATCGTTGGTCCAAATGATGACATCAATGAAGGCTATAATTAGGCACGGCGTTAAAACATCTCAAATGCATGTAAGAAAAAAAAAACTAAAAAAGTTTAAAAGGAATCTACTTGGAAGGTATGTTGAACTGGTGTCAACTCGTCCGCATTACTCAATGGAGGGTAGGGCATCATTGGTCCAAATGGTGGCATCAATGAAGGCTGTAATTAGGCACATTGTTAAAACATCCCAAATGCATGTAAGAAAAAAAACTAAAAAAGTTTCAAAGGAATCTACCTTGAAGAAATGTTGAACTTGTGTTAACTCTTCCGCATTACTTGACGGAGGGTAGGGTATTGTTGGTCCAAATGGTGGCATCAATGAAGGTTGTAATTAGGTACGGCATTAAAACATCCCAAATGCATGTAGGAAAGAAAACTAAAAAAGTTTAAAAGGAATCTACTTGGAAGATATGTTGAACTCGTGTTGACTCTTCCGGATTACTCGACGAAGGATAGGGCATCGTTGGTCCAAAATGTGGCATCAATAGAGGCTATAATTAGACACAATGTTAAAACATCCCAAATGCATGTAAGAATTGTTTTTTAAAAAGCCTATAAGGAATCTACCTGGCTACCCCAAGCGTATGTATATGGATTTGGATATGCATTTTGATGCATCATAAATGGTGGGTAGTACGAGTTTCCTGGACCAGAATATACCTATAATACACAAATAAAAACACATTAACTAAATGGAAATATAGGACACAACAACATTTCCAAATGACCAATATGTATCATACCTGAGTCGGTTAAATCGATGTAGAAGGCCTGGGTGGCGTTTCATCTTCCTCTTTGTGCATCCTGCTATTTCAACAGAGTTTTGAGGACAAAGTTACTAAACAGATGGGCAAAAATCATTTCACAATTGAGTACATTAAAAGCATGGTGGCTAAACATAAATCTCCAACATAAATCCAGAAAATAAATACTTCAGTTTAAAAGCATGATGGTTAAATAATCCTTAAAATGGAAGTTGGGAATCGGGAGAGACATTGCAAAATGATGTTAGGGAATGGAAGTGAAGTCATTTATAATCTTTTTTGGAATGAGTTAAGATTTCCCATATAACTGTTATTCTAATTCTCTAACTTTCCAATTGATAATTTTTTTGCAGTTATATTTAGAGGGAAATTGTACTTTAACATCATTAAAAAAAAATTGTCTTGTGCTAGAACATAAACGGACTCTAGAAGTTGATAGACCCATGAAAATGATGGACACCAGAGCCTGGAAGGTATGTAACTATTATCTGGATGACAATTAGCCATTTCGTTTAGTATTAATTATTGGTATTTTTCAAAATTAGCCACTGTTGGTATTTTTCAATACAAACAGTCTCAATATCAAAATATTTCCTAGTGTAGAAGGGATAGCCACAATGGTGGCATCCTTTTTTTAACACCTTCAATTTCGATAACTAAAAATCGATGAAATTCTTGATTCATGTCTACATGCAAGACAGAGCCATGTCTACATGTATTTGGCAGTTCTCCTATTGTCTTTGTTATAGAAACCATACTCTGTAGTAGCTAGACTTAGCTAGCCTTTTCTAGCTTCATCGAAAGCAAGGAAAACAACCCCCCACCCACCAACAAAATCTAGTAATAATTAATGGAATGAAGACAACGAAGAACTGTGGAGCAACTTGGCGAGAGAAAACTTTTGTGTGAGCTGAATGCGGCCCTAGACGGTCATTCTTGTCAGTCGGTGATTCTCCTCGGTGGCCCCAGACGGTGGCGGATGTAGTGCAACTTCAAGGGCCGTGAGCTAAACACGGGTGAAGGCTGGCGGAGGGGCAAAGGCGGATAGAGAAAGAATGTGGGGGGAGGGGAAGAACTTGAAATCCACCCATCAAATTGATTTGGGGTATTTAGGGAGGGTAAAGGTAAAACGCACGCGTTTTACAAAAAAGAAAAGCCACATCACCGGGTGTGTGGTGTATGACAAGTAGCAGGTAGATGAGTAGAACTACTCATACGGTAAATAAACAAGATAATTTAGCAAGCTGTTGGAAATCAATTCCAACTCAATTTGTTTATTTAATAAGTCATTATTAAACAATACATCTCATATAAAATTCTATTTAATTATATAAACATTTATAAATTTAAGTAATTTCGTATTTTTTATGGTTTTATAGTATTATCTTTATGTTTATAATAAGAATATCTCAAGTGTGAGGACCACTCTGAATCGAGAGAACAAATCTCCTCATGCGGGCAAATGCCAGCGGGAAGAAGATAGCCAGGCGAGCAACGTTTAACCAAGAATGAAGTAAGGCGAGCAGCACGTTGTGGCGAGCAAGGCCATATTTGAACTTTTATGCTTATGCTTCCAAAGTTTTTGTTTTTATGGAATGTTATTCATGTATGGGATAGGATGTGGTTGTTTTATGGGCAAGATGTATGATGTTTTTGTTGTTAATTGAGATCATAAACAAAGATGCATGATGTTTTCGTTGTTAATTGAGATCATGGACCATTATTTTGTTTATCTCTTTTATGTCATTATTCAACAACTTAGGCAAGTAAGTATAGGAGGAGAATGCCTCAACCGCATAGCTTAAGCAAGTAGGTATAGCGGGAAGATGCCTCTACTGCAAAACCTAGGCAAGTAAGTGTAGCGAGAGGATGCCTCGACCCCGTAACTTAGGCGAGTAGATGTAGTGTGAGGATGTCTCGACCATGTAACCTAGGCAAGCAAGTGTAGCGGGAGGATGCCTCGACCGCGTAACCTAGGCGAGTAAGTGTAGTGGGAGGACGGCTCGGCCGCTTAACTTTGGCGAGTAGGTGTAGCAGGAGGATGTCTCGACCGCGTAACCTAGGTGAGTAAGTGTAGCAGGAGGATGCCTTGACTGCTTAACTTTGGCGACTAGGTGTAGAGGGAGGATGCCTCGACCGCGTAACCTAGACGAGTAAGTGTAGCAGGAGGATGCCTCGACCGCAAAACTTTGGTGAGTACGTGCTGCAGGAGGGCACCTTGACCACGTAACCTAGGCGAGTAGGCTTAGTGGGAGGATGCCTCGACCGCGTAACCTAGGCTAGTAAGTTTAGCTGGAGAATGTCTCGACAGCGTAACTTTGGCAAGTAGGTGTAGCGGGAGGATGCATCGACAACATAACCTAGGGGAGTAAGTGTAGAAGGAGGAGGCCTCGACCACATTACCTAGGCGAGTAAGTGTAGGGGGAAGGCACCTCGACTGCGTAACTTGGGTGAGTAAGTGTAGTGGGAGGACGCCTCAACCGTGTAACTTTGGCTAGTAGGCGTAGCGGGACGATGCCTCGACTGCGTAACCTAGGTGAGTAAGTGTAGCGGGAGGATACCTCGACTGCTTAACTTTGGCGAATAGGTGTAGCGGGAGGATACCTCGACCGCATAACCTAGGCGATGAAGTGTAGCAGGAGGAGGCCTCGACCACGTAACCTGGGTGAGTAGGTACAACAGGAGGATGCCTCAACTACGTAACCTAGGTGAGTAGTAGCGTGAGGATGCCTTGACAGCTTAACCTAGGCGAGTAAGTGTAACTGGAGGGTGCCTAGACCGCGTAACCTAGGCGAGTAAGTGTAGCGGGAGGATGCCTCGACCATGTAACTTTGGAGAGTAGGCGTAGCGGGAGAAGGCCTCGACCGCATAACTTTGGTGAGTAGGTACAACGGAAGGATGCCTCGATGCGTAACCTTGGTGAGTAGTAGCGGGAGGATGTCGACAGCGTAATCTAGGCGAGTAAGTGTAATGGGAGGATGCCTCGACCGTATAACCTAGGTGGGTAAGTGCAGCGGGAGGATGCCTCGACTGCGTAACTTTGGCGAGTAGGCATAGCGGGAGGATGCCTCGACCACGTAACCTAGGTGAGTAAGTGCAGTGGGAGGATGCCTCGACCACGTAACCTAGGCGAGTAAGTGAGCGGGAGGATGCCTCGACTGCGTAACTTTGGTGAGTAGGTGTAGCGGGAGGATGCCTCGTCCTTTTAACCTAGGCGAGTAGTAGCGGGAGGATGCCTCGACCCTGTAACCTAGGCGAGTAAATGTAGCGGGAGGATGCTTCGACCACGTAACTTTGGCGACTAGGTGTAGCGGGAGGCACCTCGAACGCGTAACTTAGGCGAGTAGGTGTAGCGGGAGGATGCCTCGACCGCGTAACCTAGGCGAGTAAGTTTATTTGGAGGATGCCTCACCGCGTAACTTTAGCGAGTAGGTGTAGCGGGAGGATGCCTCGACCGCGTAACCTAGGCGAGTAAGTGTAGCGAGAGGGTGCTTCGACCATGTAACCTAGGCGAGTAAGTAGGTGTAGCTTTGGCGAGTAAGAGGGTAAAACAATGAAACAAAATGTTCATGAACAATCAACTTTATTCATTGTGCCAAAACCATTACAACGTGAACTACATAAAGTACTTTCTTAAGTGCTCGGCATTCCAGGGATGAGGTAGCTCCTTTCCTTCGGCATCCTTGAGGCGATAGGTTCCTGGGCGACGGTTGGCTATCACGACATATGACCCCTCCCATCATGGTCCAGGTTTTCCTTTTTCTGTCGTGGTTACCCCGGTTTCTTTAAAGACTAAGTCCTCCACCTTAAAGGACCTCTGGTTGAACTCTTTATTAAAATACTGCTTCGTTTTTCTTTTGTAGGCTGCCACCCTAGCTTAGGCATCAATCCTTACCTCCTCTAACATATCTAAACTTTCTTCCAACATCTTGTTGTTTACTTCTATGTTGAGATTCTTCATCCTGTGACTTGGTAACCCAACCTCAACTAGTATTATTACTTCACTTCCATAGGTCAGGGCGAAAGGTGTTTCGCCAGTTGAGGTTTTTGCCGTTGCTCGGTACGCCCACAATATCCTAGGGAGCTCATCCACCTAGGCTCCCTTCTTCTCGCCCACCTTCTTTTTCAATGTTCCTATGATAGTTTTGTTGGTTACTTCAACTTGCCCATTCGCCTGTGGGTGCCTTGGGGACGAATATTTTACGTTGATCCCGAGTTTGGCGCACCACCCGCGGTAATGTTCGGAATCAAACTGCTTGTCGTTGTCAGAGAAAATGCTCTGCAATATCTCGAACCTACATATTATCGCCTTCCACAAGAACTTTGTAACATTTTGGGCGGTTATCGTTGCCATTGCCTTTGCTTTTCCCCACTTCGTGAAGTAGTCGACGACGATGATGATAAACTTAGTCCCCCCATACTTGGCGGCATGGAGCCGACCATATGTACACCCCCCTGAGCGAACAACCAAAGGGAGGTTATTGATTTCAGCTCCTTAGGTGTACTACTCGAGATTGGCACATGCAGCTGGCACTGGACGCACCTTTTGACAAATTCTCTGGCATCTTGTAGGGCGTTCAGCCAGTAGTACCCCGATTTCATGACCTTGGCTGCAAGGGCCCTCCCCCCTGAATGGTTTTCGCATATTCCTTCGTGCTCTTCCTCCATGACGTGGTTGGATTTTTCCTTTGAAATACACCTTAAGAGTGGCGCCGAGAATCCTCGTTTATATAATATCCCATCCATCATGGTGAACCAGGTGGCCTACTCTTGACTTTCCTTGCCTCTTCTCGAATGGTGGGGAGGTTCCGGTCTCTAGGTATCTGACTTTGTCGTCCACCCACTTTGATGTGCATTTCCCCACCTCCAGAACCTCAGCTTCTATAGAGCCTCTTCTTGCTTTGCTAAAGCCGCCTTTGCTAATCGGTCAAATTTCCATTGTCAGACCGCGGGATGCGTTTGATCTGAAAATACAGAAGGTGACTGCGCCCCTCGTGTACCTGATGGAGGTATCTTATTAACTTTTCACTCTTCATCAAGTACTCCCACGTTACCTGACCAATCACGACTTTCAAGTCTGCCTTCATTTCGACTTCACTTCCTCCCGAGGTCTCGGCTATGGCAAGTCCTCTGAGTACTGCTTCATATTCGGCCTCGTTATTTGTTACTTTAAAGTTTCACCTTATTGCATGCTGCGCCTCAACTCTGTCTCCTGTTATCACATGCACACCTACTTCCCCTCATGTTCGATAAGATGATCCGTCCACGTACACTTGCCATGGTTTCCTGTTAGGGGCTTTTGGCATCTCCTCTTGAAAGTTCGTGAACTCTACTACAAAATCAGCTAGGATTTGTCCTTTAACGGCAGTTCTGGGAATATAATTGATGTCGTACTCACTTAGTTCGATTGACCACTTGACTATTCGGCCTAAGGTGTTTGGTCATTGTAACACCTTCTGCAAAGGTGCCGCCGTAACGATTCTTATGGGATGTGCTTGAAAGTAGGGTCGTAGTCGGTGTGCGGCTTTCACAACTGTGAAGGCGATCAACTCTATCTTCAGGTATCACATTTCTGCTCCTTTACTTCCTCTCCCGCCATGCAGTTGATACAACGTCTAGGGTCGTAGCTAGATAATATAGCAAAGGCTCCATCTGCTTGGTCTGACTGAGCAATGGAGGATGCACCAGGTACTCCTTCAACTGCATAAATGCTTCCTCGCATTTGGTGTCCCAGTCTTGGGCTTTTCTCAAGACCCGGAAGAAAGGTAGACACCTATTCGTCAACTGGAACACAAACTTGTTGAGTGCCGCTATATTTACCGCCAACTTCTGTACTTCATTTAGGTTCGTGGGTGACTTCATTTCAATGATTGCCCGTAGCTTTTTAGGGTTTTCCTCGATACCCCTTTCTGAACCATGAATCTTAAAAATTTTCCCAATTGCACCCCCATTTTGTTAGGTTAAGTTTCATCTTGTACTGGCGTAATACTCTGAAAGCCTGAATGCTTTTCACCAGCAGATCATCTAAGTAAACTTTCATGTTTCAACCTATTTTTTGTTTGAACATCCTATTCACCAACCTCTGGTACGTTGCTCCCGCATTTTTCAGGCCGAAAGGCATGACCTTGTAACAGTATAATCCTCGATCTATTATAAAAGTTGTCTTCTCCTGGTTGACCTGACTCATTCGAATTTCATTATATCCGATTAGGCGTCCATGAAACTTAACATCTTATGACCTGTGGTAGCATCAACAATCAAATCTATCCGTGGAAGGGGGAATCTGTCTTTCGGGCAGGCCTTATTAAGGTCTGTAAAATCTCATGCGTCACTTTCTGTTGGATTTCTTTACCAACACCACATTCGAAAGCCACTCAGGATACTGAGTTTCTCTAATGAATCCTACTACTAGAATTCGGCCTACCTCCTCCGCGATTGCCTTGTACTTCTCGGAGCTAAAACTCCTTTTCTTCTGCCTAATCAGTCATGCACCTAGGCTGACATTCAACCAATGTTCTATAACTTCTTCCTCAATTCAGGGCATGTCTTTGTGACTCCATGCGAAGACATCCCTATACTCAGTGAGGAGTTGGTTCAGTTGTGGCCTTTCTTCACTCTCCATCCTAGTTCCAATCTTTATGGATTGGCTGGGTCGAGAGCGATGAGTTCCAAGGGCTCATCAGCTTCTCCTTGTTTTAAAGTGTTTTCATCCCTTTGTCTCTGCTTCAGTGGTTAGTACTTCTGGCCCGGGGGGAGGGGGGCGGGATCATCCCTCCATTTTCCCTTGACTGAAGTTTAGTCACCTTCACATCCTTCTCCCCTTGTCTGAGTCATGTATATAACACTCCCTGGCAAGCATCTGATCACCGCGAATTTCTCCTATCCCCATTTCGTGGGGAAATTCATCTTCAAATGGTAGGTGAAGGTGATCAAAGTGTTCAGAGTGGGTCAACCAATGATAGCGTTGTACGCCGATTATGTTCTCGCGATGAGAAAATCCGTCATAGTGGTGGTGATGTTGTAACACTCCGCTCCTTCCTTCTTACGTACGCATCTTCTTTCTAACATATGTTCCTTCCTTCTGACGTAAGTAAATTTTGAGGGCAGAGATTATGTGAATTGTCTGCCCCTTCTATTTAGCGACTGCGAGACTCGACATGCATGCCGAACCACGATGGCGTATTTCAAAAGATATCTTGTGACTTCTAAGGCACGCCCAGTGTTTTAAATGTGATATAAATACTTATAAGGAGTATTTCCAGTATTATTGAACCAAACTTGATTTTAAATACGACAATTATAATATTCTTGAAGAGCTCAAAAAATATTATAATTGTCAGAAATCATTTTAATATCATTTATTAAAATGATTTCAGTTATTTAAAATATTATGTGATTTAAATTATGTTGAAAACTCTAATTAATTAAATTATTTTATTCTCTTAAATATATTAAATAAGATTTCATCATTTTATTAATGATGAAGAAATATTATTTTATAAACTAAAGTTAGTTTAAATAGTATTCTACCTTTATTCCTCTCAGTGCTTTTAATTAAGTTAACGTTTATGCATTTTAAATCAGTGTTTGAGGTCTGTTGTTAGATCGTTGCGTAAATCCCCAGACATTGGGATTTAGAATAAAACCCCAGCCCCTCTTCCTTCTCCCTCACTTTTCCCCAGCCCTCTCTCTCTCCTTCCTCTCCTTCGGCTTGCGCAGCATGCCCCTTCCCCCATGCCCGATTCCTCCACTGCACAGCCCTACGCCGCCATGAGTTGGCAGGCCTAACCGCCGCCGCCACCAGCTCCACCTCCCTCCGGCGAGCTCCCCCATCCCGGTTTCGCTCTCTCACGCTCTCTCTTCCTCTCTCTCGGCAGTGCACAACCCGAATGAGCTTGATGTTGCTGCACCGCCCAACGACGCCACCACTTCCACGGTAGCTTCCCCTCCCACCAGCCATCATCCTCCAGCAAGCTCAGCCTCCACCTCACGGCCACCTTCCTCCCATGCACGTACGTGGCCTCCTCCATGCACGGGTTCACTGTGAATGCCCCTAGCGCAGTCGTGCGCGGCCACCCTGGCCACCGGACACCACCACGGGAACCTCCTAGCCTCCCCCTTCCTCCTCCACCTGACCTGAGGCCCATAGCCTCCCTCCACCGCACGGGCTTCTCCCCTCTCCAACGCACGGGTTCTTCTCCCTCCACCACCGTACGCCACCACCCACGACGTGTGACCACCCTCTCCGGCATCCTCAGGCCACCACCGACCCATCCCAACCATCCATGGCCCCGATCTGCCACCTATGCTCCCTCACTCTCCCTAACTCTCTCACGGCATCTCTCCCTCTCACACACAGCCAGTTTCCCCTCCACCACTGTGGACCACAGTGCCACCACCACCAAGCCTTCATGGCTCCACCAGAAACCTCCCTTGACCTCCCTTGGTCTAACCCTAAGCCCGAACCACCGCTTTATGTGGTGGGCAGCCACTACGCACGGTGGACAGCCACTGTACATGGTTAACCGCCACGTACGACCCTTCCGACATCATCAACTGTGACAGTCAGCGAGCAACGCACAGGTTATCCCGTCGATGGTATAACCCTCTATCCCTCATTATTTATGTTATTAGTTGATTAGGTTGTGAACTGTGCTGTTAGTATTGTGGAGTCCGTTGTATTGTGATGTGTTGTGTAGTGAAGTGTTGGGTGTAGTTGGGAAGTGTGCTGTGAAGTGTTGTGGACTGTGTTGTACTGGTGGCGTGGTGTGTGTGGAATGGGAAGAGTACACGCTGAGTGTACTCTGTGTGGCGTAGCATGTGAGAAGGGAGTATACGTGGAGTGTATTCCATGAGGTGCGGTGATACACCGTGTGGCGTGCCGTAGAGATAAGGATGATTGAGTGGTTGATGGGCGTAGGGCATGGTGAGTAGTGTCGGGAACAGTGGAGCAGTGTCCCGAAATAGTTATGGTGTAGCCTGTAGTCTAAGGTGACGTGTGTCACCGTGAAGTTGACTCATGGCTGGAAGTACGGGTGAAGTAGCAGAACAAGTATCAGAGTAGTGCAGCAAAAGCATGACTGGGGAATGTCACGAAGTGATATGACTATTGACAGTCGTGCTTGTGTAGGGTGAGGAGTTAGTCTAAGAATGACGTAACGGGAACGTAACGAGATGTCATGATGTGTTAGGAGTACGTGAGGGACCATACTCGTGATGAGTTAGGAGTTGGCGTAGAAATGGCATAGTGGGATGTCAGGTGACGTGACACGGTCATGGTGTAGCTTGGGAGTAGGCTTGAGCTATATGACGTGACGTGAGACATAGTTGTGAATGGAGTTTTGTCGTATTAAGTGTTGGGATGAACTGTCGAAAGGGACGGGTAGCATGAAGAGTCATGCTAGCCGGGTTAAGAGAAGGTTGGTATCGGAGTATGGTGCTTGCTTACACAAGCAGGTGATCAACATGTTATAAGTTGATCTTAGGTGATAAAAGGGGGTAAGGTACATGTGTAATATGATGAGACACATGTGTTGGATGGATTCACAATATGTAATGGGTAATCTGTCTTAAGCATAGTTGCACGGTGCTTAAGTCTCAAAGTTAGCTTAGAACCGTGTGACTTGTATGGATGGGAATGAGGATTTAGTATAGGCTAAGATGCATAAAGGCAGTGACGGGTGTATTGTCTAGGATTGGGATGCGTGATTCCATCAGTCGGAATCATGCATCGGAATGTGGTTAATAAGAAGAGTAAGACGAAGGTCCTAGTGTCTTAATCTTAAGGTGAATCAACTTAGTGAATGAGCACTCGAGGCAAGACCTTGAGTTGGAAGATGTGGTGACCGTAAGTAGATCCCGAAGGTTTTAGCATAGTAAAGGGCACGTAAGTGCACGGGATAGAAGGAGAGTGTTTTCAAGTGAAGCATAGTTCTATTCTAGTTTAAGTTGCTTCTGTACTAGATAGAGAATAACGTTAAGGTTATATGTATGCATGTAGGTTGCCATCTGACACGCACATGAATGGACTGCATGATATGCAAGTAGCATGGAGTCTAGGTAAGTATTATGTTCACACTCTTCTAGAGTTTTCTAAGGTACACAAAAATGAAAACGAAATGCTTTTCCTTTACGATACTTTACGAAACAATACGAAAGATGTTTTACGAAAGCATGTTAAGTGTTCAAAGGTATACATATGTACAACCCTCCTTGGCAGCCCCTTTTTACGCAACAAAAGTATTAGTTGTACACATGTGAATGGATGACTATACGGTGTATCTATTGTATGTATTTTCTAAGGAAAGAAAAGAAATGTTGAGGCTTATGCCTCGAGCTTTAAATTGGTGCTTTAAAGGACGCGAAGAAAGTGTTTTAAATGGTCATATGAACTGACGTTAAAATGTTCCTATGAACTATGCTTATATGGATGCCATGAACTGATGCTTATGGATGCCATCAAAGACGATGTTTAAGCCCATGCTCATGAAATGATGTTTTCTCATGAAAAAAAATGTTTTCTCATGAAAGGACTGTTAAAAGAAAGAAAGAACTGAATGAAAGCTCCAGCTCTTTAGAGCTGACATGAATGAATGAATGAAAAGCAAAGAAAGACACGAAAGCATACAATGTATGAAAATACGTAACGACCATATGAATGAAAAGGGTACCAATGAATGGGCAGATTGCAATGTCGGGTAAATAGTACTGGTAGTGCACCCAGTGCTGCCCCCCATGAAAGGGATTCCCAACCCGTGGCCACGGGCGGGATCCGGGTTCAAAGGAAGACCGCTAACCCCAACACACGGGGGCGTAACAGTGTATACTGGCCTATGAAAATGATAAGAATGAATGGACAAATGCACGAATGCATGAGAGCACAAACTCTTAAATAAATGAAGGCACTGACGGGAGAAACGCTTACGAAAAAAATTCCATTTTAAAAGAAAAATCCCGTCCAGTGACGTTTTCAAAAGAACTCACGTATGCATGTATGCATGTACATATAGTATGTATGAATGATGAATGCATGAATGAAAACCTATATTGTTATATTTTAACTGTATGAAGTAATGCTTACGAGTCATCGACTCATTTTAGTTTTTATGTATGCCCCTCCCCCCATAGGGACTGAATGAGAAGTACATGTCAGGACGGATACGGCCCATGCGGAAGAGCACGGAAGTCTAGGCATGAGAGTTTAAATGCATGAGGCCTTTTTATTGTAAAAATTAATGTTTTCCGCTGTAAACTTCTTTTATTTTCAAAGTACTTTTTATTTTATAAACGTAGAGTCTTGCACCCTAGGTATGGAAGTAAAAAGCTTTAAATCAAACGGTAATTCCCGTCGTCCTTTCTAAAAACATTTTATAAAAAGTCTCAGCACAAGGACGGGCGCTACAGATGTAGGGGTCTGTTCCTACTGATACTGGTAAGGTGATAGACCCCATGGGTTGCACTGCCTCCCCGGTGAACTCCTTCAAGTTGGTCGATGTTAGATGCAGTTGCTCCAAGCTTATTCCCATCTTCATAAACGCGTCCCAAAATAAGACGTCTGATGAACTTTCATTATCAATCAGTATTCTTTGTGTAGTATAATTTGCCATTAGCATCATCATGACCAATGTATCATCATGCGGGTAAGCTACCCCCTGTAATCGTCCTCATCGAAGGAGATAGTGGGCAAAAGCTATATTCGAGGCTGTTTCACTAGCCTAGCCTCACTACATTGTAGACTTATTCGTATCTCACCCACCTAGTGTATGCCCTTTGCTAGGAGGAAGTGAGACCCTCTCTAGCGTATCCCCTAGCGATTGTGCATATCTCGCCTAATGATGGGTTCCCTCGGTCTACATTCCTCCTGGGGTGTCAGCCCCGTGGTTCTTGGGATCGCCTCCCTCTTCTCGGTGAGCCTCCTCTCCTCGAGGTTTCACTCCGTTGGCGTCTGCGCTTCCAATCCTACCTCATGTTGCCTAGGCACCTCGGTGGAGTGATGTTTCGAGCGACAACGTGCTCGAGCTTGCCATTGCCCCTTATCTCTTTGATTTTTTTGCTTCAATGTATGGCAATCCTCAGTTCTATGTCCACTTGCATTGTGGTAAGTACATAACTTCTGGGTCTAGCGCCCTTGCTCTTCACTTCATCGGGTTTCTCATGCATTGTGGCGCCCCATATGAGCCGTTGTTTCTCACCTTCCTTCGTGCTGGCCTCTCCTCGCCTTCGGGCCGCCTTTGCAGTCTCTCTTTGACCCTCATTTTGCATCCTACTCATCTAGTTCCGTTTTCGATTTCGCTGGTGCCATCAAAGCTAGCAGCGTATCTTCGGCATTGACAAAATCGTCAGCTCTGTCCATGAATTCTCGCAGAGTGGAAGCAGTTTTTCTTGCCAGTTTAGCCATGAAGGGGCTTCCTGGCCATATTTCCCCAAGCAAAGCTGCCAACATAATCTTCTCATGTGACGCCCCCAGGTCACCGCTTAGGATGTAACAGATAATTGGAGCGTTGGGACATGCAACATATGATTATATACCTATGTTCATAATAGTTAATATGCAGTGCATCCTAGTATGCAATTAGTAGTATGCAATAATCGTAGCGGAAATAAAGGTGACAAAAATATTCAATGCTAGAATGAACTAAATATCCCAATGATTAATAAACTATAAATAGGCACTTCCTCACTTAAGAGATACACATAAGTTCAATGTAAAGTGGGAGATAGAATCTCCATAAATATAGAAAACTACATAATTAGATCAACTCTCTCATCCGCTCTATAGTATACAAAGTCAATGTTATGAATGTTAATATCAGGTTTAGCCTTTTCTATAAATCGGGCTCATCCTCAACCATTTGAAGCCAGTGGTACATCCTTCTTGTACCATTCTGGGGAATGGTAGTGGGTCAACAGGGGTGAGATTTACTTGAAATCTTAGTAAGTTAAAAAACCAACTTGCACAAAGATAAGATATGCATGATTAATGATAAACAAGATATGCATGACAGAAAAATCTGTACTTGTCTCCCATCAAGATTCCTCAACATTTTCCAGGCAAACTTTAATGCACATTTTTCTTACAAATAACATTTTTCACTTTGTCTTTTCAAACCAAAACTTTTCATCATTATTAAAGCCATCATTAACAATAACATAACGTACGATATTGTCACAACTCCCCTATATGCACTGTGAGTACTTGCTGGTGACCATAGTACAACTCATGTTGACACTACGTTGTCTGCAGAATCGTTCTCAATGCATTGGTAACATAACTTTTCATCATAACATTTCATCATAACATATGCACCCACCAACATTAGGTGCCATAAACGATTTCGCTCCGGCATTCTTTAAAAAGAATCCATTCGAAACCCGTTAACGGTTCTTTATCAACCCAGGGGTCACCACTCCATTTTTACTTACTCCAGAGTGGACAGAGAAGTTCCACTATGATAATTTTCCATCCTAGCCTTTAGGGTTGTGAAAAAATTAATTTTCATGTAATGTTTCAAAAAGGTATTTCATGACATGTGCATATATTGTAAGTTTTATGAAAAATGACATTTATAAATGCAGTATGTTAAAATGGTGAGAATTTCACATGTCATGTAAGCAAGTAATCAAAATGCCCAATGATATATCACATGATATTTCATGCTCAAGATGAAATTTATATAATGAATGTGGCATTTATACATAAATCATAAATAAATTATCTAAGAGTAAGTTAGAAGCTAGCTTACAAACTTTCCGGGTGTTAGGAAATTGATGTGGCTATAATAAGAGTTATTCTAAGTTAAGAATTGCACAACTAAGGAAGATGATCATAATCCAAAAGGGTTCAAATTCAGTAAAATTGCCCATATATTTTCCCGAGATTGTCACTTAGGCCCTAAATTTTCACTATTTGCTATTTGGCCCCAAATTACACCAAATTTCACAAAGCTCATATTTTCTATCTTCTAAATCATTGTCAAAATAATCAACCCGTGGCATGCATCATTGTGGGCCTATTTGTGATCTCAAGTTTATAACCTCTATGGATGCATGTGTGCTCAAATTCCATCAAGTGGCAACCAAGAATATGATTTTAGGGACATGTTTATAACTTAGATTTAGGTCTCAGGAATTCATCCCAACACTTATGCATTGATGAAAACCAAATCATCACAAGCCATCAAGTCATGTATATGCATGATGTTTCTAGCTTTTCCATGTCAAAGAGAGGCTTAAAAACCTAAATGAATGATGCATTCTTATTCTTATCTCAATCAAAAGGTTTTTCTAAATGTTTAACTATCAAGATTTGGAAACCTAGCCAAGACTTCACAATGTATATTTCAATTAAGTGAAAACTGAAACATGCTTGATTATCAACACAAGATATGGATTCATAACCCTATCATGACATTATTTTTACCTCAAATTTAAACCTTCAAAAATTATTTCAAAACATTAGTAAAACATACAAGATCATATCAAGACATGTCATGCCTAACATGTCATTCTAACACCCAACAAAAGGTAGGGCAAGATTACTTACAGAAATCATGACCCTTGAGCTTCCAAAACTCAACTCACTGCAAGAACCCATACTCACCCTTTCTTCACACTAGGAAGGTTTTGCTCTCAAGAACACTAACAGAAAGTTAGAGGGAGATGTGTGGAGAAGTGAGGGGTGAAGGGAAGTATTTATAGGTCTCAATGGAGGGTGAGAGGCAAGGAGGGGCATTGGTCTTGGCTGAAGGGAAGTGTTGTGAGTCGTGGAGGTGGGCAGTGGAGGTGTTGAGTGGATTTTCAATTGTATCATGCTATGGTTCAGATGAATAGTGCCCTAAATCACTTGATGACCGTATTGACAAAGGATATAAGTGTGTTCTAGGTGCAAGTGCTGCCTTAGTTCAGAAATTGAAACAAAAATCAAAATGATTTCCAAGGTGAAATCACGCTAGTGGCCGATGAGATGGGTATCAAAATTGCCCAATCTTTTATCATCCTTTTGACCTAACTTGTAATTTGTTTTGTAGATATGATGACCTCCATTTGGTATATTTTTCAGGTAAGGAAGAGTGGGGTGATTGGTTGTCATGTGATCATGCATGAGCAGAAAATGAAGGAAGGTGAATTGGTGATGGTTTCGGTCATGTGAACTATGCATTCCTCTCCTATTGCCAATTGGTTTTGCTTCCTTTGGCAGATAATTGGACAAGCAAGCGCTTGAGAGCTTTGAAGCAATTTCTTATGGTGTAATGGCAAAGTCGGTGGCATGGGAAAGGTGGTTGTTTTAGTGCCGAAAATTTCTTGAAGATGAAGGTGCAGTCGACTAGTCAATTTTTCAAGTTTCCATGCAAATAGTTGTGGTTTTGGCTTGGCTTATGAAATTATTTTTCGCCAAATATTTGGTCTAATTTTAGGTAACGTAATGAGGTATGAATGGTGCAGAAACCCTCTTGAAAATCTAGTGGGAGAGGCATTGGTTTGGAGCCTTGTTTATGGGTTGCTCGATTTGCACCAAGGGTGTCAATCGGTGGAAATGTGGTGGCATGACATGCCTTGGCTTCAAGTGACTTGGGTTGGGTTAAATTATAACTTTAAGGGGCTAACTAAGAGGAGTGGAAAACAATTGTAAAAGGCAAAAATTTCAGAAAAAAATATAATGAAGAAAAGAATTTCAAGAAAAGTATGCAAGTCATGATGCTTTGAGTTACTATTCATGGGTGAGATGAATAGTGATCTTTAATTCAAGTTTAAAACTTAACCAAGGTTGAAAAGGAACCCTAGGGGCATGTGGTTGGGGCTTGGATTAAATGGAAACCATTGGTATAGTATATGTGGGTCCCATTTGGAATAGTGAAATGGAATACAAGGCTTGGGCTTTATGGGTCCTTTAAAGCTCACATGACACTACAAGGCTTGGGCTTTATGGTCATGTCTTCTTTGTCTTCTCATTTTAATGTAGAGGCCTGCCGGTGCTCTGTGCTTCTGCCTCGACCCTTTTGGCCTGGCTATAGGCATTGTATCTTCCCCTGATTGTCCGCTCCTCACCTTGAGGACCTCGTTTTCCTTCCATAGCAACTCTACTTTGGTGATGAGCTTTTTCACGATTTCCCCCATCTCTACAAGTCTTCCTTCCATGTTTCTGGATGATGCCTCTTGGTCTTTGGTCATTTGAGATCAAGTGGTGGTGGGCATGTGAAAAACATGCTGGTTGTAGAACAAAGATCCCACAGACGGCGCCAACTGTTATAAATGTGTTTCACACTGTCACAAACACAATCACCTGCAACCAAAGGGAGAAGAGGCTTGGGGGTGCATAGAAATGCCTCTAATGCCTAAGACTGAAAAGATAATAGGGATCGCTTAGGAAGTAGAAGATGATCTCATTGTCATACCTGGGCGGGTATAAATAGAACCCACAGTGCCCCTTTTAGGTGTAGTAACTGTCTGATCTCTCATTTGAAATTCAAGTGACATGATAGCTATATGAACTTCCCTTGCGTTTCGAAGCGATTAAGAGATGACAGCTTATTCAAGATTTTAGAGTGGTTATTGTGACCAACCACTCATTTTCTCTCGATTGGTTACGAGTCTTGCCTTTGATTTTTAAAAATTGAATTTGTGTTTTAAATTTAGCAGATGATTTTTGAATGGAGCCACCAGTGTTTAAAGTCTTCGAAATATTTCAAATGTCCAAAATTATTTTAAATGGGGTACTTTTAGTATTATTGAACCAAGCCTAATTTTCAAGTAAGCCTCTTCATATTTTGAAGCCCTGAAAATAATATAGTTTTAGCAAATCATTTTATTTTATGATGAAAGATTAATATTTTTAGAATCAAAGTTGGATTTTAATTTAATCACATTGCATTTCTATTTTATTTCCCATTTTTAGATAGTTTATTTTATGTGTTTTATTCCCACCGTCGGATCTAGGTTAGGGACCCCTAGATGAAGAGTTGGGATTAAATCCCAAAAACCCTAACTTGTTTCCCATTTTCCCTCTTCCCTCTCTCCCCTCCCTCCATGTTGTCCCCATGCTCTCTCCCCGATCTCCCTTCTCCTTCATGTCCCACTACGGCCAACCCCTTAAAGCCGCCGCATGCCAACGGCACCAAATCACCAATGACCTCCCTCCACTTCTGATCCCCTCCCCCACCACGGATCTCTCTCTTCCCGAATCACCCCCCCCTCCGAATTTCATCTCCCTCTCAAGTTCCTTAGGGCGGCCACCTAGGGATCCCACTGCCGCCACCACCGCACCTCACCATGTTGCCAGCCCCTCCACCAAAGCTTCCCCTGCTCCTCCATGCCCAACTCGAGGCCCCCTTCTCTCTCTCGCACTCCCTCTTTGCTTCTCTTCTCCAGCACCGTCGTGCCTTTCCCGGGCGACCACCAACACCACCACGAGCCCACCACCAAGGTCACCTCACCCACCACCGCAACCCAGCCTCTTCCCCTCCACAAATCCACACCTCTCCCCCTCCTCTGTTTCTCTTCGCCATGGCTTCAGCTGTGCGCCACCTCCAGCCACCCCATGCCACCGTCGTTCACCCCAGCTTAGCCCAACTCCTCTATCCCCTTCTCCCTCACAATCTAATCAACCACGAACTTGTCTCACCAAGGGGCAACCACCGCCCAAACCATTGGGTTTTGACACCACAAGATCTTGTTGGACAGCAAGCGACACAATAAGACAGCCTCAAAAAATGGCATAATTCCTATTCCTTTCCCTCGATAGTTATTTAGCGTGAAGCTTGATTGGCATTGTGGGCTGTGCTATTGTTGTGAAGTGTGTGGTGTTGTGAATCGTGAACTGTGTGATGATGTTGTTGTGATGTGTTGTATGATATGTTATGAAGTGTGGAATGGTTGTGTAGTTGTGGAGTGTTCTGTGGCTAGTGATGTGAAGTGTTGGGAACTATGAACAATGCTCTGTGGAGTAGTTTGTATTGTGGTTGTGCGTAATGTGAAGTGACGGGTGTTATTGTGTTATCGTGTAGAGGTTGTAAGTAGTGTGGAGTGACGGAGTTGTGCAATTGTGACGTAGTGGTGGTATGGCATGATATTGTGATTGAGCAGTTGTGCAATTAACGGATGCCATGTGAAGTAATGGGATCACAGTGCAGTTTGGAAGTGATTAAGATTGTGAAGGTTGGGGAAGACTGTGAAGCGTGATGATTGTATGGGTTTGAGTTGGACGTTAGTGTCGAGTGTATGAAGCTTGTGTGCACAAGCGGACAATTTAGCGGATTAGTTGATCTTAGGTGATAAAAGGGGCAGGGTACATGTGTAAATTGGTTGGACACATGTGCTGGACAGATTTACCATATGTAATGGATAATCTGTCTTAAGCATGAGTACACGATGTCTAAGCCTCAAGGTTGGTTTAAAGTTGTGTATTATGCTTGGTTTAGATTATGATGAAGTGTTAGATTATGCATGCATGGAGGAAGGGATGTATTTATTGACTAGGATGGAGTTGTATAACTTGGTTGGTCTGAGTTATGCATAGGAAGTGATGGTGTGATAGGAAGAATGTGATGGAAGTGATAGCGTGTCTTAACCCTTAAAGTGAATTAGGTTCACTTTAAAGGATAAGAACATGGAGTAGAATGTTGTGCTTGGAAAGGTGACCTCCAGTGGGTCCCAAGCTATGGATTGAGAATTTAGGAAACGTGATAAAGGAAAGCATAGAGGAGGGAATCGGATAGTAGAGTGTGTCTAAGTGAAAGAAGTCCTAGTGAAGAGAAGTTTATGTATTTTCTAAATTTAGTTACATATGCACTTAAAAAGAAAATGATGTTAAGGTTATGTATGCATGCAGGTTGCCATCTGACATGCACATGAATGAACTGCATGAAATGTAAATAGCATGGAGTCTAAGTAAGTATTATGTTCATACTCTTATGGAGTTTTCTAAATGATATGAAATGAAAAAGAAATGTTTCTCTTTATGATGCTTTATGAAATGAAATGAAATGATGTCTATGAAAGTATGCTAAGTATTAATGTTTAAAGGTATATGTAAGTAAAGACATTCTTTGCAGCCCCAATTTATGCATCCAAAGTAATAGATGCTTGCATGTGAATGGATGTTATATGTAGTAGCTATTGTCTTTATTTTCCATGAAATGGAATGTTGAGGTTTATGCTTGATTCTTTTAAATGATATTTAAAGGATGCGATGAAAATGTATTTGAATGAGGCTATAAAATGAGTTTTAAATGATGTATGAAATGATGTTTAAAGAATACTATGAAATGATGTTTACACTTATGCTTTTAAATGATGTTTATGAAATAAATGGACTGATGAATGAAAAGAATGAAAAGGAAAGGACTGAAATGAATGAATGAAAGGAATGAATATTTTAACGTATGAAAAGATGTAAATGTAACACCCCGCTCATTCCTTCTTATGTACGTTCCTTCTTTCTGACATACGTTCCTTCTTTCTGACGTAAGCAAATCCTGAGGGCAGAGATTATAAGATTTGTCTGCCCCTTCTATCTAGCAACTGCGAGCCTCGTCATGCATGTTGAACCACGATGGCGTGTTTTCAAAGATAGTATGCGACTTCTAAGGCACGTCCAGTATTTTAAATGTGTTGGAAATATTTAAAAGGAGTATTTCCAGTGTTATTGAACCAAACTTGATTTTAAATACGACAATTATAATATTCTTGAAGATTAAGATATTATAAGATTTAAATTATGTTGAAAGCTTTTATTAATTAAATGATTTTATTCTCTTAAATATGTTAAGTAACACTTCATCATTTTATTAATGATGAAGGAATATTATTTGATAAACTAAAGTTAATTTAAATAATATTCTACCTTAATTCCTCTAAGTGCTTTTAATTAAGTTAACGTTTATGCATTTTAAATCAGTGTTTGAGGTACGTCGTTAGATTATTGCGTAGATCCCAAGACGAAGGGACTGGATTAAATACCCAGCCCCTCTTCTTTCTCCCTCACTTTCCCCCAGCTCTCTCTCTCCTCCCTCTCTCTCTCGGCTTGCACTGCACGACATCCCCATGCCCGAACTGCTCCACCCCATAGCCCGGCGCCGCCGTGCACCGGTAGGTCTCACCTCCGCCACCACAGACACCACCTCACTCTGACGAGTCCCCCCACACCGGTCTCCCTCTCTCACACTCTCTCTTCCTCTCCCTAGGGCAGTGCACAGCCCGAATGGGCTTCACGTTGCTGCGCCGCCGTGCGTCGTCCAACGGCGCCTTCACCTACACGGCAGCTTCCCCTCCCACCGGCCATCATCCTCCAGCAAGCTCAGCCTCCAGCTCACAGCCACCTTCCTCCCATGCACGTACGTGGCCTCCTCCATGCACGGGTTCACTGTGCACGTCCCTAGCGCCGCCGTGCGCGACCACCTTGGCCACCGGACACCACCACTAGCTCCTACTGGTCTCCCCCTTCCTCCTCCACCTGACCCGAGGCCCATAGCCTCCCTCCACCGCACAGGCTTCTCCTCTCCCTCATGTACGGGTTCTCCTCCACCACTGTACGCCGCTACCCACAGCGTGTGACCACCCTCTCCGGCATCCTCAGGCCACCAGCGACCATCCCAACTGCCCATAACCCCGATCTGCCACCCATGCATGCACACTCTTTCTCACTCTCTCACGGGCTTCTCCCCCCTCACACACGGCCATTCCTCCCTCCACCACCGTGGACCGTCGTACCACCACCACCGAGCCTCCATGGCTCCACCAGCAGCCTCCCTTAGCATGACCCCAGGTCCAAACCACCACTTTATGTGGTGGGTAGCCACTGCACGTGATAGACAGCCACTGCGCATGGCTGACCGCCACTGTACACGGCTAGATCCGCCATGTTACGCTCCTTGCCACCACCACGAGGCCACCACGAGCCCTTCCAAGACCACACCTAGCTATCCAAACGCCCAAACAGTCACTGTACGTGGGTTAGCCGCCACGTACGACCCTTCCGACGCCATCAACCGTGACGATCAATGAGTAACGCACGGGTTATCCCGTCGATGGTATAACCCTCTATCATTCGTTATTTATGTTATTAGTTGATTAGGTTGTTGACTGTGCTATTGGTAGTTGTGGAGTTCGCTGTGTTGTGATGTATATGTGAAGTGTTAGGCGTATCTTTGTAGTGTGCTGTGAAGTGTTGTGGACTGTGCTGTGTAGTGTGATTGTGGAGTATGTGCTATAGTGGTGACGTGGCATGTGGAATGGGAAGAGTACACGCTGAGTGTACTCTGTGTGGCGTAACGTGTGTGAAAGGAGTACACATGGAGTGTACTCCATATGGTGGAGTTATGCACCATATGACGAGTATGCCATAATGGTGATGTGGCATGGTGTGTATGAGGGGAGTACACGCGGAGTGTACTCCATGTGGTGCAGTGATGCACCATATGGCGGGTATGCCATAATGGTGATGTGTTGTAGTGTGTATGAAGGGAGTACACGTGGAGTGTACTCTATGTGATGGATTGATGCACCATATGGCGTGTATGCCATAGTGGTGATGTGACGTAGCATGTGAGAATGGAGTATGTGTGGAGTGTACTCCATGAGGTGAAGCGATACACCGTGTGGCGTGTCGCGGAGATAAGGATGATTGTGTGGTTGATAGGCATAGGGCATGGTGAGTAGTGTCGGGAACTGTGGAACAATGTCTCGAAGTAGTTATGGTGTAGCCTGTAGTCTAAGGTGACAGGTGTCACCGTGAAGTTGACTCAAGGCTAGGAGTATGGGTGAAGTAGCAGAACAAGTGTAAGAGTGCGCAGCGAAAGCATGACTTGGGAATGTCACGAAGTGACATGGTTACTGGCAGTCGTGCTTGCGATGGGTGAAGAGTCAGTGTAGGAATGGCGAAGCGGGAACGTGACGAGATGTCACAATGTAACGGGAGTACGTGAGGAACCGTACTCACGATGAGTTAGGAGTTGACGTAGCAGGATGTTGGGTAACGCGACAAGGTCACGGTGAAGCTTGGGAGTAGTCTCGAGCTATATGACGTGACATAAGGCTTAGTTGTGAATGGAGTCTTGTCGCGTTAAGTGTTGGGATGAACAGTCAAAAGAGACGGGCAGCATGAAGAGTCATGCTAGCCGGGTTAAGAGAAGGTTGGTATCGGAGTATGGTGTTTGTTTACACAAGCAGGTGATCAACGTGTTACATGTTGATCTTAGGTGATAAGGGGTAAGGTACATGTGTAATCTGATGAGACACATGTGCCGGACGGACTCACCATATGTAATGGGTAATCTGTCCTAAGCATAGCTACACGGTGCTTAAGCCTCAGAGTTGGCTTAGAGTCGTGTGGCTTGTATGGATGAGAATGAGGATTTAGTATGGGCTAAGATGCATAAAGGCAGCGACGGGTGTATTGTCTAGGATTGGGATGCATGATTCCATCGGTCATGGGTTCACCTTAGTAGATGAGCACTTGAGGTAAGATCTTGAGTTTGGAATAAGTAGTGACCGTAAACAGATTCTAAAGGTCTTAGCATAGTAAAGGGTACGGGTACGTAAGAGCACGGGATAGAAGGAGAGTGTTCCAAGTGAAGCATAGTTCTATTTCTAGTTTAAGTTGCTTATGCATTAGATAGAGAATGACGTTAAGGTTATGTGTATGCATGTAGGTTGCTATTTGACACGCACATGAATGGACTGCATGATATGAAAGTAGCATGGAATCTAGGTAAGTGTTACGTTCATACTCTTCTAGAGTTTTCTAAAATACAAGAAAAAGAAAAAGAAACGTTTTTCCTTTACGATGCATTACGAAACGACATGAAAGATGTTTTACAAAAGCATGTTAAGTGTTCAAAGGTATAAGTATGTACGGCCCTCCTTGATAGCCCTCTGTTTATGCACCCAAAGTATTAGTTGTACACATGTGAATGGATGACTATAAGCTGTATCTATTGTACATATTTTCTAAGAAAATCCATGAACTGATGAAAATGCATGAAAGACGATTTTCGAGCTTACGCCCCAAACGATGTTTTCTCATGAAACGATGTTTTCTCATGAAAGGACTGTTAAATGAAAGAAAAGAAAAGAATGAAAGCTCCAGCTCTTTTAGAGCTGACATGAATGAATGAATAAAAAGCAAAGAAATACATGAAAACTTACGCTTTTATGGATCCTACGAATCGATGCTTTTATGGATGCCATGAGGTGATGCTTATGGATGCCATGAAAGACGACGTTTAAGGTGATACTTATGGATGCCATGAAAGACGAAGTTTAAGCCCATGTTTTAAATGATGTTTTTCCATGAACTGAACCCTTAAATGAAAAGGATTAAACTGTAAGAAAGGACTGAAATGAAATGAACGTTTAATGTATGAAAATACGTAACGGCCATATGAATGAATGCAAAGGGTACCAATGAATGGGTAGATTGCAATGCCGGGTAAGTAGTACTGGTAGTGCACCCAGTGCTGTCCCCCATGAAAGGGATTCCCAACTCGTGGCCACGAGCGGGATCCGGGTCCAACGGAAGATTGCTAACCCCAACACACGGGGCGTAACAGTGTGTACTGACCTATGAAAGTGATAATAAGAATGAATGGATGTATGCATAAACGCACGAGCACGAACTCTTGAAGAAATGAAGGCACTGATAGGAGAAACGTTTTACGAAAAGAAAACTCATTTTAAAGAAAAATCTCGTCCAGTAATGTTTTCAAAAGAACGCACGTATGCATGTATGCATGTACGTATAGTATGTATGAATGATGACTGCATGAATGAAAACTTATGTTGTTATATTTTAACTGTATGAAGTAATGCTTACGAGTCATCGACTCATTTTAGTTTTTATGTATGTCCCTTCCCCCGCATGAACTAAATGGTCAGGACAGACACGACCCATGGGGAAGAGCACGAAAGTCTAGGCATGAGTTTTAATTGTACGAGAGACCTTTTTATTGTAAGATTAATGTTTTCCGCTGTAGACCTCTTTTATTCTCAAAGCACTTTTTATTTTATAAACGTAGAGTCTTGCACCCTGGGTATGGAAGCAAAAAGTTTTAAATCGAAAGATAATTCTCGTCTTCCTTTCTAAAAATATTTTATAAAAAGTCTCACCACAAGGACGGGCGTTATAGTAACGGTCATGACTGAATGAATGAATGATGGTACCAAATGACTGGGCGGATTGCAATACTGGGTAAGTAGTACTGGTAGTGCACCCAGTGCTACCCGCTAACTAAAAAGGATTCCCAACCTGTGGGCACGGGCGGAATCTGGGTCTAAAAAACCACAAACCCCAACACACGAGGCGTAACACTGTGTACCGGCAAGAGGAAAAGTGAAAGAAGTAAATTGAATGTATGAATGCTTTAATTTCTTTATGAATAAATGTACAAGGTGTGGAAAATGTTTTATGAAAAAAAACCATTTTTAAAGAAAAACCCCACCTTGTAATGTTTTCAAATGAAATGAATGTTTATATAAAGTACGTAGAGGAATGATGAATGCATAAATGAAAACCTATATTAGTATATTTTGAGAATATAAAGTAATGCTTACTGAGTATTCGACTCACTTTAATTTTTATGTATGTCCCTACCCCTCTCAGGGACAAAACAACGAAGAAGCGTCATGACAGTCATGGCCCAAGGGAAGTGTGATAGAAGCTTAGGCAGGTTTTACATAATGTTTGAAAGTCAATTTTGTAAAAAGAGTTTTAATTCAATTTAATGATTTCCGATGCAAAACTCTTTCTTGGATTGATAGAGTAGATTTTAGTTTTAAACTTAGAATCTTTTATATCCTGGAAATGAAAGGAAAACGTTTTAAAAGGGTCAGTAATTCCCGTCTCATTTTCTAAAATCATTTTTTAAAGCCCACCACAAGGATAGGTGTTACAGGGTGGTATCAGAGCAAAACCCAGGTTATGAAAGATTCTGTGAACTTTTCAAAATAAAAGAGAGAAAATTTTTACAAAGAAAGAAAGCTTTGGAAAAGAGAACTGAAAGTGAAGGAAAAACCTAGGTTGAAGTCTTCCCAAAGCATGTCTTGTCCTGCAATAAGTTTATGAAAAGGTATATGTTTTAATGTTATAATATTTTACAGTATGACAGTTAATGCATGCATGTCAGAATGGCACCTACAAGGAGAAGTATGTTAAGTGCATGAAATGAAGGAAGTGATAGAGAATGGAGGTAGCTAGAAGAGAAGTATTGAACGATGGAATGCTAGGAACCTATAGAAGTAGTTACATGTTTATGCGAGGAATGGATTAGAAACGATAGATAGACTGCAATAGTTATGAAGTGCATGGATGGCCACGAGTTAAGTTAGAAACGAGATGGAGGATGAAATGGTAACTTCATGCTTTTTCAGTAAGGATTGTGATATGGAAAGTACAAGTGATGCATGATGGATTGGGTTAAGTACTTGGAAATGACTTGAGCGTGTCAATCCTTCATTGACAAGATGCGAGGATGCGAGTGCTATGCAAGGAGTGATGGAAGCAATGGACATGTATGAAGACGATGTGAGGACCAGCATCAACGGATTCATTCCAAGTATAAGCAAATTCCGAGGACGGAAGTTTTAGAAGGCGGGGAGATTGTGACCAACCGTTCATTTTCTCTCGATTGGTCACGAGTCTTTCCTTTGCGTTTTAAATCTCAAATTTGTGTTTTAAATTTAGCAGATGATTTTTAAATGGAGCCCAGTGTTTTAAAATCTTCGAAATATTTTAAATGTTCAAAATTACTTTAAATGGGGTATTTTTAGTATTATTGAACCAAGTCTATTTCAAGTAAGCCTCTTCATATCTTGAAGCCTTGAAATAATATAGTTTTAGCAAATCATTTTATTTAAATGATTTTAGTTCTTTAAGAGTATTATTGAATATTCATTATTTCATTTTATGTTAAAAACTCTATTTATTTAGATGATTTTATTTCTCTTAAAAATGTTTAGTAAACTTCATCATTTTATTATGATGAAACATTAATATTTTTAGAATCAAAGTTGGATTTTAATTTAAACACATTGCATTTCTATTTTATTTCTCAATTTTAGTTAGTTTATTTTATGTATTTTATTCCCACCATCGAATCTAGGTTAGGGACCTCTAGATGAAGGGTTGATAAATCCCAAGAGCCCTAACTTTTTCCCCATTTTCCCTCTTCCCTCTTTCCCCTCCCTCCACATCATCCCCCTTCTCTCTCCCCAATCTCCCTTCTCCTTCTCACCCCACCGCGGCCAGCCCCTCATTGCCGCCAACACCGACGGCACCACCTCACCTGTGACCTCCCTCCCCCACCACGAATTTCTCTCTCCCCGAATCACCCCCCAAGTCTCATCTCCCTATCGGGTTCCTTAGTGTTGCCGCCCAGGGATGCTGCTGTTGCCGTCACCACGCCTCGCCAAGGCTTCCAGCCAATCCACTGAAGCTTCCCTTGCTCCTCCATGCCCAGCCCGAGGCCCACTTCTCTCTCTCACACTCCCTTTCTGCTTCTCTTCCCCAGCACCTCTGTGCCTCTCCCTGGCCACCGCTAGCACCACCACAAGCTCGCCACCAAGGTCAACTCACCCACCACCACAACCCAGCCCCTTCCCCTCCATAGATCCATGCCTCCCCCCTCCCCCCCCCCCCCCACCTCTATTTCTCTCCGCCACGACCTCAATCGTGCCATCCCTGAGCCGCCGTGAGCTGCCTTTAGCCACAGCCATTCACCCTAGCTCAGCCCAACCCCTCAGTCCCCCTCTCCCTCACGAACTGGTTAGCCACGACCTTGTCTCACCACCCACGACCACCGCTGCTCAAACCAGTGGCTTTTGATGCCACGAGACCTTGTCGAACAGCAAGCAATGCAACGAGTCAACCTCGACTGTGATGCCCCCAACCTTCGCTTAGGATGGAACGGAGACTTAGAGCGTCGAGACATGCAACACAAGGTTACATACCCTCGTACATAACAATTAATATGCAATGCATCCTAATATGCAACTAGCAGTATGCAATAATCGCAGTGAAAATAAAAGGTTAAAGTATAAGATATGCCAGAATAACTAAAAACATCCCAACTTTATTAGAAGATCGTCATGTTCGAAATACCGAAGTAGCATAGACTTATATACAAAGTTATATCATTCTCTTCATGATATCTAAAGCATGAAGGACTTGGGTTATGAACAACAGAATTAAGTCTAGCTTCCTCTCTAGATCTGGCTCATCCTCAATCATGCGGATCCAGTGCTCCATCAATCTCGTCCTGGTCGAGTATTGGCACAACTTATAACATTCTGAGTGGAATGATAGTGGTCCCATAAAGGGTGAGATTTACTTAAAATTTCAGTAAGTTAAACAACCAACTGACACAAAGATAAGTCAAACATGAAAAATGATAAATATGTAATGCATGAGATGCAGAAAAATCAGTATGCATGTCTCCCATCCGGATTCCTCAACATATTTTAAAAGAAAATATGGAGATACGGGTTTTTACTCGGTAAATAATTCCGTCATCATTTTTTAAAAGTCATAACTTCTTCATAAAATTTCATCATAAACTTTCATCATTAATAGCAATTCTTGATTAATATCATAATGTGTGATAATGTCACAATTCTCCATATGCACTGTGAGTACCTGTCGGTGACCGTAGCACAACTCACGTTGAAATTATGTTGTCTATAGACACGTTCTCAATGCATTGGGAATATAACATACATCATAAAAATCATAACGTGTACATCCACCAGCGTTAGGTGTCATAACATGTGGATTTCGCTCTGGCATTCTTTAAAAAGAACTCATTCGAAGCCTATTGACTGTTCTTCATCAACTCAGGGGTTACCACTCCATTATTAAACACTCCAGAGTGGACAGAGGAGTTCCACTAAAATAATTCCCCATCTTAACCTTTAGGGTCATGACAAAAATTATTTTTATGCTATCCTTAAAAAACGTATTTCATGACATGTGTATATGTAGCAAGTTTTTATGTGAAAATGACATTTATATGCAATATGCTAAAAATGGTGAAAATCTCACATATCATGTAAGTATGCACTCAATGTATCATATAACATGATATTTTATGCTCAAAATGATAATTGAAATATAAATGAAACATTTATCAATAAATTCATAAATAATCTATTAAGGTGTAAGTTAGACGCCAACTTACCAACTTTCGGGAAAATTCAAAAATAACGTCGTAGCTGCGTAAATCATGTCTAAGTTAGGGTTAATACTTATACGGATAGGTTCAAAATCAAAGGCTTCAAAAAATTAAAAATTTACAAAAATACCCGTGGACTTTTAAGAATTGTCATTTAGGCCCTAAATTCTCACTAATTGCAAACGAACTCCAAATTTAACCAAATTTCATGGACTTCATATTTTTGGCATTTTAAAACCATCTATGCCCTTGTATTTTCAAAATTTAAAGTGGAACTTTCCCAAAAAGTCTCAACCCGTGGCATGCATCCTAGTTGATGTTTAAGTGTGTTTTCAACTATTGATCCCTATGAATGGATGCATATGAGATTTTATTTAATCAAAAATGATCACTAAATTCTTTAATTACATTAAGAAGTCTAATCCTTGAATAATCAAGTTTATCCCAACACTTAATTATAGCTTAGAAATCCTTAATCACCAATATGCTTAAAACCGATACATGCTTGATAATCAAAACAAGATAGATTCAAAACCTTTCATGGCATGCCTCTAACCACAAATTAAACCTTCCATAATCATTTTAGGACGATGATAAATCATATCAAATCATGCTTATGACATGCCATAGCTAAATTTCCAACTAATATCATTCAATCATTCAAACTATCTCTTAATTGACCCGATTTTGATGTAAGTGTGATAACCTTCTTAAAACTCAACCCAATTTCATACCAACACTTGGAAACAAAACTTTACATGCTAGCTAAGATCAAAATCAAGAAAAATTACAAATTTCGTTGCCTTCCAAGCACTCAAGACTGCCTTACACAAGAACACTCAAGAACTCACCAAAACTTCACTCTGTTGCACTATTTTGATCTCTAAGAGGGAGAAATGCTCTCAAAGCTCAAGAGGATACCTGGAGTTGTGGTGTGGATGAAATGAGAAAGTGAGAGAAGTATTTATAGGTGGCCAAGGGGTGAGGGGCGTTGGCTTGGGTGCTTGGTGATTGGGTGAAGTGGGGGTTGCTCAAATCTGGAAGATTTCCAGACTTGCTTTCATGGGCTTAAGTCATCTTGTGCAGGGGATTAGTGGCCTAAAACCACCATGATTCCCTCTCCACAGTTGCTACATTGGTTCTATGAGGCTAGCCTGGTCGTGGGGCATAATTTGTGTAACACCCGGGCCCAGTGCGAAGTTGTTTTCAAAAAATTATGGATTTTTTTTAGTGCGAAAAGCCTATTTGATTTTTTTTTAAAATAGACTTCAGGCCTAAAACTCGAAAGCCCGAATTTTTGCATGCCCAAACACCAAGCCGTGAGATCAAAGATCAGACCCCACATTCACGTCTTCACGTCTTGCACATTTTCTTCTCTAGGGTTTTCTAGCTTTTCCTTATATAAAAATCTCACGTAGAAACTCCCCACCTTTCTCACGTCTCTTTCCAATAGTCTCATGCACGCCTCTTTCCTTGCATCCTTTCTAGATTTTTTTTCTCTTACTCCCTATATATTTACACGTCAACCTCAAATTTTCGTACAGCCCTCAATCCCATGTATATTTATATATCGAACATCCTCAACCCTAGGCTCACTTGCCTCCGCACCACCTCTGCCTTCAGTCCCAAGCTCCTCTCAGGTTTTCCTTGTTGTCGTAAGCATGGTAGTTCCTCCGCAAGTTACCAGTTTTCATCGCAGCCATGCACCACCGAGAACCAACACCTCACAGTCGCAGCAACAAACTGTTGCGTTGGGGATGTTCATCTTTCGAGCGACCTCAGCAACCTCGAGCCACGACCCACGCCGTCCCAGCATCACCGCAGCCCAGCCCGATCCTCATCCACTCGGAAAACACCTCGCCAACCTACAGGAAGCCTCTGCCTTCCTACTCCGCGTAATGTGCACCGAGTTGCATGCCGCATGAAGCCATCGCTGCCACCGTGACCCACTCAACCACCAACACCGTAAGATAGCCACTGCAGAACACTCCTCCACCTTGGTCTCGTAGAACCACCCCAAGCCGTGCAACACCCAATCACGAACCAAGCCCGTAGCGCAACACAGGTTGATTCTCCGTGACGCCGCTGCCCTGCCACCCAAACTCACGGTCAGCAACTCCACCTTTCAAACAGCGCACCACCCTTCAGCCCATCCTCACCACCACGGAAAGTGAACCACCGTCGCCCAGCCGTTGAAGGAAGAACACCCACTGCATGCTCTGTTTCTGCACACCGAAACAGGGGAAGTATCCCCACCGTGAGCCACATCGTTAGCCCCCCTCCACTTCGATGCCACTGCCATCAGAGGATGCCGGAGGTCGAGCCTTCACCTTCGAACACTGCCCTGGTTGACGCCCAGCCCAAGACTGTCGCGCGCCTCGCTGCATAACGGTGAGTTTCCGTTCTCTCTCTCTCTCTGTCTCTCTCTCGCTCACTACTCTCTCTCGTTCGCTCGTACGCAGCCCAGCTCGACGGAGTCTCCGTCGCACTCCCGCTCTTCTGTCGCGCCACCTCGGTCCCTCCGGCCTGCCCCGCCACAACCTCCTTCAATCACGGTGAACCTCCATCACGTACGTAGCCTCTGTTTTCCTTCAAATAATTTTGGTTTACGTAAGTATATTACTTGGTTCTAACTTCTAAGTATATTTTACACTAACATTGTTAATTACTTTTTTACCCTTTGAGCTGCAAGTTATGCTAAGGTGTTTTAAAAATTTTATATTGTGTTAATAAACTGTTAATTAATTATGATTACAGAAAATTATTTTAACATGTTATTAAGTAAAAATTTATTTTAAAAGTAAAAAATATTGGTGTAATGTTATTTTTACATTTTAGATATGATTTAGTCTATTTAAAAATAGTTATGGTTTATTTTAAAATATTTTGGGATAATTATATTATCCAGTATTAAACTTTATAATTGGTTTTCATTAATAAATAGGTCTGACTTTTAAATGTTTTTGTCATAGTTATTAAATCAACATAGATGATTTTAGAAAGTAATGATTTGAAATTTTAGGTTTTGAGGAATTTAATAAGTTATTTTAGAAGCAAAGGATTTAATATCGAAATATGAGATTATTTAGAAATTTACGATAATTATGTGATTATTTATAGGTGACGATTAATTATTGGTCGACATTTTGAGGAAAATTTTGAAAAAGCTAAGAAGTCCAGGTAAGCGGGGTTCCTATGCTAGGCTTTATACGAGTTATTGAGCCTGAGGTTGACTTTCTGAACATTTGCATATTTTGTGATGAAATGAGAACTTGGGAAAACAAAACCAACCTTAGTCGTTTATTTGCATACTCATGAAATCTGTGTGGAAAAGGAAAATTATTTTCTGACATGCATTGTGTAGACATGAGCTAAATTTTGTTATGATGTCTCTGAAATCTGAAAAAGAGCGATATTTGAGAATTCTGAAAAATTGTGCATTTATTTAGAAAGATGCTCCGACTTTTGTTTTCAGTATGTAAGAATGACCTGGTTATGTTTTGGTTCTATGTTCTGTTTTGATATGGCATCTGAAAACCTTTGGCATGGTGTACTGATTTTGTATCTGACTCTGTCTCTACTCTGCTCTGCTCTGCTCTGTTTCGGTTGGTACCAACTTCTCTGTCTCTGAGTGCACCCACTTTGGAAACAAAGCGGTTTTATTGTGGTCTTTCCTGTGTGCACACTCGGGGCTCTGAGAAGAATAAGGGAAAGATTTCACCTCTGTCTCTGCCCGGTTTGGCCACCGGGGATAGCATAACCCTACCACGGGGGTGAAGCATGGTCTCTGCTCTGTAAGATGCTCTGTTTTTATATGATGATGATGCTCAGTTTATGTTATGCCAAAGTACTATGGGTTTTTACTTGTCTTAAAATCATCGCTCTGTTACTTTTGAAAATATGTTATGTTCTGCATGATAACTCTGGAAAATATTTTGTTCTGCATGTTATACTTTGTAAATGTTCATGTTTGCACGCTAGCATATGTTATCTGCTTACTAAGTTGTTGATAACTCACCCCCTATCTTCATAATATTTTTCAGATGATGTGGAGAGTCCAACTGAGAACCTGGATTAAATTGGTGAGCATAATTAAGCTGAGGAGAGGATGTTAGAAGAAGGAATTCTGATGTCCTTTAGTTTTAATGTCTTTTAGATTTAATTATATCTTGGGTGTAGTAAGACTTATGAAATTATTATGTTATGACTACTGGGAGATTGTGGACTCCTTAGTTTATTTTGCTGCAGTAATGACTTTGTGGAGTTTTCAATGTGGTTATTTAGAATACATGAGATTGAGTTTTGCTAATAAAGTTTTTGGAGTTTTATTTTAGTTGTGTTGTGAAACATGTTCTTAAGTGACAGGTAGTAATTCTCCAGGCTACCCGGGTTTGGGGCGTTACAATCTGGGTGGCAGAAAAATACACAAACCACCCTTGGAAATTGGCGGATGAAGGTGGTTTTGAGGTGGCAATAAATCAGTTCGGTTTTTGGATGTTTTGGGTAGCGAAACTGAGTCAAAATCCTTCATGATGGTCATGGGATCTCTTTATGATTGGGTGGTGAAGTAGGTGGCGTGGGGTGGTGGTGCAAACCATGGCAGGAGGCTGGTTCAAAATCAATCCAATTGGTTACAACACAAGCTAAACCAAGGTGCACTAACCTAAAGTATGATGGTTAATGGCCTTAGCTAATTTTCAAAACTTAATTTGGGTACTTTGAGTATGATTTGGGCTTAAGGAAACCAATGGTATGGTGTATTGGGCCTTTGGTCTTGAATGGTGAAATGAGCCGAAACATGGTTTTAGGTCATATGGGCTTAAAAGGGCCAAGTGTATGGGTTCAATGCTTAAGGGCTTTTGGGCTTTGAATGAGGGGGCCTCATTTTTCAGATTTGTTGGATTAAAAAGAAATCTCAAGATTCACTAAAATGGGCTTGAAAAGATTTGACTTGGCCTAATTGGGCCATGCATCCATTCTATACCAAGTTTGGCCCAAAGGCCCTATACCTTCCTTATACTTGGGCCAAAACTTGTCTTGATTCCCTAAGGGTTGGTTCAAGGTTTTCTTGGGCTAGGCCCATGAATGCACTAGGGGCCTAAAAAGCCTCACCAAAATTATTAATGGGCTTGCCTCTCTAATCCTTAGCTCATTAACACTAAGTACCAACATTAATGCTAATCCCACTATCAACCTTAATGTAAGTAATTAATCCATAATTAAGAGCCTAATCTAGAGTACATAAGGGTTAATCAAGGGTTAATTAGGCAGGGTGTTATATTGACGCATGGTATAATTCCTATTCCTTTCCCTCGATAGTTATTTTATTGTGAAACTTGATTGGCGTTATGGACTGTGTTGTTGTTGTGAAGTGTGTGGTGTTGTGAATCATGAATTGTGTGTTTTTGTTGTGATGTGTTGTGTGACATGTTATGAAGTGTGGAATGGTTGCATAGTTGTGGAGTGTTCTGTGGATGGTGATGTGAAGTGTTGGGAACTGTGAGCAGTGCTCAATGGAGTAGTTTGTATTGTAGAACATAGAAACCCTCATAAAGATTACAAAAGTCCATAGATATCTCTATCCTACGGATTCCTTATGGTATCTCAAACATAGGATGAAACAATTATCACTTCTCAGTCTCAAATTGAATCACAAATCATGTAAACGACGATCAATCATTCACAAGAATTAAGTCCAGAATGAACTACTCAACAATATGAAACAAATACTGAATTAATTCAATTAAAGAAAGATTCACATAATCATAGTTATACTACATCGTAGCCCTAGAAAATAGAATTTAGTTCATAATAAAACTGAATAAAAACATAATCAAAGAGTTTAACATCCAACAATTAAAAGAGATTCAGAATAAAGAAAAAAAACTCAAAAACTCAGCTCTTCCTTGATGTCGGATGCTCCCCTCCAAAGCCAAGTCATCGACTCTTGACACTCTTCTTTCTTCGTTGAAGCCATCCTCACAAGGAAAGAAAATTGCGCTGTCAATTCTACAGATTTTCAGGCTTAGATTGCGGGCCTTTTTTCACTTGGAAAACATGGGAATTACAACAACTCTATTTAAGGAACAATTGTAGCCAGTTAAGTTAGCTTTCCAACGCCTTTTGAATCAACTCAATATGATCTCTGACTCAAGAGATATGGTGAGAATATTCAAGAGAATGCAGAGACGCTTCCAATTCGAGATTACGTTAAACCCCTTTGACCTTTCCTAACCTTTGAAACCAACAAAGTCTTACCGACTGAACCGGCTCCATTATCTAATAGCTCCAAAATCTTTATCTTCCGCATTAAGTGCAATGCCTGCACAACCAATTAAAGCTCCATTATCTAGTAGTTTCATTGCCATGGAAGCTAAATTGGAGGGATTGAACGTCTAACTGCCCTTGTTTCCTTTCTTAAATGTACCAAAATGCCTTTCTTTTGCACTAAACATTCTCATTCCTTCAAATACAAGTAAATAAAGATAATTATATAAAAATCAAATCAAATAAAATCAAAAGAAATAAAGGAAAACTAACAATTTTAATAAGTAAAAGAGTAATAAAAATCATGTAAAAATTACACTTATCAAGCCTC
This sequence comes from Juglans cinerea, assembly GCA_961763995.1. NCBI lineage: Eukaryota > Viridiplantae > Streptophyta > Magnoliopsida > Fagales > Juglandaceae > Juglans > Juglans cinerea. The sequence continues at coordinate 12,846,511 of CAUIVZ010000016.1, forward strand.
AAGGTTGGTTTAAAGTTATGTATTATGCTTGGTTTAGATTATGATGAAGTGTTGGATAGATTATGCATTCATGGAGGAATGGATGTATGAATTGACAAGGATTGGGTAGTATAACTTGGTTGGTCTGAGTTATGCATCGGAAGTGATGGTTTGGTAGGAAGAGTGTGAAGAAAGTGATAGCGCCTCTTAACTCTTAAAGTGAATCGTGTCAATTTAAAGGATAAGAACATAGAGTAGAATGTTGTGTTTGGAAAGGTGACTTCAAGTTGGTCCCAAGCTATGGAATGAGAATTTAGGAAACATGATAAAAGAAAGCATAAATGATGGAATTGGATAGTAGAGTGTGTCTAAGTGAAGGTAGTCCTAGTGAAGAGAAGTTTATGTATTTTCTAAGTTTAGTTACATATGCACTTGAAAATGAAATGATGTTAAGGTTATGTATGCATGTAGGTTGTCATCTGACACGTACATGAATGGACTTCATGAAATGTAAATAGCATGAAGTCATTATGTACATACTCCTATGGAGTTTTCTAAATGATATGAAATGAAAAAGAAATGTTTCTCTTTATGATACTTTATAAAATAAAATGAAAGTATGTTAAGTATTAATGTTTAAAAGTATATGTATGTAAATGCCTTCTTTGGCAGCCCCTATTTATGCACCCAAAGTAATAGATGTATGCATATGAATGGATGTTATATGTAGTAGCTATTGTCTTTATTTTCCATGAAATAAAATGTTGAGGTTTATGCTTGATGCTTTTAAATGATATTTAAAGAATGCGATGAAAGTGTATTTAAATAAAGCAATGAAATGAGTTTTAAATGATGCTATGAAATGATGTTTATTGATGATGTTTATGCTTATAATTTTAAATGATATTTATGAAATGAATGGACTGATTACTGAAAAGAATGAAAAGGAAATGATTGAAAGAAATGAATGTTTTAATGTATGAAAATACGTAACGACCATGACTGAATGAATAAATGATGGTATTAAAGGACTGGGCAGATTGCAATGCCGGGTAAGTAGTACTGGTAGTGCACCCAGTGCTACCCCTGACTAAAAGAAATTTCCAACCTGTGGGCATGGGCAGAATCCAGGTCCAAAAGACTACTAACCCCAACACACGGGGCATAACAGTGTGTGCCTGCCAGAGGAAAAGTGAAAAGAGCAAACTGAATGTATGAATGCTTTAGTTTCTTTATGAATAAATGTACAAAGTGTGGAAAATGTTTTATGAAAAAAAAAACCTTTTTAAAGAAAAACCCCCACCTTATAATGTTTTCAAATGAAATGAATGTTTATGTAAAGTATGTAGTGGAATGATGAATGTATGAATGAAAACCTATGTTAGTATATTTTGACAATATGAAGTAATGCTTATTGAATATTCGATTCACTTTAGTTTTTATGTATATCCCTCCTCCTCTCAAGGACAAAACGAGGAAGAAGCGTCAGGATAGACATGGCCTAAATGAAGTGTGACAGAAGCCTAGGCAGGTTTTTACGTAATGTATGAAAGTCAATTTTGTAAAAAGACTTTTAATTTAATTTAATAATTTTCACTGCAAAACTCTTTCTTAGATTTATAGAGTAGATTTTAGTTTTAAACTTAAAATCTTTCATATTTTGGAAAGGAAAAGAAAAAGTTTTAAAATGGTCAATAATTCCCGTCTCATTTTTTAAAATCATTTTCTAAAAATCTACATACTAGAGTTTGGTATGCTAGATTGTAATAATAGTGTGTAACCCTTAGTGCTAGTAATAAAGGCTTATGGTTCTAATTTAGTTTTCATGAGTTTATATTGGACACGGTAAACTACAGTTAAAAGATGTGATTTTTCCATCATGTGGTAACCATTTGTTTTAATATTTAACAATAATGCTTGTAAGATATTAACATCATGTAATGAGAGAGAATAATTAGAATAGCAGTTAAAAATATACAGGGCCTTGGTATAAACTAGATTCGACCATACCAAATAATGAGTCATGAAACTTATAATGACGTCCATTCTTAAGCAAAGTAATATTGAGGCATTTAGTCAATTTCTCATAACTGGTTTAATAGCAATTTGTACAAACCCAATATGTATAAATGAATACTTTTGCTCAATATGTTTCCTTAGTAAGCAAATTGTATTGACTCATAATCATTGTTCAAATTAATAGTTTTTTCTACAGTTTTATTGAATAATCGGTAAGAAATAAAAATTTAGAAGAAAATGTAGATTATTTATAACCTTGGTTTTTAGGGACGTGGGGAATTGTCCTATCTTGTAGATTTCTTTGAATATCTAATAATTATAATATTCTTTATTAATATAATATGATTTTGCATGTATGCTTATTGAAGACCTGGCTGAATTTGTTCTGAATAAAGAATTCATTGAGACAAAGATTAAGTAAATATATCTATTTCAAGGGGAATAAGAAGATCAAATATTAAGAGAACGCTACCGGGACCACCCTAAAGCTTATTTGCATTAAGGGGCCGACTAACGGATTTTCTTTGGCTTACCAACACAAGGCTCTGATAAATAGTACTATTCATTCAGTTAATAGAATTTTTTGTCCAAAATCTATTCATCAAAATTTCCTATTCTTTTTTTTTTTTAAGCAAGATAGGAGATTCAAATAACTTTAATATGTTTTTTGTTCTATCCGTAAATACCTAAGAAGATCCTCTAATTCAATTATAGCTGCCTCTCTACTTAAAAGAGTAATTCTATATATAATCGTGAAGTGCGTAAACGCCGCGTAATAACTTTGAAAAAGAGTGGGGTCCACTATTAAAAAATTAATTTTTTTCATGTAGAACCCATATTTTATTCACTTTTTTCAAAACAATTACGCGACAATTGCACAATTCACGATTGCAAATATCTTTTCTCTAACTATTATTTTTTAGAATGGAAACTAATAACTATCAAATTATTAAATTACTAAAAAATCATTAAGTGGTATATAAAACTAAGGTTATCGTAGATTTTATTTGCAATAATTTCCTATTAATTAATATTTTATTGATAGAGGCACAATTACGATTTTTGTGAATTGTTTTGCACGTTTATTTTTGTCTTTCTTTAGTTTTCAACTTTCACCCTGACTTTGACGAATTTATCAATTGGGCCCCTCTGTTAGATTTTCACTAAATTAATTAATGAAGATATTGTGTTGCATCCCATGTTTCCGAAAAATATTAAAATTCCTAAGAAATAGTTTATAAATAGAAAATAAATAAAATTTTAAAAATGACAAAATAAGTCTAAAACATAAATTAAAAATCTGTTAAAAAAATCGAAAAATAAACAATAATAAAAGAAAAAAACGGACTTTCAATCCCCTGCCTGGGGTGTTTTCAACTTGAGTCAAATTGTCTTTTTCCTTTTTTTCATTAATTTTTTTATAACTTTAAACATTTTTTTAAAAACAAATTCACAATATTATTAAAAAAATATTTCCTTAATTGCTAAGTAAAAGATAATATCGGGACTCATCCTCGGAATAACTTGCATTTCCCTTTCAACTTTATGGGCTTTCCAAGACCCTTCTCGCGAATAAAGGGGGGTTAGAACATCTTCATTAGATTATGTAAATACAAAGTTATAATTTGAATAATATTACATGATTTTGTATTTGACTATTTCATTAAAAACCTATTCCCACATTACATTATTCATTTATAAGTCAAAACAATAATATTTTTTTAATTTATTTTTGTCATGTTTTACAATTCTACCAATTATATGTTAATTAATAATCAAATTATAATTAACATATGATTGGTAGAGACAAATTGTAAAAATCTTAATTATAATTAACATATGATCCGTAGATACAAACTTAGGGCAGGTTTGGGGAGTGAGATGAGAATTTTGTGTTTTGTTTTAGTATTTAAAATATTATGCTTTTGTATTATTATTGTATTGAGATTTGAAAAAGTTGAATTGAGATTTGAAAAAGTCGAATTATTTATTATATTTTGTATGGAGATTTGAAAAATGTGTAATGATGAGATGAGATTAGATGAGATGAGACTTTGTGTCTCATCCCACCCCCCAAACCTGCCCTAAAAGTCCTAATTAACATATGTGAGTAAGTAAAAGATGCATTAGGGTGGTAGCCTTTTGAAAGGAAAATGGAGATAAAGAAGAGAGAGATGAACATTGTAGTGGTTTAAAAAAAATGGTTTTTAGAAAATTATTCCCTAAAGCAACATAATTTCTTAAAACTCAAAATAATCTTTACACTTTGTTTCCCAGGCAATCAAAGTGCAAAGAGAAAGAGTGTGTGTTTTTAGGAAAGAAATAGTTTTTATTGCTTTTTGTCTAGCTAGTAGCTATAGTAAACATCAAATATAATACAAGGGATTGTTTTATTGTAGTTAAAAGTCATTTTTTTTACATTTGCATAATCTAATATAACACTATTTTATGCTCAATTAGCCAATCTTCTCATTTTATTTGTATTTGTATAATTCAACGAGAGTGCTCTTAGTCGGGACCAAGTATTTTTCCAAATTGTTTAACTTTTCTCATGATTTCATTTCTAAATATTACTCAAACACAAAAATTCTTTATTTCAAATCTTTATCTAATCATTACTCAAATAAAAAAATCAATACAACTTTTACAAACTCCAAAACAAAAAATAATCTTAAAAATTATATTCAAACAACTTTTCAATTTTATCTATTGATTTTCACAAACTCCAATATAAGGCTTATTTTAAAAGAGATTTTTATTCAAAATTTTCTGTCTCATTTTCCAAAACCTAATTGCAAACAAATTTCCCAATACTTTTGGTAACCGGGATGTTTGGAGAATGAGATGAGATGATAATTTTCTAAATAGTAGTAAGATTATTTGTGAATAGAAGTGAGATAGTTTGAATTAAGTATTTATTGGGTTTTAGGAAAGAAGAGAGAAAAAGTTGAATAAAAAATATTATAAAGTTAAAATATACTTTTTTAATATAATTTTTATTTTGGGATTTGAAAAAGTTGAATTATTGTATTTATATTTGAATGATATTTGGAAAGAAAATGAGGTAAAATGAGATGAAAATTATTTCCAAACATCCTCTAATGCCACTACGAGTGGGGAATTAATTTCAATTCTTTTGAGTTATGTAACAATCGAGATATTTCAAACCCTCATATCCTGTCAACCAATGTTTTGGAGCGGAGCTCTCCCTCTACCCCACTAATAGAGAGGGAGTAGCCCCATTTTGTTTTCACAAACTATCTTATCTCATCATTACAATTTTCTTAAACTTTCAAACAAATATAATAAACAATTCAACTTTTTCAAATTTTAAAATAAAAATTATATTAAAAATTTACATTTTAATAATATTATATTCAATTTTCAACTTTCATCTCATCTCAATTATACTAAATAAGCAAACGATTCTTAGCCCCATTATGAGTCGAGGGCTAGTCTCAATTCTTTTGAGTTATTATGTAAATGGTTAGTCATTTCCCGCCTTCATGCAAGGGTTTTGGAGTGGAACTCTCCCTCCACCCGATTAGAGTAGGTGGAAATGGAATTTCGCACTTCTTTATTTCAAAAGAATCTTTGTTTTATTCTCAAATTTTTAAGCCTTCTTTGGCTTATTCCATTTTTTTTTTAATGAACACATTTTCAATCTCAAAAAAATTTTCTATTTCGGACTTACAATTTCTTATTTCAATAAAAATCCCAAAACACAAAAATAATAAATTTTACAAAATCTGAAACGAAAATACCCCAAAACTTTTCAACTCTACCAATCCATTTTCACACATCCCAATACACATTTTTTAAAGAGAATTCAAAATTTCCGATCTACCTCTCCATCAAAACTAATAGAAAATGCATTCCAAGATTTCTCAAAAAAAAAATTTCAAGATTTCTTTAACCAAACACAGTTTGTTTACAAGGAAAATGATATTATTAGACAACTATATTTGGCCACCATTAATAAAAAATCATTTTTTTTTTTTCAAAATCTTTTGAATTTTCTTAAACGAATGTCAAAATTTTGAAAAAAAAAAAAAAAAAAAAAAAGGAAGTTCCAGAAAAGAATCAGAACTCACATTAATAATAAGAAAAATTGATGTAGATTCCAAATTAGGTCATTGACACTTTTTTTACAAAAGTTCGTTAGGACTAACCAAATTATTCAGCTCCCATTTCCTTTGAATGCACCTATTCTATCCACCCACTAAGAAGCAGCAAACCCCACTCACATGATGTACATCTAACCAGTTGTTAAAGGTTCTCACACCCTCCTTCGATATCCTCTTTCTTTTTTACAGGTCTCCTCAGCAGGATAAAAGTTGAAGATGCGAAGAACCATGTTAGCTGAAGATGGCTCATGTTTCCATATTTATGCTGAATATTATGATGGTGTTTGGGTTTCAGCTTCATAGAACTTCCATGAACCATCATCTTGCCTCTTTAGAACATAACGAACTTTATAGGTGCTGCAATTTTAAGTTGAGACGAGCAAAAGAAAAGATTGTCAAAAGAAAAAGCAAAAACTTCCAAACTTGAGTCTGAAGAAGATAAAGAATAAGTTGTGAATGCTGCTTGCTTTACACAATCAATATAAATAAAGCCAGGAATAAAAGATAATTTAGGAACATTGCTAGAGATATTACAACTATTTCTTCGGAATTACCTGTGTATATATATATATATGTGTGTGTGTGTATATAACTATTATCTTCGGAATCATCTTCAAAGTAGGGAGTATTCGCACATTAATGATCCATATGGATAGAATTAATAATAAAAATCTAATGTGGACACTAAAAGTTGTAAAAAGCGGCTAAGATCTACGTTCTACACTAAATATGAATAATGAGTAATGCATAACATGATTCCTAGGAACACTAAAAAATTGATGCATAACGTTATTACATTTACCTGTAATAATTTGGGTTTGTTTGTTGAGATTCATCAACAAGCTCTGCGGCTTCCTCTAAAAGAGCCTTGATTTCTGCCATCTCTGCTCCAATCCCATCTGACATAATGTCAGCTTGCAGAACAGACAGCCGTAGCAAAACGAATCTCCAATAACAAGACTTGGCCTTTGCCACGTTAGCCAGAGCTTGCCACTGCAAAACACACATGAACAAAAAACACCCAAAAGCATAATAATGAGCATTAATCTTGTGACGTCAAAGAAAGAAAAAGTGTCACTAATTTTGTCAAATACAGTTTCTCCACTACATGAAGTAAAAGTAAGGGCCTGTATCAAAGTTTAGGCTTATTCTGACAAGAAAAGTTCAGCCTTGTATTCAGCCAACATAAATTTTGCGGGTACTACAATCATCACACCCCTCCATAAAGCTTTTAGTATTGAATTAATTTTCATCAAGAAATTTTGACCTTTCAAGATTTTTATTTTTCTTTGAATCAAGATCATCAAATTTTTTTTGATAAGTTTAAGATCATCAAATTACTCACAACTTCAGCTATCAGATCATATAATATAATTCATTTTTTTATATTAATACAATTTGTTTACTATGAAATTTGAGATTTGGTTTTTTCCCAAGTATAGGACCCGTACCTAAATCATAAAGAATGATAAGTAAACAAATTTTATTGATCAAAGAATAGGCAGAGCCATATACAGAAATCTAAACAAAAAAACAATAGCATGCCCTTCACTACGTAGGCGCATTATAGACAAGAAAATCATGAAGGTCCATGCCATTGAAGTCAACAACAATGGCCCAAGTACAAAGTGTTCTAAAGAATAAATCTTTCAGCTCCTCCTGCGATCTCTCATTGTCCTCAAATGTCCTATCGTTACGCTTCTGCCATAAACACCACATAATGCATATAGGGATCATCTTCCAGACAGCTTTAATCTGTTGCATGCCTCTTAGATTTGTCCAGCTGGCCAGCATTTCCACCACTATCTCCGGCATAACCCAAGACAAGTCTAATCTCCTGAACACCTCATTCCATAATACCCGAGCTGTCTCACAATGTAGTAGAAGATGGTTTACAGACTCTCCCCATTCTCTACACATGCAACACCAATCTACAATGATTACCCTTCGTTTCCTCAAGTTGTCGGTTGTGAGAATCTTCCCCAACGAGACTGTCCACACAAAAAAAAGCTGCTTTGGGAGGCGTCTTATGTCTCCAAAGCCTTCTCCACGGAAACTGAGTTTTGGGTTCTTGTGTGAGTCTTATAAAAAGAGCAAACCGAGAATACCCCTTTACCATCGGGTATCCACCACATTAAATCTTCTTGCTGAATACTCGGTTTTGGAGTACAAAAGGCTGTAAAAATCTTCAAAGCTGCTCATTTCTCAATCTTGTGCCACCCTATTAAAGGTGATGTTCCAACAGATTTGCCCCCCTGATATCTCCATGACTTCCGCCACTGAGACATCTTTAGCACTAGCAATATTGAACAGTAAAGGGAATATCTCTTGTAGATTGCTATTACCACACCAAATATCTCTCCAGAATTTAATTTTGGAGCCCTCACCCAAATGAAGTCTAGTGTGTCTAGTCAATACCTCCCATCCTCTTCTAATGTGTTTCCACAAACCCACTCCATACGTCCCCCTTACTTCTTTAGTGCCCCATCCCCCCCATAAGCCTCCATACTTGCTCTCAATCACCAATTTCCATAGGGCTTTTGGTTCCTTATGATATCTCCACAGCCACTTGCCAAGTAACGCCCAATTAAAGATCCTCAAACTTCTAATGCCCAAACCACCATTAGTAATGGAGCGGCATCCCACTTGACTAGGTGAAACTTAAACTCCTTCCCCATTCCACTCCACAAGAAATCACGTTGGAGTTTCTCAATTCGAACCGCCACACTTGCAGGTATAGGGAACAATGATAAGAAATAAGTTGGTAGGTTAGATAAAGTGCTTTTAATCAACGTAATTCTACCACCTTTTGACAAATACATCCTTTTTCATCCCGCCAGTCTACGCTCTACTTTCTCAACCACTGTGTCCCATAAAGAAGACGCTCTCGAAGGAGCCCCCAATGGAAAGGCCCAGGTAAGTCATAGAAAGAGAGGCTATGTTACACCCCAACGAAAAAAAAAAAACAATGATATCTTATATAAAATACACTCAAGTGTTTGAATATATTGTGCACCCCCGGGATTAGTGGGGACTTTTTTCTCGGACATCCGGTGCCAATAAAAAAGAAAATAATGTTAAATGTTGATAGTAATATAATGGCATGACAAGATGTGAAAACCAATCCGTGCATTTTACCTGAACAAGCATTGATTCGTCAAGGACTTCAGAGAGGCTATGAACTTGATGGCTAGGCCCCAAAGCCTCAGCTTTAATTGCTTGCCACTGCCTAACAAGGGCTTCAGCTTCTTCCATAGGCATTACCCTCTTGTACATGGAAGTCATAGTTGCTGATAGACTAGCAGCAGGGGATAAAACATAAGGATTTCTAGCATCTGGGCGGTTCTTGAACTGGATATTAGCACTTGCCAGAAGCTTCTTGAGTCTGCCAGCAATACCACTTCCTTGAGTATAATCAAGCCCGTAATCCACCATCGAATCTGTTGTCTGAAGAAGTGAACTTGTCTCCACGTTTGGGGTACTGGAGTTCCATTTAGAAGCTCTATTCATCTTACCAACATTCATGCCTGATAATTTATAGGTAACAAGCACAATGCACCCCAGTACAGCAACAGAAGTTATCCTTCCAATCAATTTTTGGGGCAGCCAACTTTCCCAATTTTTATTATGGTGCATGCCAGGATTCTTGTTTGATTCACAAGACCCGCTATCATTGCTTCCACTGCTACCTTTGTCCAATATCAATGGACTTTGCAAATCTGGAGCCAACTGCTTAACAGCAGGCCCAAGAAGTCGAGAAGAGCTTGCATATGGAAGAGATTCCTCAAAACTTTTCCGCTCTGACAGGGGAGAAGAGACCAATGGTCTGTGGCATACCGTACGCACAGTTTGTGGAACTTTACTTTTCTTGCTCCCAGGAGATTTTTTTTCTCCACTGAAAAAGCTGACCTGCATAAACATACATCTCTGATGACTTCCTGTAAAAACTAAAGGTCTTATCTACTTTGTATCCACCATCATGAACCTTACCAACGACGGTGAACAATCTCGTGTATCTGGAAAGATAGCAAGCACAGCATCCTTCAGCCACATTTCCTGGTCGAGAGGAGAGGCAGTATGACAAGAAGGTATCAACCACAAAGCATGAAATTTGAAGTGAAAAATGGCATCATTCAGAACACAGTGCAATTAACAAAATGGTCATATCCATCAGGGCAAAACCTAGACAACCATTTCGCTTTTCTTCAACCACAAATAAGAAAACAAGAAAAGGAGAATAATTGCCGATAGATGCCCTCGTCCACTGAAGTATGACTATGCCCACTACATGTGTCCCTCAATCGCTGACAGGTTCAATAAGAAAAATTAGTAGTTTACGAAGACAATACACAAGATTCAATCATCCATGATATAATGCAAGTTATGTCAAAAAAAGAAACAAAAATCAGACACAGGCATCATACTGCCAAGGAAGACTAGGAATCTAGGATCAAATGTATAAGTTCTTTTTTGATAAGTAGGATCAATGCTCAGGTTAATTGCCATAATCATTCATTAACTGAGCTCCCCCAAATTGAACCATCCACCTAAGCAGCTTCAGAAACATGTTTGTCGGGGCAACAAAAATAAAAATTTCAAGATGGAAGCCAGAGAGAGAGAGGGAGATGACACACCAATGATGGTTTTGCACCAGAAACATGTTTTATTTCCTTCCCTGAGATTGAACTTCGTGCAGCAGGATTTGAGTTCGATTCAAGCTGTTGAAGCTTGTCAACAACCTCCACCTCAGTACCCTAGACACCAAGACATCAGTCAAAGTAGTTCTTAATCTTGAAGAAAGTAGAAAAGGGAAAGGAAATTCTCTCTGCCGAAACCAAGACAACAATTCCCAAAGTATTTTCATGAAGTCAGTGCTAGAAATGGAACAGAATCAAAATGAGTACTGTACTTGTCCAAGAAGAAACAAGCAAAAAGCTTCTTCAACTTTCAGATCCATTCCTTCTGATGCTATCAAACATTCGCATATAGTTTTTGCTTTGTCTATCTGCATGAAAATAAAATAAACACAGTAATAAATGGAGGGCATCAACCCTTCTGCTCTCCCTCTCTTAAAGAAATGGAACCCGAATGGTAATGTTGATGATTGTAAGATACATACAAAATACACCAAATGAACAAAAGCCTTTTCCTTAAATTTTGTTTTGGTAAGTAAAACAAAAAACCTTTTCCTAAGAAATTATAAGAGTAAGGAGAGGACTGGAGATAACTTATATATATTATATATATATATATATATATATATAATTATATATATATAATATAAGTAAAACGACTTAATTAAATGATACAAAAGGCGCATCCAGTACAAAGGGTATAAGAGGGGAGTGGGGATAACAGTCTATAAATTAAGCTGCAGAGAAAGGACTTACCAACTCTGTCTGCTTGCTTGAAAATCCAAGTGCTAAATGGGCTATTAACACCACATAGAAACAACTGGTATCGATTACAACCCTTTGATTCTGTGACTCAAGTGATTTCTTATTCTTTCGTGTAACAGCTAAATTACCCCATGGAAGAAGATCAACTATCTCTGAAGCCATTAGCCTATTAAGAGCTTGGCTCAGGAAGCATGGCCAGTCTTGGACTTGGCACAAAGTTTCCACCTCAAGGCCCTGTCTGAGCAGTTCACGCAAGGCCGCAATTGCTCCACATCTCCTTTCAGTATTTTCGGGTGAATGAGGCATGCCTAATAGATCCAGTGTGCAAGCAGGTGCGAGCTCCTCCAGAGATTCTTCTATCTAAGAACCAATGCCAAAGAATTATCATAGCTGTAGGAAATCGAGTTTACTAAAAGCGCTGGTTTGGATTCAGAGATTAGATGAGATGGTTTTAGATAAAAGATTAAAGTTGAAAAACATATTGTTAGAATATTATTATTGTTTTGAGATTTGAAAAAGATGAATTGGGATTTGAAAAAGTTGAATTGTTTATTATATTTTGTGTGGGAATTTGGAAAAGTTGTAATGATGAGATAAGATGAGATGAAACACTTTCCGAATCCAAACGGGGCCTAAAGCAACTAACAAGTACAGAACATAATAAAATGCCAGCACGACTTATCCCCTCCACAAAGTTTCTAGGGCCATTTTTTCCACATAAGAGTATTAGACCCTCTGTTTTTATGATGTGATCAGCACACATTTCCAATAATTATTTGGATCTTGTTTTCTCTTTTCTTATATGTAACCAAGAGATTGAGAGATATCAGATGGCTTCAATTTCAACTATTGATTCATCAGATATGGCAAAACAAATGAAGGAGATCCCTCCTGTACATAGAACCAAGCAAATGCTTCAAAGATTCTTGAACAAATAAGTTAGATGCAAAAGCACACGAGGAAATGCGCATTACCTGCGATAACAGTGTCATTTTTCCAAGAGATATTTTACTCCTTAGAAAACACTGAGCACGAGCAAGCGCTTCAAATCCTTGGGACACCTTGTTCTTCTCGAAACCAATCTTTGCAATTGCACACTTCAAGAAAGCACCTAGGATGAGACGAGAAGGCATAACAAGGCTGCTACAAAATATGGTAAAAGTTCCTGACTTCTTTGCTGAAATGCCTTACCTCAGCCAGAGCCATAGAAAGAAGCAAATCGTGAATATAAGGCTTAGCATCTGGATGCTGAAGAGCTGCCCGGCCAATATCCAGCACAAGCTTCACCTCTCCAACCTAGATTGGGGAAATTTACATTGCTTTATTCTAATTTTTTTTTTTCAAATAGGGAAATATTCCACAGTTTTGAGAGACGTCATAAGGGGATGATGATATGCTAGCATAAAGAAAGAACAAGCGCTCACAAGCAGGACAAGATAGAAGTTTCGCTACAAAACCTGCAATAACTGCACCTACAAAAGGATATAATTCCTCTACACATAGAAATACAAAACAAATCCTAAAGCACAACTATTATAAACTACTTACTAAGTAAAATGTAAACAGAAGTATGTACCTCTTGAAGGAGGCAAAGAGCAGCAGGCAACCAAGCCCAAGGAATTCGAAGGGGAGATTTAGGTGGGATATTTTCTCTCATATTGCCGGCATATTCTGGTTCAAAAAGAAGCTTATCCCTCACGTCCATTAGAAGATCCTGCAATCCAAAAAAGAAAAAGAAAACTCAAAAATAGCATACAATACAGCTATAGAAAAAAAAAGAACAATGAGAATCAGCAAAACGACAACATAATTTTCTGCCTAGTCTCTACCTGACGAGATACAACAGCATCCATGGTGTAACCTTCTTCAATCTCAGCAATCTTCAAATTCATCACAGACTTAACTATCTCATCTTTCTCAGCTCGATCATGAGCACCAAGAAGCTGTGATATAAAAACCATTGGCACTAAGCAAGTTACTAAACATGCAGACACAAACAAATGAAAGGTGGACAAAATATGAATAAGGCGATTCAAGGAGCACACTTCACAAACGCTTTTTTTTTCTATATCTGACAATTACATAATCAAGTAGAAACTATGAAAACTTTGCATAACTTGATAAACTAGAACAAAGGTGTGGGAAAACATGAAGAAGGTTGCACGTTAAGCTAAGATTCAGGATCTGGGAGGCAGGATAATAATAAAGGCAGAATACAGAAGGGAAGAATGTCAAATAAATCCTTTTCTCCTGCAAACCAGGAACAAACACAAAGATGAAAAAGAGAAAAAAAACCGACAAAAAATAATTATGGACCAAACCAGAACAACACGTTGTTACACTAACCTTCTGCACACATATCAAAGGTAAATAACCACAACAGGAAAAATGATACAGGTATAATCAATCCCAAGGACTAATAAATCCAATTGAGAGTTGTAATATTTTTTTTGATTGGTTTATGCTGATTTTCACAGCACTTAGCTTGTAATTAGGTTCACCTCTTGTACACTTCCTGTGTACCTAGGCTATGCCTAATTACATGATTAATAAAATTTTCTTACTTATCAACGGTAAAATCTTTTTTATTGATCATAAGACTAGGCAAAAGCCCAAGTATAAGGGACATATACACGAATGATCTCCCCACAGTGTAACTAACTCTATATATTCAACCTGGGTACATGTCAAGGCCATGCTATGACCCACACAAAATCAAACTATCAGGCCAAAGATTATTATTTTAGTTCAATGTTCCATATACTTGGATTCCAATATGTTCTTGAGCTAGTGCTATGAGAAATATGTTAGAAATTGTGGCATAACAACTCCAGGCATTACTGGAAAGAAATCAGATAAAAATGTAGAAAGGAAGAAAAGGCAGCTAGAAATATAAGTTTTCTTCTGAGCAAACAACCAGCAAGGACCCCCTCAAACAAGAAATCTGAAGGAAAAAAAGAGCCATATCCATGATACAATACATGAATAAAAAAAGTGTCTTGAACTAAGTCACACGAGATGATCATCTCCAACTCATAGTACAACTCACTCAAGAACTCCTCACATAGGCTAAGATCAGATTATTAGTAAAAGTGGTGGTCAATCAATATCTCTCCTCCTTGACCTAATGGACTCCTATGCAATGAAAATGCCATCATGATAGCATAAGCTACTAAATTCTTCTTCTTTCTTTTTGATAAGTACATATACGACCAAATTCTACAATACCATTTCACATACCATCTTTTGGATAAGAATGACTACTTCAAATCCCATTTCTATTGCAAAGCTGATAAACCAATGCATGATCATACAGTCAGATTTAGTTTGATGAAGTGCGCAAGCAAGCTAGAAACATGAAACCTGCCCACAATTCAACCTTAAAATGGACTTTACCTGTAAGCCCCTTAATGACTGCATGTTTATTATTCAATGCATCAGGATAAATCATGCGAGAGACCAACTGTAAGTATATGGGCTGCTTCTAGGATCACTTTTAAGATCAAATAGTATGAGAAGAATCATTTTTTGCATTCTGTATCGAGTACACCAGTCAACCCTAACCAGCTTATTCTATTTAGCCTAACTCATATACGAAAAATCCCTAGTTGATCAATGACCATTCTTGAAATGGGCAAATGATCGTACGAATGCTGATATTATTTTTTTTATTATTCTTTCATACAGATTCCTCGGCAAGTTTATGTAACGTTCTTGTATATTCAAGAACACTATTGCGCTTCCTTTCCACTCCAGTAATACAGATCACAGTCAATTACACAACAAATGAAGAAGATAGAATGACACACGAAATGATCATCAAATGCCAGATTCCATAGTGAATCTTGACAAGAAATTTTCGAGGAATTCCCAACCTCCCAAATTCAGAACTATATTATTTCCAAGATGCTTTACATGTGAATCTCATATGCTTTTATAGATGCAGAATGAAAAGAAGACTAAAACGCAAACTTTACAACATAAAATGCAATTCAATTCTTAACAGCTCAAAACTCACCGTTTCATTAGACAGCTTCTAACACTACAAAACATGAAACGCACCGTATTACTAACTCTATTTATCAAAACACCCCGTATCGATAACTGCCCCCAATTCCTTCTGTTATTTCAGTTTCCTTCTTCTGTTATTTTGTTATTGCAGTTACTTCTTCCTTCAGCTTCCTCTTTCACTCTTCTTGCTTCCCTTACAGCCTTGCCCCCAACACCCGTGACAATCCCCACGTCTTCAAGGCCTTGCCCCTAAGGCACCCGTGACAATTTTATAAAACTGTCCCTACCAAATGAGGATATGCGTTCCTGAGATTCCATAACAATTCCCAAGAGTTGTCCTCCAAAGCAGCCCTAACCCACTTAACCAGCACCTCAGTACAAGCTCTATCACCCACCTTCTTCATCCTTCTCTCCAGAATCTTCTCAGGTGCAGGTTGAACAATTCCCTCACTGTCAACTGGTGGCAATGTAGGTAAAGGAGAAATTTGATCACCTAATTTCTGCTTTAAGCAAGAGACATGAAACACAGGATGAATCTTTGATGAAGAAGGTAAATCCAGTTTATAAGCAACCACACCAATCTCCTCAATAACCTGGAAGGGTCCAAAGTAACGAGGAGATAATTTCATGTTATGTCTCAAGGCCACAGTTTTCTGCCTATAAGGTTGTAGCTTAAGAAAAACCCAATCCCCAACTTCAAAACTCCTTTCAGTTCTTCTTCTATCAGCATATAGCTTCATTCTATCCTATGCTTTCGTCAAATTATCCTTCAAAAGACATAGCACCTCCTCTCGAGTCTTCAAGTGTTGATCCACTGCTGCATTGGCAGTGGTGCCAGGCACATAGGTCAATAACTTTGGGGGTGGAACCCCATACAAAGCTTAAAAGGTGAAACACCTGTTGAGGAGTGAACAGTGGTGTTGTAACACCACTCAGCCATAGGTAACCAACTGCACCAACTCTTTGGTTTAGAACCAATGTATGCTCATAAATAACCCTCCACACACTTGTTTAAAGCTTCAGGTTGACCATTGGATTGAGGATGGTAAGCTGAAGTGAAAGCCAGTGTAGTACCTTGCATTTTGAATAACTCCTTCCAAAATAGGCTAGTGAAAACTACATCCCTATCAGACACTATGGTCTTGGGAAGGCCATGCAGTTTAAATACTCCAGATTAGAAAATTTCAGCTACCTTACTAGCTGTGTAAGGATGTGCCATTGGAAAGAAATGATCCACTTTAGTCAGTCTATCCACTACAGTTAGGATGACTGTCATTCCATTCGAGCTTGGGAGACCTTCAATGAAATCCATGGCAATATCAAGCCATGGACTTTGAGGAATGGGTAAGGGTTTGAGAAATGGGTAAGGGTTGAAGTAACCCAGGTGGACAAACATTTTCATTCTTGTTAACTTGACAAATCTAACATTCCTTCACCAACTTTCTGATATCCCTCCTCATACCTGGCCAATAAAAATCCAACTTTGCCTTCTGAAGTGTTTTGTGGTACCCAACATGACCAGCCTCTGGACTGTAGTGAATGTGTTGAGGCACCCTCTTCTGAAATGGGGATCCAGGAACAATTAGTAACTTCCCCTTCCTGAGAAGCAAGCCTTGCTGTAAGGAAAACACCTTAGAAACTTGTTTGCCCTACTGCAAATCATTAATCAAGTCAGTAAACTCAACAGAAAGATTATAACTTTGCTTTAAATCCTCCAACCAGAGAGGAGTAGGGAATGAAATTAAAGCCACTGTAGCTGGCTCCTCTTCCATTTTCCTTGAAAGTGCATCAGCCACTCTATTTTCCTTGCCCTTCTTGTATTCCACTCGAAAATCATAGCCCATAAACTTTGAAATCCATTTCTGCTGAGATACAGTAGCCACCTTTTGTTCTAATAAAAATTTCAAAGCTTGTTGGTCAGTCTTAATTCTAAATGTCTGACCAAGCAAATAGGGTCTCCACTTACTCACAACACACACCACGGCCAAGAACTCTTTTTCATAAGTAGACAACAGTAGGGCTTTGCCTTTCAATGCTTTGATAAAAAAAACTATTGGATGCCTTTCTTGCATCAAAACAGCTCCCAAACCCACCCCCGATGCATCACACTCAATAGTAAATTCTTTTGCAAAATCAGGCAGCTTTAAAACTGGAGGTTGAGCTACTGCATTCTTCAAACTGTGAAAGGCTTCCTTAGCTTCTTTAGACCACAAAAAAGAATTCTTCTTCAGCAACAATGTTAAAGGAGCAGCTATAGAACCATAGCCTTTTATAAACTTCCTATAATAGCCAGTAAGGCCCAAGAACCCTCTCAATGCTTTTACATTTTTAGGGACTGCCCACTCTATCATGGCAGCTATTTTTGTAGGATCAGCTTTAACCCCTTCCATAGAAATTACATGGCCCAGATAATCTACCTCAGTGACCCCAAAATGACACTTATATTTCTTAGCAAAGAGAGTTTGTTGCTGTAAAACAGATAAGACTGTTGACAAGTGTGCAAGGTGTTCCTCCAAACGTTTGCTATAAACCAGAATATCATCAAAGAAAACTAATACAAATTTTCTGAGATATGGTTTAAAAACATGGTTCATTAAACTTTGGAAGGTGGCAGGGGCATTGGTAAGCCCAAAAGGCATTACCAAGAACTCATAGTGGCCTTCATGAGTTCTAAATGTTGTTTTAGGGATATCTTCCTCTTTCACCCTAATTTGATGATAGCTTGACCTCAAATCAAGTTTTGAAAAATACTTTGCTCCACACAACTCATCAAGAAGTTCATCAATGACAGGAATTGGGAATTTGTCTTTGATGGTTTCTTGGTTTAAAGCTCTATAATCCATACACATTCTCCATGTTCCATCAGCTTTTTTAACAAGGAGAACACGTGAGGAAAATGGGCTTTGGCTTGGTCTAATCACACCATTGCTCAACAAATCTTGTACAATTTTTTCAATCTCTGATTTTTGGTAATGGGGGTACCTGTAAGGCCTTACTGACATTGGTGTGGATCCACTTTTAAGAATAATTCGATGGTCAAAAGCTCGAGGTGGAGGTAACCCCACAGGTTCTTCAAAAATAGTATTCAATTGCTGCAACAACATCTCAACTTCAGGTTGTATCTCCCCCTTCTTTTGTTCTTCCTGTACTGCAACCAATTGCAAAAACCAGCCCTATTTTCTCACAAAAGAAGATTTTAACAGATTCACCACAACTTCTTGTTCAACTCTTCCAGAAACAAGACCTTCTAATAACAACTTCTTGTCACCTACTTGAAACTCCATAGACATATTATTAAAGTCTCATTTAATGGAACCTAATGTCTTAAGCCACTGGACTCCAAGAACAATGTCGCACCCACCCAAAGTAAGGACATGAAATGGAATTATGAACTTGGAACCTTGAATGTTAACAGGTTCCACACATCTCCCTTGACTAACAATCTTTTCACCATTTGCAACTTGAACTTGCAATCCCACATCATTTTCCACCTTCAATTTAGCTGCCTCAACCACCAATGGGTCCAAAAAATTATGTGTGCTTCCAAAATCTACCAGAATTTCCATAGTAAAAGATCCAATCATTCCCAACAGTTTCATGGCATTGCTATTTACACAGCTTGAGATAGCATGTATAGAAACTTCCAGGACTTCAGAATCCTGTAAATCTTGAGTTTCTGGCACAGATTCTCCCCCCAATATAATGTTATCTTCCACCTTTTCTTCATCATCACCTTGCAAAATATACACCTTATGGTTTTTACAGGTGTGATTGGGATTCCACTTCTCATCACAGTGGAAACACAATCCTTTCTTCCTCTTTTCATCCATCTGAAGGGAAATAACTTTCCTCACAGGAAGAAAAGTTCTCTGCCCTTTATTAGCTACATCTCCCCCATTTTCAGCAGGCCATTTATCAACATATTGGCCATGTTGCCTCCAAGACTTCCTTGAAGACAAAACATGTTCTTCTTGCAACTTTGCCAAGCCAAAAGCAGAACCAAGATTAGGTGGATTAAACATTTTAACAGGTATTCGAATATCATCTTTTAATCCACTAATAAAACAACTCATCTTGTGTCTCTCTGATAAGCCTTTCAACCTATTTGACAAGGCCTCAAATTGTGATGTATACATACTAACAGAAGTAGTTTGTCTTAACCTGGTTAAAGCCTCCATCGGGTCATCAAATGCTGATGGCCCAAATCTTCCTTGCATTGCCATCACTAAGGATTCCCATGAATTAAACTGCCCAGCATCTAAGGCATTTTGGTACCACACCAACGCCTCACCATCCATATGGTGTGATGCTGCCATCAACTTATGGTGAAAGGGTACTTGATAAAAATCAAAGTAATGATTGGCCTTAAAGACCCAACCAGCAGGATTAGTACCATTAAAACGTGGGCAATCCAATCTGAACCCTCTCTGAACAACACCCCTTTCTTCATAACTTCTAGTCTCATTCGACACCTCTCTATCTCTAAAAGGATTGCTATTCACAGCTTCACACAAAGAACGTAACATATCAGAGCTTGGTCTAACCTTTCTGCCATCCCATTAATAGCTTGCTGATGATTCTCCAACTGTTTCTGAACTGCTTCCTGTTGCTTTTGGGACCCATCTTGCTGATTCTTTAAGGCAGCACGCATACCTTCTGCCATCAGAGCTCCTCAAGATCGACTCTACTGATACCACTTGTAACGTTCTTGTATATTCAAGAACACTAATGCGCTTCCTTTCCACTCCAATAATACAGATCACAGTCAATTACACAACAAATGAAGAAGATAGAATGATACACAAAATGATCATCAAATGCCAGAGTTTACCCAGGATAAACAAGAAGTAGAGACTAAAGAAATCTTCTCAAACTATTACTAACAATCATCACAATCATAGAAATATATCTCCGCCACTAGGCATAACCAGAGGCTTAACCAGACATCTTTAATTCACTATGTTCTCTTTGCCTAGGTTTTCTCGGTAACCACAAGATGAAACGGCACTGCAAGAAACAGTCACTTTTTCCACGCCGGCGCCATTCTCTATTCGAAGCCTTGGCCAATCATTCAGCTTATTGTATTGTGAAACATACAGCTCAATTCAATTTCCTTCTCATTTCCTATCGATTTTCTCACCGACCAAACAGAAATTCATAGCAAAAAGGGCACCAAATCATTCGATAAAAAAGACCGAGAAAGAATTAAGTAACACATTAACATAATAATTTTAAAAAGACCTACATTCATACATACACACACATACTGTGGTAGAGAGCGAGAGATTACTAAAAGTGACCTGGTAACAGTTAACGGGGATTTCGACAGTGGTCCGAGAGGGTGCATTCTGGACAATGCGGGTGTCAACGGCGTTGGATCTCCACCGCCGGCTGTGAGCTTCAGACCTCCACAGATGCGACCCAATCGAAATCCTGGAGAGCCCGAGATTAGAACTTCCTGCAGTAGCCAAAGCCAAAACGGAGACCTTGAGATCTTCCTTCTGAGACTTGCAATCCCCATTAATTCCACATTGATAGCACGAAGAAGGGACGTTCGGAACGGAAAAAGCTTGCGCCAAAGTCATCGTCTTCACCCAAAAACACAGAGAAAGCCAAAACGAGCTCAGCTCATTCAGAATCTACATTGGGAGTTGAGGATTTCTGGTTTAGGGTTCCAATTTACAGTTTACACTGGAGGTTTTGAGTTGGCTTTGAAGATTTTGGTTAGTTAATTTGCTTTGGAGAGTCGACTAACGTTTCTCCGTGACTGTATACTTTTGGTCAGTTTCGAGAGAAATTCTGAAATTGGAAAGTCTTTACCGGATTTTTTTTTTCTTTTATTTTTTAAGAATGTTGTTCAGTTTTTTTCCCACGCAATATCAGTTTGTTTTGAGAAATTATATTATTTTATCTCCTCTCTCCATCTAATTGACATCAACGTTAAATAAAATATTATTAAAATATATTTTTTAATATTATTTTTATTTTAAAATTTAAAAAAATTAAATTATTTATTTTATTTTATGTAAAAATTTAAAAATATTATAATAATTATAAAAAATGAGTTAAAAAGAGTTAAGAATAATTACGAAAACAAATAAAATTATAACATGTCTTTTTAATGTCATATATTTTCTATTTTCAATAAATTGGACAATACTTGGGTCATATATCATTTGAAAACAAACGAAGCTATAGTATATCTTTTTAATATCATGAGTTAGCTGACATCTATATGTCATATATTTTCTATTTTCAACACTTACTATTAAAAAAATTCTAAAAATATATGACAATTTTTTAACAAAAATATATTAAAAGTACCCAAAACATTAAGGAAAATTAAAAAGTTGGAAGATTAAAAAAAAAACTGACAAAACCTAACAAAATAAAATGAAAAATCAACTAAACTCAAGAAAAAAGCTAAAAAAATGAAAAACAAAATCAGTAAAACTTTAAAAAAATAATAATAATAATAATAAACATTAAAATAAATGTAAAGTTAAAGTTCTAGAATTTCTTTGTGACCAATTGACAATGTATACCTTCAAATCTTGCCACGAGCCAAACAAGAACCCTAACTATACTTGGGTAAGAAGAACCTACTTGCCTAGGTGAAAAGAATACATCATCTTTCATAAATGGTAGAAAAAGTTATACAAAAGTTGCGTTGTAATATCCCAAATATAAAATTAATAATTAAGAGAATTTAGAAAGTTATTAAGTTCATAAAACATGTTTGGGATCGTGAATAAGATCGTGAATAAGAATCTCATATTGTAAATGAGGATCATGTTGTTTCCATATAAATATTTTGTTAATTTATTTGTGTACGGATGTGATGCCTCGAGTAAAAGTAAGGATCTAGAGGTCGTGCTCAGTAGATTTGGATTTGTTTAATTTATTACGTTGTTGGACTTTAGGCCCAAGGTAGTCCGAGTTATTAAATCATTCTATATAAGGAGAGGTTTGTTATTTTCTCTCCAAGGATTTTCATATTCAAGCATCCCATAGTAAAGCCCCGAAAGAAATTCGATGGAAAGATTTACTTTCAGTTAGATTGTTAATAGGTCATGAAAACTTGGGAGAAATTTCATGGACAGAGGACTAGGTTAAATTTCGATTCATTGAGCGTAGTCGAAAAATGATACACTAAAGGGATGAAATGCAGTTTGGATTTTTATAGGTGCTTAAGATTATAATTAGATGAAACGGATTGCACCATTAGGTATGGATTTTTAGGATTTTATGGTGCAATAAAAATTTTTGTAATTTTTGAATGCCAAATAGGCCAATTGGAGAGCGCCACGTCACCAAGCAACTGTCACATCACTATGTAGGATGCCCAAATCAGCTTAGGATAACTAGGGAAGCTCATGGACACATGGCACCATCACCACTCTCCATTTGAAACTCTCTTTACACATGTCAAGTGAAGTACAATTGTGTAAAGAGGTTGAGTGAGAATCAAGCAAACTCCATACTCTCTTACATGACCATGCCTCTCTTACAACCACCACACTATTCCACCCACACAGTCAAAATGTACCTCTTGGTCAGCCCTCAAAAGGAAATTTGAGACCCCAAACCCCAAGTGAGAAACCGAAACCCCAAAATGGCCTAAAGCCCCACTCAGTTTTGTCACTCTTTTTCTCTCTTGACATAAGCAAGTTTTACAAGCAACCATCACACTCTCATGTACTTTTCTTACTCACTCATGCCACTCTCCTACACCATAGTACCATCCATGATCAACTCCCATTGATTTGAAGCTTGAAACCCCAACCAAATCCAAAATTAGTGCAATTGGGTGCTAGGAGAAATGCACTAACCGAATGGCCTCAACCCCTTGGTTTCTTCCACAAGCAAAGACACCCTTGTTTGACCACTTCCATGACCTACCAAGTACACTTATGTCAGCCCAAAAGTGACCTTACACTTAATAAAAAATCACACACTTCCTCCCCCTCACTCAATTGGTCAACCTCAACTCTATCACCCAAGATCTTTGTCCAAGTCATCAAGCAAGCTTCCCATCACCATGACTTGCCCAAGACCGACCCTAAAGTCAGCCCTCCTTCATTCTCTCTTAGTCCCACATGCCTCACATCTCTCATCACTTTGCACACAATCAAACTTTCACTCAAGCAAAAAACTTTCACCAACCACCAAAAGTGACCTTACACTTCATCAAAAATCATACACTTCCTCCCCCTCACTCAATTGGTCAACCTCAACCCAACCACCCATGATCTTTTTCCAAGCCATCAAGCAAGCTTCCCATCACCATGACTTGCCCAAAACCGACCCGCAAGTCAGCTCTCCTTCATCCTCTCTTAGTCCCACACGCCCCACATCTCTCCTCACTTTGCACACAATCGAACTTTCACTCTTTGGAAGTTGAGAGCAAAACCGAGTGAGAGATTTGAGTGAGAAGGAGTTAGGCTTTTCCTCTTGGTACTCAAGCTTTCTAAGTCTTTTTTCTCAACCTTTTCTCTTCTCTTCTCAACCTCTTCTCTTCTAAGTTAAGATCTTGTCAATTGAGTGTTGGATTATTTTTCCTTAAAGTTTTGGTGGTTGAATATTGACGATGTTGAAGTGATGGTTTCGGCTCTACTTGTTTTGTTCGCCTTGGAGATTTTGTGTTGAAGTGTTGTTTAATCTTAGATATTTTCGGTCCTATTGATGTTAGTATTTTGTTGGACTGAAAATCTTTGGTTTGATTCATCGCACAAGAGGTTTCATTATAAAAGCTTGAATGCTCCATTAGGGTTATGGAAACTGAAACTTTAAGCATGAAGCTGTTTCTTTAAGTTTATTCTTTGAACTCTAGATTCTTGGATTGATGATTGGATCCTATAAACTCTAGTTAATAAGAGTTGAATCTATGTATTGAGTTGTTGTTTGAGCCTTGTAATTAGAGTTTAGGTTGAGTTTTTGACAGACATGCAAGAACACATGGTTTGATGCAAGTTTTGAGGATCAGGACATGTTACTTGTCTTAATATTGAAGTTTGTTATGATATGTTTTTAAATGGTGCTAAGGCTTATCTAGGGCATGTATCTGAAGTGTATGGATGATTTAGTTCATGAAAACTTGCATGCTACCTAAGGATTTAGTCAAAGTAGTCTACAAAGCATGTATGATTCGGTTTAGGGCTTATGGCAAAAACCGGTTCCTATCTCTTTGTTATATTGAATTTTATTATTTGGTGCAATGTATTATCAAACTAGGGATCGGTACTTAGCATGATAGAAGCCAAGGTTGGTGATTTATCAAGGTTCTTAGTCATTTGCAATAGAAATGCTAGCAATGCCACTTTAGGGTTCAGACTGCATAGTTCTTGATTTTTTGAGTTGATTGCTTCATATATCAAGTATATCACTATAATGGTTGTATATATGGTGTTTTAACATGTTACTAAGCTAGCCATTAAGAGTTGGTCATGTGCTAAATTTGGATCATAGTATAAATGGTATGCAAGGAGGACCAAAAATACATCTTGTGAAAATTAGGGTTTAGAGGTTTCGGCCAAGGTAGGGTTCTTGTAGTATATGTGTGTTTTTGTCAATTATAAGTTCATAAATAGACTTAGAATAGAAAATACATGAATTCTGTGAAGATTGGTGAAATTTGGGGCCTGTTTGTTATTATTGAAAGTTTAGGGGATTGTTTGCAGATTCCTAAAGTTAAGGGGCAATTTTGCAAAGAATACTCTAGGATTAGTAAGTTTGGTTTTTCTAAGTTAAATGAGATTTTCTAACCTTAAAATATCTATTTTAGCCCACTCTACGTTTATACGCAAGGATATTTGTAAGTTAGTTTCTAACTTACTCTTAGTGTATGACAATATGTTAGATAGTAAATTTCATGCAAGTAAACCATATTTTAATTAAATAATTTTCTTATTCACAATGATTATTCGATGCCATGTTGTCATACGTAACAGGCATGAATATCTGTCGCATAGCACGAATACATATCATGAAGCATATGAGTCTATCATGAAATATTTTTCCAAGTCAAGCATGAAATGTTAAGTTTTTATCATGAACCCAAATGCTAGGATGGAGTGTAATCCTAGTGGAACTTCTCTATTCACTTTGGAGTAAATAAAATGGAGTGAAATCTCCTGGGTTGACAAAGACCGTCAACAGGCTTGAATGTGACCAAAAGGTTTTCGGAGCGAAGTCAAAAGGCATCTAACACTGGTGGGTGCCGCCAATGACTGATGGTAAGAATTTACCATGAGGTAAAACTCCGATGATGTACTCATAGTTGAACCTGTAATGTGATGCGACACTAGCAAGAGCACACAGTTTATGGAGAACTGTGGAGCGTCCATTCTCTGTAAGAACAAGAACAAGAATGAATGAAATTTGTTTATGAAAATAAGCATGTCATGAAGTATGAAAAACTATGATCTCAATAAAGTCATGTTTTTTAAAAGCAAGTCCATGTCTGTCATGCATACATGTCATGTTTATTATCATGCATTCTTTATAAACTAATGGTAGCTTAGAAACATAACTTGTTGAGATTGAAAAATCTCACTGTGATAGTCTCAACTACCATTCCCCCTAGAATGGTAGAAATTGTATTAGGTAGATTAAATGTAAGATGGATGATTGGCATGACATGACTGAAGACAAATACACAGTGGAACCGTGTAACCTAAAATAATGTGCTTATCTCTTGAGGGTTTAAAAGGTCAGTGTTTGGAACCCTATTATATTGATTAATGTTATGAAAAGTTATTTTGGGATTCTAGTACATTCTGGTACATATTTCAAGTAGGAAGAAATATTTCTTACTGCATTTATTGTATATTATTAGAAGCATGCTAGGTACATTGCATCTTATTTGTCATGAACAGGGGTATGTAACATTGTGTTGTATGTCCCAACATTTCAATTTCTATCAAATTCCAAACGGAGTTTGGAGGCGTCATAGGGTGGTATCAAATCAATAACGTCTCAAGGTAAACCCACAAGTCACTTAGGGTTCAGTACCAAAATCTAGGTTTGAATTATCTGTGTATTTAGGCTTGAATTTGAGATGTTAAAGCTTGAATGGAACTGGTGTGTTAAAGCAAGACAACATGACAACATCCATCATAGAACATGGATGGCGTGGTCTAGTCGTCCTGATCACGGGATAGGAATGGAAGTTACAAATTGAGAAAGGTAATAGTTTTGTACCACACCTAAGATTTAAGGTTTTAGAGTTGAAGACTCTAAGGGATGATTCCTATTAGGATTTGAAGTTTAAGGGTCTGCAAATTTAGTATGTAAGTTAATTGCATATGAAGTTTTGGGTCTGCAAACTATTGGGATAGGAGTCTTGATTAAACCTACAATATGGATTGGGAGAAATTAGGAGTCAAAGTTTTACAAGATTTGAAGGTATCGATTCTGCAGATTCTTGATAGTGACTATATCATATATAAAGCTATAGAATGTGCATAAGTTTGGAAAATGATTCTTATCAGATTTCAAGTTATAATTGCGCACAGTTTAGGTAAGTATTTTGTCTGATCTAAGGATATAGGTACAACAAATTATAGGAAATGATACATCAGCTTGATGGTATAAAATGTGATCAAGCTAATTTGGGAATATGCTTGGACGGATTAGGTTAAATCCAAGTCAGGTTTAGATATGATTTTGGCATATTTAATGGTCATTTGGTTGATACTACTAGTTCAAATGCTAGTTGGAGTGTAGGTGATGAACCTTCAAGAAAATGTTGTTGGATGGAAGTTTATAGATGTTCATTATTTACTAGTCAAAATGGTGTCGGACCTTTTGGAGAGCATTGCTTATTTTGGAAGATGCATGTGGACCTTGAATGAAGCTTGGGTAATATAAATAAATATATATATATATATATATATTTCATTTTTGCATATTTATGTTACTTATTTTTGAAGTCTACCTTCTTGTCTATCTCAATGAAACCATTTTGGCAACTCGTTGGTATTATGACAAGGATATTTTGGAGCTATCACTGAAGAATTATTAGAATTTCAAATACTTTGTTGTGACCTTCACATTTCAGTTATAAATCAAATCCTCTCTTAGTCACTTGGTTGAGCACACCTTTTGTGCCAAAGTAAAGTATGACTCCCTTTAGTAGATCAGTTTCCTCCCATCGATAGGAAGCATACGAGTAAATTCCAACTCTTAATGTCTTATTTGGTTTCAAACTACTTCTTTCTAAACCACTCAATCTTAATCATCTAATGGGTCTAACTTATGTATGGGTTTCTAAGTTCTTAGATCACACATTTTAGTGTCAAGCCTTACCCATAGATTAATTTGTACTTGTATATTGTTAGCGATCACGAATGTATCTTCCAGGAGATTGTATGTAACGACCCGACTTATATTATTAGGGATAAATTATGGATAATTTTATTAAACTCAATAAATGAGTTAAAGCCCATAAGAGAGTTTATCAGATATGTTATATCTATTTTAACCTGGAGTTAAGCCTACATTATTATTTTTTTTTTAAAACTTCAAGTTCGTGAATTAGAGTCCAAACACTATTAGCATTCTAGATTCATCTTCATAATAAAACCCCTAACTGATTTTCCTCCATGAACTCCAAGCCATGCACGTCTCTCTCCGTTAGTCACACATGCACGTCTCTATGTCTGTTTTTCATGCATAGCCTCCAGTCCACGTCCAGGAAAAACAACCAAGAGCCACCCTCTACTGAGAACCACTTCGAGCCCCTCTGCCTAGCCATCACCGCTGCTGACAATGGGAACTCCACCACCTTGCCGAGACAACACGGTAAGTCTCTATTTCTATGTCAGATTTCTAC
Source organism: Juglans cinerea (assembly GCA_961763995.1). Taxonomy (NCBI): domain Eukaryota; kingdom Viridiplantae; phylum Streptophyta; class Magnoliopsida; order Fagales; family Juglandaceae; genus Juglans; species Juglans cinerea. Next base: position 12,874,881 of record CAUIVZ010000016.1, read on the forward strand.
CTCCCCACATTACTTCCTCTTTATCCCAACGTCAAAATACACTCACACACGCACAACACGTCATTCACGCACAACACCCCTTTCACAAACCACCTCCCCTTAGCCCTATAGCACGTCGGAAACCACACACCAGTGGCTGCCACCTCCTCTCCTCAAACCAACTCATGCCCCAAGTCACAAGTCTGCCACCGAGAGAATCTCGGTTTTATCCACCTCCAAACACACAACTAACGCTCACCATAGACCAACCACACACACGGTAGTGCACCAAGAAACACCAACCTTCCCACACGCAGCAACCATCACACGGCAAACAGAGTCGTCTCGCAGCCCACGTTGCCAACCACACCCCTATTTTTAGCCCCTCAAAACAAAGCATGTACGTCCCTAACATGAGCCACTGCACACCACCCTCACCGATAATTTCCTCCGCGTCGAGACCCCATAGAACCGCTGCCAAGGGCTGTTCGGCACCCCTAATCCATCGCAAGCCTCTCACGGCCTCATGGTGGGTCCTCTCTCTCCCTCATGTCGTGCTTCTTCCCTCCTGTAACCTTTCTCTCTCTCATCACGTTGCCTATCTCTTACACGTATGTACGGTAAACGGCATGTCTTTTATAAATTATTGAAAGCCCCTTTTTACGTACCAAAGGCATGATAAAATTATGAAAATCTATGATTTTTCGTGAAGAATTATGCATTAAAAGAATGCATAATTTTATGTGAAGATTTATACATCAAATGATTTTATGAAAGAAGTTATACATCAAAGGATTTATGAAAAGACATGATTGTATGTGAGAGTTATGCATTAAAATATTTATGAAAAACCGTGCATGATTTTATGTGAAGATTTATACATCAAAATATTTATGAAAAATCATGATTTTATGTGAGGAGTCATGTATCACGACATGTTATAAAAGAATGCGATTTCATTTGAAATCTATAATATCATATGACAAGTATGCATGCAATTTCTTTTGAAGTCTATGATATGACAAGTATGCAAATATGATTATGATGAAGTATGAATGATAAGATATATAACGACCTATGTTATGATATGAAGACGGCACCTATATTATAGGCATATTATATTGTCAGGTCGTACATGCTAGTAGTGCACCCAGTATCTCTTCCTTATGTATGGATTCCACAACCCGCGGTTATGGGCGGAATCGAAATCTACTTAGATTCGCTAACCCTAACTCACAGGGGTCAACAGTGGGTATCAACCTATGATAAGTGAAAGATAAGTTCATATTCATGTTATTTACGCATGTATTTATGAGTATGCACGTTTTTCAATAAACTTTATATTTATTATGTTTACTGTATGATGTGTTGCTTATTGAGTATTCGACTCATTTTTGTATACTTTTATGTTTTTAAACCACCCAGGTGATTACATTTATGAGGATGAGACTGCAAGACAAGACTTGACCCAGGGAGGCAAGGGAGAGACCTAGATAGTTTAGGTCATGTTCAATTTATGATTTAAGGTTTAAATAAATTATTTTAACAAGCACATGAGACTTTAGTATTTTTTTTCTTTTAATAAAGTGCTTATGCAACCTTTACTTTGGATTTTAAGTATTTAATAAGTTGTTTTATTTATCAAAATTTTCGCATCTAGTGCGTCATTAAAAAAAAAGTTTTAGTCAAATTTAGTAGCACACTGGCTCCCCGAAAATTCTAAAATATCTTTATTGGGGAGCGGAGTGTTTCACTGTATGTCACTAAAGATGTAAGAGACGATCTAGGAATATGTTTGAGAGTTCTTGGTTTTGGGAGTCAAGTCTATTTTGTACCAAAGTGTGATGAGAGTGTTCTTAGTAGGTGCTGGGTTGGACTAGACTTGAGAGTGATATGTTTAAAAGGTTGTAGCTTTAGGTATCTTGGTAAAGTTACTAGAGTACTCAGCAAAAATATGGTGCTTAGTAATATGATGATTTAGAAATAAAATCTTGGCAATGATAGCAAGGAATTAGTGGTGTCTTGGGACCACTAATTCCCTATACATTTCTTTGGAAGTTGGTCTTTTTGTAGTAAGCATTTATGGCTATTAATGATAAAGACTTGAGGAGATTGTCAAGTGACCAAAGCGAGTTCAATAGAAGCTTAGAATATAAAGCCTAGAAGTCAATAGTGGGCAATGTAATCTAAATTATGAAGCAAAAAACTAGGACTCATTGGGTGCTATAGCATATATTTTTGTGGAATTGAAGATTTTAGACTGCATGGCTTGCTTTAGGATACTGGACGATGTGTGCCATTGGAAGAATTAGGTATGATTGCAATGGGAGAACTTATAGAGGTAAAGTCAGAGAGTGGTAATTTATAAGCCCTTTGGGAGGGACTATAGTCATCTAACTTGATTCTGATGATGATGAGATGGACTACTATAACACCCCACTTAAAAGCACCTTAGGACTTGGCCATAGTAACCATGACCCTAGCCAAGTAGAAGTTGTGATCTTGGAGATAAAAAGGAAAATTTGTGAGTTGGCATAGAAGTTTACACCATTGGTTTAGTTAGAGTTATTAGAGAATTCTAGTACTATATTAATTTTGAGAAAATATGCCAAGGGGCCAATGGTAGAATGACAAGTGGCATATTGGAGAGTTGCCACCTTGGTGGGTTAAGTGACTTGGTTAAAATACTGGATGAATTGGAGAAGGTCCATGAGTTGGTTTAATAAGGTCCCTAGCTTATTAAAGACCAATAAAGACCACCAATCGACACACACAAGTGCAAACCCTGCAACCCCACAACAAGTCATTGAAACCATGGCTCTTCAACAAGTTTTCAAAGGAGTTTTCTGCACCATTCAACCCTCTTCATGTCACCTAAACCTAGATCTAAAATAAGTGCAAGAACAGTTCCAAGAGTCAAGCCAAAATTGATCAAGGAAATGAAGAATTGATCAAACTGAATACCCATGCTTCTTCAAAACTTTTCTGCACCAAAATTAGCCATCCCCCACACACCACCACCTCTACTATTTAGTCCTAAGGAAGTGCCCCAAAGTACTCAATTACATGTTTGGCCAATCACCTCCCATAGGCAGCAAAATTGATTGGCAAAAACCCATAAGCCATACTTTGGTACCCTATCTTTTGTTGGGTGACTTTTTACATGTTAGGCTTTAAATTATGGTATAAATAGGAAGATTTGATTAAGTTATATAAGGTTGAACTTGGGAAAGCACATACGGTTCAGATTTGGAGTTTTACATGTGTAAGTTGTTTTAGTATGAAATTTTAGCCATGACATGTTTTGATATGTTATCCTAAACTTAGCTAATGTCTTGAAAAATTGACTGAACGTTTAAAATTGAGGAAAACAACATGTCATGATAAGTTTATAAGTCAATATCTTGTGTTAATCATCTAAGCACATTCTATTTCCACTTGCTTGAAAGTGACCTTGTCATATCATGATTTATTTTCCCAAAGGTTGTGTTGTAAACCTTTAGAAACCTATTATCATCATGTTAGGGGTTGAAGTGCATGATTTATTTATGCCTTAAGAGTTCACATGATAAAGAGAAGCTAGAAGTCATATATGGCACTTAATGTTGGTAGGTGCATATGTTATGATGATGATGAAATGGCATGATATCAAAGCATTGAGTTATGAGTCTGCAGACAACGTACTTTCAACATGAGTTGTACTATGGTTATAGGCAAGTACTCACAGTGCAAATTAGGGGTACTACCTGCATGGTGCGGGGTGGGGTGGACCCACCTCGCACCATGTGGGGGGAGAGGGTTTCCTACCCCACCCCTGCTCCACCCAATGACACATTGGATCTAAAAATCTTTTAGACCCAAATGAAAATATAATTTAAATTATAAATTGAAATTTATACATTAAAATAAAATATAAACTCATTAGAGTTGTATTTTGGATTGCCTTGGTCTCCTAAGCCAACAATTATATAGGAGGCCAAGGCAATACAATAGTCATACTTAAGCAATGTGCAACTTAACAGTAAGTCCTACATTGCTTAAGTATGACTATTGTGTTGCCTTGGCCTTCTATATAATGGTTGGCTTAGGAGGCCAATGCAATCCATTAACTTGAATTTAACTTCAAGTTTTTAACAAATTGTATATATCTATATACAATATATTTATATAAATATTAAAAATTATAATTTTTTATATTAAATAGGGAAGGGTGCAGGGCGGGTTGGGGCTGGGTTCAGCCCGCCTCCGCTATAGGTATTCCATGTGGGACGGGGCGGACGGGGGCGAGGTAAAGAGGGGCAAGCCCTCGCTACCAACCCCTAGTGCAAATGGGGAGCTGTGATGATACCATATGTTATATTCTATTAATAATGGCTCTAATGAATAAGGGATGTTATGTTTTTAAAAAGATGAAGTACTAAATATTCTGAAAAATGTTGAGGAATCTGGATGAGAGACAAATACGGGTTTTCTGCATATCTGGCATGCATCTCATGTTTATCATTAATCACACATATATTATCTCTGTGCAAGTTGGTTGTTTAACTTACTGAAATTTCAAGGAATCTCACTGTGATAATTCCACTACCCATCCCCTCTGAAATGGTAGAAGTTGTGTCAAGACCGACCTATGACAAACAAGATGGTAATGAACTCCAACTCTTGGCTTCAAATGGTTGAAAATGAGCCCGACTCTAACCGGAAGCTAGATTTGATATTGATGTTTATGGCGATGGCTCTATATACCATACAGCGGATGAGAGAAATGATTTGACTTGCTTTATTTACGAAAACTTGATCTAGTGTCCGTAATAAGCAGATTTTATTTTCCACTTTATGTTTGAACTTATGTCTTACTAGTTGGACCTCTTTTAAGTAAGACAATATTTATCTATGGTTAATTTGATCTATTGAGATGTTTAGTTCATTCTGACATAAAATTTTTATAAGTCACAATTTTTTCGTTGCGATTATTGTATACTACTAGTTGCATACTAAGATGCATTGCATATTAATTGTCATGAACATGGATATGTAACCACGCATTGCATTTCCCGACGCTCCAAGTCTCCATTAAATCCTAAATGAAGGTTGGAAGCGTTACAAAGTGGTATTAGAGAATTACGTCTCTGGGTAAAAACCACATGTCGTTAGGATTGATGTGCCAGAATGTAGGTTTGAATCTTTAGTTTGAATAGGCTTGAATCTTAAAGTTGGAGCTTGATCTGATACACGTGCATCTTAGAAGTTGGAAGATTGAAGCAAAATTGGCACGTGACAGCCGAGAAAGGAACACCGAAGGTTCTAATACCCACAGAGAGCTAGATTGCCTATCGAACAGAGGACATGATTTGGCAGATGCAATTCATCAAATGATTGAGACGATGAAGCAACAATAGAATATAATCCTCAGACAAAACCAGTAGCAGCACCACCCCCAGGCAGCAAGGCAAGAGCATGTGGAGAATAAAGGATGCTCTTACGAAAAATTTATAATATACAGATACCTTAACTTCATGGGAACTGAATGACCCATGAAGGCCAATAAGTGGTTACTTGATCTCGATAGGACCTTCGAGATCAGTGACTACACTAAAGAACAGAAGGTGTAGTATGTTGGGCATTTGTTACAAGTAAAAGCTGGTATCTGGTGGGATACCAAAAGATAGTTACTGATAACGGAACTAGGCGACATAGCTGCTTTGACCTGGGAAAGGTTCAAAAAAGAATTTGATAATCAATTCTTCCCAGAATCGATGATGCAGCAAAAGGCGCAAGAATTCTCAACCTTAGTGGAAGAGAACTTCACGGTTGAGTAATATGCTATGAAGTTTATGGAGCTCGGAAGGTTCGCTCCATACTTAATAGCCACCGAAAAGATGCAAGCTCAAAAATTTCAAGGAGGACTGTAGCCCCGGATCCGTAGCCCCTTAGCTTGCTTCTGCATTGATAACTTCCAGGAGTAGGTTAATGTGGTTTCAATAGCCGAAGTGGAGCAAAGAAATGTCACAACTCAGATAAATATGGAGAGGAAGAGGGCTTCTCCCTTCGCTGTGGGAGGAAGCGATAAACGAAGGATGGTGCCAGGAGCTAACAAAGGAAAGGGCGTCATGCCCACCGCATCTGCTACCTGCCGAAAGTGTGGAAAAGTCCATGGCGAAGTATGCAGATTTGGGTTGGCAACATGCTTCAAGTGTGGACAGCCTGGCCATATGATTCGAGATTGCCCTAAGAATGTTCAAGGAGGGAGAAATTTCACCAACCCTAGTAGCAAGCCGAATCAGAGTTCACCTACCCAAGCCTGTGTTTACACCATTACCATTGGAGAAGTAGATGACGAAGCACTAGGAATAGAGGAGACCGAAGTCATTACTGGCATTTTTTCTGAAATGCCTTTTTTTAAAATAGAAATTAGTCCTTTGTTTAAGCTACTAAGTATATGGTAGTTGATGATTTCACTTTAGGTAATATCACACTATACGGATATACGGCGTGTGCCTTATTTGACTCTGGCGCAACGAGGTCTTTCGTGTCAGCAGTGTTTGCACGAACATGTAACCTGCCGACAGAATCACTACCTCAAATAGTAATAGTTACAATTCCTGATGGAAGCACTGTGACGACCAAGACTTTTTAGGCTTTTGTGTAAAAACAAATTTCTCTTATAAGCCCATGAGAGTTTCGCCCTTGTAGGAAATTAGGGTTTTGAAACCCAAGGGAATTAGGGCTCATGCCCAATTTAAGATTTATGTATGCTACTTGTCATCCAATGAAGTTATGTATAAGATTTGATGAATCTAGATGGAAATAAGGGAAGAAAGGTAAGAAGGAGTTAGGGTTTGGCTTACATGCCTACCATAGGAAGATCTATCACTTTCTTGCCATGTGTCACACATGCATGAAGATCTTTGCTTGTGGGAGAAAGCTTTTTGACCCATGTCACTAGGAGAGAGAGAGATTCTAGAAGAAAATGATTAGGTTATGGAAAAGTGGAACCTAGGGAAGGCCAAGAGGCCATGGACGGCAACAAAGGAGAAATGAATATTGATTTTTGCTATGCATCATACATGCATAGATATAGGTAAAAAGTTATCTTGGGAAAGAGCAAGATCAAGGTTGGAGGAAAGGCCTTACACGCCTAAGGCTTCTAGAAGAATATTTTTGTCTAAGACATCTTGAGGTGGACGGCAAGGGCATGGTTCTTTGTGCTAGAAGGGACCAATCACATGCTTGCCCAAAAGTATGGTGAAAAGAAGATCTCCTAAGGAAGAGATGGGTTCGGCAGCCTATGCACACACACACACACACTCCTCACATGCCACTTGGCACTCAAGCACACATGTAAGAGATTGAGGAGGATTTGAGTTTGATAAAAGACCTTATAGCCACTAGATACATTGAACCAAGACATGAAATGGAGGGCAAAATGAGAATTGAGTTTCGGTTTTGGAAGAAGGAGGCGCCACATGTAAAAAAGGGTGCTTTTGGTTCCCAACACAATCAAATGATGAGTTAGAGGAAGAGGTCATAGGGTTACACACCACTTGGCATCTATGCATGAGCTTGATTCATGTAAGAAGATTTTTGAGTGTTTATAAAAGAGAATGAGCCGAAAACCCTAGGACATTTGGCCATTTTGTGTATTGCTATTGTAAGTTTCGGTCATCACCATTTTCTCCACGTTTCCATCACTTTCTCACCAACCAAACACTCTCCACAATATTTTCTTTCGACCCAAACATCCTTTTGAGAATAAGCAAAGTGAGGAGATACTTGCAAGAGGAAAACCTAGAAGGTATGAAGTCAACTTTTATTTTGTTCTACACACACACGCGCGCGGCTTTGAGAGAGTGACGATTTGGTTTAAGCATAGTTCATCTAGAACTCATGCTCACTTATACACACTTGAGCTAGAGAAGATAGCTCATAGCTTTGGAAGATTTTCACATGAATCCACAATCTCACATACACAGCTAGGTTAGGGTTTTCATCAAAGAAAAATAAAGTAACCCTACTTGTTTTAAGTCTTAAAGCATGGTATTTTTTTAGATTAAAGGCCACGACACTAGTGTTTCTTTAAGTTAGGATTTTGTTGAAAATGAGTTTCGGATTCAAGGGGAATGGTCTGAATGCTTGGAATCTTTTCTTGAAAAAGAAAGAGATGTAAAGAGCACTATACTTGAACACTTGGGTTAGGGTTTTTTCTTAAATAATGATCCTAACTAGTATTACACGTGATTTTGCAGCTTGCTTGCTATAGATACATATTTCGGATTTTTGTAAGTACACCTCTAATTTGTGTTTGGATATTTTATGCATATGACTTGTGACATGGTTATTTGTGTGCTATGAACTTCTCTTGACATGATTATTTTTAAAGTATGATTAAAATAGTCTATGGAAGATGTGTATGTTATGAAAAATGGAGTAAGAAGCCATGCTAGGGTTTTGGTTTGTAATATGTTTGTTTGAACATGAATATTTGTCATTTCACCGTTTTGGTATGGGACTAAGTTCTTGAAAATATCGTCCATAACCACAAGAAAATGTTTCGGCCATACATGAGAATTCTTTATTAAAGACTTTGCTCAATATATTAGAAGATTCTAAGTTCATGAAAATTGATTGGAATGCATGTTTCCCTACATAAGAGTTTTTGGCCAACCTTATGGATGAAGTAAGATCATTGGTGTTTTATGATTAATATGTTAAGGATGATTTTTGGTTATGTTAGGGTTTGTATGTTTCGGCTCTTACATGGAATTTATTGGAATGTATGCTCTTGATTGACGTGAATGCCCTTAAATTGTTATAAAGGAACATGTTTGCATGTTCTAATATTTTCAAGCCGTAACGCGATATGTATTGCATGCATGAATGTCTTATGGTTTTGATGAAGCATTTTGACATTTCATGTGTTTCATGAAAGTTCTAAAATTCATTGTTATGTCACATGCATTGGGATTGTGAAAACCCTTTTGAAATGAAAAGAGTCTTTTTAAAAGTAAAGTTTTTATCACGACCCCAAATGCTGGGACGAGGGAATGTCCTAGTGGAACTCCTCTATCCTCTCAGAAATATTTAAAATGGAGGGATACCCTTGGGATGACAAAGTACTGTCAGCAGATCTCAAATGGTTCCTAAAAGAAAAGGACACTGGAGCGGGATCGCACCTAAAGCTAGTGGGTGCACCTACGGTGAAGGCAAAATGCGAGCTGCCGTATATGAAAGACAAGACGTAGTCACCTTGATCAAAGTGGACAATGGTTGATGCGGTAACTAGCGGGGAACACACGGTACATAGGGGAGCCGTGAGATATCCAATTATATGTTATAAGTCAAGAAAGACCACAATCTCATAAGTATGTTAATGAACAAGTATGAAATGAAGAAATAATGTTTACGAAAGTAAAAGTTATGAAATGTCATGATTTTACACGATGTCTTTTGAAAGGTCAAGTGCATAAGTATAAGTTTATGTCCATGCATTCATTGTTAAGTATTTGTTGCACATTATTTGTTTACTTACTGAGATTTCTAGAAATCTCACTATTGTATTTACCTACTATCATACTCTACTTGGAATGATAGAAGTTGTGTCATGTACACGAGACCATTATGTATGGACGGAATCTGTGAAATATAGAGGATGAGTTTACCGTCGAGGCTCGTCATCAATCTACCCTAGAATTTGCTTAATGTGTCAGCTCAACGACTCAAAAAGATTGTAGCTATTATCAATGAGTCTGATGCCTATTTTTCAACATTGGACCCTCAAAAGATGTTTAGACTTAAGCAAGACATGAGTTTTGTGTCAAGACATATGGAGCAAGCTAAGAACTATGTTGTAGAGGCTAAGGACATAGCCACGGAGTTGGGTTTAGACATAAATGTTCGACCGAATAGGGGAATATTCTTAAGTCTGCTTGAGGATGGGACATTGGTTATGACCCATTCCACTTTTGGGAAATGACTTTCTGTTTAGGTTTAATATTTTGTCTCGTGTTTTTTGGAGTTCTTTGGAAACTCGTAACAACTATGATGACTCTTATGAATTATGAATTAGGATTTTATGTTTTCGGTACCATGACTAATATTCCTATAATTGACTTAAGTTGACTTTTTGCTACGATATATTGTATATTGTTAGTTATTATTATATGCATTGCATCTTATCTATCATGTACGAGGGGCAAGTAACCTTGGTGTTGCATGTCTCGGCGTTTCAGTTTCCGTCAAATTCTAAGCGAGTGCTAGGGGTGCCACAAGTACAGTTACCTATACCTGAGTCATTAGAGACTGCCCTCTAAGTCTAGATGGAAGGATTATGGAAGAAGAACTTATCATCTTTAGTCTATTGGGCTCGATTTACATTGTTCTAACCCACAACTCTTGGTTCTCAAATTTTTTGTGTGGTTTGCTTTTGATTTGGGAGAGAGGGAGCTAGAGCTTCATGTGTGTGTGAGTGAGTAGAGAGACGAAAAAGAGAAAATTAAGGAATAAGTGTGATTTTCGTTTAAACTCTCAAATCAGAAGACGATGGGTGTTTTTATACTAAAACTAGCTCAAACTCTCTTTCATCTTGCTCTGGCTTTATTGCCAAGTGGATGACCCTAGATCTTGGTTGTTCCATGTTGGACAAGTGGCGCCTAGCTATTACATGTTGGGCAAGTGGCGCCTAGCTGATGCATGTTGGACAAGTGGCGCTTAATTGATGCATGCTGGACAAGTGGCACCTTGTTGATGCATGCTGGACAAGTGGCACATGGCTGATGCATGCTGGACAAGTTGCGACTAGCTGTAGTTTCCCATGACTCCAATAATGACTCTTCATAAATGATGTGCAATTTCCTACGAGAATTAATGACTCTTCATAAATGTTGTGCAATTTTCCATGAATTCCATTAATGACTCCATAAATGCTGTGCAATTTTCCCATGAGCTCCATTAATGACTCTTCATAAATGCTCTATTAACCTCTACTAAGCTTTAAATGCTTGAGTACTATTGGATGATGGTGGGCGGCACACTAGGCTAGGGTATGGAGAACAAAAATCTGAAAAGTGTCTTCGAAAAGAATCCTCTTGCCAAATGACATGGGTCCTTAAATATCTGAAATCCTCTTCATCTTCCTCAAAATTGCTTTCCTAGGAAACCTAAGAACACTTTGCATGTATGCCAAGTGTCCATTTGTTGCTAGGGTTAGGGATTTTCGGAATCCCCTTTGTCCTAATTTCAAAACCCTAAACGCCCTTTGGTGTGTTCCTCATGTGGTCTATAGGTTCAATGAACCTTTAAGGGCGTGTAGGCCTTTATGGAAAAAATCCTAATGTGTCTCCTCAATGCTAGAGCCTTCTTGTTCCTAGGCATGTGCATGGTTGCCATTTGGCATAGGCGTGTGTGTGTGTTTGCCCTAGCAGCCCATTTCTCTTGTCCTCTTCCCACAAAGATTCTTCTAGGAGCCTTGAGAGATGTGCGTGCCTTTGCCCTAATAATTGCCGGGGTGCAAGCGCAGAGCATCGACTTATATGGTTTCTGTGACATGTTAGCAATGAGGGAATAATAGAACATTTTCATTGAAAGCTTTGGCTTACATGAATCGATGGGAATACCTCTCTTTTAAGGGATTTTTAGACAAAATACTTCCTGAGATGTTCCGCATTCCATGGGCGTGGCAGCTCCTTTCCCTCTGCGTCCCTAATCCAGTAGGTTCCGGGTCAATGGTAGGTCGTAACCACGTATGGTCCTTCCCGCCGTGGCCTAAGCTTCCTTTCTTCTTGGGATGTCACTCTCATTTCCCTTAGCACCAGATCCTCTTTTTTGAAGGATTGGGGTATGGCTTTTCGGTTGAAGTATTATTTTGTTTTCCTTTTGCTAGCTGCTATTCTTATCTTGACCTCCTCTCTCCTCTCTTCCACCAGGTCTAGATTTGCACACAGACCTTCATCATTTGTTCTTTCGTCAAAGCGCTGGACTCGAAACCTTGACATTCCTATCTAAACTGGAATGACCGCCTCACTCCCATATACTAACGTAAAGGGATTTTTCCTAGTAGGGATTTAACCGTGGTACGGTACGCCCATAGGATCCCGGGGAGCTCTTCCCCCCATACTTCCTTTCTAGTTCTCAACCTCTTTTCCAGGATTCCTACCAGGGTCATGTTGGTCACCTCAACTTGTCCGTTGGCTTGCAGGTGTCCCGAGGACGAATACATGGCCTTTATGCCCAGCTCATTGCACAAGCTTTTGTAATGGTTGGAGTCGAACTGTCTCTTGTTGTTTGCAATGATGATTTGGGGTATGCTTTACTGGCACACCACGACCTTCCACAAGAATAGAGTTACACTGGCGGCAGCTATTGTCGCGAAGGGCTCTGGCTCCACCCACTTAGTAAAGTAGTTCACAGCTACCAGGATGAATTTTGCGCCTCCCTTTCCCGGCGGCATCGATCCAACTATATCTAGTCCACACCATGTGAACAAAAAGGGGGAAGTGATAGATGTTAGCTCCTCGGGCATGCAATGTGGAATTGGGTGGTGTATTTGGCACTTCTCGCACTTCTAGACAAATGCCTTCGCATCCATGAGGGCTCGGGGCAAATGGTAACTAGCCCTCAGTGCCTTTCCTGCTAGGGTCTTTTCGCTCGAGTGATTTCCACATACCCTTTCAAATATTTATGCCATGACCTACTAGGCCTCTTTTGGGGAGATGCACCTAAAGAGGAGGGAAGAGAAACCTTGTTTGTACAACTTCTTGTCCGCAAGGACAAATCAGGCTACCCTATTCTTTACTCTCATTACCTCCTCCTTTTGCTTCGACAAGTCTCTGTTGGTTAAAAATTGGCTTATCTCGCAAGCCCACTCAGGTATGGTATCCCCTATTTTCGAGATCTAGATTCCCACGGCCGGGACCCTTACTACCCTGGTGACTGGAGCCGACAGTAACTCAATGTCGTCCATGCCTAATGTAGCTCGCGCTAGCTGGTCTACCTTCTAGTTATCCTTACGGAGAATTCTTTCGATGGTGAAGTTCCGGAAGCGGTTGCGTTCTTCCCATACCCGTTAAATAGAGCTAGAGTCTTTTGCTCTTCACCACGTACTTCACTTTAACATGGTTCACTACTATCTCAGACTTCGCCTTTACCTTCACATTCGTTGCGCCCAGAGCCCTTATGATGGAGAGGACTGCCAGCAAGGCCTCGTATTCTGCGTCATTGTTGGTAGTTTTGAACTCGAGCCTTTTAGAGTAGTAGGTCTCTTGCCTTTATCGGGAACCACGTACACCCTCACTCCCCTGCCTTTTTGGCATCACGAGCCGTCGACGTAGACATGCCACAGGTTGCCCTATGGCAAGGTGGGCACATATTCAGAGGCTCTAGTCATCTTAGAAACAAAGTCTGCAAGGGCTTGCCCTTTGATGATTGTTCAGGGAACGTAGTCGATGTCAAACTTGCTCAGCTCGATCAACCAATTCACTAGGCGTCCGGACGTTAAAGAATCTTCTTCAATGGCGCTTCTACCAGGACCTTTATCGGATGTGCTTGGAAGTAAGACCTTAGTCGGCGGGCAATTGTTACTAGTGCGAATGCTAACAACTCATCAGTGGGTATCTCGGCTATGCTCCTCTTAGTGCCCTGTCAATGTAGTAACCAGGCCTCTAGGCTTCATCCTCCTACTGGACGAACACTGTTGAGACAACGATGGCCGTGACAGATAGGTATAGGGACAAGGTTTCCCTCGATGTCATTTGGCTTAGGAGGGGCATGTTATTGAGATATTCCTTGAGTTGGGTAAATGCCTTTTCGCAATCATCATTCCACTCATGAACTTTTCGCAACACACAAAAGAATGATAAGCACTTGTCAGTCGATTTGGAGACAAATCAATTGAGCGCTGTAATTCTCGTTTTAAGTCTCTGTACTTCGTTGATGGTCTGAGGGGATTTCATGTTGATTACGGCTTGAATCTTCTCTGAATTGGCTTCAATGCCTCTTTCTGAGACCATGAACCCGATGAACTTTCCCGACCGTATCACAAAAGCGCACTTCGCAAGGTTGAAATTCATCCCGTACTTCCGGAGGAATGCAAAAGCCTCCTGTAAATCTCTGATATGCCCTTTAAGCTTTTGAAGAGAAGGTCGTCAGCGTATACTTCTATGTTGTGGTCGATTTGATATTTGAACACCCGGTTTACTAGTCTTTGGTAGGTGGCCCCAATATTTTTGAGGCCGAAGGGCATCACTCGGTAAGAGTACATGCCTTGGTCCATAGTGAAAGCGATATTTTCTTCATCTTCAGGGCTCATCTGGATCTGATTGTATCTGGAGTAGGCGTCCAGAAAATTCAATATTTTGTGCCCAGCTGTCGAGTCGAAGATTAGGTCTATGTGTGGTAAAGGAAGTGTCTTTTGGACAAATCTTGTTCAAGTCGGTGAAGTCGACGCACATCCTCCACTTGTCGCTTGACTTTCATACCAGGATCATGTTGGAAAGCCATTTTGGGTAATGGGCTTCCTAGATGAACCTCGCGGCGAGTAGCCCATCTACCTCCTCCGCTACCGTTGCATATTTCTCCATATTGAAACTTCACCTTTTTTGCTTGACCTTCATGGCATTAGGATTCACGCTCAAGTAGTGTTTGATCACGTTCCTGACGATCCCGGGCATGTCTGGGTGGCTCCAGGTGAACACATCTTGATGCCCGGTGAGGAGCCTTATTAACTGTGATCTCATCTCACAGTTCATCTTCGTTCTTATCCTCGCTCGCCTTTCCAAAAGCGTGGCGTCTAGTGATACCAGTTCGAGAGATTCATCGGCCTCTCCTTGTTTTAGGTTTCGCTCATCTCGAGTCCTTATCAATAAGCTCAAGGGGTGGAGGTAGCACTTGCGAGGTGGCCTGAGATGGTTTTGCCGTGCGCGTTTCCACTTTGACATTCTCTAGCTTCTCTACTTTTGAAGTTGGCCTTGCTATTTGTTCCTCTGTCTCTGCGGGTACTCCTCCTCGGTCGGTCGGAACAACTTCCTCTATGTGGGCCATTCGAGAGCGGGTCGTAGGTGGCACACGAAAGGCACGCTAATGCTGTTAGATCGAAATAATTATCTAATTCCACAGACAGTGCCAACTGTTAAGGTGTGTTTTGTAACCACCAGCTTCGAACACCGTCAAACATCTGCAAAAGGAAAGAAGAATGGTGGTCAGGTGTGTTTGTAACACCTCCGATATCCAAGTTAGAAAAGTATCTCAAGAAAAGATAAGAGAGAAAGAGCTAAGAGTTTGATGATAGTGATTAACCTTTTTCTCTTAATAGTTTTATGCTACTTATACCCCTCACGTTGGGGTCATGTCCGCTCAAATTGTCATACTGCAGCATTTAATGCTGCAGTTCCTTGCTAGTAACAGGATCTTCCGCCTGGATTTCATATTTGCACTCCATACTGGCAAATTTAATGCAGTGTGACCTTTTGCTTGTTATTCAGGCAAGAAAGCGCATTGGTTTCCCTGCGATTATGGGCTGAACTTGGTACACCTGGCCCCCAGGCATTAAGCACTGAGAACATAGGCCCGCCCAATGAAGAGGGGGGAAATATTCCCTTCCCAATATATTAACGTATGCCTAAAAGAAATGATCGATGTATGTTTGTTTTTTTAAAAGGACAAAAAAAAGATCTATCACTTCTTTCGATCATAACCATGGTCGCAATAACACCACCCATATTTTAAATAAAGACCAAATACAATATTTGATGTTTTGATCAATTTTCTTTATATTTTATAAAAAATTTTATTTTACGAAATCTATGTGAATGCTCGAAATTATGGACTAGACCATGTCAGTTACAAAAATGTACTAGGAAACTACTAATGTTTGTAATTGGTAGGATGTAAATTTAAACTGAAAAACCGGTAAACCGGTCCAGATCGGACCGAACCGGACCTGTTGGTCCAGTTTTGAATCGGTTCGGTGGGGTCCGGAACCAGTTCCTATTTTATGAAAATCGACTGGATCCGGTCCGGTTTCGGTTCCGTAGTTTCCGGGATCGAACCGGACCGGTTGGAAAAAATATATATATAAAAATTAATTTTATATATTATACAAAATATTTATATATATAATATATAATTATATATTAAATTTTTATATATAATATATATAATTATATATCATATATGAAATAATTTCATATTATAATTTATAAATTATAACATAAAATGTTAATCTTAAATACGAATATTTATAATTTGTTTGATCATATGTTTTTAATATAATTATATATAAGATAATGTTGTTATAATTTATCAAATAAAAGTTTAATCTTAAAGATGAAAATTTAATTGATCATATGCTTTAAACATAATATATATTAAATTATTAATAACATTTTATCATAAGAAATAACACTTTATTTTATTTTTTTTACATTTAAAAAAAATCAAAAAATCGGACCGGACCGGACCGGAAACTAGTAAAATTGGAGATACCGGTTTAGAGGGTAATCGGTTTTGAAAAATGTAAAACCGGTACATACCGGTTCGGTCATAGATTTTGTCCAAAACTGGACCAAACCGGACCGGTTACACCCTTAGTAATTGGCTTGTTATTTAAGTCAACTTTGTATGTCCTCCTTTAATGAATGGAATGAAATCCGTTGTTATAAAAAAAAAAGGAATAAAATTAGTTTGAACTTTTGCTACCAGTGTTTTTAATCTCGTATCGTATCGGCCGATACGACCGGTATTTGCCTTACCGGCCACTAGGCCGGTACAAGTATCATATATATTTCGTACCGGTCCAAATTTAGACCGGTACCGGCCGTATCGACCTGTATTTCGGTCTGTACCGACGATATTTTGGCCTGTAATTTTTTTTTTCATTTTTTCAAATTATAAACTTATTTTTTGACCTCCAATTCAAATTAGGCTATTTATAATTTATATATATATATATGTATTTATATATAATTTATTCCTATATAGACTATTATTTTATATATATATAATTTATTCATATATCAACTATTCCAAAGAAATTAAATTGATAACAAAATATTTCATTTCAATACCTTTACCAATACCGCGTACAATACGGTATTCAGAACAATGTTTGCTACACTTTCCAAATTTGAAATTTTGGATGGCAAACTTATGATAATCTCTCTATTATCGCACATAAGGAATTTTCTTTCGAAAAGATTTCAGACCCGTCGTGAGAAAGGGATTTGGCACATGCGAGCTGGCTGTAAATCTGGTATGCTCAGCTATTGCGAGTGAAGCGCAAGGAATCCTGCTGGTTCGTGGGGAATGGCGCGGGGCTCTTCATCATCATCGAAAAAGGAGGTGCGTGAGAGTAGTAGGCAGCTCGGTCCAGTTGTGACAGAGCGCAAGAGGCTCAAGAGACTGGCATTTGCTAACAACATACTCTCCGAGACTCCGGCCGAGGTCCACCAGCAGCTGAGCCCTTCAAAGGCCGTCATCAAACACCATGGCAAGGACATTCTCAAGAAGTCCCAGAGGAAGAACAGGTTCCTGTTCTCCTTCCCGGGCCTTCTCGCTCCTGTCTCAGGTGGTAAGATAG
This sequence comes from Juglans cinerea, assembly GCA_961763995.1. Taxonomy (NCBI): domain Eukaryota; kingdom Viridiplantae; phylum Streptophyta; class Magnoliopsida; order Fagales; family Juglandaceae; genus Juglans; species Juglans cinerea. Next base: position 12,892,429 of record CAUIVZ010000016.1, read on the forward strand.
GCGAGCTCAAGGATTTGGGTACCAAGAACCCCGTTCTCTACCTCGATTTCCCTCAGGTTTCATGCTCTCTTTCTTCCTTTATCTGCTTGCCGATAAATTTTGCAGGAGAGAAGAATCTTCTTTTTTATTTTGGGGGGGGTTTTTTTTGGGGGGGGGGGGGGGGGGGAGGCCGTTGTGTTTTGCTTCTTTTTAGTATTTGCAAGATTACTTAAGAAGCGTTGAGATTTTTTTTTATCGAAGCAAGCGAGATTCTATATTTCAATTGAACTGAAAATTGATGGGCATAATTAACAAGATATTGGGTTGAGAATATGTTTTTTTTACTGTTTTTTAATGTTTTTTTAATAGGTAAACTAGCTATGTTTAGTTCTGAGAACATGTAGTAAAAGGTGAGAAATCAGAGCAATTGGGTTGCTGGCTATCACTAGCTATTTAATGTCCCCTCTTTGTACTTAGTCTATGTATCAAGAAAATGAAGATGGATTATCAGATTAATAAAAAATTATAATATCAGAACATTTATTATGTTAGGCGATATAATGGAGAGGTTCATGATCCGTATTGCAAATGTAGCTTGCCTTTTCTTTGCAACTAGTTGGAGGGTTTTGGTTGATAAGAAGATGAAGAAGAAAATGCAAAAAAGCAACCTGGAAGTTTCGGTTGATAAACTCAAATAGGTGTGGTTTCTAAGATTTTTCATGTCTTTTTGCCTATCTCTATATCAATAAAATTTCTTCTTATAAAAAGAAAGAGATTTTTCATGTCTTTTTTTTACTCTTGTCCTACAAGTCTGCTTACAAAAATTCCAATCATTTCTCTCTTTCTTTCTTTATGATTTTTCTGTTAAAGGTGGTTTATTGTTCTCATTGGTAGAATTTGCACACATGGTGCCAAGTTGTCAACAGTAAATGCTATATCTACATGATATATACTTATTTTTTGTGTGCCAATTCAGGGTCGAATGAAGTTTTTTGGGACTATTGTATATCCGACAAACAGATATTTGTCATTGCAATTCCCAAGAGGCGGGAAGAATGTGATGTGCGAGGATGTCTTTGATAATATGGTTAGTCCTATCGGTTTTGCTCAAATATCTTGAGTTACAATGATTTTTGTTGGCATTGATTGTTATGGTGTTGTTTTCAACTCTATGGGATTATTTTCTTTCTTCTTTGCATGCCTTTGATACACCCAGTCTCTTTAGGACCTTAAGATACTTGTCCTACATGGTTGCAGTGACCAATAAGAAGGAGCACGAATTAATGTCTGACAACGTTGAGGCACTTATAAAAGATAAAGTCTGAAAGTAATAGGGCAAAAAATGGATTGACTAGAATTGAGAATGGTGCTATTCTTATAGATATACTTTAGATAATTTTATTTTTTTTCACAAGTAAATCAGGTAATTTTAACTTTTTAATCGGTGAGGAAAACCATTGTGTGTTTATTTATTTTTATTATGGAAGATTACAATGCTAAGGATGACATGCAATTGACAATTTTTTTTGATAAATTTAAGCTGTTTGAAGTTCAATATTTTCATTCTTTAAGCAGGATGTCACTAGAGTTCCATTTAACTTGAGCTTGGCCAAAAGCGATAGTATAAAATTCTCCAAAATTACACGCAAAGTTGTGATTTTATGGATTAGAAAGTGGTGAAGAAGTTAGAGTTTTTTTGATCGGTAGAGAAGTGAAGAGTTTTAATGGAGATATTTTGTTTTTTTTTTTGGGGGGGGGGGGGGGGAGTAGAATAAGGAAACCATCGCTCACCCGTTGCTTCACCTATGAAGTGGCTAGGGTCTTGTCAGTATCAATCTTCCAAGTTCCAACTTCTTGGGATAGAATGGATGATGCCATTTTTAGTGGTTGAGCTAATGGCAGCTAGGTGAGGTATGCTGGGTGGAGTCACGAGCATAGATGTTGGAACGATGGTGCCTTTGTACTGGATGTGGAGGATTTGGAAGGAGTGTGAGCCCAAAACTTCATGGATTGCAAAAGAACTTTGCTAGAGTTGAGAACTTTCATGCTTAGATCCTTGTATAAGTGGACTACAGTCCATAACAAGTCCTGTTTTGAATCCTTTACAGAGTTTACTAATTCTTGCTCTCTAACATTCCTTATATTCGGTGTTCCCCTTTGTATGCCCCTCGTGTACTTGGCCTGTGCCCATAGCAACTTATCAATAATATATGCCAAACATACTCAAACCGTGAACCTTAACACCAAACTAACAACTTCCAACCTTCAAACTTTGAATAAAAATAACCAACATACTTCCAACAAACTCAAGACTCAAAGCATCATAAAAATAAAAGAGGTTGAAGTTAGAAAAATAATACTTACAAGCTTGAATGTCCAAACGAACTAAGCACCAAAACTCTCTGTCAATACCTCACTTTCAGTTTGCTCTCAAGGAAGGAAAATGAAAAGCTCAAGTGTGAGGGAAAATGAAGAGAGGCGTGAGGCTAAAGGGGAAGAGGTGAGGGCTGACTTTGAGTGACAAGTGATGGAATGGTTGCTTGTGAAAATGGTGGAGTTGATCGGCTGAAATGGGCTTGCCGAGTGAGAGTGTGCGAGTGAGGTGAGGTTGAGTGTTTGACTTGTAATTTTAAGTACCCTATTGGGCTGACCAAAAGCTACAAAATCAGTCAAGGGAGTGGTCATTCCATGGGAGGAGGTTGCTTGTGTGAAGAGCCAAGGGGGTGGGGGGTCATTTGGCTGGAACCTTTTCCTCCAATTTGATTGGGCTCATTTGGGGTTTGGTTAGGGTTTCACTTAGGGTTTCAAGTTCAAACCCAATTGGGTTGATCAAAGGAGGGTACCTTGGTGTAAAGGGAGTGGTCGAGGGTGTAAGAGAAAGTATAAGAGGTGATGGTTGCTTGTAGGATGAGTTTAAACTAAGAGAGAAGCTTGCATGGTCAAAATCGAGTAGCATCCATTTAGGGTTTGGGGTTTCGGTTCCCTCACAAGGATTTGGGGTTTCCAAACCCTCTTTGGTAGCTGACCATGGTTGTACTTTGGTAGTTGGAATAGTGTGATGGGTGTAAGGCCTCGTTTGGATTGTGAGATGAGATGGGATGATATGTGAATAGTAGTGAAATAGTTTGTGAATAGTAGTGAAATGTTTTAGTTAATATGTTTTATGGGATTTTGGAAAAAGAGAGAAAAAGTTGAACAAAAATATTATAAATTTAAAATATTATATAATATAATTTTTGTTTTGGGATTTGAAAAAGCTGAATTATTTTTTGTATTTTGTTTGAAAGTTTGGGAAAGTTGTAATGATTAGGTGATAATTAGATGAAAAAATTGAACATTTAAAATTGAAAAGTGTTTGTGTTTGTGGTGTTTGGATATTGAGATGTGATGAGGATGAGATGAGATGACTTGGGAGGACTTCATTATCCAAACCAGGCCTAAGAGAGCATGTAGGTTGATTTTTACTCCATCCACCTTACACATTTGTACTACACTTGACAAGTGTAAAGTGTGCTCCAAATGGAGGGTTGTGATGGTGCCAAGTGTCCAATGAGATTCCCTAGTGATCCTAGCTGATTTGGACATCCTATATGGCGATGTGATGGCTGTTTGGTGACGTGGCGTGCTAGGTGCCACGTGGCGCTCTCCAGTTGGCCTATTTTTCACCCGAAAAAACTCAACTTATTGTTGCACCATAAAATCCCAAAAATTCATACAAGTCTAATGGTGCAATCCGTTTCGCCTAATTATGATCCTAAGTTCCTCAAAAAAATCAAGAAGGCAATCCATCCCCGTAGCGGATCATAATTTGACTATGTTAACGGACTAAAACCTAATCAATCGTTCGATGCATGAAATACTCCTTGATTTTCATGGCGTTCCTAAAGTCCAAAGAAATTACTTCTATCGAATTTCTTTTGGGGTGTTACATGCACCGTGGATGAGGGTGCTTTGTTTGCTGCATCTGTGTGAAAGTTTGTGGACTGGGTGCTGGATGTGTGTAGTGGCTGTTGGGGCCGCCGTGAGAGGTTGCCTCCTGTTGCTTTCATTGCACAAGGGAGGGCCTGCAGCACACAGAGAGAGAGAGAGAGAGGACCTGCAGCAGCAAGTGGCTGACGTGAGGCAGCAACAAGCCAATTGTGGTTGTTGATTTGGTTTGCAGGTGCAGTAGCCCTAGGGAAGAAGGAATATATATACATATATATATATATATATATATATATATATAGCGGTTTGCATGCAGATGGTTTATGCTTGGGTTGGATCTCACATTTGTGTCAAACTTCATGGGTTTTGGGTCTAATTTATAGGCTTAACACATGGGTTCTAGGGTATTTCCTTGGGTAGTTGATCTAGTCATGGGCTTGTTCGTGGACTTTCAAAGGCCGCCTTGGGGCCTTGGGCTTAATAAACAAATTGGACCATTTAATGGTCCTAACCCAATTCTTGGGCTTCCCTATATTTTTTTAGACCAAGTTATATTCAACTTGGAAAAGCACTTGGAAAAGGATTTGGAGGGTGAAGGTACCTACTAAGGTAGTGTTTTTCAGTTGGGTGGTTGCTCTAGGGAAAGGATTGACAACGGATAACCTTAGAAAACGTGATTTGTGTATATCTGATTGGTGTCTCATGTGCAAGAAGCATGGTGAATCTATCACCTTTTTTTACATTGTGAGGTGGCAAAGTATTTGTGGAATGAGGTTATTGGTCGGACAGGTTTATACATCACCTAAGGAAGTTGTGGATTATCTTGCATGTTGGCGTGGTTTTGAGGCAAGGAAATGTGTATAGCTGCCAGATGGAGAATGATTCCTTTGTGTTTAATGTGGTGTCCATGGCTAGAAAGGAATGAAAGATGTTTTGAAGACAGAGCGTGCTTTTGAAGATCTTTAGAATTTTTTCTTTTCTACTTTGAGTTTGTGGGCTAAGATCTTTGTTAGGAATGATGATAATGTACTGAATCTGTTTCTGTTTTCTAGAGCGTAGTAGGTATTTTCTTTGTATACATCCTGTGTTCTTGTGCTGTGCCTATTCTTGGTAATAAAATTTCTTATTAATTATCAAAAAAATAATAATAAATTCTAATGGGCTGGGTTTGAGTCCAAAGTAATCGCCATGCAAGAAAGCATTCTTGACATCGATCTGACGTAATTGCCAAGATTTAGAAGTAGCAAGGGCAAGTAACAAGCGAACAGTAGTCATCTTGGCCATAACTGTTGCTATGTTTTTTTTCTCTCTCCTAGAAATTTTCTCTCCGTACACATGCACACTTTTTCTCCTCGTTTGCTTCCTGGAACGTTTTTTTCTTCATCAATGTTGCGTAGTTGAATTTTTCTGAAGTGGTGATGGTTATGATGGGTCGTTTTATAGAAGTAGTTATTGAATCCAAGTGCTTTATTTTGGAAAAATGTGGAGGTGGTGGTTTGAGAGTCACTGAGCGAAGTTGGAAAACAGACTATTCGGTGTTGTTGGGGTTTTCTTCAATTCAGTGGCTTGGGAAGGTGTTAGAGGAGAGCCTAAGGCTACATTTGGGTAGCGAAGATATCTCAACACTTTCCAAGTATTTTTGTACCGATGAAAATACTCCACATGCCAAACATAGTGAACCATCTTCGTACCAAGATCTCTCCAAAATCTCTCCACTATAATATTTATTACTATTATATATAAATAAAATCATCATTAAAAAAAAATAATCATTGATGAGACCCACACCTTTTTCAATTATCTATCCAAAAGTCAACAACTCAACATACTTCATACATCCAAACAACTCAAAATACTCTCAATGGGACCTACAAACCCACTTCAAACTCTACTCATAACTATTCACAAACATTCTATTATATTTATCACTATTAAATATAAATAAAAAATAAAATCACTATAATATTTATCACTATTATATATAAATAAAAAATAAAATTATCATTAAAAAAAAATCAATCATTAATGGGACCCACACCTTTTTCAATTATCTATCCAAAAGTCAACAACTGAACATACTTCATACATCCAAACAACTCAAAATACTCTCAATGGTACCCACAAATCCACTTCAATCTCTACTCATAACTATTCACAAACATTCTCAACACTTCTCAAGTATTCTCACTACCCAAACGTAGTCTAAGCAGGGGGAAAAATGAGGTATACTCGGCAACACGAGATGGCTTTTGTAGTATTATTGCCAACGATGTGCAAATAGGAGAGGGAGATATCTGTAGATTTCAGAGTATAACCAGGGGGGGAGGAGGAATGTTTTATGTATTCCAGAAGGTGAGAATGGATGGGGTTGGAGGAAGATGAGGGAGGCGCTGTTAGAACAAGGGAAAGAGGACACTAAAGCCGGTGGTTTGCCTGGAGGAGGTCAACCGTGTGATGGAAGAGGGAGACCGAAGCACCATGCGCGGTCGCATAAGGAGGTCCTCTCTTCGTCGCTACCGAAAACTGGGAAGGAGAAGGTGGGTGGTGCGAAGGTCTCTGACAGGGGCCAGGGGCTATGGCTTCATGATGGTGTGTTGAGCCATACCCATGGCAGGGCCTTTGTGGCATGTCAGGATACATGGGAGGTGCAACGGAAGCTGCTGGAAATGCAGGGGCAATTGCGTGCCTTGCAGAGGGATATGGCTGCAATAGTAGCCTTTGTCGGTTCATTTAAGGAAAATGAAGCAGAGGTTAAGTTAAAAGGCCATGAAATGGGAAGTGGGCCGAGTAAAGTCCATAAAGGGGCCCAACAGAAAAATAAAAGGGGAAAGGGCTGGAATGTTTGGCGTCGGTTGGGTGGGCTGACCCGGCCCAATGAAAAGGACCCGTTTGGTGGGGCTGGGCCGTCTCAACCCAAGGCCCAAAGCTGCGGGTCAGGATCTGGGGAAGCCCAGCCCAAGATCCTTAAACCCGAGCCCAAGGCTGTCGAGAACCCGTGCCCTAGCCCGATTCTCTCCACCGAGACCTTCACAGCCTTGGATTCGTGCCGGACAGCTTTCTGACGGCGAGGGGTCAAGCGGCGGGGACACAGACTTTGCCGACGGAGTCAGTGGGGGTCGCCGGTGAGGTTTCGCCGGAGTTCTGCGCGCAACAGGCTCTGGTAGGCTTCAAATCTGGGGTTTCTTTGTCAATGGAGATCCAGAGTTCACCGACGAGTGGTGGTGGGGTGTTTTTGGCCCCGGCGACAGTGTCTGTGAAACCTGTTGAGGAGTTCGAGTTGGCTAAGGTTGAGGATGACTCGGATGATTTTATGCATTCCGTGGAAGACGAACTATTCATCCCTAAGGCTTGCGGGTTGGAGGAGTTTTCGGTGGGGAGTGAGTTTCAGAAGTTCCAAAACAACAAGATGGGGAATCCTATCCCATTAAACTACTATTTCCCAGATCAAGCCTCAGATTGGGTTATACATAAAGCAAAAGAAATTCAACATGTTGTGGGAATTGAATGTGATGGGTATGAGGAGCAGTTTATAGCCTTGTTAACTGCTATGGAAGCTGGACACCACCAAAAAAAGAGGGGGGACTCAAAGAAAAGTCGGGAATTAAAAAGATTGATGTGGTCGATGAACTCGGAAGGTAGTTCCAGCAGGAATAAGGCAAAAGGGAAGGGGCTGAATGTTCTCCAATGAAACCCAAGATTGTATCTTGGAATGTCCGAGGTCTAAACGAGGTAGATAAGCGTCTTCGGATTCGACGTCTACTCCGTGAGTGGAAAGCGGATATTGTATGTTTACAGGAGACGAAGCTGAAGATGATCAGTAGGAGGATTATTCGAAGTTTATGGAGCAATATTTATGTAGACTGGGTATATTTGGCCTCTTCAGGGGCTTTGGGAGGAGTTGTGGTGATGTGGGATAGGCGGGTGGTAGTGAAAGTGGAGGAGTACATAGGGAGATATATGGTAGCATGTTCTTTTAAGTGTGTGTCAGATGATTTCTTGTGGGCATTTGCAGGTGTGTATGGGCCTAACCTAGACGTCAATAGAAGATTATTGTGGGATGAGCTTGCAGGGGTACAGAGTTGGTGGGAGCTCCCTTGGTGTATTGGGGAGGATTTCAATGTGGTTCGTTTCCAGAGTGAAAGTTTTGGAAGCAGAAGATTGAGGCCTGCAAGCTTGGAGTTTTCAGAGTGTATCTTTGATTTGAACTTGATAGACCTTCCTCTAGCGGGGGGTCCAGCCACATGGTCAAATAATCAGACTTGGTCCTGCTTGGATCGTTTTTTAATTTCACTTGAGTTTGAAAGCCATTTTCCGGATGTATGGCAAAAGCGTTTGGTACGTATAGCCTCGGATCATTGGCCTATTTTGCTCGATTGTGGAGGTATTCGTAGCGGTAGAAGGTATTTTAAGTTTGAAAACATGTGGTTGAAGTCAGAAGGTTTTGTGGAAAGGGTTAAACAATGGTGGACTTCGTATCATTTTGAAGGTACACCCAGTTTCATTTTTGCAAATAAACTGAAAGCCTTAAAAAGGGACTTAAGGGAGTGGAATAAACAGTCTTTTGGTAATGTGGAGGAGAACAAAAATACCAAGTGGATGGAAATTCAGGATTTAGAAAGACTGCAAGAAGGGAGACCACTTAATGAGGAGCAAGCACAGAAAACTTTGCTGGTTGCAGATCTTGAGAGGATAATCCTACAGGAAGAAATGTCATGGCGTCAAAAATCAAGAGCCCTTTGGTTGAAGGAAGGGGATCGGAGTACGAAGTTCTTCCATAGAATAGCAAACTCTCATAGAAGAAATAACAACATTGAAGTGCTGAGAATTGAGGGGGCCGAGAGTAGAGAAGAAGAAGTTATTCTAGACCACGCGGTCGTTTTCTTTGAAAAGCTTCTCACTGAGCAGGTGGGTTGGAGGCCTACTTTAGATGGATTGGCTTTTGACACTATTGAACCAGGGGATGTTACCAGGATGGAGAGGGCTTTTGACGAGGAAGAGGTTTTTGATGTAGTAAGAAATATGGCAAAAGATAAGGCTCCCGGACCAGATGGTTTCTCTATGGGTTTCTTCCAAGAATGATGGGAGGTGATTAAAGAGGATCTTTTGAAGGTATTTCAAGAGTTCTTCTCGGTAAGAAAATTTGAGAAAAGTCTCAACACTACTTTTCTTGCATTGATCCTTAAAAAGGTAGGGGCCATTGAGATCACAGATTTTCGGCCCATTAGTTTAGTGAATGGTGCTTATAAGATCATTGCAAAAGTGCTTGCCAATTGATTAAGTGGGGTATTGGGGAAAATTGTTACTAAACCGCAGAATGCTTTTGTTAAGGGGAGACAGATCCTTGATGCGGCTCTAATAGCCAATGAATGCTTCAACAGTAGATTGAAGGCTGGCAACTCAGGGAGTATGTGTAAGCTAGATATGGAAAAGGCATATGATCATGTTAATTGGGATTTCCTTCTTTATTTACTGGGTAGGTGTGGAGAGAGGTGGAGGTCTTGGATTAGATGGTGTATATCTACGGTACGGTTCTTGGTGTTGATCAATGGCAGTCCAGCAGCTTTCTTCCCAAGCTCTTATGGTTTGAGACAAGGGGATCCATTATCTCCTTTACTTTTTGTTATTGTTATGGAGGTACTAAGTAGGATGATTTCAGCTTTAGTGACTAATGGTTTTGTCAGTGGTTTCCAGAATGGATCGCCGAGTAGGGGTAATACAACTATTTCTCATTTGCTGTTTGCAGATGACACGCTCATCATGTGTGAGGCTGATCAAGCTCAGTTGAGGGCTGTGAAGGCGCTGCTGCTGTGTTTTGAAGCAGTGTCTAGTTTAAAAGTGAATTATGATAAATCCGAGTTGGTACCGATTGGAGAAGTTCAGGATATAAGGGAGTTGGCTGGCATACTGGGTTGTAAGATAGCGTCTCTTCCTATGACTTATCTGGGATTGCCGCTGGGTATAGCACCGAGGGCACGCTCGATTTGGGATACAGTGATTGAAAAAGTAGAGAGGAGACTAGCAGGGTGGAAGATAATGTATTTGTCGAAAGGGGGCCCGACTACATTAATCAAAAGTACACTTTCTAACCTACCCACCTACTTTCTATCATTATTCCCTTTACCGGCAAGTGTGACGGGTCGACTTGAGAAGTTACAGAGAGATTTTATGTGGGGGGGCTTAGGAGACGAGTTTAAATTCCACTTAGTCAAGTGGGAGATGGTATGCCATCCTATCTCCAATGGTGGTTTGGGTGTTAGAAATTTGAGGTTGTTTAACCGGGCATTATTTGGCAAATGGTTGTGGCGATATACCAAGGAACCAGAGGCCTTATGGAAGACTGTGATCGAGAACAAATATGGTGATTTAGGAGAGGGGTGGTGTACTAGAGAAGTTAGAGGAGCTTCTGGAATGGGGCTATGGAAACATATTAGAAGAGGATGGGAGGTCTTTCGTCGTTACACTAGATTGCAATTGGGGACAGGTTCCAAGATCAAATTTTGGAAGGATGCTTGGTGTAGTAACAGTGTTCTACAAGATCTGTTTCCTTCTCTTTTCTTGATTGCAAGTGCCAAAGATGCCACAGTGGCGGAGGTTATGGAAGTCTCAGGTAGGAATAGTCATTGGAATATCAATTTCAACCGAGTGGCACAGGATTGGGAGATAGAGAGTTTTGTAGATTTTTATAGTCTCTTGTACTCTGTTCATCCAAATATCCAGCATGAAGATGAGTTGTGTTGGAGTCCTGCAGGGAAAGGGGTGTTCTCTGTTCGTTCCTTCTATAAGGTCCTCACATAAGTTTCAGAGATACAGTTTCCCTGGAGAAGGCTTTGGCGTCACAAGGCTCCTCCCAAAGCCTCTTTCTATGTGTGGGCAGCGTCTTTGGGCAAGATTCTCACCACGGATAATCTAAGAAAGAGGAGGATAATCATTGCAGATTGGTGTTGTATGTGTAAAAGCGGGGATGAGTCGGTGAATCATTTACTTTTACACTGCGAGATAGCCATGACTCTTTGGGACGAGGTGTTTAAAAGAATGGATTTAGCATGGGTTATGCTGGAAACCGTTTTGGATGTATTGGCTTGCTGGACCTCAATTCGAGGGGAGAGACAGATCAAAGCAATTTGGAAGATGATCCCTATCTGTATTATGTGGTGCTTATGACAGGAGCGCAATGAGAGGACTTTTGAAGATAGAGAGATCTTTGGAAAAAACTTGTCCAATAGATACTTTTGGGCTCTTAAATAATTTATTGGGCCTAATACCAATTAAAATAGGGCCCACTTGCTCCCTAAATATTCAATGGGCTTTAATCCAATTGTTGGGCCCAATAAAAATCATTAACCTATCGCAATAGAATTTGGGCCCGTGGTCTATTAAAAATTACCCAATAAGTCTTAATTGGGCTTACATAAAATATTGGCCCATTAATATCATCCAAAATCATCCACTAGACCTCAATGGGCCTTAAAACCAACCTAAATAAATTATAGCTCGTCGGCTTATCCAGTATGGCCCATAAAACCTAATTTAGGCCCAATAAAATTACCCATATTCTGACTTTAGAGATATTGGACTGGGTCGTTACAGCTTGGTTTGGGTAGATTAGCAGGAGACAAAAACTAAGAACTACTTGGATTAAAGAAATTGATGACAAATACTAAGGTTTACCACCATTTGTTCAGTTCGCAAAAGAGGTTTAATTTGTTGAGGATATTGAGATTGATGGGAATCAGTTTAGAGAAGAGGGAGAGATGAAAGATGTGATTGTGTAGTTTCTTATGGGGATTGACATCCTCTGTTTGATTACTTGTAATTTGCCAGTATCCACGTGTGGGATTGTAGTTGATTGGAGGGTTGATGTAAGGGGAGAGAAGCTCGCTTTCCTTGATTATTTTGGTCCTATGAAATTGGAGCTATAAAGATTAGATATCACATACCCCTAAGTTTAGCTCAGTGTTTTAAAGTTACCGGTGAAGGTGTTGGCAGGCAGGTTAAAGAATGTAATGGAAGAATTGATTTCTGATACTCAAAATGCCTAGGGGGTTGGGGGGGGGGGGGGGGGTTAATTATGGACTTGGTCTTGATTGCTAGTGAGTGCTTGGGAGGTAGGTTAGACAGTAGAATTCCAAGAGTTACATGCAAGCTGTGTATTGAGAAAGCTTATGATCATTACAATTGGATGTCTAGTTACTTATAAAAAAAAAACAATTGGAAGTCTTGTTTATATGTTGGGTATATATTACTTATCAAAAATAAAAAAAAAATGTTGGGTATATATGGTTTTGGAGTTAAATGGTGATGTTGGGTCCAACAATGTATTACCTTGTCAGGATTGTCAGATCTAGCAGTGCATTACCTCACTTGGACTTTCTGTCCTATTAAATGGAAGGCTTCTTGATTTTTGTATGCTTAAAGGCCAATGACAGGGAGCTCCTTTGTCTTTTATTCTGTTCATTCTACTGATGTAAATTCCTGGTAGGATTTTAGTTAGGGTAGTGCAGAGGATGTATTTTAGGCTTGTTGGCAGAGGACCGACAAAAGAGTTGGTTATCTCTCATTTATTGTTTGATGTTGATACATTCTATTTGTGATGCTGAGTCTACAACTAAAGCATATTAGGTGTATTATCTTGCATGTCATGGTTGTGTCTGGTTTCAAACTAAATTAGTTGCGCTCCGTCATGAAGCAAGGGAAAAATGTTAATTTTAATTCTATTTTATTTGTTAATTTTGTTTATAATCTGATCGTGAAGTAATTGAAAGTGATTTTTTTATTACTAATTTTAATGAATTATATATAGACGAGAGAAGAAAAATTGTTATAGATGAAAGAATACAACGTGCTTGACTTTTAAAATTTAAGAAAATTTTTACCAGTCAAAAACAAATTCAAGGAACTTTCAAATTATTTTAAATTTGTAATTATTTAACATATGAACGGATGACATGGCTCAACAGGAACAGGGCTGTTGTTTTGAAAATAATATATGTTGTTGGACAATTGAGATTGGCTTAGTTGGTGATGTTGTTGGAGTTGAAGATGTGGCTGTTGAAGTTCAGCGCATACACTGAATCCAATGCTTGGGGTGACAATTTTATTTTAAGCCATACAGAATTTACTTGTATAGTATAGAATATAGTATGGCAAAATAATAATCCTTACATAACTTGCAGCTTGCAAGTAATACACTACATAATCCATGAGTTATATTCTGATATATTTGTCAGGTTAATTGAACGTGTCTGTGCATAAAAAATCTGTACCATATGTACATAATGGTTTAAGGCGATTGTTACTTTATTGTGGTTGTCAATCGGATGCGAAACCATTTGGTGGTCTCTTCCAGGGCAGCACTTTTGACAGCCCTGCATGTCTTTAATCTGAAAACATTTTACATTCTTCCCTTCCTTCTTCCTCATGTTCTTTCCTGGGTTACAAGACATTATTTGTGCCCCTTTATGATTATCCCTATGAGTGTGTTTCAAACTCCCCTTTGAACCGAGCCTCAGCAGTAACTTTTGATACTGCAGATTGTATTTTCAGAAGCTTGGTGGATTGGGAGAAAAGATGAGAACCCCGAAGAAGCTCGACTTAATTTTCCTAAAGAACTGGATGAGGTTAGTTTCCCTCAATACAAGTTGCTCACTAGTTGAAGTGCATATTTTGTATTTGTTTGAATTTCGGGGTAGTTATGTCCCTTCATGATCCATGTATTCAATGTCCATTATTTTTCAGGGACAACTCATTGAATATGACTTTAAAGGTGGTGCAGGTGCTGCATCTACAAATCAGCCTAGTTTACATAAAACAGAGATTAGACTTGTTGAAGAACAGTCTCCTAAAGTTGAGTTTGAGGTTGATTTATCAGATGGTGAAAACATGTTGAAAGATTTTACGAAAGAGACTCCAGTTCGACATTCAGAGAGAACTGCTGGGAGAACTTTTAAGTATTAGCTTTCCTGTCTTATTTTGCTTGATATAAATTGCTATCTTAACACAAAGGTGTGATTGGCTGTGAAATTCTGCTATTGCCTGAAGATATTGAATGCCGATCATGTTGTCTCTTTGCTTGAGTGGTAAAGGGATAGGAAGAGGTTGGGGTATATCTTAGGTTATAGTGTTAACAATCAGAAAACTTGAGTGTAAGCTCGTATTTTTTAGGCTCATTGATTGTACATGGTCCCCCCACCCCTGCCGCCCGGAAAAAGAGGAAAAATTTTGTTGATGGTTAAAAAAGAAGAAGTGCTGTTTCTGAACTTATCATTTGTTGACATAGGATTGTACATGATGGAATGTTGAGAGATTGTCACGCATCCATCAGATACAAGATCTATAAACTACGAGATTATTGTTTGTGGTTCCTTTCATGATGGCTCCCTATTCCCTCTGAATTTCTGACAAGATAATAAAGCTTTCAGATCACCTCAAAGACACCAAAATTTGAAACTGTCATTCATTTGTTGACGCTTCTGCTCATGTTTTAGCTAAATATGTTAAATTTTTCATTGATTAAGCTTTGATTCCTATTCAGTTTTTGTTAATCCTGTCTTCTAAAATTTCAATAGTTCCATTTACCTCTAACCCATTTATTGGTCAGTTTTGCAGAATCTTCTTCCGGGGAGGATTCTGTTGAATGCGATGCTGATGTATCATCAGAAGAAGAGAAGAAAGTACTGGAGGTTGATTCTTCAACCACAAATTGTACTGGAAATATCCTGCTCATATTATCTTGATTAGTTAATGTTTTTTTACAAGCAATAAACTTCAATAAACTTTGCAGAAGGTAAAATTAATATTCAAGGGTTGCTAAACATATCTGCAAGCCAGTTGCACTAGAACATTGACTTTTTTCCTCTTTACATTTTAATTACATAACCATTCCATTCAACTGCAATACTTTGATTCCCTTAAATTTGTAACTACAGACTGAAGATCTCAGCAATGTAAATATTGACATTGACTATAAGGATGCTGTAGAAAGAACTCAAATTCCTGAACAGGATGAAGGCGACTTTGTGTTGGTGTCCAAGTTGAAAAGGCAGTCTCACACTGCCACTCCAGGGACTGAATCTAAGGGAATGTCTCACACTAGTCATAGTTCACTTGTTCAGGCTACTATATCCACATTATTTAAGAAAGTGGAAGGGAAGGTAATTTAACTTTATTTTAACAACTTAAAGTGCAAAGTAGTTGTCAAATAACTTATCAAAAAAAAAAAAAAAGTAGTTGTCAAATAACTTTGTTTCATTATCTTTTAATTTTGGCCAGAACTCGATTGTGTTGTTGAGGTGCTATAGTATTTCTAATATATGGTTTTTTCCTTGGTGCTTACATTTCTGCACCTTCACTCTTTCTTAATATATGAGTCAATATCATTCACTATTATCTACATCCATTGAATATTAGCTGAAGCCCATGTTTTTTCCTGAAGTCTAACAAACAGATCCTTTTTTTTTTTTTTTTTTTCTATTTTTTTCCTTTTCTTCTTATAATAGAGAAGTTATCTTTATCTTTCATTGCATCTAAGCATAGTACTTGCTTGATTCCATCTCTTTATGATGGTGGTATTACTTTTTCTTGTTCTTGAAACACTTGTAGGATTATGCCTCTAGTTAAATAAAAAGTGTTTAAGGAATATTAGTGCAAGGAAAACATTATTGTAATCAATATCAGGTCAACTGTATTGATTGTTCAGACTATATAATAGAATACCGAGGGGGAGGAGTTATCTTTTTTGTTTCCAAGTTGCATTCTTAACATGGTATTAAAGCAAGGTTCTCTGGTTTAGCTTTAGCTTTTTTCTGGCCCAAGCCCTTCCTCTACATTTCTAAGCTTATTTCTCTATTGACACCAATTCTAACCTACCCAGGGGTCATTTCCTGTCGATTGACACTAATTCTAACCCCCTTGGTGCAGTGCAATTGCTTTGATTGCTTTCAACCAAACAAACAAAAAACAATTCTGCTCTTTTTATTCATTTTGCTTCCACGTTTTTCCTGGTTCTTTCTACTTCCTTCTCCATTCTCAGAAGTGCAATTTAATCCTTCAGCATTGTAGAGTTGTAATTTTTTTTTTCTTTACATTCAACTTCATTGAGATTATTGCACTAAGTTCCATCAGAGGACAGGACATTTCTTTTAACCATGCCTTTGGTTCTGAAAACAGTGTGAAATGGAAAAACTTCCACTATGATATTCATATTAACTTGTTCAGATAACATCCGGACAATCTAGTTGGGATGCAATGAGATTTCTTTAATAGTTCCACCGTACAACTTGTTCAAATGCGGTATCACTTTCTCAGAGTTAATTTTCTATACCAACTACGAATGAGTAAGGACCTTAATATCATTGTTTCCATCTCTCTCCTATTATCAAATGTAGAAACTATCCTTTCTTGTATAAAGACTGTTGATGGCTGTAGAGATGATATTGGTATTTTTTTGTGAATTGTTTGCCAATACTTTTGCTTTTTCTAACCCATGCTTGAGTGCTGATCTCTGCGATCTAATAAGCCTCCCTTATCCCCAAAGAAGATGAAATGGGTGCTTGTTCAAAATGATCTTAATAAAATGGGCTCTATGAAGTCCCCATAGTCAAAGATGATGCAGTTAAATTATACAAGGCTTTTTTCTTTTTTCTTTTTTTCTGTTTCAGTTTTTGAATTTACTTTAGAAGGACTTGTGTTTTGCTGTGCAAGCCAAATTGCTTTATGAGAAATTAGGGTTTCGATGCAGTTTATATTTTGATGAAATCCATTAGCTAAGTTTGAACTTTGAGCTTTTGAAAAATTCAAAGCAAGACATTTGGGAAAATCTAATGGAAACTTAAAATTATAGTTTCAATGTTCAGTATGCAAACCGTAATTATCATCTTTGTTACTTCATTTTTTTTCAACTTTGTTAGGAAAGGGATTTATGTAAGTTTATCAAACTCGAATAAATTTAACCTTGTTGCTAAGAATCTTTTATGGATAGACCTTATTGGTGAGCCTTTCTGAAGCTCACAGTGGCCTCAATGTTACTGATGTTGACATGCTATTACTGGGGCTTATCCTTGTATAATATATTCTAGATGGCCAAATTCATTATCCATGCATACCTGCTACAATTGAATTGTTACTTGGTAAGTTATGAGGAGCCTTGTTTTTAAACCAGATAATAGGTTCACCTTTTCATGCCTGCTTTCATCTGAAGTTGCCTGTGGAGTTCTTTATTTATTTATTTCTTTTTCCCCTGCCTTATAATAGTAGAATAGTGCCAACTAGCTTTAGCTCAAACAGACCTTCGTCTGTGCTTATGAGTAGGGTGGATGATAAGGTTGTGAGCCTCTCTAGGTGGGTGCAACTTATCAAAAAAAAAAAAAAAAAAAAAAAAAAGAAGGCAGAATATTGCTCCATGGACATCAAATTTGCCTATCATCTTGCCCGTTGATATCTAGTTTCCTGCATTTATTCCATTACAGGTCATATTGTTAAAATAAACTCGAGCTATACTGCTAAGTACACTGGAACTAACTGTTATTCCCAGATTCTGAATAGAACTTTTCAATTTTCAGATAGCACCAAGAAATCCAAGGAAATCTCCATCTCCAAGAGGTTGCTAATTTTCCCAATTTATTTTCCTTTAATGAGATTGTTGGGATTAGAAGACTCAGAAAAAAAATAACCTATTGATGTTTTCCAGTTTCTGGCCAGAAGTCGAGGAGTACTGATTCAAAAAGGAGCAGAAATGAGGTGAGAACTCTGTGCCCTGTTTTTTTCTTTTGAAGTTTGAATACAGCGATCTATTAGTGATTGCGCTGCTTTATGAGGGACAGTTATAAGATCCAGGTAAGTGTGTAAGCTGAACAAAGTTACGAGCATTACATGTTGTTCTTGCAGGATGGACCTAGAAAAAAGGCAAAAGTTATCAGGGCAAAAGATGCTGGTGATTCTCTCTCTCTCTCTCTCTCGCCCTGTCATAGCACCTCTTAATATTCCCATGCTGTTGCCTACTATATGTTTAATTTATTGATACTTCAAAATCTTTCAATATATGTTGAGGGAATCAAGATTTAGAAGCTAATTTGTATACTGTGATGGAAGAATACTTTTTTCCTTTAAGTGAGTCCCAAAAGTAGCAACAAGCCCCTAGTAGATGGAGGTCGTAAGAAATTCACCAATTAATAGAAACCCTGTAAATTAAGGTGTTAAAAATATCTGAAGCTCTGGAGTAAAATAACCCCTTCTATCTTCAACAAGATCAAGAATGGCACTACACTTCCATCTTCAAGTTCTATAAATGTTTAGATTTATGCTTATGTTGTTGTTGGGATGTAACTTTGATACTATTTGACAACTTAATATATGAATATTAACCTTTTTTTGTTAGTATGCAATCTTATTTTATTGGAGATATTAACTATCATGTGACTACTAAAAATTCTTGATATTTATTTTGTTATGGACTATTGGTCTGGATGTTGATAATGAAACTTTATCATGAATCTAATTGCAATTTGTGAATGATTTATATAGTTGTCCCTAAATTATATGTGAAATTATGTTAATTAGGTCAAAATAAATATACAGGTAAGCTCAACCTATTTGTATGAAACGGGTTAACTCAACTTGAGTTGATTATTAAGTTGGTTATACGGGTCGCCTTACGTCACCCGTTGTTTATATGGGTCATGTTAGGGTTTTGGGGTCTTACCCATGTAATTAAACGGGTCATGTTTAGGTTTTAACCCATATGGTCAAATACTCATGACTTAACATGACACGAACTCGACTCATGAACATGAATTGCTTATAGGTTTCTTGACTCAAACTATATATAAAAACTATATAGTTTCTGCTATAGAGAAAGTTTATGCCTAAATTTCTTATCTTTCCACTTGAGTTCCTGATGTTTGTAATCTGAATTTGATCTCTTAATTTTTGATTGAGCTGTTATCATATATGTTTGTATTTATAGATTTTGGCAAAAACTTTTCTTTGTTGCTTGTGTGTTGGATTTTGATCCGCACTTTATAGACAAACTTGGGATCTGCGATCTCAGGTAATATTGGTTCATGATCATGGGATCCCTTTGTTATTCCTCTTTTTAGAAAAGCAGGAAATTTGGTCAGTTTGGTAGTTCTTTTCATTGTTGTGGATTGGTAATAATAGCAGCAGCATACTACTTTTGTTTTATCAGGCCTCTCTACCTTCTGTGGGTCTTCATTTTTCACAATTTAATACCAGATGTATGAGTGGCTTGTAATAAAATTTGTTTAAAGATAGTTCAGCCTTTCTAGTTGTGTAAATTGCATAAAATTATTATTATTTTAATTAAAAGGCAGTCCTTTCTGGAAAATCCACACATCTATGTATGTGTGTGTGTGTTGATGCTTCACTCCTAAACATATGCATTGTTTATGTCATTTTACTTGTGAAAATAAATTATTACAAAATGTGAATATAAATGTCATTGGGAAGTTATTTTTTTTTTTCCAAAGCACGCTCAGTACGAAGCCCTAAACCTTGTGTGAACAGTGAGTTGAGAGAAACCCTAACCCTCCTCTCCCGCCGCCACCCCCCACCCACCATCGATCGGAGAGGGACACCGCAGTCACAGACGAGGCCGACGGGCCCCAGCTTCCTTGTTGAGGGCCATCGGCGTCGATTTCGTCGCCGGTGAACTCTTTCTGTGTTATTCTTTGCCGGCGTTGGTCGCCGTGCACTTTTAATCCGTCACAAATCTGATCGACTGACCCAGACGACTCCATTGTGGGGTCTCCGACGAACAGATTTGCAGTGGGTTTTGATAATGACGATGAAGCACAATGTGGTTTCGTCCCAGTTGGAAGGTGAGAGGTGGTTGAAAGTTGAATAACGAAAGAGGGAGGAAATATCTTTCGTATTTCTGAACGTAGCAAAAGGATAGCTAAGTTCATGTATCTAGGGGGGATGACTGCTTCGTGGGTGGCTAAGGGGGATTGAGGATTGTTTAGAACTTAAATGCCATGAAGGTTTCTTCAGAGAGCTAAGGATGGGTAATGGAATTTTTAGCATTCAACATCATGATATGATAATGCAAGGGGCAGTTTTCTGCAGCTCTCAGAATTCTGAAATGGAAGGAGGAAAGGTTTGTTGGTGATTCTGGAGGGTGCAAATGGCATTGGATGGAAAGGCTTTCTGCTGTCCATTCTAAGTGTCACTGAATCCAAAGCCACTACTAGAAGTGGGGAGTTTGTTGATGGAAAAACAGTGGGAAGACCTTCCTCAACCAAAGGTGCTTCGTACGCAGCGGTGTTGAGGTCACTAACGGGTAGTCAAGTTGAGATCAACTCAACGGTAGAAAGAAAGGGCAATGCACTTGTAGGAGACAAAAGACCTCAGGTGACATTGTGAGAGTTGGAGGGAGTCTTGTGGGATGTCAAATCTCAATTGAAAGGAGTTATGGATTATGTAAGAGATCTAATGATTAAAGTGGATAAGGGGCTGGACCTAGTCATGGGTACAAGTGTGCTAGCAAGTGTGCCGGAAGGTGTGCAGGCAAAGGGTGTGTCAATGATAGGGTCGTTGGACGTTGACATCTTGTTCATGCCAGTGTCACTATGCCTTTTGAGGGAGTTGTAGGATCTCAGGCACTAGTTGCAGATGAAGCAGGTCCTTTTGTCTAGGGTTCATTTGTAGTTGAAGACGGGGTCCCTCCAAGGTCTCGAGTATTTTGGAAGAAACAGTCGAGCCTCTTTTAGAAGATGCAAAAGGGGCAACAGAAGGTAATGCTTCCCCTCTTGAGGAAGCAGTAGGGTCAGACAAAGTGGCACGGCAAGGATCTTTGAGGGGTGGAACAAATACACACAATGTTGATGGAGGGAAGGAATCTGTAATGGCAACAGATGGAGGGGACAACAACCATATAGATGTCGAGCAACCATTTGGCGGGAAGGAAATTATCGATTTGTCATTGGTGCCTCGTGTGGGGGGGGGGGGGGAGGTTTAGAGTTGGGAGTGCAGTCGGGTACTGTGGCTGGGGATAATGTCGTTCCCCTGGTTTCTCTTTCTCCGATTAACAATATAGCGGGTTTAACTTCGGATTGGATTCTGAATAAAGATAACGGGTTTCTACAAACCCTGGGACTTTCATATGGAGAACATGGAGAATATGAAGACCAATTTAAAACACTACTCACTGTAATTGAGGCGAGCACGCGCTTGAAACCAAATCTAAGTTTAAGAAAAGTAAGGAGTTAAAGAATCTTTCATAGGCAATCAACTACGATGGTAAGGGAGGTAGCTCAAGTCGAGGGAAGGCTAAAGGAAGGGCTTTGTGATGTTTGGGTTGAGGATTAGTTTTACGGAATCTAGGGGATGGGGTTAGGGAGGTGTAATGATAGTTTTCCAATTCGGGTTTGGTGTATTTTGGGTAGGTTTTCATGGGCTTTTGGGTCATTATAGGCTTTCTTGTATGGGCTTGGTGTTTTTCTTGTATACGTCCAGTGTACTTTGTTACTCCTATTGAAATATATATATATATATATATATATATATATATATAATATTATTACTTATAAAAAAAAATAAATGTCATTGGCAAACTTACTTATCAGTATTCCTGTGTTTGCAGGGGGAAGAGCCATGGCAAAGAAAAAAGATGAGGTATTTTGTTTTAGTTTTAGTTCATTTGTGTTCTTTGTGTATTTCTATCTTCTCATCATACCAACTGATAAAAAAATCATTTATCCCTGCCATGAGAAGTTATTTCTCTCTCCTCATAATATCTTATCATGTACTAGATGAAACGACTCTAGCTACTAAAGGTTCTTTATGTTGGCAAAATGAATTTAAATGCCAATCAATATGAGAGCTTTCAGAAATGATTATAAGTGCTGAATATGAATTGATCATTCTGCCTAGTAATTGAGGTTATTTCTTGTTGCTTTCAAATCATTGATCAATAATTCGTGGGACAGAGAGGTCAAGGATGTGGCTCTTGGAATAAAAGCACAATGGATGAAGTGGAGAAGTGCATCAGGAGAATTGTATGACCATAGATTACCTTGAAAAGAAAATACAATAGGATTGCTTTGAGACCAGCTATGCTGTATGGTACAAAACTTCATTGTTTAAGAAAGATGTTCATGAAATTAATAAAATTAGAGTAGCCAAAACGAGAATGTTATAATTGATGAGTGAGAATACTAGGAAAATTTGATATTAGGAATGAAGTCATCATTCAAAGGTAGGGCAGCCGCTATCAAGGTAAAGATGACGAAAACTTGCTTAAGATGGTTAGTCTTGTGCATGAAACCGTTAATGCACTACCGAATCGGAGTGATTTAATGTAAGTTGAGGGGTAAACATAGGTAGGGGGAAGCGTAGAATAATATCAGTAGATGTAATGAAAATGATTTGTTTGGGTGGCAACAGTGTTGTTTCGAAAATTATTTTCTCAAGCCTTTATTTTAACACACCCGTCCACACCGTCCAGCTGGAGTAAAGTGACCAAAAAGCCCAGGTAAAAAGAATTGAAAGGCATGAGCTCTGATATTGTTAGGGACCCCGGTCAAGTCCCCAAACACTTGCCTTGCTAATCCAAAGCTTGTCTCAAAGTGACCGAGTCTTAGTTCTTCTCTTGCTTGGTCCACGTCCAATGTTGGTCAAAGTGACCAAATGGGTGATATGATATGGTGAGGTTAGGTGTTTAGGCTAGAAGGATGATGATATCAAGGGAATGGTTTAAGGTAGTGTATGGCTAGGAGTGGTAGTGGGCGCACGGCACTAGGAGGTGCTAGGGTTGGCGCCACTTTGGGTTGGTGTTTAGGGTTTGGGAAAGAATGTTGGTCGGCTAGGGTTTGGACAAGGGTGATGCTAGGGTTTGGTTGGTTTAGGAATGTATAAGGTAAGTTGGAAAGATGGAAGGAATCTTTTAGTGATGAGGGAAGTTTGAATTTGAATTTGGATGAAGTCAAGTCTCCTAAAAGGAAGGAATCACCTTAGGGAGCCTTGAGAGATTTTAGGGATTGGATGAGTAATTGGAGGGATGGAGTGATTCTAGGGAAGTTCCTAGAATTATGGGATTAGATGAGTGATTGGATTGAGTCAACTATCCTTGAATTAAGGAAAGTTGCCAAAGAGATGGATGGCTAGGTCAATGGTTTAGATGATGGACTTGGCTAGGGTTTGTGTTTCGGCTTTGGAGTTGGGGTAAGGATATGGTTGGCTAGGGTTGGCCGAACAAGGATAGAGAGTGATTCTAGGAAGTTGTTCCTAGAATCAAGGAACTCAATGTGGAAGTGATTTGGCCGAGATTGGTGAGGTGTTGGGTCAACTAGGGTTCCTAAATTATAGGAACACAAGTTTGGTAAGTGGAATGGGCGGCTAGGGCAAATTCAAATAAGGCAAGTGATTGCCGAAATTTGAATTTGAATTCAAATTGGGAGTAGGTTTCGGCTAGGGCAAGTTTGATGGAGGGAAGAGTTTATGGAAGGTTTGACAACTAATGGAAAGTATGACAAACACTAAGGTGGTCGAAATTTGTGTTTGGTTTGGATTGAATGGATGAAATGGAATGGATGACACCAATGAACAATGGAAGAACACTACGAATGAATGGACTCAACAAAGAATGTGAAGACTCTTTTTATGATTTAGAGATATTTTGATATGCAAGAAAAATATATGAACAAGATGAAGAACATATATGAACAAGGATAGATAATGGATAAACAAGATAATACTTCAACTATTGATTCACGGATTGCACAATAATTGAAATAAACCTCATAGATAGATGAACACAACTTGGATTCACGAATTGCACCAAGTTGCAAGATAGATGAAATGAACCACACCTATTCACGAATTGCAAGGTGTGATCCTCTCTTTGGGATTCACGAATTGCACCCAAAAAGCCCAAGTGCTCAAGCACCGAAATATGATCTCAAGAACAAAAGTCTACCCACTAGGGAATTTGCCAAAAGATATGAATGCAAAGACTAAGGGTCCTATTTATAAGGATAACAAATTGGAAACCCCCAATAGGTCCCTTGGAAAATAAATAATTAAATAAAGATTAATAATAAAAATTAACCTAGTTGGCATGGGCCAAGTTGACCCATGGCATGCATGAGCCCATGGGTGAGTTAGCCTGGCTGACAGGGCCCTGGGCTGGTCTGGGCGCTGGGGTGCTGGGGCGCTGGGGCGCTGGGCGCTGGGGCGCTGGGGCGCTGGGGCGCTGGGCGTGCTGGGGCGCGCGCGCGGGCGAGGCGTGCGCGCGGGGTGCGGGCGAGGCGTGCGCGCGCGGGCGCTGGAGAGGCGTGCGCGCGCGGGCGCTGAGGCGCTGCGCGCGCGGGCGCTGGAGAGGCGTGCGCGCGCGGGCGCTGGGGCGCTGCGCGCGCGGGGCGCTGGCGAGGAGTGCGCGCGCGGGGCGCGGGCGAGGCTTGCGCGCGCGGGGCGCGCGCTGGGCGTGCTGCGCGCTGCGCGCGCGCGCGGCATGCGCGCTGGGCGCGCTGTGCGCGCTGGGCTGCGCGTGCTGTGCGCGCTGGCCATGCTGAATGGGTTGGTTTGGTCACCAACCTCCTTGGGCACCCTGGGCCTGTCAAGGCAGGTCCCATGGCATGCCCGTGGGCCTGTTTTGGGACTGTCTAACCTCGTCTTGACTTGGCTAGTGGCTTGACCATGGGCCACATGACATGGGTTCCTATCATTCCCCCTTCCTTCAAGAAAATCCTTGCCCTCAAGGATTAATTTTTTAAATTTCCATGCCCTCTCCTTTTTTTCTTCCTTAGCCATTTTCATGGCAAAACAATGTGCCCCTCCTTTATTCAATTTTTTTAGCATTGAGACCTCACCCGACTTGGCCTCCTTGGAAGATAAAGTTGCCCATACATACTTCTTGGACCCTTGCTTAAATTCCATGGTCTTTTTGTTGTAGTCAAGCACTACCCTTCCAAGGCCCTTGAGCCATGGATTACCGAATACAACATCAAGACCTACCAAAGGAAGTACATGTAGGTCCACCACTACTCTCACTCCTTGCATGTTCATTTTCACTTCCTTCACTAGCCCTTCACACTTCATTTTATCCCCACTTGCCATCTCCACATCAAATGGCTCTATAGCAATTGTTTTCAACCCAACCTTAGTAACAATGTTGGAGTTGATAAAGTTATGAGTAGAGCCACTATCCACCAACAAAGGGACTTCAATTGTTCCTATCCAAGCCATTACTCTCATGGAAGTATTCTTTTGGGTCCCCATCAATGTATTAAGGGACAACTCGGCCTCTTTATTATTTGTTTTTACTTTGGCCTCTTCCTGATCGGACTCCTCACTACATGTTTCCACATGGTATTCATCTTCCTCCTCCACACTCCTCTCATCAACTAACATGTACACTTGTCCCGATCCACATTTATGCCCAATGCCCCATTTGTCTCCACACTTAAAACAAAGGCCCTTTTTTATTCTCTCTTGTACCTCTTCCCTTGAAAGCTTTTTCACTTCGATTCGTTTAGACTTAGAAGCACTCCCCATTTCCTCCTTACCTTTCCAAGGAACATTGGTTTGCAAGGGTGTAGTAACCTTACTCCCCACTTCCTTAGATTGGCGTTTCTCCATATTAGTGCTCTCTTCTAGGATCTCCGCCATTCTCATTACTTCTTGAATCTTAGAGGGTTGCTTTAGCTTAATCTCCTTGGCTATCCAAGGCTTCAACCCATCCACAAACGTGCCCACAAGGGCCTCCTCGGACCAACCTCTCACAAGGGTTTGGAGTTGCCTAAACTCCTCGATGTAAGCATGCACCTTGCCTTCTTGCCTCAACTTGGCAAGTTGGCCATGATGGTTAATGGTTGGGGATGGCCCAAATTGCATTAGAAATTCTTTTTCAAAGGCCGTCCAACCCAATCTTCTCCTCTCTTCCTCATATTGGTCCCGGATCCACCTCCACCACTTACTTGCCTTCCCCTCTAAATAAAAGCATGCCGTCGACACTCTTTCTTGCCTAGGCACCTCATATGCATGGAAGTAGTGGTCTACTTTATCTAGCCATTCATATGGATCTCCCCCATTAAATTTGGGAAAGTCCACCTTTGGCCTCTTAGGTCCCCGGTCATAAGCCCGGTTTCCCCTTCTATCCATATGGTGGTCAACATCATACCCTCTCTCATAAGGGTCTCTTCTTCTCTCATAATGGCCCCCACGGCCATAAGGCCTCTCATACTCAAACTCGGGTTCAAAGGCTTCTTCTCTTTGTGGTCTCTCAAGCCTTACATCTTGATACTCTTCTCTCACACTATGGGTTCTAGTGGGATGGTCAACATTTGGAATCCACCTCTCAACAACCACTCTATTGTTTTCAACTCTACCACCCCGTCTCAACTCATGTTGTGGTAGCTCACGTATGGATCCCGTGACACTTGTCTCGGCCCCATCCACAAAGGCATCATGCCCTTGCCTATTAGGACTATGTGTGGGCCTTTGACCATTAGTTTCCACCATTCTCCTCTCAAGTCTCTCAAGACTTGCATTGGTCTCCCTCTTATGGGTCTCCATGTCCCTTCTACTCTCCTCAACCACACGGTTGGTAGCATTCAAGGACATTGTAAGATCGGCTAAGGTAGTCTTGACCTCATGGATAAGGTGGTCAAGCCTCAAGCCTTGCCTTTCTATGGCCTCTAGGCGTTCTCGGTTGGAACCCCCTTGTTCCTCCTCTTGAACCACACGACTCATTGCTAACACTTGGGTTCAAAAGTCCAACCTTGGGTCCCCCACCTTCAAGGGTGGTCGACCCCTTCCTTGCACAAAAGGTCCAACCTTGGGTCTTCCACCAACTTGTGTGGTCGACCCCTACAAGAGAAACTAATCCTTTCTCCTCCTCACCCCCAAACTTCAATTTCAACAATTCACAAAAAAAATATGGGATCCAACGAGGGACTCCCCCAACCAATTCACAAGGGTTTAAGTTAACGCGTTGTTTACCTCTTGGAGAAGTGAGCACTTCTCAAAATTTACCAAACAAGAATCCTCTCAATGAAATTGCTTGATGCAAGCACCCATTAGTGCTAGGGCTTCTCTCGATCTCCAAGCAAGATTTCTCTCAATGAAATCCAAGCAATATGGGTTTCACCAAGAGTCTCTCAATGAAAGCACCATAAATGTTAGGGACCCCGGTCAAGTCCCCAAACACTTGCCTTGCTAATCCAAAGCTTGTCTCAAAGTGACCGAGTCTTAGTTCTTCTCTTGCTTGGTCCACGTCCAATGTTGGTCAAAGTGACCAAATGGGTGATATGATATGGTGAGGTTAGGTGTTTAGGCTAGAAGGATGATGATATCAAGGGAATGGTTTAAGGTAGTGTATGGCTAGGAGTGGTAGTGGGCGCACGGCACTAGGAGGTGCTAGGGTTGGCGCCACTTTGGGTTGGTGTTTAGGGTTTGGGAAAGAATGTTGGTCGGCTAGGGTTTGGACAAGGGTGATGCTAGGGTTTGGTTGGTTTAGGAATGTATAAGGTAAGTTGGAAAGATGGAAGGAATCTTTTAGTGATGAGGGAAGTTTGAATTTGAATTTGGATGAAGTCAAGTCTCCTAAAAGGAAGGAATCACCTTAGGGAGCCTTGAGAGATTTTAGGGATTGGATGAGTAATTGGAGGGATGGAGTGATTCTAGGGAAGTTCCTAGAATTATGGGATTAGATGAGTGATTGGATTGAGTCAACTATCCTTGAATTAAGGAAAGTTGCCAAAGAGATGGATGGCTAGGTCAATGGTTTAGATGATGGACTTGGCTAGGGTTTGTGTTTCGGCTTTGGAGTTGGGGTAAGGATATGGTTGGCTAGGGTTGGCCGAACAAGGATAGAGAGTGATTCTAGGAAGTTGTTCCTAGAATCAAGGAACTCAATGTGGAAGTGATTTGGCCGAGATTGGTGAGGTGTTGGGTCAACTAGGGTTCCTAAATTATAGGAACACAAGTTTGGTAAGTGGAATGGGCGGCTAGGGCAAATTCAAATAAGGCAAGTGATTGCCGAAATTTGAATTTGAATTCAAATTGGGAGTAGGTTTCGGCTAGGGCAAGTTTGATGGAGGGAAGAGTTTATGGAAGGTTTGACAACTAATGGAAAGTATGACAAACACTAAGGTGGTCGAAATTTGTGTTTGGTTTGGATTGAATGGATGAAATGGAATGGATGACACCAATGAACAATGGAAGAACACTACGAATGAATGGACTCAACAAAGAATGTGAAGACTCTTTTTATGATTTAGAGATATTTTGATATGCAAGAAAAATATATGAACAAGATGAAGAACATATATGAACAAGGATAGATAATGGATAAACAAGATAATACTTCAACTATTGATTCACGGATTGCACAATAATTGAAATAAACCTCATAGATAGATGAACACAACTTGGATTCACGAATTGCACCAAGTTGCAAGATAGATGAAATGAACCACACCTATTCACGAATTGCAAGGTGTGATCCTCTCTTTGGGATTCACGAATTGCACCCAAAAAGCCCAAGTGCTCAAGCACCGAAATATGATCTCAAGAACAAAAGTCTACCCACTAGGGAATTTGCCAAAAGATATGAATGCAAAGACTAAGGGTCCTATTTATAAGGATAACAAATTGGAAACCCCCAATAGGTCCCTTGGAAAATAAATAATTAAATAAAGATTAATAATAAAAATTAACCTAGTTGGCATGGGCCAAGTTGACCCATGGCATGCATGAGCCCATGGGTGAGTTAGCCTGGCTGACAGGGCCCTGGGCTGGTCTGGGCGCTGGGGTGCTGGGGCGCTGGGGCGCTGGGCGTGCTGGGGCGCGCGCGCGGGCGAGGCGTGCGCGCGGGGTGCGGGCGAGGCATGCGCGCGCGGGCGCTGGAGAGGCGTGCGCGCGCGGGCGCTGAGGCGCTGCGCGCGCGGGCGCTGGAGAGGCGTGCGCGCGCGGGCGCTGGGGCGCTGCGCGCGCGGGGCGCTGGCGAGGAGTGCGCGCGCGGGGCGCGGGCGAGGCTTGCGCGCGCGGGGCGCGCGCTGGGCGTGCTGCGCGCTGCGCGCGCGCGCGGCATGCGCGCTGGGCGCGCTGTGCGCGCTGGGCTGCGCGTGCTGTGCGCGCTGGCCATGCTGAATGGGTTGGTTTGGTCACCAACCTCCTTGGGCACCCTGGGCCTGTCAAGGCAGGTCCCATGGCATGCCCGTGGGCCTGTTTTGGGACTGTCTAACCTCGTCTTGACTTGGCTAGTGGCTTGACCATGGGCCACATGACATGGGTTCCTATCAGATATCCTTCCCTTGACCTCCTTCCCCCTTCGTACTGATCTCTGCTTCCCTTCCCCCTCTCCCTTCCCCGTTTCTCGCCGGCACCAACCTAATGACTTTCCTCTTCTCGCCGGCGTTTCTCTGCTTCCCATGAGGAAACGAATTGAAAGCCAGTCACATGTTAAGCTCAAGCACTACAATTAGACAAAGTTCTATCTTTTAGCATCAAAAGACTAGAAAAGGAGGGATTTGATAGTGTGAATCAAAGGGTGCCATTACGTCAGATTTGAAAAGAGAACCGCCCATTCGAAGTCAAGGCTAGGACAAGAATGGATTCTAACATCTAATGGGTGCTTTTCACTTGGCCATTAATTGAAAGAAACCCAACCAGTTGAATTAAAGGCTGGGAGAGGAAGGGAAATTCGTTAATAGGTGCCACTGACTCATTTGGCCATGGCACGAGAGAGCATGTTGCAGAAAGCACAGAAAATTATGTCAAATGCTGTGGGATGGTGGAAGCTGGAGGAGACAAATGCTGTGGGACAGTGGAAGCTGGAATTGACAAATGCTGTGGGATGGAACCCTAGATTGCAGTGTTAGAAATCGGTTCACGGTGAAGAGGGCTCGAGCGTTTTATGTTTCTATTTGTTTTATTTAGCTAAATTCCACATCGGCCCCCACACTGGCTGGTGTGGCCTGTGTGTTAAAATAAGGGCTACACCCTAGCAGCTCTGGTGTTATTTTGGTTAGGATGTAGTGGAAAATAATACGTGGCTGACCTTGATTAGCCAATGGACGTAGTTGGGTACAATAATTTTTTTTGATAGGTAAAAAAGAAAAGGATTAAACTATATATAGTTTATTAAACGAAATGCTTGGTTCACAAAAGAATTATAAAAAAATTACTTTACAGACTAACATGACTTGATGTGATATGTTAGATTGTAAGTAGTTGGGTACAATTATAATAGCAAGAAGTTGCTGAATGTCTGATTTGGGGATAGACTTTTGAAAGGAGCTTTCCAAAGCTTCAGATAGAAGACAACTATAGAAGCTATATTTTCTTTCTGCGGACAATTGTATTGTCACCATAGATTTGTTAGGTGGTGCCTAAGGTGGCATTCTTCGAAACTTCTTTTCCACAATCTGATCGACTGTCAGAGCATTGGCAGTGATGTATGCAAATGCAAAATCACATGTTTTGGAGATTGCCTTTGCCATTCAAGAAAAACTCCCACATTGGATTATGCATCTTTGAGCCAAAATAATAACAAAATATATATATTTTTTTCCTAAAGTTAATTTTTTTTTTTTATATATTTTGCAAGTAGCACCCACTACATAAGATCTACAAATATACACCAATTGTGCTGTCTTAAAATTGATCATCAATAAATATAATCCAATTTCATCAACAAATACTAACCTGTGCTGCAACACTCTGTATCATCAACTTAATACAAATTCTATGAAAGTTGATTTTGATACAAATTCATCAACTTAATACAAATTCCAAAAAGTTGTCTGCAATACATATTTCATGTATCAAAATCAATGCCATTCCATTACATTACATTACATGAATATATATGTGATACAAAAAATTCCATCAATTGGTCAAAGAGCAAATAGCAACCAGCAACCAGCAACCAACCACCAGCAACCAGCAACCAGCAACCAAGCATACAACAACCAGTAACCCGCAACCAGCTTCCAACCAGCAACCAACCAACAACCACTATCCCCACCAGCAACTCCAACAAGTCCAGTACAACAAAAAATCAGGAAGTGCAGTACAAAAAACAATACTCAGCCGACCCACAAGCAAGTCAAAAAATGTCACCACAGTCAAAACCAAATACAAAATCACTCACATTACATGAATGTACCAGCAAGTCCACGACCAATCAAAATAAACCAAAACCAAGCATATTGCTATGTATGAGATATGGCCTTATTCCTTTGCTCCTCAATGATTTCCATTTGAAGATTATGGAAATACTCTTGCTGCACAGAATTCATGGAATCAATATCCAATTTCATAATTTCCATATCAATTTTCCTCTTCTTAAGAGCTATTAAGTCAGATCTATCATTCTCAGCCTTAATTTCCATATCAAGTTTTCTCTTCCTAATAAGTACTAACTCAGATCTATCATTGTCAGCCCCTTTTTTTTATAAGTACTAGATAAATTTTATAGATGAGAATGAAATAGACATAGCTCGTGTACACAGGAGGTATATAAAAGAACACCTAAATACATTCAATGAACGATAAATTAAAGACAAAAAGTCATGCACATTGTTCCCATCTAGTACAATAGCTGAAAACCAAAGCATTAAAGTGTGTACAAAGAAATTCTGCATTTCCGCCATTATGCGCTCCTGTCTTCAAAACAACGCTCATTTCTTTTTGACCAAATGCACCACATAATGCACAATGAGATCATCTTCCACACTGTCGCCACATGGGGACAACCTTGAATCACTTTCCAATAGCCCAATAAATCCACCACCCTTGATGGCATGACCCAAGCAATATCAACCCTTCTAAAAATCTTTTCCCACAACACCCTTGCCGCCTCACAGTGCAATAAGAGGTGATCATTGTCAGCCTTGATTATTGCTTCTTTTCTCTCCATCATATAAGTCTTCCTATCGTCACTCATGTGCCTTAAGGCCTCATTAGGCTCATTAACTTGTCTTTCCTTACATTTTCTTTGTTTCTCTATTTTTTTTTTCAGCCTTCTTGTCCGGAGGTCTCTCACCATCCACGGGCACATTTTCCATGTCTTCCCCTAATTGTATTGAGTTTGGAGTGTTACCTGAACGTGACACATTGTCTTTTCTTCTTATGAGTTCCATGTGCACTTACCATTTCGATTGGTGCCTCAAAAGATTCCAACAATGTTCCATGTCGAAGTTGGTTTTTTGGGTCTCTCGGTACAAAATTTTTGCCTTATCAATCTGCAAAATAGTTCCACAATCTGTACGCTCTATCATTGCAAATACTTAATAATTACAACAATAAAACATTGAAAAAAACATTATACCTTGTCTAGCTCGGTCGCACCGCTTGGATGCATTCCTTCAACTTGAGCTATGGAACTACAAAATTTATTTACGCATTTTTGAATGCTTGACCAACAATTGGTCAAAGAGGGTACAGACTGTTCTGGACTGTTAGGATTTTTATAGGTGTTGTAGTAATCATAAATTCTACTCCACAATTGTGTGGAGGTTTGGTCAGTCTCCTGTATGGAGTCTATACTAATGTTAAGCCAAGCTGAACGAGGAGAGTATCTTCCTCTATGGTAAATGACACACACCGCTGGGATTTTTGTTTAGGTGCCCTTGTTTTCCGTAGGAGTTGTGTGGTTTGGACATAAACATTTGCACTATCCATAGGGGGGTTGTTAATACCACCCTCACCACTTTCCAATAGTGTGGTGAAGAAGGGATCCTCATCAATTAAAGTGTTCATCCTTTAACAAAATATTGAAGGACAAAAATGTTACTAAACAGTTCAGAAATATATGCTGCCTCATTATCAAGATGAAGCATATGAAACTGTAAAATCACATGCTTACTCATAGTACGATGCTTGTACCATTGTATTACTCACAGTCACGTTGCCAATTAAAACAACAAATTATAACAGAGGATTAGCAAAACAAACAGCAAATTACAACCAAACAGCTTCCAAACAGCAAATGAAAACCCCAATTCAAAACAGAGGACCAAGTAAAACAGAAGATTAGAAACAGCCACACATCAAGTCCAAGCCAATTAAAACGGGCCAAACGGCTTCCGATTGAGGCATTTAAACGTGGCTTCAATTATTTTATAATGATTATTTTTGTTAGATTAATTCTTCATAAGTCAAATACACTCAATCCAAGCTTTAGATGCATCAAGTCCTAAAGGGATGTTTTAAATTTAACTAAACCTCAAAGCATAAAACATTATAGATAGGAAGTCTAAGTGCACATTATAAGCTATTCAGAACCAATTAAGGAGACAGCTCGGCTCATTAGAGTACAACAATATTCATATCCCAAGTTGTTAAGAAAAGGCTAAAAAGCAAGTAAGCCACAACAAGTGATAATGTAATACAATTAAAGTTGGAATACTCTAACCTATTTGTCCTCGAATTCAAATCTTTTATGGGGATGTTCCTTATGATTCTGTTCCCAATGGTGGAACATGACACCTTTAGAGAGAGATTATACAAATTTCAAGTTCACTCATCAGAATGTTGTGATATTCAATCAAAGGTGTCAATTAGGTCACTTTTAAGTGATATTTGGGTTAGTGACTGTGTCAAGGGGATATTGAAAAGCAAGACTGAAGTTTATACAACAATAATACATTTAATATACATATCCCAAGCTTCCAACAATTCAGATTATACATCCAACAATGACTGAAGTTTTTACTGATTATTCAATTTAATATACAAACCGAATCTAAAAGCAAGAACAGAAAATCGAAACCTAATCTAGATTAAGCAAAACCAGAGGACAAAGCAATAAAATACCACCCTCTTGCTCCTACATGTTTACAAAAATCAGAGGACCCATTTACAAAAATCAGAAAATCAAAACCCTAAATTCATCCCAAAAATCAGTTCAGAAATCAAAACCCTAATCTAGATTAAGCAAAGCATCCAAACAACAATTACAAGCAGCTGAAATCTATGTAATAAAAATCCCTAGGCAAAACAGAGAGAGAGAGAGTTTCATTTACCCAAGCTAGTCGATAGAGAAAACACCAAGCAAGTGCAGCGGCAGTGGTGATGAATAGCGACGCGATGGAGGAAGTGTAGCATCCTCGCGGGAGACCGAATCCCTGGAAATCATCATATGATTAAGAGTTTTGGGAGGGAGAAATAGAGAACCTTCACTCAGCCCCAGAGAGAATGAAGAAATAGAGAATAGAGGGAGAAAATCATTCCTGAACCGTTGCGAGATCCGCCGAGAGCTGGTGCTGTTCCATCGAGAGAGGGAGCTGTGCGGGTTTTTGAGAGAGAAAGGGTTCTATCAAGTGTTGAGGGAGAAGATGAAAGTTGAGGGTTGAGAGGAAAAATAATCCCATTGTGTCGAGAGAGATCAAAAGTGAACAGTCCATCTGCAAAGATGTAGTAGTACTGTTCATAGCAAGGAAAATATTTACATATGCATAATCCAATGTAGTAAATTTAATGGTCTAGCTAGCTAAATATGTGTTTGCATTTGCATATAGATACACCAATGCCAATGCTCTCAGCTTTGGTTTTGGTGTTTGATTTGTCTGGCTTTTCTTGGTCTTTACTCAAGTCTATAATTTAGTTTCTGGAGTGTTCGTGTAAAGCAGCTAGTAAATTAAGGAAGACTTAGATCCTTCTATATTTAACGATTTGGCTTCTATACTTGTAATCACGGTCTTATGAGTCATGATGGGTTTCATAGATCCTTTTATATTTGGCTTTCGGTTCAACTTTTCTAATGATAAGAGTGAAATCCCCGAATGTCATTGACAGGTAACTAACATCTTATGTAAACCATGCAGATTGAAGATGATGATATTGAACAATTCTCGAGCTCTTCACAGGTGATTTCTTAACCAACTAAAATATATATCTAAATTGCATTTGCAAATTTTTCAGTCTCAGGACACGGTGATAAACAAGTCATCATATATTTCTTTGTTATCATTGGTGGATTGATGATATAACGTTATTTGAAGCCAGCTTATGATTGAATTATATTTTATGTGTTGATCTTGCTAATTACTTTTATGATCATCTTGTCAAGGATGGCCGTGGAAGTGATGAAGATTGGGCTGCCTAAGATTCCTATCTCACATTCAGGAAATTCCAAAATGGTTCAGGCAAGTGATGTATATTACTTACCTTTCTGATGCCTATATGTAAGAATTGTGTTTTAAGGCGATTTCAGATTAAATAATGGGAACTTTGATGGAAGCTTTTGTCATACAACCCATCAGTTGTTTTGAATGCCGTCTTCGGCATTTTTAGTTTGAGCGAAAATATGAGCAATCAAAATGAAGGCCGGGGAAATTGTTTTGAAGAGAGAGACATGACTTCAAATGATATCTGTGTCTATTTCTCTTTGGGAAAATTAAGAAACAGTCCCATTTGTTTACACTTCAAAACATGGTCTCTGGATTTGACTTCTTAGTCCTTAGGTTGTGTGGTTTGTTAAAAAAGGTGTCTTTGTTATGCATGACATGCCATTTCTTCAAATCATGTTTAGACGGTATGTCGTTTATTATCTCAGAAAATAAGAAATACTTTTAACCCATCTCATCTCATCATTACAACTTTTTTAAATTTTCATACAAAATATAATAAACAATTCAATTTTTTCAAATTTCAAAACAATAATAATATTAAAAAATAATATTATAATAATATTTTATTCAACTCTTCTAAAACAATCTTATTTCATCTCATCTCATCTCATCTCATCATCCAAACGAGCCCGTGAAAATCTCATCTTATCTCACATCTTTCACCTTCGTGAAAATCTCCCAAAGGCATTCCCTTTGAGCACCTTTCCGTGTGCCTTTTTTGGTTAAGAAGCCGTCCAAAGACTTATTCGAACCCTCATCGAATGAAGTTTTGTCTGTCAAAGACCCAATTTATGTTTGTAGCAGAAGTACACAAAGTTGTGTTCAAACAAAGGTTTAGGTAATTAAAGACGTGGCATTAAATGATTGGAAAATTATTTAACAAGTTTTTATCTATCTATTAATCATTCAATGTCATAATAAGGAATATCAAGAGAAAGATGATTAAAATGATGATAAATAATTTTTGTTTAAATAAAATTTATTCTACAAGCCAATCTCCAAAGTCGAAGGAGATATAAAATTATGATTTAATTCTCTCTTTTTCTGTGTTAATATTATATATATATATATATATATATATATATTGTTTCATGTAGGAAAAATAAATAAATAACACAACACCTTCTTCGTGCCAATAAAAATAGTCGTCATAAAAAAACAATAATAAAAATAGAACTCCCGCCATCTTTAGAAAATTTCCCATGATCCTCTTAAAGTTGAGATACTTCGTCGCAAAATGTCCCTTCTTTTCGTTGCTAAAAGTCGTGCACCCGCAATGACATCAATTTTTTTGTCTTGTAAAGTTTCCTTCAGCAATGAAATTTCTTCAATCGATGAGAAGTTTTTTGTCAGCAAATGTAAAAGCTTTTGTAGCTAGCTAGTCAAAAGCTCGTTCAATTCCGGGTAATTTCTTATGATTTTTGTTTATTTATTTAGCTCAAAATAAAGACTCAAATATATCAAGGTGAAAAATATACAAGACTACAATATAATTATTTTGTAGTAGGATATCTCTTATTTTTTATGATATTGTTTTAGTGTGACCAAATGCAGGAGTGCTCACTCAATCTCAATTGGCAATGTAGTTTTTTTTTTTTTTTTTTTTTTATTTCAACCATTTGTTTAAGTGTGACAGAATGAGGGTATTTTTATAAAATGATATTATTTTTATAAGTCATTATACAAAAGTTTCGCTCATTTAAAACATGATTGTGTAAAATATTGTGAAAATAGATGTATGTGTATCATTTTCTTATATTTATTAACGGTGGATACAAAAAATAGTCTGTGGTTTGCTTAAGGCAGATTACTAACAAGAGTGTGACAAAAAAATTAATTTGATCAATAATGAAATATCAAGGAGTAATTTAAGTATTTAACTTTATATTTTAAAATACAATTACTAAATACTACTTATAACTGACTTCATTCAGTTATTCAATGAGCTCAAAAAGCAAGGTTAAGCCTTGTCTATTTATCAAGTAGGAATTTCCTATTACACTAGCACGCTGTCTCTCTTTATTTACCCAAAAGAAAGTTCTTTGGCAAGTAAAAGAATTCTCAATAGGGTTGGGCTCCGACTCCGACGGAGTTGTATTGGACAACTTCGATCTCCAATTTCGACTTGGTTTGAAGGTCAGTTTGGGTTTTGACTTTGATTAGGAGCCAATTTTGACTCTCATATGAGTTGTTAGAATAAGAGTCGAAGCCTAATTCGGAGTTGGGCCGGTTCGCTGTGTCGGGCTGGGCATTTTCTTAACCTATTTTTGGGCCTGATCCAATTTTAATGCCCCACTTGTTTTATATGTCTACATTATTAGTTTTGTAACCCAAATAAACTATAAAAGTCCAAATACTAAAAACCTAAATCCATAATGTAAATCGTTTGGATAGTGAGTTGAAATGAGATGAAAGTTGAAATTTGAATAAAATATTGTTAGAATATTATTTTTTAATATTATTATTGTTTTAAGATTTGAAAAAGTTGAATTTTTTATTATATTTTGTGTGAAAATTTGGGACAGTTGTAATGATTATGAGATACTTCTTATATCCAAACAGGGCAAAAAGACAACATCACCAATAAAATTATAAATTATATTATTACAATCCATCTGTAATAAAAAATAAAATAATCCAATATAGATAATAGAATCATAAAAATTAAAACACAATCATGCAATATAATATCTTAATGCACACTCCTGCAAGCATCACACAAGAACACACTTATGAGTATTTGTAGTTTTATGTATATTACAAAGTTATAAACTATATCAAATCGATCTCATGCTTTCTACTATCTCCAAGGACCAAGAGTCAAGACTCCGCTCTCCATTGTTCTGATAACAATATAAGTCCAAGACTTTCCCATAATCCCATTGCCATTGGACTACATCATTCATCAATTCAACCACCACATATTGCATAATCGTTCCACAACCAAAGTTACAAACCAAAACCAAGAAAAGTTATAATCATAATTAAACAATGAAAAATAAAATGTGTACAAATGTCAAGTAGATCAATCATATTCACTTTTCCAGAATCTAAATGCATAGTTCCCAACTTTCCAAGTATCTTGTACTGTTTTGAAAATTAAAAAAAGCCAGTCATTACACCACTTAACTAAAGGATAATAGTAAAGTTCACATGAAAGTTAATGATATCATTCATCGACTGGCACTAAAATAAAAAAATATATCTCACTGTCTCAGTCCTCTGCAATTATTGTGGGGTTCAAAGATAGGTCCACAAAATAAGAAAATTTATAAGTTAAAGAATTAAAACAATAAAAATATCTAATTAATCATTAAGGTTAAAAGCATAAAGTTACCCGACTCAAGCCTATAGCTCTCGGCAACATCTACACCATTTAGTCTAATAGGTGTAGACCTTAGCCAATTCTATGTGCAGTTAAGGGCCTCCATAGTTTTCAGAGCCAATGAACTTCGATAAGCATGCAACACACGACCTTCGGTGCTAAACATTAACTTAGAGGCAACCGTAGTGATAGAAATGACCAACACATCTCGGGCTACTCGAGAAAGGATTGGAAATTTGGTAGAATGAACCCTCCACCAAGTTAAGATATTAAATGTATCACTTGGTGCCTCGACATCCTCTATAAAATATCGTTCAACTTCAGATTTACACTACATAATATTCCTTGATGCTCAGATTTGATAATATCTTCGCATCAAAACTAATGAACTCGGAGCATGTGTGACATCTAAGGAAGTAGAACTAGGTGGTCTTGAGGAGCTCCCACCAGTGCTTGAAGACTGTCCACTATTATTGTAAAGGTGATATAAGGCTTCAATATCATTCTTCAAGATTGTAATGAACTTATCAGTCTTCTCATTACCAAGAACGTCCCTAGTCCAAAACTCTACAATAACCAACTTTATATTCGAGATCAAGAATTGCAACCACAAAGAATAATCTGTTTATTTTCTCAACCTCCCTCTAATATTTATCATATTTGGACTCATCCTCATAATTATACCATTTAACAACCTATCACTACTTTCACAACTCATTTTCAAGTGTTTATAAATCCTGAAAGCACCTCAATGTGTAAATTGGTAGTACAATATAGACTAACAGAGATGCGAATAGAATCATAAAATAATTTCAAAAACTTAACAAAGTACCTCACATTATTTCAATCACGAAAGTCTAGTAGTCTGAGCCGCCTTTTCCTTGGTGTGTCCTCGAACAATGTATGACACAAATGTTCATCTTCCTATTGCATCCTCTAGAAGGCTCTCCGATATTTTTCTACTACATCCAATATAGTGTATGTTGAGTTCTATCTAGTGCGAACGTCCAAGCATATCATACTACCACTTGGGGTTTTTAGTTGTTTGACACATAACTTAAATTTGTCAAGCTTTTGGGGGGAAGACTTGATGTACTTGACAATATTACGGACCTTGACAATAAATTCATCAACTTCCTTTATACCCTCATTGACTATGAGATTGATAATGTGAGAACAACATCTAACATGTATAAATTGGTCGCCACAAACTGTATCTTCATTAGCCACTCCATTTCTCTTCAACCATTCAATTGCGTTGTCATTGTTGCATTATTAATTGTCATGGTAAGAAATTCTATAATTCTCCACTTGGTCATACAATCTCCCAACTCCTTTCCAATACTTGCCACTTTGTGATCTTAAATCCGTCTAAATGCCAGAATCTACTTATGCAATGTCCACTCACTGTCAATGAAATGGGTTGTGATACACATATAACTCAAGTTCTAATTGATGTCCACGTATCAATTATAAAATAAACTCTTTGTCCACTGTTCATAAACATATCCTTCATGCGGGCCTTCTCATTTGCATATATCTTCAAACAATCTTACATGATTGTATACCGTGAAGGAATGAGAAATCGGGGCTCAAGATTTTGTATTAAATTATGAAACCCTTTCCCCTCAATGGTGAGAAAAGACATGTCATCCGTTATAATCATGGTTGCAATCAACTCCCTCACTCTCTTCTCGCTATAATGAAGGATTGAAAACTTTTTACTAGTTATATCATCTTCCCCAATCGTTGTTTCATAACTTAGTTTCTTTTGATCATTAGACACCAACCCCTTGAAAGTTTTATAGCGCACATAACAGTTCAGGTGTGCGATCAAAACTGGTATGCCTTGCTTCTTAGAGTGACAACCAAAATAATCTCCACAATGGTGGCACCTTGCATGTGGGTTATCACGATCATTGTCAATTCTCATGAAATGGTCTCATGACCACGACCTTCTCTCAGCAAAGTACCCAACTTACAACATGTCATTACAACAATGCCTTCTCTCTCTCTCTCTCAATTATCAACTGCATAAAAAATCCATCATTGACCTAACACCCACACTGAAGATTAGAAGCTAGCAATACTCCTTCCACTTAAATATTTGCATGTCACTATAGCTAACCCTAACCCCTTAAAAGGTCACAGATTCACAAATAAGTAAGTTTAATAACAACAACCATTCGAAATCATAGATTCATGCCAACATTCAAAATTAGAAAAGCTCCAAGACTACTACACACCAACCATTCGAAATCAAAAATTCACAAATCAGTAAATTTAACAACAGTTTATACATGCGGCAACCACATGCAAAGCAAACATAAAAAAAAAAAATCAAATTGGATCTCTAGTAATTATTTATCAATAGATAAGAGCTTACAAAATTCCAAAACATAAAAATAAAAAAATAAAAAAAAATAAAGTCCAAATCCTTTCAAGCCCTAGGCTATTTAAATTAACATCTAATCAATAAATAAAATTAAGTAAGTTTAGGAATCAAGATTATACCGATTCGAATTGATTGATGATCAAAGTATTGCTTGAAGTCAGAGTCTCGAGGTGGTGAATGGTGGAGAGAAGTATAAATCTAAATGGCCTCACGGCTATACAATGAAGCCTCACGATAGTCATTGTTTTACGGTGGAGAGTACTACTTCTACACCACACTAAAAGGTGGGGTTGGGCGAGCGGCAAGATGGCAACACAGGTGAGGCTGTGAGGGGGGAGGGAAAAGGGTCACGGGATGGGATTCGGGAGCCTTGGGGGGGGGGGGGGTGGTGGGTGGAGATAACTGAGAAGAGGGTTCCATCGTTTTGAACCCTTCCTTCTGAAATGACGTCTTTCCACTTTAAATGGAATGACCCCGTTTCATCTAGTTAGAATTGGTTATGTAAGCAGTTAGAGTCGGCACTGCAGAGTTCACCTAGACTCCGAACTCTGACTTCAATTGCTTAGAACATCCCAACTTCAATTTCGACTGCGAGCTCTGATTTTTCTGACTCCAACAAGGTCAGAATCGAATCGGGTGTCGGATGGAGTCTAAATTACAGAGTTTTTTCCCAGCCCTAATTCTCAATTAGCTAATACAATGGCATGATGGGAGATTACTCAAGATTTGATGAGACAGTAGTTAATTCCTAATTGGGAACTATATGCTAGCTAGAAATCCAATACTAATTACCAAATAAAGAAATAATTTTCTAATTTATATATATATATATAATCATTTTGATAATAAATCAGCTTGATTTGTTTTATCAAGAAGGTCATAAGTAGAGACGCTTAACTTAAACTTGCAAATTTTTATTGAAATATTTGATTACCTTAGGATATGATTATGGATACTGAGCTACAAAATAGTTTAAATATTGAAAGCATATATGGTATGTTTGGTTAAATGGATGACTGTTTATCTTGGAAAGAGAAAAATATCAATGGAACTCCCCCGAATACTCTAAAGTGAATAAAAGTGGAATGGTAGCCTTCGGATTATTAGCATACAATCATCTACCTTAAGTGGGGTGTATAGACCTCGGGCCAAGAACCATGTTAAATTGATTTTTAGTAAGGATTTATGAACCTCGTGTCAATAAGCATGAAACTTGCACAGTTTGAGGGGTTGTAACAATGTGGTCTAAACTAAAAGGAAGAAAGAAAAAGGAAATTAAATGAAAGAAATGATGTTTTATGATAGAAATGTTTATGATAGATGAAAATGTGTTGAGACTTGAGGTGAATGTTTAATATTTATGCTTCCTATTCAGTTTGATAAAATTATGTTCCCTCATGCTAAGGTATAATTTCATTTATTTTAATGTTTTATTCTTGAAAACTAAGGAAGTATGAAATTCAATGCAATCACATCATGTAGAATTTATGGATCTTGAACACTGAGATGTAAATCTCACTGGTAGCTAGAGACCCAGTTGTGGTATCGATAAAATGGAAATGAAGATTTTATCGCAGGTACAGTCGCGCGATTTTGTAGTGGATGAGGATAATAAGGAGGAGGTTCACCATGAAGATTAAGGTATAATGTAAAAACGTAAAGATTCATAAAATCTTGTAGAAAAAGTGTTGGTTAACAGTGCATTGTAAATATTTATGTCTGTATATAATTTGAAACTTGAATAAGCTAAATGCATGGGATCTATGTATTCGGTTATATTAAGTCCATATTGGATCAAGTTGGATTGAAAATTTTAATATTTATGGATGTGCTGTTTATGTAAGTGATAGTATTTGGTGTATTTTTCTGGTGTATTTCATTTTAGTCGTTTGAATACTTCCATTGTAATAAAAAGTAATTAAATAATATATCATTTTTCATACAATTTAATAACAAGAAAGGACCATAACTATGGGTTATGTGTATGACGTTTCATCGATTTGGTTGAATAGATAAGGGGAAGCTAGGGGCCTCACAATTCTTGGAATTCTTATGGGGGATGGGTAAGGGTTACTTTTAAATGCATGGAGATGGAAGATGAGTTGTTGGAGTTTAATTGGAGAGGTGTTTGGCTAGGAGTGTGGTGTTTTATTGGATTGATGTGTTTGAGTGTGGATGGAGGTGTGTGTGGTCATGGCTAGCTTCTTCATTGGGGTAGAAATTAACAATCTCAATGTATAAAGACTTGTGAATGAATGTGTTTACTAGAGTCTTTTTGGTGGTGTTTGAGTTGAGTTGTTTAAGTGTTTGCGATAAACTTGGAGTGTGCTAGGCATGTAGGAGAGGGAGCCTTTGACGAAGGGAGAGTTTGTTTAGGTGAAAAATTTACTTGGAGAAGAACTCAAGTGGTAGACTCGATGTAGTAGGATGCTTGAACTAAGATACTTTAGTGTGCAAAGGATGTTGGATAGGGAAGGGACTCTAACTAGGCCGAATTAGTGAGTTGTTTTGAAATGTTTAGGACTATGTGTTAGAGTTAGATACCTATCACAACCCTAGATCTAGGGTTTGTGAGAAGAAGGAAGCTTCAAAACATCCAAAAGTGTACTTATTTAGTTCTCAGTCAAACACTTGGCCAACTGAAGTGCTTGAGTTAAGGCTGGGTTGGGCTCACTGACTTCCACTCGCTCAGGAGATTACATACTATGTTATTCTATTGTTGCAATTCCTTAAATGGGCTAGGCTGTGTTTAGGCCAATTTGTTTGTATTTCCTTTTATGTTTATTTGCTTACGTGAACTTGAGGGCCCAGGGCCTTTACTTAGTTTCCGTAGTTTCTCATGAGGGTATAAGTACCCAAATGCTACTCAGTGTAATTCATTATGGAACTTAATAGAATTTTTTCCCTTTTTTCTTCTCTATCTCTTTCTCTCATCTCACTATTCTCACGGAAGAGCTCCCCTCGAACAAAGTAGTCCCTTTTGTGCATTCTGTCAAACCCTTGGGGTGTGTAACAAGTTGGTTGGTATCAGAGAGACACTGGTCTCTGAGTTAGCTGCATACATTCTATGGTTGAAGGAACTACATTAACTTAGTTACAAGATGGGCTTAATGCCCTTAAGAAGGCTATAGATTCACAGTACCATAATATAGAGAATGAAGTGCTAGCCCTAAAAAGATAGACGGATTCACAATACCAGAA
This sequence comes from Juglans cinerea, assembly GCA_961763995.1. Taxonomy (NCBI): domain Eukaryota; kingdom Viridiplantae; phylum Streptophyta; class Magnoliopsida; order Fagales; family Juglandaceae; genus Juglans; species Juglans cinerea. The sequence continues at coordinate 12,936,347 of CAUIVZ010000016.1, forward strand.
TATAGAAATTGAAATGCTAGCCCTAAAAAGACAGACATATTCTATTGTCCATAAACTTTTAGCCTTGGCAGTGGAGATGCAAAGATGGAACCACAACACCAGCCATGGAGGAACTTCTTTTGACATCCATCCAAGGGAGGACGAAGTCAACGAAAGGCTTGGAGGTGAAGTGTAGACCCGAACCATAGTCTTGGAGTTTCCAATCTTTCATGGTGAGAACCTAGCATGTTGGATCTACAAGGTACATCGGTTTTTTGCATTTCATATCACTCTGCCACAACATAGAATAAGGTTAGCATCATTTCACACAAAGGGCAAGGCCCTAATATGGTTTTAATACCTTGAAGAGTTAGGGCAACTTATAGTTTGGGAGGCTTTTATTAAAGCCTTGCTGGTTAGATTTGGGCCAAGTGCCTATGACAATCCTATGTAGGCACTCATTAGACTAAGATAGATTGAGTATGTAGAAGATTACAAGACGAGATTTGAGACTTTATCCAATAGGCTGAGAGGGTTATTAGACACTTGTAAGCAAAGTTGCTTCTTAAGTGGCCTACGTGATGACATTAGGTTGCCTGTTTGGATGTTTAATCCCCCAAATTTTAACAGATGCTTATAGTTTGCTAAAAATATAGGAAGAGAATGTCAATCTAGCCAAGAGAAACAACAGGTCTGGGCTCACTTATTCCCCTAATTCGAGGATACTAAAAAGACCCAAACCAGTTGTAGGTAAAACAAACAAGATGGTGCCAAAGCCCAATTTATAAATTCAAAAATTAATCAGCATCAAATGAAAGAAAGAAGAGAGAAGGGGCCTTGCTACTATTGTGATGCTAGGTGGAGCCAGGAGCACAAATCTCAAAATCCCAAACTATACCTCTTAGTGGAGGTTTTGATGGAAAAGAAAGCTGAAAGTGACCAAGAAGAAAACTCAGTTGAGGCCATTGAAATTAGTTATAGCCAAAGCGAACCTGAGATATCGTTCCATGTTTTCACTGGATCCCTTAACCCTATAACTATGAGAGTCATGTTAAAGATTGGGGTCCGATGGGTGACTATCTTAGTGGATACTAGGTCCACCCACAAATTTTTGGACCTAGTTGTGGTGGAAAGGGGAAAGCTACCCCTAGATAGTGTTGATAAGGTCAAGATCAAGGTGGCTAATGTTGAGGTGATCCCTAGTGAAGGGAGGTGCAAAGAAGTAAGAGTCAAAATACAAGGAATTGTTTTTAAAGTGGATGTTCACATACTAGTGTTGGCTAGTTGTGATATGGTACGGGGAATCCATTGGCTTAGAGATTTGGGATTGGTCTTGTGGAATTTTAAGAAGCTAACCATGAAGTTTTGTTACTATGGGAAAGTAGTGGTGCTACCAGGGCATTAATTGAGGAAGGGTCAATCAACAAGTTCAATAAACTGAAAAAGAAAGGGGTGCTTTTACAAGTGTTAGAGAAGGAGTTGGAAGACAATTAAGGGGTTAGGAATGGGCCATCCACAAAAAACCATAAATTACTGGGACAATTTACATGTGTTCAGTGAGCCCAAAGGTCTCCCCTCTCTTAGAACTCATGCTCATGCTATTAACTTGACCCGCAATACCTAGCCTATATCCATATGACCATATAGATATTCATATTACCAAAAAGATGAGATAGAGAAGAGAGTCCAGGAGCTATTAGCCTTGGGGATTATCCAGCCAAGTAAAAACCCTTATTCTTCCTTAGTGTTGCTGGTTAGAAAAGTTTATGGGACTTGGAGGCTGTGTGTTGACTATAGGGGGCTTAATAATATCACCATTAAGGATTGGTTTCCTATTCCTATGATAGAAGAGTTTATGGATGAACTACATGAGGCTGTTATATTCTCAAAGCTCGATTTGATTTCGGGGTACCATCAGATTCGAGTAAAACCCACTAATATTCATAAAACAGCTTTTAGAATCCATGAAGGGCACTACGAATTCCTCATTATGCCCTTTGGGCTAACAAATGCCCTATCCACCTTCCAAAACTTTATGAACAAAGTGTTTTGGCCATATTTGAGGAAGTTTATACTAGTTTTTTTATGATATCTTAATCTCCAGCTAAACAAAATCTAATCATGCGAGGCACCTGCAAGTGGCCTTAGAGATCTTGAGGCACCACCAGCTATATGCAAAGCAATCTAAATGTCAATTTGGGTGTAAGGAGGTAGCCTATTTGGGCCATTTGATTTTGGCTCAGGGGGTTAAGGCTGACCCAGACAAACTGGCTGCCATGAAGAAATGGTCTCTAGCAAACTCCATAAAGGCATTAAGGGGACTTTTGGGGCTGATAGGGTATTAAAATTTATAAGGAGGTATGGGGGAATTGCTACCCCCTAATCAAGATGCGTAAGAAGGACCAGTTCCAATGGAATGAGGAAGCCAAGGCTGCAATTTTGCAACTAAAGGAGGCTATCACATGCCCTAAAGTTTTAGCATTGCCAGATTTTTCTAAGCCCTTCATTATTGAGTGTGATGCCTAGGGTACAACAGTGGGGGGCAGTGCTAATGCAACTTGGAAGGCCTATAACTTTTTATAGCCAAGCACTAAAAGGAAAGACCTTAATGATGTCTACCTATGAAAATGAGCTCTTTACCATAGTGTCAGTTGTGCTTAGGTGGAGACTCTATCTACAAGGACAAAAGTTGAGAACCCCTTTACAGCAAAAATGGGTGTCCAAGCTAATGGGTTATGACTTTATTGTTAAATATAAAAAAAGAGTAGAAAATAGAGTTGTTGATGCACTCTTAAGGAAGGGGAAGGAAGAAGAGGGAATCCTTATGTTGATCACCTTCCCAACAGTGGACTGGATCGAGAAATTGAAGGCAACCTATGCCATTGACCAACAAATACACACTCTTAACTCCCTCCTTCAAGAAAACAAGTTAAGTAGTGATTATGAGCTAAGAGCTAGCTTACTGAGGTACATAACAAGTTGTTTATTCCTCACAAGGAAGAGTTCAAACATAAGCTTCTATAATTAGCACATAACAACCTTTGGGGAGGTCATTCAGGGTATAACAAGAATATGCAGAGGATTAAAAAGGACTTCTATTGGCCAGGACAGAAAAGTGACGTAAAGAAGTTTATTAGAGGTTGTGACATGTGTCAGAGGGTCAAAGTTCCTAACACTCACCCAAGTGGTTTACCGCAGCTACTTTCCATACCTTCTCAACCATGGGCCCATATAACCGTGTATTTTGTCGAAGGTCTTCTCAATTCAAAAGGGTTCAATAGCCTCTGGGTGGTTGTTGACAGACTCACAAAGTACAGTCAATTATGCCCTCTCAATCATCCTTACTCATCCAAGGACGTGGCTGAACTTTTCCTCAAGAATATCCTCAAGCTACATGAGCTACCTCAATCAATAGCTTCAGACAGAGACAACACCTTCACCATCAATTTTTGGAGGGAGCTTTTTATCCTCCAAGGAGTCTAGATTTCCCTCAGCATTGCTTACCATCCTCAAACAAAAGGTCAAACAGAAGCTGTGAACAGGACCTTGGAAAATTACCTACCTTAGTTCACATGAGATTGACCAAGTGATTGGTCCTTATGGATACAACTGGTTGAGTGGTGGTATAATTCTACCCTATATATGTCAACTAAAATAACCCCATTCGAGGCTCTCTATGGTTATCCCCCTCACAGACTCCTAGACTATGTACCAGGAATAGTTAAAGTGGAAGTAGTGGAGAGTACCCTACGATCCCGTGATCAAATTTCCAAGTTACTATAACAAAACTTACTCAAAGTACAAGAATGCATGAAAAGGATTCTGATTTAAGGATAAAGGATTAAGAATTCACATAAGGGGACTGGGTTTACCTGCGGCTTCAGTCCTACAACCATTTGATGGTGGTGCAATGAAGGAATTTGAAGTTGGCCCCTTGATTTTATGGGCCTTTCCAAGTGTTGCAAAGGGTGGGTAAGGTGGCATACAAGCTAGATCTACCTAAGGCCTCCAAGTTCTACCCAACTTTCTATATCTCACAGCTCAAGAGGAAGTTGGGCCACACCTCCCCCATTGTACTTGTACTGCCTCTAGTAGATGAACAAGGAGTCCTCAAGCCAGAACCTGAAGAGATCTTGGCACGTCGGATGACTAAGGCTAGAAATCGTGCAAGGACCGAGTTGCTTGTTTGCTAGAAAGGGCAAGAGGCCGAGGATGCCACTTGGGAGGTTTATTAGAAGCTGAATGAGGCCTTCCCCCACCTTGTGGGCAAGATGTTTTGATGGGGGAGGGATCTGTCACAACCCTAAATCTAGGGTTTGTGAGAAGAAGAAGATGGGATTCAGAAAAGAATGAAGCTCTGAAGCATTCAGAAGTGTACTTACTTAATGCTCGGTCAAACACTTGAGTTCAATTGAAGTGCTTGAGTTGAGGCTGGGCTGGGCTCACTAACTTCTACGGGCTCAGGAGATTAGAGGCTATTATTTCTTTTGTTGCATTTCCTTAAATGGGCTAAGCCATGTTTAGGCCTAGTTGTTTGTATTTCCTTTTATGTTTAGTTGCTTAAGTGAATTAGAGAGCTTAAGTGAAATTCATTTTGGAATAGAAACTTTCCTCTCTATTTTTTTTTTCTCTCTCTCTCATCTCACTATTCTCACGGAGCAACTCCCCTAGAAGAGAGTAGTCCCTTTTGTTCATTCTGTCAAACACCTAGGGTGTGTAATAATGCCATGGGCTCAAAAGAGGTTGTCCATGATGCCTCATTCTAGGTAGAAGTGTGTTTGGTTGCTAGTTTGACTATGAAGAGTCTTGGGGACTTAAGTGGTTTAGTTAGATTCTACTTGAAGAAGTACTGTGTACTAAAGTTCTTGAATGATCAAACTCTAGAGTTGGGCTAAAGTGTGTCATGAGTTAGGCCCAATGGTCCGACTTGGGCTTGGGCCTAGTGTGCCGAATGGGCCTACTAGGCTTGATCTTGATGGGCCTATTGGGCTTGGACCTACTGGCCTAGACCTGTTGGGCCCTTTTCAAGTCTAAGTCCCAATTTGATATCCAAATCCTAACCTCTACACTTTAGGTCCTCAAACATTGCACACGTGCCTAAGCCTAAGTTCACTTCGTACCCTAACTACCTTCTATAAATGGAATTCCTGGAAGTAGGAATTCCAAAACTTTCGTTAATTTGAAACCCTGAAAGTTTGGGTTGTTACAGCCCCAGCTCAATCTTGCCTTGGTCACACTTTATTCAATTGTTCAATGAGCTCAAAATGCAAGATTAAGCTTATTTGACTATTTAGTAGTTGGGTCTAGTTTTTCCTATCACACACAAAGACACTCTTTCTCTGTTTATTTACCTTTGAGACGAAATTCATTCACTGGCAAGCAGAGAACTCTCTCTCAATGAGCTAATGCAGTGGCTTTGATTTGGAAACTATATACTAGCTAGAAATGCTAGAAATCCTATATTCATAACGAAATTCAAAACTCATGTTTTAGATATATATTCACGTACTGCCCAACATACGAATTTTTGCAACTGCATGCACTTAGACCTGCGCACAGGCATATCCACAGAGATGGAATTTAACAAAATTAGAAACCAAGCTATGCATGTAGATTTCTTGATGTTTTGATCATAAGAACACGTCGTTTTCTTCCAATCCACGTAGTCATCCATGGCGGATCACCAGAGACAACTTGATAGCCTGCACTTGCATACAATTTTCGTGCACCTAAATCATCTTCATAAGCTCGGAGGGCAAGATACTCGAAACCCCACAGAGTGGAGAGGACGTCGCAAGCTTTTAGCAACACCGTCGCGATTTTCTGCCTCCTGTCAAAACACCAGAACATGATGACATCAATCATGGTAAGTGGGAGGAGAAATGAAGCAGCAGCAGCAGCTGAAGTGATGAAAATAGAACTCATACCAAGTAGGATGGACGTATTTCACCTGAATTCTTTCAAGACAGCAATCCCAGACACATAAAGATACTCTTCTGCTCCAGCTGGAAGATGCTCAAGCACAGCTTTATCTCTCAACACTGTAACATCTACAACGCCCACAAATTGCTTTTGTGCATCAGAAGCATTGGTGTTAGGCTCAGTGACCAAACAAGCGTATCTGTTCATGATATATATCAATTGCAGGGCCGAATTACTGAAACGCTTTGGCTTAAAAAAATTGTTATAGTGATTAAAAGTTGGCAAAAGCATTTTCCCTTTAAGAATATAATATCATTCCTATGAAATTATAGATGACATAGTCGTGATGAATTCATGTTTTTTTTTTCATGGTCAAGGTTTACCTGTTAGGAGGTGAGTTCCTAAGTTTGTATAGAAGTCCAGAAAGCACTTCAGCCTGTATTTTCAGCAGGACACCATGAAGCTGTTATAAACTGATGTTGATCCAGAGGTGGAAACAAAGCTTAATTGTTATTAGATTTCTTTTTTCTTTTTCACTTGGGTTAAGGAAGATAAGGATATCGTCCAGAGGATGCATGCTCATATAAGAATACAATGAATTCTGATATACGCAATTTTGTCCAGGCTAGCCCCAGTCCAAAAAAAAAAACCATCATTAAATTGAAACCCAACTGAAGATAGTGCTAGGAGGGCCCTGATGCTGGTTCATCTATGGACCTCTCGGATTCCCTCCCAAAGACGAAGGGATGTGATCAGTCCCCAAGGAATCATTTAAAGCAATTAAGACATGACAAGCAACTTAATTATGATCAACCATTCTCCTGTCAAAAAAAGGCAGAGTTCTACCCCTAATATAAGCAACTAGGCTCACAAACTCACGATCAACCAAATATTTAAAACACAGTAACACACCAAGCAAAATATCTCACTCAAGCACCACTCTCTCCCATCCATGGTGCCCTGCTCCTACAATGGCCTTAATGCCTCAAACTGAGGTCACCCCCTCCAAAACTGCCCCGGGAGAGGTCACTTACTCCTGTACCCTTTATGCCCTCGAAGTGGATTGTACATAGCCTTCAGGGTCAGACCTTATATAAGCAAATATTAGTGTAACTAGAAGGATAACCAACCCCAGCAGTGAAGAAAACCGATCACCACATACCTCTTCTGCCCAAGCATTGGACAGGAGGAAGTAACCTCTAGAGGTTCTCACCCACCACCAAGGTAGACATATCTTCCCTCAAACTGCAAAGAATGAAGCCAACCCTGCCAAGCTCTTCCTTGCTCAGTGTTGGTACTTCCAAAGCTACAAACTAAAAAGGACAATGGTTGAGGTAAGTATTAGGGAAGGGAAGAAAGGACAAAGAATGCCCACCTATTCGCCCGTCTCCTCGACTCATGGGAAAAAGCAAGATCTACACCCCAAGGAAGGGTGAAAGACAACCCAGACAAAGGCTTGAGCATCATCCCACGCAGCAAACCACAACCATCAGTATAGCGCTCTGTCGGCCTATAACAATATAGAAATTGCCATACCATCAAATTGTCAAGAGCCCTGAACGAACAGGCCATGGCACACCATGCAAGGACCAAAGTCCTTCCATCGTGAGGCAGGAGCTACTCAAGGATAGCCTTGCCATTGAAGATCCCGCACCTAGTGAGGCATGGGAAGATGAAGACTAGCCTTGAAGGTGGCTTCGAACAGGCTGCGTCAAGAATCAAGGTGTTATCTCCAAAAGTTGGAAAGCTAAGGTCAATTGACAATGATTCTCAAACTATGAAGATCAGCTGAGAGAGCAAAAGTATATAATGAGGGGATATGAGAAGCGAGACTGAACTGTGAACAGGATTCCCTTCCTGTATCTTTATGCCTCGAAGTCAATCAAAAATATCATACCGCAATGCCTCAAATCCTTTCAAAAGGTAAGGAAAATTAAGCAAGAGGAAGGGCCACTCCGAAATCCCCACCACAATGAACATGCTGGCAAGGAAATCGCTCACTCAATCATTGTTCTCTTGTCTCTCCTATCTATGCTTCCCCTTCTGGGAACCTGTTGGTTGTACATGCAAGCGTTCTATTGCGCCATCAAGTGCAAATATACTAAACCAGAAGAAACCAGAAGAACTTGACATGTGGTTTAAGGCATTCTTTGCTATTAACGATATTCAGAGTAACTATTCACTATTCATTAACCAACACACTGCTAAGAAATTTCGAAATAATACATATGGAAAACAGCAGAGAAAGAAAACCTTGTAACCTCATTGAATGGAAGCGGGATTTTAGCAAAACAAATTCTTTTCTTAAAAGAAAAGGGGGTAGATCCCAAAAATCAAAAGTTAAAAATTAACGAAAGCAACAATACATGTAATTAGGAGAAAAATGTGGGGGAGAAACCTGAAAGAACTCAAAGAAGAAGTCATTGAAAAGAGCTACAGGTTCGTGGAATGCTTCAGCTTGAACTTGAGCTGCCTTTTTCATCTCATCTGCCTTCACAACCAGCCTTCTCACCTTCCATCCATACTCATCTACCAAATATCTACCCTTTCCCTCTGCGTTAATTGCAGAATTCCCATTTCCAACCAAACCCACTTCCTGATCAGCTGATGAGGTTGAACAATGCACTGCAAAAGCTCTAGCTTTCGCCAAATATAGCAACGGCTGCTCACTTTTTTCCCCACTTGGAATTGCATTTCTCCAACTTCTACCAAAATCCATCAAACTAGTCCTCCTACCTTGTTTACGACATGTAAAAACATTGGAAGGTTCTGAATGCAATCTTCTCAGAATATTATTGTGGTTTGCTAGCAAATGAGCCATGTGTTTGTTAGGATGGGGAATTAAGTTTCTGAAAGATACCTACATTACACGACGTTGTAACGAGTGCGCATGCGTGCTTGTCACAGACTAGCTATCGAGAGCTACCAAAGCAAAGCTGTCGAGGGTATGTTGATGGGAATCAGGGCTTATATTTCTATACCATCTGCACTCAACAGTTGATGCTTTGGCCGGATGCCCCATCTCAGACATAGAAGATGAGCATTGTCATTTTAGTTGAGGTGGGAAAGGGTTGGACTTTGGAGGGAAAGATAAAGGGATATGCGCACCGAGTGGTCATAAAGTCTCGCCTGCTTAAGACCATGAGAACCAAAGACGTCGACGTCAAAAGGGAACGCAAAGCTAAATCATGTCTGTATTATGAATTGTTTTTAAATACACTTGTCTGTGTTCGATTATTTATTTTATTTTATTTTTGTAATTCAATCGTGAGACTTCATTTTTAATAAATTGAGGTTTATTTTTCTTCAATCTTTCTGACCCTTTCTCTCCCAGGATTTTCTCTTTTCCTCTAGGGTTTGAACTTTACATGGTATTAAACGTTTATTTTCCTTCCATGGCGCCGTCTCACAAATCCGTCTTTGAGGATGCTACATCTCCTTTATTTCTTCATCCTAGTGACAGCCTTGGTGTTCTCCTTGTCACTCAGCCCCTTGTCGGCGACAACTACCATACTTGGTTTTGATCTTAAGAAACGTTTTTCACAAAAGAATGGTTCTCACATTTTTCAATTGCATAAATCGAATTCTGCTCTCTCTCTCAAGGCCAAGTTTCCGTGAGTAATTATTTTACTCGCCTAAAAGCTCTTTGGGATGAATTAACTAATTACAAGTCTGTTCCTGCTTGTTCTTGTGGAGCTGTACGTACGTTGAACTCCTTTGTTCAACAAGAGCATGTTTTACAGTTTCTAATGGGATTGAATGAATATTTTGCACCTGCTTGTGTTCAGATCTTGCTTATGGAGCCTTTTCCTCCTTTTAATAAGGTGTTTTCTCTTGTTTTACAAGAGGAACAACAACGAGAAATTTCTATTGTTTCTCTGCCTTCTGTTGATTCACATGTGTTTGTTTCCAAAATTGATAGAACCAGATTTGTTAAATCATTTTCTAAGAAGGATAGACCAGTGTGTAAACATTGTGGAATCACTGGTCACGTGATTGACAAATGTTACAATTGCAAGGTTTTCCACCAGGCTATAAACCAAAGACAAAGCAAAAGTCTGTGGCCAATCATGCTGTCCTCAGTGCTAGTAATTCATCGGCTACTTCTCCCTTTTCTTTAACCAAGGCTTAGTATCAACAGTTTCTATCCATGCTTCATCCTCCAAAGATGAGGTTTCTCCTGCTGTAAATGTAGTCACTACGACTTCTCCTTTTTTTGGTATAACTTTTCCTCACAATGATAATCAATACTCTATTTTCTCTTCCAGTCAATCTGTTACATTTGATTCAAACGTTTGGATTCATGATATAGGAGCCACAGATCATATGGTTCCTTCTATTGATTGTTTTTATTCTATTACCAAATATGTTAATGCCTCTGTTAAACTTCCTAATGGTCAATCTGTGTTTGTTACACATATTGGCTTTGTTCATATTTTTGAACACCTTGTTTTACATGGTATTCTATGTGTCCCTTCTTTCAAATTCAAATTAATTTCTATCAGCAAATTAACTCAATCATTGACTTCTTGTTTTTTGTTTTCATCTGACCTATGCTTCATTCAGGACCTGGCTCGTTGGAGGCTGATTGGAGTGGCTAGATAGCAATGAGGACTTTATATACTGCAACAATCAGGTTCTTCTTTTTCTAAACCTACTTCATATACTCCTTGCTTACTTGATAACATGTTTTTACAAGTATGAGCTTTGGCATAATAGACTTGGTCATTCTTCTAATTCTAGGATGATGTTTGTGAATAAATTTGTTCCACATTTAATTGTTCCATGCAATCTTTGTATGGTTTGTCCATTAGCTAAACAAAGAAAATTAAATTTTCCTAATAATGTTCATCTATTTGCTGCTCCTTTTGATCTTGTGCATTGTGATATTTGTGGACCATATTTTGTTCCTCCTGTTGAAGGTTACATATATTTTTTGGGAGCTGTTACATACAGGCGAAATTTATGCCTGTATGTGCACACCGCTGATGTGGTATTTTGCCACGTCAGTGTTTATATTAAAAAAATTAAAAACCAAAAAATCGAAGAGGTCTCTGTCGGCTTTGTATCTCTGTACTTTTTCAGCAAATTTCTTCCAAAATCTCTCCTGCCTTTTCGTGAACTTCTGTAGGCTGCTACCCATGTCGAACCAGGTAAGATCCAAGATCAAAGTTTTTTTTTTTTCTATTCATCTGTGCTTGGGTTTGTGACTATGTGAGTTGGGAAATTTGTCAAACGAAAGGGTGAAATCTGTGATGAGAAGAATGTGGGGAAATCTATACGAGTTGATTTTCTTCTTATGAAGTTGTGAATCAAGCAAATATATACGGGATGAGTAATGGGTTAGTGCGGGTCCAGGCTTTATTTATTCTTTGTCAAATTCTATATAAATCTGGCTCTCAAGGGTTGACCAAACAATTATTCACTCTATGGACCAACACAAGACTCACGAAATTGGTTCCAAGCTGATCTAAGCTATATATTATTCTTGGTTCTAGCTTTGTTTTAAAGATTTGAAGAAATGAGTTTTTGTTTTTAACTGGGTTGAAGAATAGAAGACCAGATCAAATTATAAGCGAGCATGACTGTGAAACGAAGGATTCTTTGCTCTTTTTTTTTTCTTCTTTTTTTTTTCTTTTTCTGGTTCAGTCAACCGCCATAAAACTCAATTTAGAGTCATAAAACACACAGAGAGAGGGCAGGGGAGGGGAGGGGGATAAAACGGTTTCGTGGATGGAGAAGATGAAAAAACAAAACGTACCCTTTTCACAATCGAAGAGGTATTTCTTCAGTTTTCTTGGAGTAAAACGTACCGTTTTCATTTAATCCAAACTATGCATTTTACTCCATGTAGGATATCGTCCACGGGGCTTGCCTCCTCACGCCTGCGTTGAGACTTTTCCATATTTTTTTACTATTGTTGATGATTCAACTCATGCCACATGACTTTACCTTTTTAAGCATAAATATGTGGTTTCACATGTTTTTAAAGTTTTTTTTGTAAGTTGATTAAAACACAATTTCATCTAAAAATAAAAAATAAAAATAAAATAAAATTCGTAATGATCATGGTGCAGAATTTTCTTTTTCTCAGTTTCTTCAATCCAAAGGTATTATACATCAACACAGTTGTATTGAAACTCCACACATAATTCTGTTGTGGAGAGAAAACATCAGCACATACTTAATGTAGCTAGATCAATGATGATTCAGTCTCATTTACCTATTAATTTTTGGGACAAACTTCTTGATATTAAAACAATTCAATATTTTATATCAAGACATGTTGTTTTTCATGAGCACATTTTTCCTTTTTCATCTAAAACTTCTTCTCATTTTTTTTGTCTCTTCCTTCTACTATTTTTCCTTGTGAATCTTCAACTTTAGATCTACTGCCTATGCCTTCAACAGTGTCCTCTTCAAATGATTCACCTACCGATTCTCCATCTTCTCCTTCCCCTATTCAAACACATTCTCCTGCCACTCAACCTGCTATCTCACCAATCACTTCTAAAATTCCTAGAAGATCCACTAGAATCAGAATAGTCCCTGGTTACTTGCAGAATTTTCATTATAATTCTTCTTCTTCTGCACACTCCACATCAGATCCTTTAACAAGTTCTTCTTCATTAAGTTCTTCTTCATTTCTTTCTTGACATCCTAAATATGATATATTCAATTTCCTTTCTTATGCTCATCTTTCTCCTCCATATAAATCTTTTGTCATGTCCATCACTGGTGAACTGAACCAGTTCAATCATCAAGCTATCAAGCACTCTCATTGGAGAGATGCCATGTCAACTGAGATTGCAGCCTTGTAACACACTTAACACATGGACTGTTACTTCCTTACCTCGTGACAAGAAACCCATAGGCTACAAATGAGTCTATAAAATTAAGTATCGTGTTGATGGCTCCATAGAACGTTACAAGGTAAGATTGGTTGTTAAGGGTTATACCCAAAAAGAAGGCTTGGATTATTCTGAGACTTTTTCTCCAGTTGCTAAAATGGATACTGTATTAGCTATTGCTGCTGCGAAATGTTGGCATCTTACACAGCTTAATGTCAATAATGCTTTTTTACATGGGGACCTATATGAAGAAGTGTACATGACATTACCTCCTGGATTTCATATTGGGAGGGGGGGGGGGGGGGGTCCAAGGTTTACAAGTTGAACAAACCACTTTATGGTTTAAAACAAGCCTCACGACAATGGTTTTCAAAGTTTTCAGCTTCTGTTATAAATATGGGATTTAAACAATCCAAAGCTAATTATTCACTCTTTACCAAGTCCAAGGGTTCTTCTTTCATTGCACTTCTAGTTTATGTTGATGATATTTTCATAGTTAGTAATGATTTGAAATCTGTGGAGCATTTGAAGTCCTTATTTGATGAAAATTTGAAGCTTAAGGACCTTAACCAGCTCAAATATTTTCTTAGTTTAGAAGTGGTTCGGCCTCCTGTTGGTATTTCTCTATGTGAAAAAAAAATACTCTTTAGAGATTCTTCAATATGTTGGTTTTCTTGCATCTAAACCTATTTCTTTTCCTATGGAGCAAAATGTCAAGTTAAGTAAAGAAGCATGAGATTTATTGCCTGATCCTATTGTCTATCGTAAGACTTGTTGGTAGACTTCTTTACCTCACATTGACATGGCCATATTTGTCTTACTCTGTGCATAGATTAAGTCAATATATGGCTTAGCCAAGACAACCCCATTTACAAGCAGCCTATAGAATTTTACAGTGCATAAAGGGTACTCCTGGTCATGGCATTTTTTTTTCAGATGTCATTTCTCTATCCCTTAAGGCCTTTGCAGATTCAGATTAGGCTTCTTGCCCTGACAACCGTCGATGTACCAGTGGTTATTGTCTTTTTTCTTGGGAATTCTTTGGTTTCCTGAAAGATAAAGAAACAATCAATTGTTTCTCACTCCTCAGCAGAAGTTGAATATCAATCCATGGCTTCTACTACTTGTGAAGTTATCTGGTTGCTCACTCTTTTTTTCTAATTTTGGCATTTTACATACTAATAGTGCCCAACTTTTTTGTGATAGTCAGGCTGCAATACATATTGCTGCCAACCCAATTTTTCATGAAAGAACAAAGCACATTGAACTGGATTGTCACTTCATTCAGGACAAGATTCAGGCTGGCATTATCAAGACCTTTCACTTGGCTTCATATCATCAACTTGCTGATGTGTTGAATAAACCTCTTGATCATCAATAGTTTCATCACTTAATAACCAAGATGGAGGGTAGATGGATAACCAAGATGGGAGTTCATTCCATCTACCCTCCATCTTGAAGGGGGTATCATGAATTGTTTTCAAATACACGTGTCTCTATTTTGTACATACTATAAATACTGCTTTTTATTTTATTTTTGTAACTCACTTACAAGACTTCACTTTAATAAACTAAGGTTTATTTTTCCCCAATCTTCCAGACCATTCCTCTGCTAGGATTTCTTCTCTTTTCCTCTAGGGTTTGAACTTTATAGTTCGCTCCTATGTATGTGTGGTCATAAGTGAACTATACTGATTGAGAGAGAGTTCATTTGTGTTTAGGTAAAGAAATGTAGCTAAGATTAATGTTAAAAGATCTCTGAAGTCCACAATTGGTCAAGAGATTGTATGAAGTAGACCCTACAGTATATATTATTGTCTGTATAAATATTTCAGACAATATTAAATAAGCAATAGATATTGTAGGTATGACTGTATATGAACAAGGCTACTCGATAGGCAGATCGAACTCGACTTGATTAAGCTCAAATTCGATTTGAGTTAATTATAAATGGGACATTTGCGAACTATGAATTAGACTTGATTATTAAATGGTATAAACTCACCCGATTCGTTTAATGTTTGTGAATAAATTCATATAAAACTTGAATCAACTCGTCAGTTTGACTCATATATTTATACATATACACCCAATTATATAAATTATATTACCTATGTATTATGTATATAGTCCACTACATATACTATACATATATATATATATATATCATATAGAAGTTATGATGAATGCATATATTATGTACGTATGATATATGTATATATACAATATTACATATCAAATGTTACAAAACTTTATCCTTACATATAGATAGTAGTAATATAACAGTATTAATTCTTACCTATAGTTATCACTTATCACGTACTATAGCTATTATTATATATAAGTAATATTCATATTTAGTATTCATATGCTTAGGCCCTGTTTGGATATTAAGCTGAGTTGAGATGAGTTGAGTTCTTTATGAATAATAGTGAGTTGAGATTGGAGTGAGTTTTGTGGGATCCACCTAAGATGAGTTTATATGTGTTTGGATGTTAAGATGAATTTAGATGTATTTATGAGAAGTTGAAAAGGTTGTGGGTCATGCGTGTAAAGAGGTGTTGAGTTAAAAAATGATATGGATCCCACGTGTAAAGAGGTTTTGAGTTGAGATGAGTTTTGTAATTTGAAAATTGAGTGTTTGGATGTTAGAGTTTGTTTAAAATTAGAGTGAAGTGAGTTTATTTCAGTTTAGTCCAAGTTCCAAACGGGGCATTAAAGTTACAATGTTTGCTTAAAGTTGTTAACAAGTTCATATCACAAATGACATGTGGATTTCTTTTAAAAAACTTTCATATATGGTAGTGGCATGTCATTATATAGATATTGGTTGGCATCTTCAGAGGTGTGTGTTGAACTTTTTTAGCGTACCACAACCACATACTGAGTTACTTATTGTTGATGCTTTACATAAGTGTTTTTGAAATTGGGGAACTGAAAATAAAATTAGTTCAATTGTTGTAGGAAATGCAAGTTCCAATCATGTTGCCAATAGGATCTTGAAGGATGATTTTAGATTGAAGAAAATATTTTTTGTTAAGAGGAAAATTGTTTCATATACACTTTTGTGCGCATTTGATTGTGTAGTATGGACTTGGGGAGATCAAGAAGATTGTTGATTGTGTGAGGGTTGGTATAAAGATTTTGGTAGCATCAGAGAGTAGGTTAAAATGGTTTAGCGAAATTGTGAAGTAGTTACAATTACCCTCAAATAAACTAATTTTAGATGTACCTATTAGATGGAATAACATATATTTAATATTGGATGTTGCACTTCAATTCAAAGTGGTGTTTCCCATATATGGTGATAGAAATCAAAGCTTGAATGGGTTCCAAGTATTTAAGAATGGGAGAAAGTTGAAAATGTTTGTCAACTACTTATGATTTTCAATGAGATAACCAATATTGTATCCAGAAATGATTACCCAACAACAACCATATTTCTTTCTTAAGTATGGAGAATGCAAGACATCTTAGGTGTAACGCCCCCAACCCCCGCTTGGGATTTGATAGTGATTAAAGCGTCGAGACATGTAATAATATGTTACATACCCCTCATACATGACTGTTAACATGCAATGCATGAACATGTTTCTAGCGGTATGAATAAATCACAACGGAAGAACAAAGGATCTTAGCAATAATTATGGTACCAAAATAAGATTTTTATTTCATCCCAAGATAATATGTCTTTAACAAAACTATACATCAAGGTTCGGGTCCCAAATATTGACATTTTCATAAAAACCACAAAATTTAATATATTGTTTTATATTACATAATTAAAACTTTATTCATCATTCTCCAAAATCTCCTTAATTTCTGCACAATCTCTAAGTAATGGTCGATCAACTTGAGTCGGTTCTCAAAAGTAAGAATCTCTTCAACTATCAACGACCAGTAGGGCTTGCATTTTCCCATCTTGCTCACCTACTTTTGAACCAACCACAGCTTCTACCATTCAAGGGGGCAAATGGTAGTGGGATTACCATAGTGAGATTCCTTGAAATCTCAATAAAGTATACCACAAACATACACGTAGATCACATAAGCATGATTACATTAAACATGAAAATGAATGCATGAGTATGAACATGCATTTTCATGAGACTATATTTTTCTCCTATCTAAATTCCTTTTAAAAACACAAGAACTTTGTAATGACATAACATGCATAAAACCTCTCGTTTCCTTCCTTATTCTTACTTGTTCTTATACTTACTTATGGATACCTTACGATTTCCCGTAAAATGTGTGCACCTTCTTATTATTGCACCCTCTCGGGTTTTGCCCGAATGTGACTACGTCATCAGAGAAGACATACACAGGTAGATCGTAATGCCTTCACCATGAGCATTTAGTTACTTTGGCAGATCGTAACGCCTTCACCATAAGCATCTAATTGCTTCAATAGATTGTAACGTCTTTACCATCAGCATCTAGCTGTGCACCCACCAACGTTAAGTGCTTACGACTTCGCTCTAACAACCTTTTGATCCCCATTCGAACCTCGTTGATTGTTCTTCATCAACCTAGGGAATACCACTCCATCTAGTCCCAAAAATATTTACTATCCCTTCATATTCACATAACTAAAAATCAAATCATAGTTCCAACCTGTTTGAAAACAAATAAGCATAGCAGTGGAGTTGTAACTCCTTAGCTACAAATAAACAGGAAACTAATCTAAGCACCAAGCTGCTCACGTAGCTCCATTATCAATTCCAAAATGATATCTAAAAGTTGGAGAATCATGTCCATCAACTCCCCAAGGCTCTCCTCAGTCTATTGGACATCTTCCAATTTGGGGTTTGGTGCTCTTTTGTTCCTTGATATATCGTCTACCTTTATGGTGGGAATGGTAGTTGAGACTACAATAGTAAGATTTATAAATATTAGCAAGTTATGCTTCTAAGCTACCAACAATATAATTAAGCATGCATGACAATATACATGACATGAATGCTTGATGGACATGAACTTGCTTATGCAAAAACATAATTTAATGACATCAAAGCTTACTCAAACTACATGACATGCAAAAATAGACTCATGCATTCTTATTCAGGTTTGTAAAGAGAGGTCGTATTTTATGGGGTTCCACAATGTCTTATCTCATGGAGTTTCCACGATGTCTTATCTCATGGAGTTTCCATGATGTCTTATCTCATGGGGTTATCATGATATCTTAACAATTCATGCTTTACTTGGAAAAATATTTCATGATAGACTTGTATGCTTCATGACATGGCAATCTTGATATGTGACAGATATTCATGATTCATGTTTATAATGACGTGGCATGGCGTAGACATATCAAATAACATGGTATAAAATAGAACAAGTAAGTTAGAAACTATCTTACAAATATTCGTGTGAAATGAAAGTTTACTCATTTAACTTCATAAGAAATTCTCATTTAACCTCATAAAAACAAAATTTACAATTCTAAAACTTAATTTGCAAAATTACCCCTTAACTCTTGGGAAATTTCAAATTAACACCTAAACTTTTAAAAATTACATACAGGCTCCAAAATTTACCAAAATTCATATATCTCATAGAAATTTCATTCTAAGTTAACAAACACTAATTTAATAGACACTCACATCTAATGCATAAACTCAACTTGGCCGAACCTAACTAGGTTAAAAACCACACTTGGCTTGCTTCTGGCCATCTTTCACACCATCATGCCCAGACCCAAATTTGAAAACTGATAAATATCATATCCCTAGTTCTAAATACATGCCAAGATAATAAATCGTGCATTTTTCAAAACCATTAGCTTGACGTTTTAAAGAATCACACAAAACATCAAGATTAGGTCAAACTGAAACTAATCTTGGAGTCTTTGGCCTTTCACTTTCATTTTGACACCAATGACTCCAAAAGTTCACAAATCCTAATCGCTAATATGCTAATAACTCAATCTTGTGGGAAATAAGCATGACTAAGCAAAAAATAATAATAATAATAATAAATTATTGTTTTCATGAATAACAATCAACTTGCACAAAAATTCTTGAACTTGAAACTTAAACATGCTTGGCCTTGAACAAAAAGACTAAATCCTTGATTTTTCATGCATACATTCTTGAAACAACATATCCATACATATCATATACATGTCTTCACTTGATCTATGAACCATATTCAACATATCTTAGCAAATAACAACATCCAAGAAACCAAATAGTCAAGATCCTCCAAACTATGCATAAATTCATATCTCTTTGCATGCTCATCAAATCCAACAAAGACCTTAGTCATAAAGCTTTAAAAATCCAACTTAGACCATAAATCAAAGCTTTAAGAAAAAGATTTTATAAAATCAAAACCATGGATTTAAGTTTCTAAAGCTAGAATGACAAACTAAACCAAACAATCTCATGCATGAAAATCTATTTTATTGAAACCCCCATATGCCATAAATCCAACCCAAAAATTGTATAAATACCAAATCACTATACCACGCGACTAAAATTTTAAGGACTACACAACATATCAACACAAACTCCCAAAGCATATCAACATACTCAAACCTAGCACCTTATCACCAATATCTCATAATTCAACCTTCAAACTTTGAATAAAAATTATCCAACACTCTTCCAATAAATCCAAGACTCAAAGTATAATAGAAATGAAAGATATTAAAGTTAGGAAAAGAACTGAGAAGCTAGAAAGTCTAATGGAACAAAGCACCGAACTTTTCTCTCGAAAACTCTCTCTCGGTTGCTCTCAAGAAAACAAAGTCTGAAAGCATTTGTGTGAGGAATGAAGAGAGAGGCATGAGGGCGCTAAAGAAGAAGAGAAAGAGGATAATTTGAGTGGTTAATGGCAGAGCATTTTAATGGGAAAGGTGGCTTGCAAACTTGGTGAAAGGCTTGGTTGGTTTTGGCCTTGTGCTTGTCTAGTGTTTCAAGTACACTATTAGGCTGACCACAAGGTACAAGATTAGATAAGGGAGTGGTCATTCATAAAAAGTTTCTTGTGTGAAAAGCCAAGGGGAAGGGAGAGGTCATTCTGTAATGACCCAAAAGAATTTCTTTAGAGCTTAGAGAACGTCGTGAAATCCAGAAAAAATTGAATAAAGTGACTGATTAGGTTTTAGTCAGTCAACATAGTCACATCCCAACCCATTATGGTGATAGAGTTGTCTTTCTATTTATTTAAGGCACATAGGAGTACCAGTTGGTGAAACAAATTGCACCATTAGCCTTGGGTGAATATTTAGGATTTTACTGTCCAATGTTACATTTCCCGTTTCCCAGATGAATAGTAACTAAGAGTGCCTTTTTATTTAATTAAGATACTTAGGATTCGAGTTTTGCGAAACGAAATGGACCATTAGACTCGTATGATTATTTAGGATTTTATGGTGTAATAATAAATTTCACTATTTTTTGGATGAGTAGTAACACTTGGGATAGCGCCTCGTGGCAATCGGTTCAAACGATTGTCAAATCACCAGGTAAAATGTCTAAATCCACTTGGAATCATTACAATTAATTTTTGGTTAGACATATGGCACAATCATAGCCATTCATTGGAATAGTATTAGGAAATTTGACACATGGAGGATGAAATGTGATGGAATGAAGGTCAAATCAAGCAATATGACCATGCCACCTAAGCCAAACTCTATTCCAACCCACCAAAAGAGGGTTTCAACCCTAATGAAACCCAAAATCATTGAAATCTTGGAATCCAGTCAAAGCCCTATATCACATGCGATTGTCGAAACCCTAAACTTGGTTTCCAAACCATAAACCCACCCGGTTTTGATCAAGTATTTAATCACTTGGAGGAATCATTTTCCCATGCTATTAATCACCCAATTATACACTCATACACCATAACCACTATTTTATATCTTGGTAATCAGTTTGGGCCAAGAAGGTTTTAATTTGGACTTGATCCAACCAAAACCCTAAATGAAACATCATCCATACCCCAAATTGAAACTCATCGGTTAGGCCCATTTTTGGCCCATCGAAAACTACCATAAGCCAAGGCCTCTTGAGGAAGTTTATTCTCCTTCCCAAGGCCAAGACTAGGGTTGACACACACCACTCATTTTCTAGCCTCCAAGAGTTACTTGATGGGAATAAAAAAGGCTACAAAAGCCTTAGCCATCCACTCTACTAGACTACAGCTGCAAATTGCAGCTGTGCAATCCCTTTGTCCCCCATTGTTTGGCTGCCACCCTCCCATCCAAAGGTCACTCAGCAACCCCTCAGGTCAGCCAGCCACCCCTCTTGTCAGCCTTCTCATATATCACACACCTCTCTCATTTCTCATTCCACACTTGGCAATTTTCTATCACCTTCTAGAGAGAAACTGAGAGAGTTTGACATAGTTTTTTTTTGGTGTTTTTGATCTAGCTTTTCCAACCCTTTGTAGGTTGATTATCATGACTCAGTGTTCATGTATTTTGTTATTTTTTTAGTCTAGTTTACATTGGCATATATTGGAAACTTTTTCATGGAGTTTGTATTTGTGAAAGTTTGGTTTGATAATGTAAAGTTTACGGTCGTGAAAATTTTGATGGTTGTGTGAAACTTTGAAAGTTTTGTGAAGTGTTTGGTGACATCTTGGGTAGGTCTTGCTATGGTGAAGTGTTAACATGTTAATATGTAAGCTAGGTTTGGATTTATAGCTTGTTAATATTTTTTATAAAGATTTTTGCATGATTTGGATGTGTTAGAAATTGGATGACTCAAAATAGTTCTTGTTTTGGTGAAGTTGAGACTTTTGGTTATGGAAACTTGATCTAATGGCTTTGATCTTCATATATATTGGTTTACATCTTTGATGGAATAATTTTATACATGCAAGGGTTTATTTAGGACTCAAACTAGAGGCTGTTGGGTTTGGTATTATGTGTTGATGAAGTTTTTCCCATGTGATGCTAGATTTAATTCTTAAATCAAGTTAGAACTTGAATATGAGGTATATGTTTATATTTCTTGAATATGTGTTGCATGAAAATCAAAGATCTAGTATTTTTGTTTTAAGTACAAAGCATGCTATGCACGGTTTTGAGGTTTTCATTTAAGTCGATTGTGTAAGTTGTATTTTTGTGATTTTGGTTATTTGATGAAGTATCCTATCACTCATATTTGAATAATTAACATATTAAGAGTGTGATTATGGACTTTTGGAGTCCTTGGAGTTGATTTGAAAAACATTAGACCAAGAACATCAATAGTTGGTTCTTTTGACCTAAAATTGGTGTTTTGGCACTTTCATTGACATAATGAGTTTATGATTTTTTTGAAATGTGAATGTTGATGTCTGAGCATGATTTTAGAACCTAGGATATGATTTCTGATTGTTGCAAAACTCAGTTTAAGCATGTTAGTTGATGGTTGGTGAAATTACAACAAAAATCAAGTTTTCGAGCTTATATATAAATAGGCCTAAGCATGGTTCTCCTAGTTGTGTATTGTTTTAATTTTTTATTTATTGGATATTTGGTTTTAGGATGAGATTTCTACGAGGAATGTAAATTTTGGTAAGATTTGAAGGGGATTTGCATGGAACAACCGATGCCGACTGATGGAGGTTAGGGGTGTCAAATCGTGTTAACGGGGTCGTGTTCGTGTCGTGTCAAAGTATGTACATTACAGTTAACGGGTCAACACGAACACGACCCGTTAAGAATTTCGTGTCAAAATTCCAAACCCGAACACGACATGGTAAGATAACGGATTGACACGACATGACCCGTTATAACCCGTTAATGAATAAGAAATAAATTGACACGACATGACAGGACACAACCCGTTCCGTTTCAACCCGTTTACGTTAATGGGTTGGACATACACGATACGACACGACCCGTTTGACTTAATTGATTTTATATAAATATTTAAATATAAATAATATCTATAAAAAATAAAAAACTAACTACAAGTCTAAAATTACAATCCAAACAAATATGATCCACACAATTTGAAATAATATTCATTATTAAAATTACATCTCAAATATAATAAACAAAACATACAATGTAAATATATTAATGTTACAATCTCAAATATAATAAAAAATTAAAAACATAGATCTAAACAAATTTAGAACTTGAAGAAGGAAGTGGAGCGTCCTCCCTACCCTTTAGGTCTAAGGGTATAAAGGTAAATTTAATTTTCTTAACGGGTCATAATAGGTTATAACTGGTCATAACGGGTTGACTCGTTAGTGACCCGTTAAGCAATCGTGTCTTAACGGGTCAACCCGTTTTGACCCGAACCCGTTAAGGCTAAACCCTAACCCGCTTTTATCATGTCGTGTTCGTATTGGGTTAACGGGTCGTGTCACATATTGCCACCCCTAGGGGATTTGCATGGAACAACCGACTGTATTGGTTGATGGAGAGGAGAAATACCGGCCATGTCAACTCCAACGGTTCTCTAGCAGTTCTCAATCCCCTAGTGGCGAGGTTCGTCTGAGAGAGTAGAGAGAGAGTGTGTGTTGGAAAGGAGAGAGAGAGAGAATGAGAGAAACTGAAAATCAGAGCAAAAGAGGGGAGGGGAAGAAGACGATCTCAAATCAAAAAGAAGCTTTTGGTTTAAAATCAAACGGCGTTATTTCACTCATAATTGTTTTAATATGTTATGTATAAAACGACGCCATGTTTTCACTTGTGGTTTTTTTTTTTGTACACTTTAGGTATAAAACTGCTCCGTTTCACTTAAAGTTAAATGGAACGGCGTCGTACAGTATATATGAAAAAATATATTTATTTAATCGGTCTATTCAGCGGTTTCAACCAGGTTCAAACCGGAACCGAACCGGCCGACGTCGATTTTTTCTATTTTATGTAGCCCGCCAACTGGTTCTCCACCGGTTTCGGCCGGTCTCCGTCGACGTAGGTCGGTCCGGTCGATTCCTGTTCACCCCTACTTGTCACTTATGATTATTATAAATTGTTATAATATGCCATGTCATGTCATTTAATATAGTCCATACCTATCTGTTACATGTTATGATATGCCACGTCATCTATCACATGTTCATTTTGTTACGCGCCATGCCATGTCACATGCATTGAGTATGCCATGAAATATTTTCAAGAATTTGGAGTCTTATATATTTTTTCACAACCCCAAATACTAAGATGTGGAGTTATCCTAGTGGAACTCATTTTTCTATGCTGAAGTGCTTAAACTAGTGTAAAACTCCCTAGATTGAAAAAGTACTTTCAACAGGCTTGGAATGGGACCTAAGTAACTGGTTACCTGAGCGAAGTTAGGCACACAACATCGAGGGTGCCAACTACATGTTTATCAATTTTAAATCGGCTCAGTTATCATGCATACTCACAACTGGCATAGATGTATGTGATGTGATGCAGCACCGGTAGAAGCACATGACTCAAAGGGACTCGTGTCATATCCGCAGTCTCACGTTTAATTAACCATGTATATGTTGAACAAGGTCTCTTGATTCATGTTATGTTCATGTCAAGTTATATCATGTTTGGTTCAATCAAGCAACATTATGTCATGTTATTTGCCAAGTCAGGTCACGCATATTTATGTCACAATACATCCACATCATTCATGTCATGCATGCATATGTATACTGTTGGTATCTTAGTAGCTTACTTGTTGAGATTTGTAAAAAAATATCACGTGGTAGTGACAACTACCATTCTCTCCGAAATGGTATATGATGTGTTAGGATCTCGAGAATCCATGCACAGGAGACTAGATAAGGTTGAATAGGTCATAGCACAATGATGACGAGGAATTGATAACTTCGATTATCCGCATTTTGGATGTGATCTTAGATATCATAACTGAGTTGCGTGAACGGCTCAGCACTTTAGTGCAGTAGTTTTATTTTCAACTCTGCAATTATAGAGCACTATCTCCAATACTTATTTCATTACAATCGTATTGGACAAGTGTTGTAACTAGGGGTGTAAATGCAAACCGGAAAACCGGTCCGGACCGGACCGGTTTTACCGGTTTTGGACCGGTCCGGTCTGGAACCGGTTCCGGTTCTGGGAATTTTTGGACCGGACCGAACCGGACCGGACCGGTTGATTAAAAAAAATAAAAAATAATATTTTTATATATAAGTTTTATACAAAACATTTTATATATATTAAATATTAATATATATAAGTTTTATATATAATGTACAATTATAAATTTTTATGTAAAATTTTTATATATAATATATATAATTATATGTATTCATATATGAAATAATTTCTTGTTATAATTTATAAATTATTACATAAAATGTTAATACTAAATCACTAAAAGTTCATAACTAATACTAATATATAACTTATAACTATACCAATAGTCTAATATTAATACTATTATATAGTCTAATATATTAATAAAAGTATAAAACAGTTTTTTTTAAATCAGTTTTTTTTTTTATAAACAAATTTTTAATGATAAATTGTGAAACTTACATTTTAAAAAAACCGAAAAACCGGAAGTACCGGTTTAGGAGGATAACCGGTGCGTAATCGGTTTTGAAAAATATAAAACCGGTACATACCGGTTCGGTCCTAGATTTTATCCAAAACCGGACCTCACCGGACCGGTTACACCCCTAGTTGTAACACTTTTGGATATCAGTTTATTATGTGAATCTATGAAGTATGCTTACGTTTGAGGATATAGTCCTTATGTTTTGTGAATCCACCTTACACATTTGTACTCCTCTTGATAAGTGTAAAGTTTGCTACATATGGAGGATTGCGATGGCGCCACGTGTTAAGAAAGATTTTATAATGATCTTAGGTTGATTGGACATCCTACATGCTATGTGATGGCTATTTGGTTTAGGTGCCACGTGCACTCTCTGTTTGGCTTAATTTTCACCTGAAAAATTTGAAACTTTTTATTGCACCATAAAATTCTAAAAATTCATACAAGTCTAATGGTGCATACGTTTCCCCAAATTATGCTCCTAAGTGCCTAAAATAAATCAAAAAAGAAATACGTCCTCGTAGCAAATCATTATTCGACTACGCTATCGGACCAAAACCTAATCGATGCCTCGATTCCTAGGATTTCATGGCGTTTCTAAAGTCTAGAGAATTTCCTTCTATTGAATTTCTTTTTGATCGTTACAGGAGTTTGACAATCACCTATCATAGCATTGTGGTCATGACAAAAAGGTTTTCTTTAATGCATATAAGCATAAATACATTAATCTAAGAGTGAGTTAGTGGCTAACTTACAAACGTTTCATCTAGGTGCTGGGTTGCAATAGGATTTCTTATTATTTGAACCACTTTAAATACCTCATAAAAGAATATCATTTTCCCTAAATCGAAAACTTACCCGTTAACTTACAAGGCTTCTAAGCTATGTATTGGTGAACATACTTTTTGTTGTGATATAGTCCAAAATCAATATGCATTTAGATTTAATTTGGTCATAATGAAGACATTTCAATCAAAATATTACTCAACTAATTCCTAAAACACATTCCAATAATACACTTGCCTCCTCGGTTCGAACTAGGCTCATACTACCATTGAATAAACCCATAAGCATATGGTTAAGAACCTTAAAACCCTAAAACCAAAAAAATTAGGTTTAAGAAAATACATTCCACAATCTTACTCACTTTGATTCACATGCTCAATCCTCAAGATGAACTTCTTACACAAAAAGATCCATAATAAACTTAAGCCTCCAAACGTTAAGACATGTATGAACATCAATAGGCTCCAACCAAAACATACATAACTTTGATGCCATCTCTACTCTTTTACTCATAAGATCATATATATATATATATATATATATATATATATATATATATATATATATACTCGTACTAACATCTTCCAAACATATTCATAACAAGTTTTGAAAGAAACGTAATGCCAACAAGTTCTATACCACAATCAATTCAAACTGAGATCATCAATCAATCTTTTTAAGAGATATTTTCATGCATAATACCGATACATTCTAAGTAAGAGAAGCCAAAAGAAAGAGGACGTACAAAGGTTGAGAGGCTCAGTTTCCACAAGCGTTCCACTAGCTTCAAGTTCTCAGTTTGCTACTCTAAAATGAGAGGGTGAGAAGGGAACTATCACTCTCTCTCTCTCTCTCTCTCTCTCTCTCTCTCTCTCTCTCTCTCACACACACACACACACACACACACACACACACATGTGTATATCTGAAAATTTCTCCCATTGTGCCTCATTTGTTTTTGTAGATGATATGAGATGAATTGAGATTTACAAGAAATAAGGCCTTTTCTAGTGCTCAAAATAGTCGTAAAAACCTCCTAAAATCGCTGCAATTGATTATTTCGGGCGATTCTTCAATCGTTGCATGTTCGCTACAATAAACGCACCACTTTTGATTAATTTCAATGATAAGCAAAAATTGTCGAAAATATTAACTATTTGCGGCAATTTTTTTCGTCGCAATGTTTCCAAAAATTGATAGAAATGACCTTTCTGTTTACCATTAAATCGTTGAGAAAAGTCAATTGCAGTGATATATATTGTCGCAAAAAATTGTTAAAATCGTCGAAAATAGTCATTATTTTTCCAGCGATTTTCAATTATCGTCGCAACTATTTATTTCCAGCAAGTAATTGTCGCCGAAAAAGAGTATTTGCAGCGACTTACGACGAGAAAATTTATTTACGGCGAACTGTACTCGCCAAAAATGCAGTTTCAGAAAAATAAAAAAAAATGCACAAAACAGAATACATAAAAAATATAATACACATCCAAATTAAATTCATTATGAAATTTCTAGATGGCCACACAAAGCTCAAGCTAAATGCAATTTAACATTTATATCAAACAATAATGTGAACTACTAATTAAAAAAAAACACCAAAACAAGAAACTAGAAAGTGAGTGAAAGGGAGAATAAAAAGTACCTTTATTTAATATCCCTAGCACTGCTTTGCTGTTGCAAGCCTGCAATGTGCATGTACTAATACCCTCAATTAGAGTTAGGCAACTTCTTACAACTACACCGACAAAAGTAACATTCTTACAACATTCTTGGAAGCTGTAAATGTTACCTTTAGAGAAAAGCACCGACATCAAGCAACAACAACTTTGACCCAAAATCTAGGTGCTAAAGCCTTGGCTAGCATTTGCTGGTTAGGTTAAAAAAGAATTTGACTTAGAATTTTTAGTTATTAGTTATTGTCATCCTTTCTATTATAATTGCAATTTTCTAACTAAGTTCATGAAACTAAAACTTGCTCTGTTCTACCCCTTAGTAAACCAAGCACCTTAGGGGATAATAAGTTTGGAGATGAGAGTTCTTATATTGAGATCTGTACAACTCTTATTTCGAAATATATATAAAAGGATATAAGTTGGATAAACCAAGATGAATATCAACTTGGATAAATCTTCTCGGCACAAGTATTTTACATCAACTTTAAGATCCATGAATCTGACACAACCAGAATATGTAATTACACATTACCACACAGTTACATTTTTCAAGCCACACAACTCTCATGGATATATTTTCTCACTGTAAAAACTAAGTAGTAGAAAAATCTAGAACAAAGTCCCTTCAAATTTCAGTTCCAATAGGACGGTCTACAGGCAGGGCATGACATACAACTGAGAATAATTAAATTGACTTATTCACCACAAAGCAGCAACAGAGTAGGCAATGATCACATAAACAGTTACTGGTATATTGAATCTCTGGTACAAGAAGAAACAAGAGCGCCATGCCAACTGACAATACCTCAGTTATGACGTGTAGATCAAAGTAAAGAGTACAAGTATCTATGTCATTGAAGTGGGGAAAACACTCTACAGGCTTCAAGTTAGCGGCCTACTTTTTCCAAACATGATCTAAAATAGCAACAAGAACGGATAAGAGCAAAAATAAAAAATAAAACAGGATAAAGTGAGAAAGGGATACCATTAAAGTCAGTACCTTTTTAAGAACATTTTAAAAACAACAACAGTAAGAATGTTCCCATTTTCTAGCAAAGGCAAGAACTTTCAACCTGTGAGCTGCCAAACACAAGCTAGTAATTTAAGTTAAAGTCTAATATACTGGCAACCAATTAACTAACTAACTAACAAACTAATTAACTAAGTACTATATATTTCCTTTCAAAACAAAAAAAATAAGTACTATATATATATATATATATATAACATGACTAAACTCACACCCCACAGACATGTTAATTAAGAAAGACCGATTAATTATTTGTTTACTTTAATGTTTCAATTATTATATATGTCAGACCTATATAACTTTATTGGGAATGACTTCATCCACCCACTTGCACAAAGGAACAAGAAAACCTCACTGCCAAGAAATACACAATTCCCCATCCATAAAACAAAGCCTTTCGATGATACACTACACACCATATATCAAACTAAAGTGTACTATCTACATACTTGGAATTTTATAGAAGAAAAATTCCAAGTAGCCATACATCTTTCTTCCAAAGTTTTAAGAGTACTCAAATGTAAAAAATGGAGATGATTACTCCACA
This sequence comes from Juglans cinerea, assembly GCA_961763995.1. NCBI lineage: Eukaryota > Viridiplantae > Streptophyta > Magnoliopsida > Fagales > Juglandaceae > Juglans > Juglans cinerea. The sequence continues at coordinate 12,965,605 of CAUIVZ010000016.1, forward strand.
TAAAAAAAGTATCAATGCAAAAAAAAAAAAAAATACTATTTTTTTATTGGTTGAAACAATAATACTATGACCAATTAACGAGAACTTGGCCATGCCTTGAGAAACGAGAGTTTAAAAAAACTATAACTGCAAGACTATTGAAGAAATTGATAGCAGTATTTATTAGGGGATGTGAATTACAAAGAAATCGTTTCAAGTCAAGATTGGCATGAATGAATCCATATAATATATAAGCCCTACCATAACATTAGAATAGCCACATTTTTTTATCACAAGGCAGGGGTAAGACGGCCAAATTATAGTGTTCTTATTAATAGATAACATAGGAAATTTTAAAAAAATTGTTCTTCATACAAAGGGAAACACCAACGGTGCATAAACAGATCAAGTGTCTAGTAAGTTAGGGTTTCCGTTACAAGATAGCAATCCAAAATCAATGAACATAGATTTGAGCCTCGGAAATGTAACAAATGGGAAATCATGAGAGCAAGGGGAAAAATTACAGATATATATATATATATATATATATATATATATATATATATTCTAGCAAAACATGAAGAAAAAACAAAAGAAAAGAATAATTGAAACTCATAAGGGAGTGGCAGATCAGTAGCAAACCGCGTGGGGGCCGTGGGTTGCGAACAGAGCAATGAAGAGAGGGAGGGCCTTGGGTTGCTGGGCTAGGCGTAGAGAAGGGGGCTCCGATGGAGGATTGGTGATGGCGTCGAGGTGTGAGCGGTGGTGAACGGCGTCCCTAGCGGCGATATAGAGAAATCCAAGAGAGAGAGAGAGGTCGAGGCCAGATTCGAGAAAAGTGATATTTCCGCCGTGGGGGCTAGGGGAGAAGGAGGGGGTGGCCGTCGAGGTGAGGTGGCGGTGGCGTGGTGGGGTCACTGGCGACGGGCTATGCGTAGCAGCATGGGTTGAGGGAGAAGAGGGATTGGGGAGGCAGAGCGGGGAAGGGAAAGAAATGAGGGAAAAACGTAACGTGCGGGGTTCAAATTTAATTTAACTTTTCCGGCGATTTGGATCCGCCGTTAATAACATTTATTTGACTGCATATGTTCTTACAGAGACAATATTTGCCGCAAATAGTATGTGTTGCGTCAATTTTTCTAATCGACGGAAATGTTTGCCGCTTACTAAAATTGACAAAACTTTTTACGACGACAAAAATCGGCGCAAAAAGTGAAAAGTAATTTCTATTCCATAAGTTCCAAAATTCGAGATGGAAAGCAAGCTGTGACTTGGAAATCGCTGAAAATAATGTCTATTTGGGGTTAATTTTTTTGCGACAACTTTAAAATAATTGGAAAAGGCTTGAATTTTCTAAAAGGTTATTTCCATCGCTTTTTATTTGCCACAAAAGTAGCTATTGTGGCGATTTTACCATTTGCTGAAAATAAAATACCGCTACAGTTACAAATATTATTTGCGGCGACATTAACGCGCCACAAAAAGTATAATAGTCGCTGCAAATACCTAAACAGTAATTTCAACATCAGAATTTCGAATACATTGTTTTGGATTTTAGCGACGAGACGAAAATCGCTGTAAATAAGGGTTAATTGTGGCAATTTTTTTTTGCGGCAATCATAAAATCGCTGAAAAATGCATTATTTCTTGTAGTGATTAAAGTTAAAAGTTGAATAAAATATTGTTAGAATATATTTTTTTAATATTATTTTTGTTTTGTGATTTGAAAATTTTAAATTATTTATTTTATTTTGTGTGAGAATTTAAAAAAATTGTAATGATTAAATGAAAGAAAAATGCTAAATATACTTAAGAAAATCTTATAAAAAAACTTACTTCTCCACATGTCAGTTATTGATACGTTGAAAATCATAAAATTTGAAATTCAAAATTTAAATTTCAAAAGAAAACTAACAAAATGAGTCTTATAAATAAAACTGTAAGTAAAACTATAAATACATGTAGCAGTACTACTCTAATTGAAATGAGATAAGTTAAGAGGAGTTGTGAAAACAATCTAAGCCTAAATAGGATATTGCTCAGCCTTGAGAATGATAGACACATGGCGTGCATGGCATAAAACATGATGATAAAAAAAACTCCAATAACCATGCTCAGTTTTCCCTCCAAGTTTTCCTTCCATTTTCCATTCTTTCAAGACCAATGGGTGGCCTTCTTCCTATGATTAAGCTCATAAGATTTGGAGTACATAACTTAACACAAATCCTAAGATCTTGTTGGTTCAAGTGGGCGTCAAGGTGCATGCACATGACCTTCATGAGTGGCTAGGCATAGGCCATTGTGTTCTCCTTAATGATGTGCCATTTTCCACAATCCCCTCAATAAATGATATTATCTCTCCATTAAATGATCTGAAAACATATTAATTAAGCAACCTGAGGCGAGGATTTCAGCCATAACCCTCAACCCCTTAGATTTTTACCAACCTCCCACTCAAGATCTAAATCTTCATTAATAAGTTAACTACAATGATTAAAAAGTCTTACCCCAAACTTAAACTTCCATTGGTGGAAGTGGGCGCGCGGCACATAGATAGAAAGGTGAGGGGCTTCTCTTGTGATCTTCGGCCAGCCCTTTCCTCCTTTCCAGCAAATCATTACTTAGCTTTTCTTGTAAGCATAAACTAAAGTCCTGTTTAGATACAGAAACACTTTCAATCAATTTCATCTCATCATATCATTATAATTTTATCAAATTCTCATATAAAATATAATAAACAATTCAATTTTTTCAAATATAAAAAATTAATAATATTAAAAAATAATATTCTAATAATATTTTATTCAACTTATCTAAAATCATTTCATCTCATTATCAAACAAGCCATAAATCTAACCCTTAATAAATGCACTACCTAATCATCATAACCTATTAACCAAAAAGCTACAATTCCTAGGGACTGCATGAGCGGCACAAGTAAACTAAGCATGGCAACAAATCTGAAAAATATTTCTTGAGAGGAGTTCTCGATCTTGCCATGTGTCAAATGAGATTATGCAAAGGGATCTAAAGTGACTTAGCCATTTGTTAAACAGCCCATAACTTTTCTCCAAGTGGCCATGGATGATAGGGAGTTTCAAAATGAAGTGGCAAAGTGATGTACCACATGTAAACTGCAAATTAGGCCATTTAATAGGTTGCCCTGAGTTTCTTGGGCCTAAGTTCCACTTCCTTGCACAACTAATTCAGTCCTAAATCAATAAGAAAAATTCTAAATTCTCACTTTAGCTTAGGGTATCACATTAGTTAAGAAGTCTATAGATGAGAATGGGTATATGAAGTCAATGCTAAGAAAATGTAATTCTAAGTTTGTAAAATATTAGGGAAAGTGTAATTTATTGGTGGCAATTGTTGCAGTATTAGACCCTAGGTTCAATATGGGGCTAATCTAATTTTGTTCCTTTAATTTATGAAGAGCCAAAGCTTTCAAGAATGTTGACAATGTCTCTAAAGTGTTGCATGATAAGTATGTAAAGGAATACAATTCAAATCTTATGGAACAAAGAGAGTAGAAAAATGCTCAAACAAACTCTTCTAGTGGTTCCTTCATTGATGGGAGAAACATGCTGAGTGGCCATACATTGTTTAAATATTTTGTTAGAAGTGTTGATACAGTGCAACTAGTCAAATCAAAATTGGATATCTGTTTAAAAGATCATCAACTGTGATGGTAAGTGTTACATTTATTTATAACTTTTAAGTTGCTAGTTTATTATCTTATATAACAGAAGTACTAACTACATCTTTTCTTTGTCAATAGAAGATGTTCCATCTGCAACTCAGATTCTTTTGCCATTGTATGCTTGATGGATTTGTAGTTTTGTTTGATGCAAAATTTTGCCAGTGTGTATCAGTATATGCATGTATAGAGCTAGAGTGGACATAACTAGAGAGCCTTTTAAATTTGGTGTTTACAAATTAGTGTATGCAGGTATAGTTGCTTAAGTGTACTTAATTGCAGGTATAGTTGTTGAAGTTTGTATGCATCTTCGAATTTTCTAGGAGATTCAATTTTTATTTTGGTTGTAAATTTGTATTTTATTTGGAGATTGTTATATTGTGTTAGTACATATCAAATATACTATTATCAGTTGAAGACTAAGAATCTTACACCTAATTTTATGTATGGACAATCTGAGAGGCCTATTATTGCAATGAAAAAAAATCACCAATATGACAAAGCATATTTTGTGAAGGAAAATTAAATATTGCATTATTATCAAATAGGGCTGCTACCCGCATCGGGCCCCACACCATGCGAGGGTGGGGTTTTTTCCCCCCGCCTCCCACTAGGCCAACACATTGGGTCAAAAAGAATTTTTTGGTCCAAAAATATTTTTTTTGACTTAAATTATAATATAATTAAAATTATAAATTAAAATGTATAAATATAAAAAGAACTTAAACTTATTAGAATTAGATTTTGGATTGTCTTGACCTTTTAGGCCAACTATATATAAGAGGCTAATGCAATGTAATAGTCATCTTTAAGCAATGTGGGACTTAATAATAATTTGAAAATCTAGGCAATGCTCCTAGCCTCTTACCCTCACTCTAGATTTTTTTTTTTTTCAGCTTTCTTGTAATCACCAACCAGGTCTGAATTCTTAATAATCGCACTAACTAAAATGATTAGAATCTGACCAAAAAGGTAGGAGTTCCATTAGTGAGGAGGATCATCACACAACAGATAAGGGCAGTAAGGATGAAATGCTAGGTGGAGGGGCTCGGCATTGTCGGCAATGGGGCCTTTTCTTTCACTTTAATTTTCCAGCTTTCTAAGGCCAATATATGACCCTGAAATTCTCTTAAGTACCTGGCCAGAAATGATTAGAATGACTGACCAAAGAGAGTTTATTTCATTGGTTTTGAGGGGCGGCACACACAGCTGAATCATGGGGGCAAAAATCTGAAAAAAAAATAAAAATAAAAATAAACTTGTGTATAACGCTTTTACCAAGCATTTACAGAGTAATGTTACATACAGTCGTGGAATGCACAAACGTCATACAGTCGCTTTGAAAAAGAGTGAGGTCTATTATTAAAAAATTATTTTCTTTTCATATAGGTCCTATATTTATTTATTTTTTTCAAAACAATTACACGGTACTTATACATTCACGACTGTAAGTGTCATTTTTCAAGCGTTACCATATTTGGGACAACAAAGATCATTATCCAGTGGCTTTGGGGTGTAGGGCATTAAATTTTAATTAGGTAATAAAGTGGGCTGCCATGTGTCGGGCCCGGATTGGGCCACTTGGTGCCACATCATCACAAAATTTATATTGCACCAAAAATTTCTAAAAACTCTTAACTAAAACAATGGTGCTAGTTTTTTCATCACCTCAAGTACCTCTAGCCCAACCCGCAACCTTCATGGTTTAATATTCACAATCAATTTTTCTAAATTCCTACTTTTCCTTGGGGTGCCACATACATTAAATCTGTAATATAATAAAAAAATATTTTATAACTGAACATATCACATCAAGTCACTTCAAACTGTAAATTAATTTTTATTTTCTAATTCTTTTGTAAACTAAGAATTTCCATTAATAAACTATGTATAAACAAAGCCATGCCCTTAGGAATATCAGAACATGTAGATGTGGTGGGATATTCCTTGTTAATGGAGGATCCATGGGTGGGGTAAAAGAAGAAGCGAATATTTACACCTTGATATTGTAATATGACAAAACACATTTTTCCTTGATCACATCTGTGACTGCTTTACTAGATTTGTACACACACCAGAAAGAGAGAGAAAGAGAAAATGAAAGAGACATCAGGGATATTTTTACAAGTCCTTTTATGCTCTGGCTTTAAGACTTCACATTGATATATCACATGATAAACTTAGCCCTATGGTGATAAGAACTTATCCACCTTAGCATTAGTGCCTCGCGACAAGAACTTCATACAAATCGGTGGCTTGACACCAGCCAGAGCAAGGATAGAAGCAGGCAAAGTCCATATCCCATCCCCACAGATCAAACCAGATGCTACTGCAGGACCAAAAGCATCAGCCTTGCTCTTGTTTATCTTCTCCCAGATGAACAGTATTAAGCTTCCAACACACATGTCAATGGCAAAATATGGTCCTATGTAGAAGGGTATTGCCATTGCCATTGGAAGTGGAATGTACCTTCCCCACTTCTTATCCACTATATCTCTTATCAAATTTATCAGAATGGCTGCACCAAAGAACACGTAACAAAGGAGAAGGCAATTCTTTGGTAGACTTGAGAAGCCCTCGACCCCCACAATAGCCATGTTACGGAACACAATAGCATATGGTGCAGCATATTCACTTCCAGGAACTCCAATGTCATCAAAAGCATTGTAAAAGAGCCAAAACACAGAAGGCGCAATTACACAACCCATCGATGTGCCAATTAGTTGACTCACAAACATGGCACGCGGTGAAGCCAGTGTTAAGTAACCTGTCTTAAAATCCTGCATTAGGTCAGAGGCTGTCGAGACGATGTTCATCATAACCCCACAAGCTGCTAGGCCTGCAAGTACTCCACCATGTGAAGCACCAGCCCATGCTCCGATGGTAAAGATGGCCAGCTTTCCATAGGTGGATGCAAGGGACCAATCCGTGAGCCCACAACCATAGGCATTACAGAAAGCCAATGCGGGTGCAAATATATAGATGACCAATATGTAATACCATTTGAGTTGGTGAAAGATATGTGGAAGAGTGCCTATAGAGATTGCAGCAATAGCAACATAACCTCCAATGGCAAACCATGTGGGAATTTGATCTTTGAGAAAGAGTTGGCTGCGACGCTTGTCATCATATGAGATCTGAGAGCTCATAGGTGAAGAATGGTCTGCAACAGGGAGATCAGAGCTCATTTTTTTGGTCAGGAGCTGATGAGACAAGCCTAGGATGGTTTGACTTAGAACCTTGAGAAAGTTATATAAACCATCACCCAGGATCAAGGCTATGGCGATAAATACCTGAAAAAAGGATATAAATTAAGTTTTCAATATTTTGAAAAGTGTTGACAAGGAATGAAAATCTAGAGGTGGTAGTGGTACAGCTGTCTCGTTTAGTGGGAACTTACCTTGTAAGCTTGAAGACCATTCATGCTATTTGATGGGAGGCTTGCAGAATACCAGTCACCCTTCCTATTTTCTATGAGAGGCCACATCAGACCCCAAGAAAGAATACCTCCCACCAGCACTGATACATTTATGATATAGGGGCAAATCATTCCGACTCCAACATATGTTGCAGAGAAATCAAAATAAAATCTGGGGAATAATCATATTTCCACATTAGCCAAAATATTCATAAATGAGAGTAGGGTTTAGTTGAGCAAAATGCTTATCAAATGAAAATTTTTCTTTGCATCAAGTAAAACAAAGTTTTATTAAGAGGAAAGAAAAAGAATGATTCTAGATGTACCTATAATTATATGCCTTGAGCCCTAGTGAAGGGAAGTATAAAAATCCACAGTCTTCTCCAGCAGTGTAGAACCATTGAAAGAAACCCCATAAAAAGCTGAAGGTGAAAAATTTTCCCAACGCTCTCACTTGTTTCCTGTAAAGTAGAATAAAAGAAGACAGCTTTTAGAATTTCCATAGGGTCAAGTTTAACCGGAAGCCGTAAGTGTCGGGTGCCTTACTTTGCTAATTTTGCTCCATGAGGAGTGTGGAAGCTATTGATGAGATGAGCAGTGGCAGTACCACTGGGATACGTCAGTTTGAAGTCTATGATCATAATCTGAAACCAAAATAAACAATATGATTGTAGAAAAATGGGAATATGATAAGGTTTTGTTCTGTTCAATGAATTATTTTTGTTCCCTTTTCACCCCCACCCCCACAAGCATAACATGCATTCACATTTCACAGAACAAGCGTAAATATGCTGCCACATACCCTTCGAAGAGGCACCACCGAGAAGAGTCCTAGAAAGCTGACAACAAAGAGAAAGCCGATGATCCATCCTAATGACGGGTTTTTGAAATCATGAGTATCTGCTGATTGTTTGGAAATGCGTTCACTCATTCCAAATAGGTAACTTCCAAAGCCTCCTGTTATTACAAATCAATTAAAAGTAGTAGTTTTCAGTCTGCAACTTAAAGTTATTAGTTAGAGGAAAACAATATTACTTCTAGAGTACAGAAAATGAATTTTACCCATGAGATATTGATTGGGTCAGACTATCATCATGAGATATGGTTGTAAACTTTATTAGTCATCACAACTCAGAATCTTTGTGCAACACACTCAAACTAGGTCATCCATACTCTATTTTCAGATATTTTGAAAAACTCGACATAGTTTTTAACAATAAAATAAAAGGAAAAATTTTAATGTCCGTAATCCCAATGCATTCATGTTCACACGCATATGTATATATATATGTATAAGAATTCATCACAAATCAGACTGGTTATTGACACTTAACAATAAATTGTACCAATAAGGATCATGGACTTGAGTGGATATAGCACTCTGATGGAACCTTAGAAAAAGTGACCACCAATAGCCTCAGAAAATCAACTGAGCTAGTTTTATTGCAATTATTGGATGAACAGAAATATTTTTTTAATTTCAGTCGCTCAATGTGGTCAAGTCTTAGCATATGAAACTTGCATAGGAAAGCAGGATTTGGTTAATTAAAGCTCTAATCCCAAAATGAACAGAGCTGAAACATCCCACTAATATAGTTTATTAGCTTCATTTAGACCTTCACTTTTACTGAAGTTTTAAACTTTGGTTACTTACTTAGGATACACAAATTATGAATCAGGAAAATTCTTCCATGTTAACACTTAAAAAGAAACGGATATAAGGGGGGAAATGTAAAATGCATTACGGAAAGAAAGTGTGTTGCAATGAATTAAAATTTGGATACAAGAGAAATGAAACAATCAGTACTTATCAAAAACTTTAATGAAAGGATGATGTGTTCCTCATCTAGCTCTTCACCTATAAACAGCAACTAGTATTTTCTTAACAGAGTAGTAGTGGCAATCTTATATTTGTTGACTCAAAAAAGTTCAATTAATAGTAAACCAGATGCGGACCAAAACAGACTGTGTATATAACACAGAGGGAAGGATAGGTGCAGAGAAAGCAAACACGATCTTTCATAGTGAATTGTTGTCCCACTCTAACACTCTAAAAGCTTGACCATGCCATCTAGGGGCGGAACCAGAAAATCTGGTTTTGGGGGGCCAACTTAAAAAAAATAATTTTGTAGGGGTCAATTACTAATTTTTATATAGTCTACTTTATAAAAACACCTTTCAAAACTTAATTTTCATCAAATTTTGAAAATTTTGGGGGGGCCAAAACCCCCTCAAGCCTCTTAGTAGTTCCGCCCCAGAATTGCCATCTTATTTTTATTTGTTTGACTATTTATGGGAAAGGTGGGTTCTTTCTACTTTGTTAAAAACTATGGTAAACACTTTGGAACAGGTGAATATCTTTTAGTAAGACGGAACAATACACTAATGTTTTTTTAATTCTCCTTTATCACAAGGGACAGTTTGGAAACCCTTTTTTATGACATGAAACTCATTGAGACAGGGTTCTTCAAATCCATCTCAGAAGAATAAACTCTCAATATACTATCCTACCATCAAAATTTGGATTTTCCCTATGATCTTTTGACCTCTTGTATCCCATATTTTCCAAACCATCATTGATTAGTCCTAACTATGCTTTTAACACAATCCAACAAAACTGGTATCTAGGCTCCATGCCGTCCAGAGATTCCTGATTGAGTTTATGAGTGACAAAAAAAGGGTCATTTTTACTTGTACTTTTGTCCCGTCAGACAACTTGCAGCTTGTTCTCTACTCCAGTTGCTTGGTTAGGAAAGAAAAAATCCCAAAAAGCCTAATCATTGGCTGAATTAATAATGTAATAGAGCCAAACCGCTTGAAATCTCCACTGATGGGCAATATTTTAAGTTTTTTTTTTAATTCAATTAATTGCTAAGAATTGAGACTAAAATTTGAATTTAGAATGAATCTAAATATATATAATGCTTAAAATTTTTAAAGATATGATAAATATGGATTTTTTTTTTTAATTAAAGAGGCTGAAAATTTGATCTTTTAAGTCAAGGTTTTGGCAAACAAATTCAGAGAGGCCACATGATTAACAGTTCCCTTAACCCAGATTGAGAAATTAGCACCTATTCAATTGATTACTCGCTATTTCATGATTACTCGCTATTTCAGAATTAATGTTCAAACGCTTCTAACAATTCCAGTATGTTTATCTATAAAAAAACTCCAAAATTACATTCAAATAATGGTGATGAAGCGAAGAACTAACGAACCAGAGAGATGAGTAAAATGAGTGAAGGGGGACTCATACCACTAAACGCAATGCCTGAAGAAGCCACAACACAGGTCTGGATGACAGTATTTTCCTGCCGGGTGAAAGGCTGCTTCAACAAGCCAGATTTCTGAAGCAACTTGGTCCATGTCCTGACGAAGAAGAAACCCAAGAGACCAGCAGAGACATTGAGGGAAGGTATAATACCTGTGGTGAGGTTGAGCTTCATCACTATAAAGGTGAACAGTATGCTCAGGAAGAAGCTCACCCCGAAGGCTCTCATGGTCAGCTGCTTCCTCCATGACGGCACCTCTTGATCTTCAAACAATCGCTCCACCGATGTCTCCCCTACTTCTTGTTTGAGCTTTTTGTCCCCCGGATCACCATTATGTTCATCTTCCGGATCAACGCCATTCTCCACCTTGTCCTCAACCTCATTCCGACCCATTATCTTCTCTCTTGCTAAAGATAAATGGCTCAAACTCTCTAGGAAGTGCTTTATAACGGGGATTTTTCTTCTTGCAAGCTGGATTTGGCTGTGCTTGGATAGTCACTACATCTGCCCCCACACCGGCACACACTTCACATCATTTTTTTTTTTTTTTTTACACTCAATATGTTGAGTGTGTGCCGATGTGAGGTTGATGTAAATATTTTTCCTAGTCACTATAGTCTGTTGAAAAATTCTTCATCACACTCTACTATTTATCATACACTCAACACAAAAAATTAAGTGCATGATGTGTAAAGAGTATTGGTAAATATGTAGAATTGCTCTAATCTATTATTTAATATTTTTTTATTATTATTTGCAGAAAGAAAAATATTTACTGCAGCAGTCGAAGATAAAAAAAAAAGGATGGTGCTACAGCCCCCGCTGGGGGCTCCCGCTGGGAGCTCCCGCTGGGCTGTAGTATTATTTAATATATATTTTATTTAAATAATTTTTATATAGATTTTTTAATATTTTAAAATATTTTAAAAAAATAAAATAAAATTAAAATATTATTAAGAAAATATTTTTTTAATCTAAAAGTAAAAAATATATATTAAAAAATATTTTCTTAATCACGAAGTAAAATAAAAAATTATAAAAAAATCATGATTAAGAAAATATTTTTTAATAATATTATGATTTTTTTTAAAAATATTTAAAATAGTCATATTACAGCTTCCGTTGGGGGCTCCCGTTGAGTTTAACATGTACTTTTTTATGTGTAATTTTTTAATTTATTTTTTATATAGATTTTTTTTACACTTATAAATATTTTTAAAAAATAAAATAAATTTAAAATATCATTAAAAAATACTTCCTTAATCAGAAGGTAAAAAACAAATCATTAAAAACACTTCCTTAATCAGAAAGTAAAAAAAGTCATTAAAAAACACTTCCTTAATCAGTAAGTAAAAAGCAAATCATTAAAAAACACTTCCTTAATCAGAAAGTAAAAACAAATCATTATAAAACACTTCCTTAATCAGAAAGTAAAAAAAAAATACTTCCTTAATCAGAAAGTAAAATATAAATCATTAAATATTAATTTTTATTCTACTTCGTTATTAAGAAAATATTTTTAAATAATATTATAATTTTTATTTTATTTTTTAAAATATTTAAAATTATTAAAAATATCTATATAAAAATAAATTTAAAAAATATATATAAAAAAAATACTACAGTCCCAGCGGGAGCCCAGCGGGGCATGTAGCATTTTCCAAAAAAAAAATTGAAGGATGTGCTGTAGGACGGTGTCAACATTACTCTTTGCAGAAGTTAATAATTGAGGTCGTAATCACGTCTAGCGCGTGAGGGAAAGTCTCGGAAACGTCAGCAGTGTGGAGACGAAAAAGAGATCCAAGAATCCAAATTCCTATCACATCGAGAGCAAAGCGTGAAGGAGTGTCTGACAATCCACCTACTGACGTGGCGAAGTATTTGACTCATAAACTAATGGATCTGTAAAAAACTATTATTTGTCGGATTAGTTTTAAAACACAAAAACTTTACAGTTGCTAAAAAAAAAAAAAAAACTAACAATTGTCGGATTGGTTCTTTTATGTTTTTAGGACGGGTTTGGCTACACAAGATTAAATTATCTCATTTCATCTTATATAATTATTATAATTTTCTTAAACTCAGATAAAATATAATAAACAATTCAACTTTTTCAAATACTAAAGCAAAAATAATATTAGAATAATATTTTATTTAACTTTTAATAAAAATCTCTTCTCATCTCATCTGAACTGCATAATCAAACGAGGCTAATGTTTTATGAGTAACACTACAGCTACCACTGGACTCTCACTCGGAGCTCCAGCTAATGTATTTATGTATTTTTTTGCTTTTTTTATTATATATATATATTTTTAACATTTTTAAATATTTTTAAAAAATAAAAAAAAATATTCACAACATCATTAAAAAATATTTACTTAATCACGAACATAAGGGAGCCCCCAGCTGAAAGACTAGTATTGTTCATGTTTTATAAAGAGAAATGATATTTGCAGTTATAAATTACGCAAATACCATGCACTTTTTTTTAAAAAAAATAGTAAATATAAGATCTATTTGAAAAAATTAATTTTTTAATGGTAGATCCCTTCTTTTTTATATGTGTGCGTTTACACAATCTATGATTGTATCTAGTATTAATCTTTTATAAAAGTTAGAGATATGATATTTGCAATCATAGAATGTGCAAACGTCATGCACTCCTTTTGAAAAAAATAAGTAGACATAAGATCCACATAAAAAATTAATTTTTAATAGTAGACCTTACTCTTTTTCAAATTTTATACAACTTATGATTATATCTAGCATTACTCTAAGAATTATATTTTTGTTTTTCATTTTTGGATAAAACTTAAACTCCAATTCTCTTCGATATTGCAATTGACATATTACGATTTCATTGGTAATAAAATTTAATTTTGACTTTTTTCATAAATTAAATCCTACAATTTTAACATTATGGGAGGTTATATATATACTTTTAGAAAGAATAAATCTGCTTCACACACTACTGTGTGAAGCAGCCCCAGCACACTCTACGTGCTGGGGTGAGAAAAAAAAAAAAAAACTATGTTAAGTGTGTGGAGAGTGTAATGAATAGTAGAGTGTGATATCGCAATACCATTTTAGAAATTTACATTTTGATAACTTCATCTATCTTGCATTAGCTTGCTAATGAAATGAAACAACTTGTCGTGTTCTTGTTGGACATTAGGGTTGGGAATATTTGACACAAATCCACGATCTATAATTTCGACATAAAATAATAAGGTTTGCATTAATATGAGTCAACTTGTATGACCCGATTATATATAAATATTTAAAAAATTATATATGTTATATTTCTCTCTCTATATATATATAGATGAACATAGGATGGGTATGAGTGTGATCTTTAATATTTTCTCATTTTGAAAAAGAAATCAATTTCTTTATTCCGAAATATCTTATGGCACCTGATATTTCGAGTATCCATGTTTCTTTGTTATTTCTTTTATAATTAATATTTGTATAATTTATTAAAAATGACTCTTCATTTTGGCTTTCTTGGATAACCCCCCCCCCCCCCCCCCCCCCAAAATTTAAATAAAACAGGCATCACTCATTTTAGAGAAGAAGAAAAACAATAAAAGATCATTTCTCATCTTTCATGTGGAAAATGATAAAACATTGAGGGTCATGTTTGGTAAGTTAAAAGAAAAGAGAAATATTTTAATCATAAAAGGATTACACAAAAGGAAACCTACAAAATTACGTGACTTGATAAAGTACGTTAGATTGTAAAGTTGTCTTTATCGTAAAGTAGATCTAACGGATTATATGAAATCAAGTCAATTTATGAGTTTACTTTTGTGTAATCCCTTTATATATGTAATACTACTCCTTAAAATATAGGATAATTATGTTTTTAAATAGATTCATTGGAAAATGTATATAAGATTATGAACATAAAAAAAGTTGATTGACCAAATATGAATCCACCTATTCAACATGAACTCAAATGACTTAATTAACTATTTGGGTCAGGTTAGGATTGACTTTCTCATAAGGGTAATGATTTATACAGTCATATAGTATGCAAGTTTCGCACACTTTTTAAAAAAGTAGACAAATTTTGAACTCGCTTGAAGAAAAAACTATTTTTAATTATGAATCCCATTTTTTTAAAAGGGAATGTGTGGAGCTTGCACACCCTTAAATCGTATCTACCATTACCTTTTTTCATAATTTGAGCTTGAATAACCCAACATGAACCCAAATGGCACGACTTGCAAGCCTTAGTTGATGCGTAGCATTTTGGTTCTACATCAACCACCCCATTAAAATTTTTTTGAAAAAAGCATATAGTTGAAAATAAGAACAAAATATTATCAAACAAAACTAAAACAAGAAAAATGTAGAGTAAAAAAATTTAAAAATAAAGTTAAAAATAAAATAGGGGGATAGCCTCTAGCCTAAGTGCCTAGACTGAGAGGGGGGATCCCGTCTTGACCCTCTTCTCGACTAGGGGAAAGATAGATTCTTTAGGTCTAGTTTGTTTTGGCAGATGAAACACAAACCTTCTCTAAGTTTCATACGGAGAAATGATTTCAAAACTAAACGGTTATTTTACAACATCTCATCTCATCTGACCCATATTTCAACTTATTCCAACATTGTGCATTGATTCAACTGAAGAATGAGCATTGAGCAAATTGACAACCCCGTATGCTAGTATTTTTTCTCTCATGGTAGCCTTTCTTCCTCTCTCATCCCATGTTGCAGTTCTCAGGCCCTACGGTTTGTAGTTCTTGGGCCTGAAACTTGCAAGCCTGAAACACCCCCCCTTCTTCCTTCATTCCCCAAGTCTGAGAACTGCAAACTCTAGGGTCTAGAACCTGCATCTCATTGATGGTTTAAGCCATGCGAATTTCCAAGCTATACCGTGCGAAAGGTGAAGAGCCCCATCTCACACACTAAAATGGTCTTCTACACTCTTCAACAATAGTGCCTTCGAGTGGCTTCAAACAATCAAGATTTATGTGCCCTCTGGAACCATAATGGGTTGAACTTTACCTGCAAAGCCACTTCGCCCCTACCATTCTTCCTTGATTCCTTGCAGTGGGTTTGTCCAGATTCTTGCTTTGGTTTGGTGTGCTTTGGTTGTCTGTTGTAGACGAAAAAGTCTATAAATTGAAGATACCCAAGTTGAGCAAATCCACCACAACCAATCTGTGACGCGCCCAACCTCCGCTTGGGATGAAACTTAGAGTGTCGAGACATGCAACACATGGTTACATACCCTCATTCATGACAAATAATATGCAATGCATCCTAATAGGCAATGATTGCAACGAAAAAATGTGACTTATAAAAAAAATTTAATGCCAGAATGAACTAAACATCCCAACAGATTAAATTAATCATAGATAAATATTACCTTACTTAAAGAGATCCACATAGTAAGGCATAAGTTTAGACATAAAGTGGGAGATAGATTCTCCTTATTATAGACACAACATCAAAGTTTCATAAATAAAGCAAGTCAAATCATTTCTCTCATCAGCTCTATGGTATACATATCCATCACTATAAACATCAATATTAAATCCAGATTCCGGTCAGGGTCGCACTCATTCTCAACCATCTAAAGCCAAAGGTTGGAGTTCATTACCATTTTGTTCATCGTAAGTTGGTTTTGACAAAACTTGGGGGAATGGTAGTGGAATTACTATAGTGAGATTCCATGAAATCTTAGTAAGTTAAATAACCAACTTACACATAGATAAGATATGCATGATTAATGATAAAAATGAGATGCATGCTAGATATGAAGAAAACTTGTATTTGTCTCCCATTCAGATTCCTCAACATCTTTTAGAAAAACTTTAATGCACATTTTCTTACAAAGAACATTTTGTACTTCATCTTTTAAAAAACATAACATTTCTTATTTATTAGAGCCATCATTAACAGAACATAACATATGGTATCGTCATAACTCCTTATTTGCACTATGAGTATCTGCTAGTGACTGTAGTACAACTCATGTTGAAACTACATTTTCTGCAGACTCATAACTCAATACATTGATATCATAACATTTCATCATTATAACATATGTACCCATCAGCATTAAGTGCCATATACGACTTCACTTTGGTATTCTTTAAAAAAAATCTATTCAAAACCCGTTGATAGTTTTTTGTCAACTCAAGGGTTACCACTCCATTTACTTTCTGCAGAGTGGACAGAGGAGTTCCACTTGGATAATTCCCCATTTTAGCATTTGGGGTTGTGAAAAAATTTGTTTTCATGCTATGCTCAAAATGTATTTCATGACATGTGCTTATGTAGTATGTTTCATGTTAAATTGACATTTTTATATAACATGCTAGAATGGTGCAAAACTCACAAGTCATGTAAGTAAGTAATTAAATGATCAATGATGTATCGCATGAGAATTTATGCTCAAAATGACATTTATAATATGAATGTGACGTTTATAAAAAAAAAATCATAAATAAATTATCCAAGAGTAAGTTAGAAGCTAACTTCTAACTTCTCAGGTACTTAGAAATTTGGTGCAACTGTAATAAGAGTTATTCTAAGTTAGAGATTTTAAAACTAAGGAAGATGTTCATAATCAAAAGGGTTCAAAATAAATTTACAAAACTGCCCCCATATTTCATGAAATTGCTACTTAGGCCCTAAACTTTTACTATTTGTATTTTGACTACAAATTTCACAAACTTCATATTTTTCATGTTCTAAATTCGTATATGACCTTATTAATTCAAGAATAAAAAATCTACTATGCCAATTCCATCGAACCCATGGCATGCATTTGTGGTCATTTTTGTGACTTCAAGCCTATAACCTCTTTGGATGCATGAGTGGCCAGATTTTATCAAGTAGAAAACAATACATCTGTTCCTAACGGGCATGGTAGAAACTTAGATTCAGGTCAAATGGGTTCTTGTAATCATCCATGCATCAATTTGCACCAAAATGTCATGAAACCTTCAAACTGGGTAAAAGCATGATGCTTTTAGCTTCCTTGTAACTTGTAAACCCTTAAGGCCTAAATAAATCATGCACTTCAACCCCTAACATGATGATAATAGGTTTATAAACATTTATAACACAAACGTTTAAAAAATAAATCATGATAGACAAGATCATCTTCATGCAAGTGGAAACCAAGTGTGCTTAGATGATCAACAAAAGATATTGACTTATAAACCTAACATGACATCCAGTTTTCCTTATATATGAACCTTAGATCAATCATTCAAGACATTAGTAAAACATATAAGATCAAATCAAGACATGTTATGGCTAAAATTTCATCCCAAAACAATTTATTCAAGTAAGGCTTCAAACCTAAACCGAAGTGCATTTCTTCAAGTTACTCTTCATATAACTCAATCAATGAGAGGAATCAATGAGATCAGAGTGTCCATGACCTACTCCATAAAACATATTTTCAGAGAAGGAAATCAAGTGGCATACTAATTGGCTAAACAAGAGGCGGAAGGGTCTAATCTTGTTTGGAATAATTTGGGGGATTCTCCTCACAGGTTGAAAGGTCTTATTCGTATGGATTATTCTGGGCTACCTTCCTTACACTTTTTCTAGTTATTTTTTGTTGCTATTTGAATTTTTCGCTTTTTTGTGGGCTCTGAACTTTAATGTTGGACTGCTTTTTAAGTTTGATACATAGGATGCTTCATTGAATATATGTATACCCCATGGGTCTTCTTTTGTTACTACGGTATTCCTCTGCCATAAGTGAGGGCAATAAATAAAATTGTGATTTCGTCCTCTTTTAAAAAAAAAACTCAATCAAATCTTCATTCTCATGCCATAATTCAAAGCCTAACATGTCAATCTAACACCCAAGAACACTAAGGTTGTATTTGGGTAGTTATAGGACTCAATGGAGGGGTGAGGGGTGATGGAGTGCATGGTTTGGCTGAAGAGTGAGGGTTGGGATGTGAGCGGTGGAAGTGTTGAGTACATTTTGAGATGTGCCATTGCCTTGGTCGGATGAATAGTAGCCTAAAACACCTGATTACCTCATGGTCAAGAGTTAGGGGAAGCACATAGGTGCAGGGGGTTGAATGGTTTCAGAAGTTTGAAACAAAATCCATGGGGAACCACATGGATGGCCGACGATTTTGGCTTTAAAACTACCCAGCTTTTTTAGTGTCCTTTGTCCCCATTCCTTTGGTCTGTTTTGCTAGCATAGTAACCACTATTGAGTGACTTTCTTAGGTGGGTAATGAGGTGTGATTGGGTGCCATGTGATTTGGTTTAAGCAGAAAATGAAGGAAAGGTTTGAGTGCATAGGTTTCAGTAGAGTGATCTAACTTCATCATCCCATTTGCAATTGTTGGTCATGGAAGGGGATTGGACAAGCATGTAATTGAGTGCTTTGAAGCACTTCCTTAGGGTGAAATGGCAGAGGTGGTGGTGTGTGGAGGTGGCGGATTTTGGTGCAGAAAAATTGTGAAGAAGCAAGGGTATTCGATTAGGCCAATTCTTCATTTCTTGGGTGAATAGTTGTGTTTTTGGCTTGGCTCATGAGACTATTCTTGACCTTATTTTAGGTATTTTTTGGTGACATAATGGGGGTTGATTGGTGCAAAAAATCTTTTTGAAAACTTGTCGAAGAGTCATGGTTTTGGTGGCTCGTTAAAGGGTTGCTTGCTTTTCACTAGATGTGTCGATTGGTGGGTTTTTGGGGCATTGACATGCCTTTTTCTCAAGTGACATGGGTTGGGTTTAGTATATTATTCTAGGGTTGTCTAAGAGTGATGCAAAACAAGTGTAAAAGATAAAAAAATGGCAGATACAAAATTATGAAGAAGAGAACTTGAAGAAAACTATGCAAGTAATGGTGTTTGAGTTACTATTCATGAAAATGATAAGGGTTTTGAAATAGTAACCTAAACTCAAGTTAGAGATCTTACCATGGATGAAAGGAAAACCCTAGGGGCGTGTGGGATGGGGTTTGTAAGAACGGAAACTAATGGTATAGTGTATGTGGGGTCCAATTGGAAGAGTGATATGAATACTAAGTTTGGGCTTCAAGTGTTGAGTTCTCATTGGGTCAACTATAATTCCTTTTGTGTGGGCTTAGAAGTGGACTTTCCCATGGGCCCTATGTCTAGATTTTCATTTGGCCTTTCTTTGGCCTCAATAGTTCACTAGGTTAGATCTTAGTCTTGGATTTCACCAAGTTGGGCCTATAGCCTTGGATCTTACTAAGTTGGGCCCAACACTTTTATGTCTACTAAGTTGGGCTTAATGTCTTGTATCCATCAAGTGGGCCTAATAGTCTTATGTCTACTAAGAGCACTGGCATTGGCCTAGCCAAATGCCAGTGCATCCTCATATTTTGGCTTTATATAAGTAAAACCTTCTGCATTGGACTAGCGAAACCATTAAAGCTCCACATATGAACCACAATAAATGCAAAACTTTCCCCATCTTTGGCTAGGTACTGTTCATAGCCATAACAAATATCTTATTCGACTTTATTACCTCACAAAATAAGGAAGCCCCAGATCAATGACATGGGTATTTTATCGTAGTAAGAATATACGACAAAAAGAGTTTGGTGAACCACGTTTTTCTACATGCCTGGAGCTTTCCTCAATCCCACACAGAATATTTTAGGTTCTATTTTTTTACAAATGGCTATATTATGTTAAGAATTTTGTAGGAAATTTCACTAACTACACGATAATTAGTTCAGATATAGTCTTATAAAAATTCGATTGGACAGTTTTGTGCATGTATTGGAACAAATAATATAATATTATTATATTATATTAATAAAAATACTTCAATTTAAAAAAATCTTATTATTAAAAAATAATATTATATTATTAGAATGGCTTTGGCTTTTAGGCAAAACATCTAGTTTTTGGCTTTCGTTTTGGCTAAACCATTGCTAATGCTCTTAGTTGGGCCTAAAGGTCTTTGTGTCTATCCTTAGCCCTCTTATCTTAGTATGTTAGGGCCCTTATTAAACCACTCTTGGGCCTCTCCAAATCCATCTAGTATTTTAATCAAGACACTTAGCCCACCAAGGTGGCAAGTCTCTCATATGCCACTTGTCATTCTACCATTCGCCTAGTGGTATCTTTTCTCAAAATTAATATAGTACTAGAATTCTCTAAAATAAAACTAACTAAACCCATGGTGTAAGGTCATGGTTCAAAACTTCAAAATTTCCTTTTTCTTTAGGATCTCAACTACTTAGCTAAGGTCATGGTTACTAGGGCCAAGGACAAGGTGCTTTTAAGTGGGGGTGTTACATAATCTCTGTAAGCGGTGCACCAATCTCCCTAACTCTACCCATAAACATCGTAGCACCCATACCTCAACCACAATGGCTCTGAAGACGCGGTCTTACCAAGTAACCAGATCTCTTCTCCCATTTCTATTTCCAAAGACTCACCATGTGTATTTCAATTTTTTCTTCTACTAAACTGGGTTCCTAATTTCATAATTAACATATTTCATTAAGATGCTTGATGTCGTTGTGGGTGTATGTGTCTTTTCATTTCCTTCCCACCATGGTTACTGCAAATTCTACCATCAATTTATTCAATTTGGTATTGTCTTTGTGATCTATTTCTGTGACTAATCTGTGAAGAAGTTATTGGATGACGATGGAAGCTTTTGTGGATGAGATGGTAAATACTGAAGTGAGATTATGCATATAGTAGAGTAAGAAGAAGAAATATGTTGCCTTCAGAAATTTGTTGAATAAGAGTTTATAGAACGATCCTCATTAATTACAAAATAAGTACTTGAAAAATTATCTGGGATGAATGTTGTGCCTGGGTTCAAACTTGAGCTACTTGACAGCTATTTACCATTTTTATTTTGTTTTTCTATTACAAATTTGGGTTTATTTCATTTTTTTCTTTGTTAAAAAAATAAAATGTCGGCTCATCTACTATCAACTACACCCATTGATGTGTGGAATATTATTTCAACATATTTCATATAGGCACCAAATTTTGTTGACATGCATTGCATAAAGTTGTGTCCTGGATTCCAATACCTGTGCAAATGAAAGTTTTCCCCTGTATAGTGTGTGAGGCATCATAAATTCTACTATAACAATTATGATGCTTCCTTCATATATTCTCTCACTTTTATTTTTCTTATTGTTCCTTTATTATTATTTTTTTGTTGCTTCTAGAAGGGGGTGTCGTAGGTGAAATCATGTCAGTGATGAAGTTGTGTATTTCATATATCTTTTGTTTAAAATTGCCTAGAAGTGTGGGGTTTAACAACTGTAATGTCATACCCTACATGATGGTGTGTGTGGGTTTGATGTATCTTTTTGTGTTGTTTTGTTGTGTGTAGTGTGTTATTAATCCTTTTTTTTTTTTTTTGGTACCATGTGCAATACCTATGCAGCATGTTGTGTGTCTTGTTGGGCTCAATATATGTGACGCCTCCAAATTCCATTTGGGATTGGATGGACATCTGAAGCGTCGGGACATGCAACACAAGATCACCTGCCCGCATTCATAATAATTAAATATGCGATGCACCTAGCATGCATCTGCAATATGCAATATTTGCAACAGATAATTTTTATCTTTGAGCAATACTATGCACCAAACTAATATCATCCCAAATGACTATGAAACATATTACATAAACATGAAAGTGATACATATCCATGATTACAGCAGAAGTCCAAAACATCTATAATCTCAGAGGTACGAGAGATAGAGCTCTATAAGTACATTCACCCAAACAAAACTATTGAGTTAGTCCGTCGAGCAACTCGCGTAACTCGACTATGGATGCCATAATGCTATCTATAAACCTAATCATGGAGACCACGAGCTCCGCGTCGCGTTGGTGCTGCCAAATCGACCTCCTCCAATCGGCCAAGCTCCACTCCATCTCTTGATCCTGGCACATCGTTTACCATTTAGGGAGTCGGGATTACCATGGTGAGATTTGAGTATAAATTTTAGCAAGTTAACAGGAAATTTTAACATACAGTTTACGAATGCATGCATGGCAGTAAAGGCAGGAATGTATAATCATAATCACAAATAAGCATGACATGACTTGACATATAACATGGCATAAACTGACATGACTTGAACTTGACCATAGACTGAACTGAAATCTATTTTAAGGCTAGTTTGGGTAGTGCAATATTCTCAGTTCCACTACTATTCATCATTTTATTATAATTTTTCAACTACTTTTCACTACTATTCAATATTTTATCATTAATTTTTATTACTATTCACAGAATATCTGAGATCACCTTACTATCCAAATGCAACCTTAACCATAGAAAGGTCATTCTGGGCAATAATCTGGATACTGTGTTGTATTTTGAAGTTTTTGACCAAGCTAATGGACAAATCATGGTCCAAAATTTTTATGGAGTATTTTCAACATGTTTACATGAATGTTTATATGAATATTTGTTGGAGATTGGCCCGAAATTTCTATGGAGTATTTTCAATATGATCAAAGATTTTCTTAGATCTAGAAACTTAGAAATTGGAAGAGGAAAAACAATTTTTGTTTTAAGAAAGTTTGGATCTTTTGTGGTCTATTCTTACTCTAATGGCTTTAATATTTTTATTTGATGATTATAAGCCTTGGATATACATGTTAGGATGTTATTTTGAAAACTTTAGATGTTGATTTGTGAAGATATGCTTTTTATGCAAGAGAATACTCGATTAGGTTAAAAGTTTGATGTTTTCAGCTAGATTCATGTTTTGGTTTATTTTTAGCAATATGATTTTAAGTTTAATACTTGGATCTACTTTAGGACATATTTTTAAACCATATGATATTGTTGGTTTGAAGGTTTAATCAGGGTATGTCTCGGATCAAGTGTTTGATCAAATCAAATTTGAGAAAAAAATTTTATTTTTGACCAAGTGTTGGAGCCGAGTACTTCAAGTGAGATTTTGTGATTTTTGGTGATTTTTATGTGTTGCTTCAAAGCATGTTAGTTATTAGGAATATGTTATGAACATGTCAGATGAAAGTTTTGGAATTTTTTGGAGTTCTTGGTGATGTTTAGAAAAAAGGTCAAAACCTTGAGATTCAAGGGTTTGTATTTTAGTTAAAAAAATTTGATATTTTTATTAAAACGTTTTGTGTTTATGACAAGTATATTTTTGTTGAAAGTTTTAAGCATATTTTTAAGCTTAAGATAGGAGAATTTTTGTTGCAATATTTTGGTTTGAGCATATATTTGAACTGGGATAAAATTGTGACAAAAATCAAAGAGAAATGGTCTTCAGAAGTTTTGGCCCTATGATGTTTTTCATTGTTGTGTTTGCTTTTAATTTTTTTCTAAGTTGATATTTGAGTTTATGAAAAAATTTGCATGAGGAATGTAAATTTTGGTATTTTTGGAGTTAAGGTGTGAAATCCTTAAGTTATGAGTAAAATGGTCATTTCTCCACTTGGAGATAGTAAAATGGTCATTTTCTCACATGTAGAGGGTAAAATAGTAATTTTAATCTAAGTTAGCATTTTTCATGTTTCTAATTTTCAGTGATTAAGTTTCTAACATATAGAACTTGTACTTACAGTTTCTTGTGTTTCGTACTTTGCCTCATAAAACGCGACAATCACTGTAAGTTAGCTCTTAACTTACTATCATATTATTGTGTATAAGTGATGGGTAAGGGAACTACAGTTTATGTATGTATATTATCATATACGCCATACTATGCCATGTCACTTCATGATTATATGTTAGACAATTTATTTTGTCGCATATTGCTATCTGTTACAAGTTTATCATGTTACGTAATGCTATATATTACACGTATGTCATGTCACATAATATTTTCTATTACATTTATGCCATGTTATGAAATTTTGTATGTTACATGTTATGCCATGTTACGAAATATTGTCATGTTACAAAATATTGTCTGTTACATGTTATGTCATACTATGAAATGTTTTCTGTCTAAAGTATGTTATGTCTTTCTTCTCACGTTCATGTCATGTTACGTTACGTCAGGACTTCTGTCCTTTCATTTCATCTCGCGTTTTGTCTCAAGTATAGTTTGTGTATCTCGGGAACAACCTTTCAACTCATGTCAAGTCTGTTTACATCTGTCACAATCCTAAGTGTTAGGATGAGGTAATAGCATAGTAGAACTCCTTTGTTCACGCTGGAGTGTCTAAATTAGTGTGAAATTCTCTAGTTTGACAAGGTAAAGATCAACAAGTTGCAAATGGGGCCTAATTAACTGGTCACTGGAGTGCAGCAGACACTAACACTGATGGTGCTACCCACATTTCAATTTCATTTTATACATACTCGTGCGGGTGCAGATACCTGACACGGGATACGTATTGTACGTGTGTCCACAGCAGGTGTGAATACTTGTGAACTAACACGTATATTAACGCACTCACAGCTGGTGTAGATACCTGTGTTGTGATGCAGTAATCAATAGGGACACATGGCTCAAGGAGGCCAATGTAGCACCCATATGATCACTTTTATTTATCATGCTTATTGAACAAGATTCCAAGTTCATGTTATTTCATGTTCAATCCAAGTTCATGTTATTAATTAATTTATACTACGGTCAAGGAATATACGATATGCCTTGTACTTTGGTCAAGACATATACGTTGCCTAGTACTATGGTGTAGGAGCTACCTTAATACTCCCAATTTCTTAATCATAATGCATAATTTCGGTTACAAGAACTAGAATTTCAAGTTCAGTTCAGTCCACGTTAAGTTCATGTTCAGTTTCAGTAAATGTTTAGCTTCAGTTCATGTTCAGTTTCAGTTCAAGTTCAGTTTATGTTCACGTTCATGTTTAAATTCATGTCATAAGTTAGTTCACGCTCAAGTTCATGTCATGTCGTGTTTAGTTTTAGTGCAGTCTATACTCAAGTTCAAGTTATGTCAATTTATGTCATAATATATGTCAAGTTATTTTATGCTTGTTTATGACTTTGATTATACATTCATGTTTTTACTAACATGCATGTATCATTAACTTGTGTGAAAGTTATTTGTTAACTTGCTGAAATTTGTATTCAAGTCTTTCTGTGGTAATCCCAACTACCATTCTCCCCGAATGGTAGGAGATGTGTCAGGTCGAGGAAAGGGTGTAACGCCCGTCCTTGTGGTGGGACCTTTTATAAAAGGATTTTAAGAAAGGGCGACGGGATTTACCATTCATTTTAAAACTTTTTATTTCCATACCTAGGGTGCAAGACTCTACATTATAAAATAAAATGTGCTTTGAGAATAAAAGAGGTTTACAGCGGAAAACATCAATCTTAAAATAAAAAGGCCTCTCATACAATTAAAACTCTCATGCCTAGACTTCCGTTCTCTTCCCCTTAGGTCATGTCCGTCTAGACACGTTCTGCTCATTTCATTCCTATGGGGGGAGGGGCATACATAAAAACTAAAATGAGTCGAATACTCAGTAAACATTACTTCATACAGTTAAAATATACTAACATAGGTTTTCAGTCATGCATTTATCACTCCATACATACTATATGTATATGAGACATCCATTCACTTTCAAAACATCACTAGGTGAGGTTTTTCTTAAAAAGGGTTTTCTTTTAGTAAAACATTTCTCCCGTCACTGTCTTCATTTCTTAAAGAGTTCAGTGCATTCATACATTCTTTTTTATTACTTTCATTTGGCCGGTACACACTGTTGCGTCCCGTGTGTTGGGGTTAGCGGTTTTTCTTTGGACCTGGATTTCGCTCATGGCTATAGGTTGGGAATCCCTTTCAGTCAGGGGGTAGTACTGGGTGCACTACCAGTACTACTTACACAGCATGGCAATCTGCCCATTCCTTTGGTACCCTTTCATTTAGTCATGATCGTTACGTATTTTCATACATTAAACGTTCATTTCCTTTAAGTCATTTCCTTTTTAGTCCTTTCATTTAACAGTTTATTCATGGAAAAACGTCATTTAAAAGCATGAGCTTAAACGTCATCTTTCAATGCATCATTTAAAACATCAGTTCGTGGCATCCTTAAAGTATCAGTTCATAGGTACATTTTAACATCGGTTCATAGGGACGTTTAAAACACTTTTTTTGCATCGTTTAAACCATCACTTAAAGCACAAGGCATAAGCCTCACATCTCATTTCATGAAAATACATACAATAGATAATGCGTATAGTCATCCATTCACATGTATAAAAAGGGGCTACCAAGAAGGGTCATACATACATATACCTTTAAACACCTAGCATGTCTTTCATAAAACATCGTTTCCTTTCGTTTCGTAAAGCATTGTAAAGAGAAACATTTCATTTTCCATTTCATATCATTTAGAAAACTCTAGAAGAGTATGAACATAATACTTACTTGAACTTCATACTACTTTCATATCATGCAGTCGTCCATTCATGTGTGTGCCAGATGGCAACCTACATGCATACACATAACCTTAGCATTATTTTCTATCTAATGCATAAGCAACTAAACTAGAAGTAGAACTACACTTCACTTGAAAACACTCTCCTTCTATCTCGTGCTCTTACGTGTCCCTTAGTATGTTAAAACCTTCAGGATCTACTTACGGTCGCTACCTCTTCCAAACTCAACGTTCTACTTCGAGTACTTATCCACTAGAGTGAACCTCCACGATTTACCTTAAGGTTAAGAAACCAAGACCTTCGTTACTATTGCTATTGACCACATTCTGACTCATGATTCTGACCGACGAAGTCATGCATCCCAATCCTAGACAATACACCCGTCACTACCTTCATGCTTCTTAGCTCACACTAAATTCTCATTCTCATCCATACACGCCACACAGATTACACACGTACCTTACCCCTTATCACCTAAGACCAACATATAATCCGTTGATCACTTGCTTGTATGGACAAGTGCCATACTCCAATACCAACCTTCTTTTAACCCAACTAGCATGACTCTTCATTCTACCCGTCCCTCATGACAGTGCATTCCAACAATTGACATGACAAGACTCCATTCATAATAACACATTACGTCACGTCATAGCTCGAGACTACTCCCAAGTTACATCGTGACCTTGTCACATCACCTGACATCATGTTACATCACTCTTACACTAACTCCTAACTCATCATGATTACAGTCCCTCACGTACTCCTTTCACATCGTGACATCTCGTCAAGTTTGATAAAGTGTTAGAAATGCATAATTAAGTTGTTTAAGTGAATGATATGTTTCATCAAATAAGAGTGAAGCAACTTAATTGCACATCAAATTTTAGTATCAGACTCCAAATCAATCGATGCCATTATTTTGCACACTAAAGTTTCATATTTGCCTCCAAAAATAATTAAACACTCATAGCATACTTATATGTGCAGAGCATTTTTGGAAAGAATGAAAGTAGAGGGCATTATCAGAATTAAAGTGTGCTAAGTCATGAAGGATGGAGAGTGAGACAGCGAACGCATAGTTAGAGTAGAGTGGGATTCTCGCATGTACGGGAGCACAGGACCAGCAGCTACTAGAATCACGCAGAAGAGGCCTCGTTTCAGCGGGGTCAGTTCGTATTCCCGTAGGGAGAGAAATTAATTTCCACTATGTTTTTCTAGGTGGTCCAGAGTTTTTTTTCTTGCTGGACGACAATTGTTTTCTCGTGATGCTGAGTTTTTCCTTCTTTTGGGAATCATTTAGGCGTGGGAGCAGAAGCTGATGGGATTTTCTTTTGGTGCGGGATGACGTAGCACGTAAGGGGGGTGCCCAGTTTTTCTTTTCGGCATTATTATTGGTCTGGGGCATTTTTGTGTCTGGAGCGTTTTGCATCTTCGGCGTTTTGGCATCTGGAGCAATTTTTCGTCTGCAGCATTTTTTTCGTATTCAGCATTTCCGTTTAGAGCAGTAACTAGAGATGTTGGGATTTAATCCTTTTGGATATTTTGCTAATCTAGAGATGATAGGCTAGAGTTTTAGCTTGGGATTCAAAGAGTAACCCATGACTGTTTGGGGTTGGATTTTCTTTAATGTTTTGTGATTTTTTTGTTTAACTTGTTGGATTATTTTTCAATTTGCATCTAGAAATGATTGAAGTTCTTTATTCTTGGTTTAGCTCAGTTGTAGACGTAAAGGTACAATTGATTCTTGAACAAGTAACAAGCCTTTAATGGTTTTCTTTCACTGTGTTACAGTTGTTATATAATTTGTCAAGTAGTTTTATTAGGCTAAATAATTATGGTTCATTGCTATATCATCCGACCATGATTTCTAGGAATGAGAGAATGATTGAGAGAAGATGAAAAGAGAAGTAAATCCATCACCAAATCAGTGGGCGAAAATTGCATCCCAAGTGTTTGTTTTATTGTTTCCTACAAGTTTAAGTCAATTTCTATACATTTCCTCTAAACCTCTTGATTCTTAGTAATTTTAGAAACATAGATTCACATTTATTTTCAGTTTTACTCGGGCTTGAACTTTCAGAACAATAAAAAATTTCACTCTTAATTCAGTCCACACTCCCATAGTAAATAGCCCACATTTTGGTATCGATATAGTTAGTAGTCAAACTTTGAAATTTATTTCTCATTTCTTACTTTTTTTGTTTATTGCTAGATATTTTAGTTTAATTTTTTCTTATCCTTTCGAAATTTCTTGTCACCATAAATGGTAATATATTGTCTTGTGAATATGAAATGTTTGCTTAATTCCCATTGTCCCTGTGAATTCGATCTTGGGATTTACCCTTGTATTACTTTGATAGCTTCTACGCTTGGAAGTCGAAATTAAAAGCTGATCAACGTTCCCGCTGCGCCATTCTACACTAACTCCTCAAAGAGTACACTCTATGTGTACTCCCTTCACACACGCTATGCCACATCTCCACTACGACATATATGCCATATGGTGCATTACTCCACCACATTGAGCATACTCTACGTGTACTTTTTCCATCCAACATAACGATATGTCACAACTACAACGCATACTTCATAACCACACTTCCCAACACAGTCCATGATACTACACAGCATACTTCCCAACTACGCCCAACACTTCATATACACAGCACATCACATCACCACACTACACAACAAACTCCACAATTACCAACAGCATAGTCCACAACCTAACCAACCAACTAACATAATAATGACGATAAAGGGAAAGAGAGTTATACCATCGATAGGATAACCTGTGTGTTGCTTGCTGTCCGGCATGGCCAATGGCGTCAGAAGCCACTGACTTGGGTGGTAGCGGTCACTACCGTGACCTTACAACGGGACTATCTCAAGGACTGAATATAGGATTCTAGAGGGTGGATCTGGTCTATACGAGGGTGGCCGACATGGCAGGGAGTCTGTGGGTGGCGGTTAAGGTCGTGTACAGTGGCGGTCAGCCACATACAGTGGTTGTTTGGGTCATTGAAGATAGCTACAGGTGCAGACGTCTCGTGGAGGAGGTTTGGCCATGGGTTTCAACAAGGGAATTCGGAGGGAGAGCTTGGATGGTCGTTGACTGGCCATGGATGAGCTTAAGGGGTTGCTGGTGGAGCTGTGGTGGTGAGATGGAGGCGGCACAGCGGCGGATCTGGGCCGAATGGGTGGAAACCTAGTGCTAGAGAGTGAGGGGGCGTGCGGGAGGAGGGAGGCTCGACTGGGCATAGGGGTGGCTAGGGGAGGTCGCCAGTGGGAGGAGGAGCTTCTAGTGGTGGTGCAGTGGCCATGGGAGCAGTTGACGGTGGTGCTAGGGGGAGAAATCCGTGGGTTTCGTGCATGGCGTAGGGAGGAGTTACGACGACTGGGTCAAGGGGAGGAGGAAGGGGTGGTCAAGGGAGGCCCGTGGTGGTGCTCGGTGGTGGCCCTGGCTGACTCTGCTTCCCGTTGAGATTTTTCCCATGCATTTGATCACTTACTTGATCTCAATGTTCAACGAGGCTTTCTGGCATTGGATGACGTGCATAGGTGAGTGTGGGCTATGCATATTTGATGAATTTGCATTGGGGACCTCAGCCGGACATTGCTACTACTTTTCGTTGAGGCTTATTTTTATTGATTATTTGCATGATTATATATTACTGACCAATTAAGCATTCCAAATGATATTTGGACCTTCTTGATTACATGCAGTTATGCTCGTATTATGAGATATTTTAATATAATCATTTTTATTTACTTTTTTGCATTTTTTGGATGGGATAATATGTTTGAGATTATGTCTATTTTTTGTTGACTTATATTGCCCATGTTTTCAACATTTTCCCGACAACAGTACCTTTGAACGTGGTAGAGAATGGATGATGATAATTGATAAGCGGGAAGTCCATCTATGGGTGCGAACGTCGATGGCAAAAAGATAAGCTTTTACCACGAAATGAGCTCTAGTGGTGATGATGTCGAGTACGAGGAAATTGAAATCGTCACCCTTATTAGGATCATAACCTCTCAACCGAGATTTCATCTTAAAATGCCACAACGCAACATAGGCATTCGAGGAGATCAATATATTATAGCAGTTTTGAATGGACATTCCCAAAATTGTAAGGACTTGTTCCGACGTGAGGTTGGTACATTTCATGCATTATGCTCGTTGTTACGTGGAAATCACTTGTTGGTTGATTCCAGATGATCGTTGACCGTGGAGGAATTGGTAGCCATGCTTTGCCTTCTGGTGGGCCATATACAGGGACAACGCATTGTGGGGGACTGGTTTCAACATTCCAGCCAAACAATTAATCGCCATGTGAGGGTAGTGATAAGGGCGCTATGTGAGCTTGGGAGACATATTATTGCGCCAACACACAACTGAAGTGCATACCTATATCGTAGGCAACCCTCGAAATTTTCCTTGATTTGAGGTAAGAAATTTCTCATTATTCTAAAAACAAATAGTAACTTGGTTTGACTACTTTTGAAACTAGAATAAAATATATCTAAGGCAGATATTTATGTACGATTTTATTTCTATGTTCACAACGATGCCTTGGTACGATGGATAGCATTATGATGGATGCAATAGTACCAGTTAAAGTACATGAGGCATATCAAAACTTGCATGAGCGAATTGCCCAAAATGTATTGTGTATATGTGACTTCGATATGAAGTTTACATTTGTATATATCGGATGGGAGGGAACAATGCATGATTCTTGCATCTTACTCCATGCACTGAATGAACCCGAAGCCCAATTTCCATGGTCGCCTGAGGGTAAAGTTCCAATATTATTTAATTTCATATATGAATTATTTTTTGGACAATTTTTCTTATTTGTTCATAATTAACTGTGTTTTTGGATGAAATGTGCTCAGGTTACTATTATCTAGTCGATTATGCTTTCTCATGCACTATGAGATTTCTTCCATCATATCCCAGAGAAAGGTATCACAAGGGTGATCATCATAGTCACCGTTCATTTAGGGGGTATAAAGACTATTTTAATTAGTGTCATTTCTCAATTCATAATATTATAGAACGTACCTTTGGTGTGTTGAAAGAATGCTTTAAAAATCTAAGCTTAATGCTTGCATATTCCTTTGGTAGGCAAGGACTCGTCGTTACAACATGTTGTACATTGCATAATTTTATTAGAAAGGTGACTCCCAACGACTGGATATTTGAGAGATGGAGCAACATGCAACTCCCTGAAAACCCGTGTAGGGTTGGTGACGGTGCAGGATCATCTCGTCATCCAAACATGACAACTGAATCAGGCTAAGCTATGACTGCAGTAAGTGTGACGACCAAAACTTTCTAGGCTTTTGTGTAATTTTTTTTTAAAGAGCCCATGAGAGTTTCGGCTGTAGGAAATTAGGGTTTTGAAGCCCAATGCAATTAGGGCTCATGCCCAACTTGAGGT
This sequence comes from Juglans cinerea, assembly GCA_961763995.1. Lineage (NCBI taxonomy): Eukaryota > Viridiplantae > Streptophyta > Magnoliopsida > Fagales > Juglandaceae > Juglans > Juglans cinerea. The sequence continues at coordinate 12,997,791 of CAUIVZ010000016.1, forward strand.
GTATGCATGATGCTTGACATCCAATGAGGTTAGGAATAGGACTTGATGAATCTAGATGGAAATAAGGGAAAGGAGGTGAGAAAGAGCTAGGAATTTTGGCTTACACGCCTATCATAGGAAAAGCTAGTACTTTTTTCCATGTGTCACGCATGCATGAAGATCTTTGCTTGTGGAAGGAAGCCTTTGACACATGTCACCGTGGGCAAAGGAACTTAGAAGAAAATGATTAGGATTATGCGAAAAGAGAACTAGGGAAGGCCAAGAGGCCTTGGACGGCAACATGGAGAGGAGAAATGATTGCTTTTTGCCATGTGTCTTCCATGCATGAAGGTAGGTAAAAAGTTGCCTCTGAAAGGAGCAAGAACAAGGACGGAAAAAGGCTACAAGCCTAAGGGCTTCTAGAAGAGAAGCTTGTGTGAGAAACCCTTGAAGTGGTCGGCTAGGGCAAGATCTTTGTGTCAAAAGACGACCAATCACATGCTTGTCCAAAAATATGGTGAAAAGAAGATCTCCTAGGGAAGAGAAAGGGGTTCGGAAGCCCATGCACTTACACACACACTCTTCACATGCCACTTGGCACTCATGCACACATGTAAGAGATTGAAGAGGATTTGAGTGGACAAAAAACCTTTTAGCCACTAGATACATTTAACCAATACATGAAATGAAGGGCAAATGAGGAGTGTGAATGAGGAGTGTGAAATGAAGGGCATGAAATGTAAGCGATTACGCGGCGGTTACAACTGTGAATTGTGTAACCGCCGCGTAATCGTTTTGAAAAAAATGAATAAAACATGGGACCCACATGAAAAAAATTAATTTTTTAATAGTAGACCTCACTCTTTTTCAAACTGATTACGCGACGGTTACGCACTTCACGGTTGTATGTACAATTACTCATAATAATTAGTGTATCCCTGCCGAAAGATATTCTGGCCTTTATCGCCACGTAATTGCTTTAAAAAAGTGAATAAAATATAGGACTCACATGAAAAAAATTAATTTTTTAATAGTAAACACCACTCTTTTTCAAAGCGATTACGCGACGTTTACATACTTCACGGTTGTATGTAGAATTACTTAAAACCACAAACACCTCATAACAACTGTTACAGTGCAAATTAATGAGGTGAAGATGGCTTATTTATTTATTAATTTATTTTTACCAAAGTTCATTCAAATTAATGAAGTAAATATGGCCTTTCTTTTGCCAAGAGAGAAAAAATGGCAGTACTTGAAAAGAAGCCCAAGACTATGAAATTAGAAAGCATTGCATTGCATTTTCGTTTCCCTATTGCAATGTGAATGGAAGACAACAACTCTAGCAGTAATAGTTGCAGATATTCTTTTGTAGGTTTAAACAGCTGGGAAAAGCTTATTCAGCAGGCATGGGAGTCCATAGAATTCATCATTTCTAATGTCCGAAGCGTATAAGCTGAACTTCTCCCACCAATGCAAGCCTGTGTCTGTTCTAGTGGCGTCAGTTTCACTAGAGAGTGAGCAATCCAAAATCAAAGCAACCAGTGCAGCCACCGTTGTGTGAGACGTGAAGATGACAATCACTATATCATCAAACTGCAAATAATTTAAGGAACTTAGGTAGATGCAAATGGTGGGAACATTGACATAGATATTGAACTAGTAACACGACACTTAAGACCGGTTCAGTTCAATACTCACCCATCCAGAGTGGGTGCGAATGTGTAGAGAACTTGGATGTATATGATAATATTCTCTGAAGTATTGTGGTACTGAAATGCCCATGAAGAAAGAAAAGCCCAGAATAAATTTTGTTCTGAAACTGTTCAGATTACAGAATTGGAGAAAACCAAGACCTGCAGAAGCTGCATGCAACGATATTATATTATTAACTGATGTTACTGATTCTTGTTTTGATGTGAAGAATCAATTAGCAAACAAGCAACATTGCACCGATCATAGGGAGTCAATGCAAAAAACAGATACTTACAAACGTAGCTGAAGAACACACAGTACAAAGCTGCTATGATTGGTAGGGGTATAGAAGCAAAAAATGCTCCTAGTTTTCCTGGTCAAGGACATCAGTTACCCAAATTAGAAGTGATTATAAGAAAATCAAAACTATAATGCAATATGAAAACTGCAAATTTTCTATATTTTGTATGCATTCCTGTTTTCAACATTACAAAGAAAGCTGTAACACTTGTGATATGTTGATTCAGATTTTAACACTCAACACTGTCAACAAGCTTGAAGAATTTCATTAGAGTTAAGCGAGCACACCAAATACAGAGAAGAAAATCATAAACACTGCTGATATTTGAATGACTCTTCGACTTCCAACTCTGGTCAATGCCAATAGACCAGCATTTTCCCTGTACATGAAGCAAAGCACAATAAGGAAACATAATCGGAAATATGTGCATTTACATGTGTTGAATGTCTACCTTCATCTGTAAATCATGTTGCACTACATGTGCGTGAGTCTGTGACTCTTACAAAAAGACTCAAAATATGAAAGGGCAATTCTAGGAATATTTCAATTTTCAACCAAAAAACCATGGCATGTTCACCCATCCTCTCCCGCACAAAAGAAGTCAGAGAAGGATACACATATTTAGATGGTAGGTACCACCACATAGAACCTTATTATTCAGCTGCATCAGGTTGAATTAATATTTTCATAGATGACTTCCAAAATAAAACCACTAGTAAAAAAACCTCGAGTCAGAGGTGGAGCAAGAAGACCAGGATCTGTTTCACTTGATAATAGCTTTTTTCGTTCATTTTTTTTAAAAAAAAGGTCCTTACACTGATGCAGAAGCGCCAGTTACAGAGCCAAACACACCATTGAGCAAAACTCCGATTCCCTGAAAATCAAACAAATTCACAAGTAATGAAGCAACAAATATTTAGCCTAGAATGGAAAAAAGACATCATTTAACATGTCCTACCAGCCAGCCAACACCACGGCTAGTAACAGAAGGTGGCACAGGTGTGGCACTGCCATATCTTGCTGTTGCAAAAAATGTACCAGTAGACTGCAAATATAAGAGGAGGACTATCGGAAGTGAAAGGTTTTTACTATTGTATGTCTTATCCATGATTTCAGAACGATGAAAGAAAATTTTGCAGATTCATAAATTCAACACAAAAGCTGATGAGGTGGTCACATGAAATGTTTGCAGTATATGCTTTCAGAAGTAAATTGCAGAGAATGGTGTTGTGGAGCAGCTAGATAATGAACTAGAAATGCATGAAATCCCTGTTCAGAAGTGAACCTCAAAAAGTGAAACAAAAGAAGCAGCCATCATTGCAAAAGCTTCTCTGGCATGAAATGTGGGGCTTCCCCATTGAAACGGATAAGGAATATATAGCCTGCAGGTAATGACAAAAAATAATATGATGTAACTAATTGTAGTCAGAATTATCTTCAAAACATGGAAAAATATAGACCAAATTGTTTTACAAATTTGCAGACTTTCCAAATAGCAGTTGAATTCAATCTCTGAAGAGATTTTTGCCTCAGGGAAAGACAGTTTGTGTCCCAACAACATGAGAGAGAAGAGGATTAAGAAGATTGCACCACTTAGCTTTGTAACATCTTGGAAGAGTAAGAATACAGGAAGAACATATATATGAATTCTGAGGCCCTCCCCGTAGTGAGGACTTTAATTGACTAACTTTCTCAGAGCTGTCCAAGTTCTACTTTACTATCATGCAGTCAGAAATATTAAAATAATCCCTTGTGCAGAAATTTTGGTTAGTTTGCAGACTGTTTTCATCACTTTGTTTTTCTTTTCTTTTCTTGTGGGGGAGGGGGAGTTGGAGCCAAGAACAGTTAATTGTCAATTCTCTAGTTCGGAACATATCTTGCTTTTGGGTGCATTTAGACAATGCACAATGGTCGACTTTTATTATCAAACGTCAATCTCAGATTACTTATTGATGAAGCTACATCAAGTTATGAATAGTGGTGTCAACTTTTCATAGAAAAATAAAAGAAAGAACGAAAACAATTGGTCAATATTTCTAAGAGTTTGTTTAGAAAATCTCACCAAGGAGCTGCAGTAAAGAGTCCAGCATGATCTGTGCGGCAACTAATCTGAGTCTTTGCAGGTTTGTTCCTATACACACCACTTGAAGTAAGAACTTGTGCATATAACCAGACAATTCCAACTGAGAAGAGCACTGCGAATCGATCCCATATTGGCCTCTCTGGTTTCAGCAACTGGGGAAGATACTGCAAGTACACACGAAGTTGCCAGCTTGATGGATGAAATGTTTTCTTTTTCTTTTTTTAATATTTGCAAGTTATACTCACAATGAATGGGTCTCTAATGCACAATCTCAGCCCCACCCCATCTTATGTAGATGATCTCGTTAAGCAAAAGATAGTGTTTTGAGAAACAAAAGAAAAACCTAGTGCAGGTGGGGAGAAACAGAATTTGTATATCTACCTGTTACTGTCCTAGAAAAAAGAGTACACCCAACTGACTGATTATTTTCCTTGATGCATCGTTTGATTAATAAATGATGGTCACTGTCCTGTCAAATATATTCATCCCACTTGAAAAATAGTGCTATTCCAAACAGAACTGGAGACTACTTTATCTCTCTCTAGAATCAAGAGTCTTCTAACGGTTTGTCCTACGCTTCTAATCTTTCTTTTTTTGGATAAGTGTAGGTCTTCTAATCTTACGCCATGATCCTAGAGAAAATTATCTCCTTCACCAACTCTCAAATGTAAAACATGATACAATAAGATGTGATCCTGGTTGCCTGTTTTCCAAGATAAACAGAAGATGAAGTTCAGAGTAGGTACAGAACCTCGCTACTTACCTGTGAGATGAAAACCATAACAATCAACCCCGGAAGCCCAATTTCAATACATGTTGCCAGCTACAATGTAAGACAACAAGCATAGAAAATTAGAATTTGATGGTAAAATAAAGAAAGCAGTGTTTTGATTGTAATTATCAACATTAAGACTTAAGGGCAAAGTGAAGGATTTAGAACTCTTTACCAAAGGGAAACCGAGATGATAAAGCCCAAACCCCGTAAAAGTTACGTATGGAACGACAGAAAGGGGGCTAAGGAACCTAAACCAGCAATTAGAGAAAGATCACAAAATAGCTAGCATAACTTGAATATAAACCTATTCACAAACCCAGCCATTCATGAAACTTTCAGTTATCTACAATTTACCTTACTGCATTCCTCCAAATGCCTAAAAATCCCATAACCATCTGGAAACATGCAGTAATAATCAGAGCACCTTGTATTCCTCTCATAGTCTCTATGAACCTCTGAAAAAGCACCAGTAAGGCCGGCGATAAGTCCAGCATAATGTCAGACCCCTCAATAGGAATACAAATTACAAAAAAAGAAACAGAGAGAAAGCCAGGCATAGGTATAAAGATTAATTAACCTCATGAGGATCTGTGTATACATTAAATCTCCGGGCTAGTACAATTGAAGTTGTGGGTATAACATATGAGTATGAACCCACAACCACAGATGGGAGCCGAGTCCCAAACAAAGACTGCAAGAGTGTGCTCAATCCTGAAACGAAAAGCAAGGTTTGAATCACCCTTGCCTTCTCAGTCTGTGATAGAAAAAGTACCCCACTTAGAATAAAAATAATCAAGAAAGGAAAGAAACAACGTTAAAGAAAATGTAGCTTAATCCTTACATCATCACCACCCATTTGAGGAACGATCATGCTGGGAATCAAAGTGGTAATGCCCAGAGTCAAAAGATAATGCTGGAAACCCAACACAACAGCTTCCGCTGCGTTATGATATAAATTTAAGTCCTCCCCCTCATCCAAGTTGTGACTTAAATTATCACAAAAATTATGCTTAAGAATTTACATATTGACAATTTTATGGTAAATCTAGATTGATACAAGGATCAGTAGAATTATTATACCAATAAAGACGGAAACAACAGAAGGATAATAGGTGAAACATGGTATCGTGAAGCAAAGTGAATTAATTTCCATATAGAAGTATAGAACATTGCTATATATAAATGGAACTATCAAAACAAAACATAAGAGAAGATCTTAATAATACTTGAGAGATGAAGCAATCTATTAGCAGTTTTATACTCTCTCTCTCTCTCCCCTTTATGTTCAAGAGATCAAAACATGATTTTAAAAAAGGCTCATACAGATTCTTGTAAAGCGCTCAACTCTAACTGAGAGTTGCAACAATGAAACGGGACAAAAGCTTAAGCTAAACAATGGTAGAAGTTGCATTTGATATAAAAGAATGATAGAGTATGAGAAAAGAGTACAGACGCCATGGGGGAGGGCTGTTAACGCAATACTGAATTCCGGGTAGCTGTTCCTTCACTGGGTGTGGTTGTACTTGTACCTCCTCAGGTATTTTGTTGCCACCTCCACCATTGCTGTCACCACCTTGGGCCATGTCTCTGCAAAAGACTATTACGTACAAAGGAGTTAGCAAGGGAGAGTCAAGACAAGGTTTATAGATGTAGGAAATCTAAATGCCTCTCTCGAAACTCAATGACCAATCATTGTAACTCTGAATTCAAAATTCACTATTATTAGACATTAAAAAAACCGTTACAATTGTTTCAAAAAAAAAAAACGTTACAATCAATCCAAAGGAGCATCCTCCTTCACGCCATTCTTTAAGAAGTCCCCAGCTTCCGTTCATTCTCCGCTGTCCGATTGGGGTTCTCTCGCCTCGGCCTGAGTTCGTTCGTCGTTCCCGTCAGTTTACCGCTCCTTCTCAAAGGAGCATCCTCTTTCCCGCCATTCGTTAAGAAGTCCCCAGTTTCCCGTTCATTCTCCGCCGTCCGATCGGCGTTCCTCCACCGCAATATACTCCTCGAGCCCTTCGATTCACCGCTCCTTCTCGCCGGAGGATTGTCCTTCACGTCATTCATTGAGAAATATATTAACAGGAGTGAGGCTGAGTAGAGTTTTTCTAGGAGTATTTACTGCAGTTTTTCGTCCGTGAGTGGCTGCTTCATTGCCTTACTAAATTACTTAACATGGCCAGTTTTCTCGTTGGGTAATATTTTAAAAACAAATCTCATAAAAATAAATTTAGAAATTAATGTAATTTAATATATTATATTATAAAACTATTTTTATTATAAAATAAATCTCTACAATAAAATAAAATAAAAAAATATTTTAATAATAGTGAAATAATTTGACTTAAGATATTTATTGTGTTTTGAAAAAGAAAAGAGAAAAAATTAAATTAAAATATTATAAAGTAAAAATGTTTATTGAATATAATTTTTAATTTGAGATTTGAAAATCTTAAGTTATTTTTTATGTTTTATTTAAAAGTTAAAAAATTATAATAATTAAGTAATGACTAAATAAAAAAAATTAAAGATTTGAAATTAAAAAATATTTATATTTAAATGATATTTAAGAAGAATATGAGATGACCTAAGATAAACGATGGAATTGTGGGATTATTGTATTCCGGCACTTGTATATAATATAGCTGTTGTACATAACTTTAATATATGAAAAATATACTCAAACCATGTCGTTTTAAAGGCTTAACATGATTTGGGGATCCTTGAATTCCAAGTAATTTCAGTACTATTGTTACTTTTACTTCTTGGTTTTTATCTTTATCAAAAGTAATGATATTTATGCTGCTATATATATATATATATATATATATATATGAATATACTAAAGAATTTAAAAATTGCAGATATAATTTAATTTATGCATAATAGAATTTGCCTCTTCCTCTCTCTATCTTCCTTTTTTTTTTCTTTTCCTTTTCTTTATCTTTTTTGGTTATTAAACTTGGAAAGATTGTTACCTTCATGACTTTAGAATATGTGACAGCCTGTGAAGGTAATACATTTATCTCTTTTCATCTATAAAGGTCAGATCTAAAAGGTCTAGTAGTGGTGAGACCAGTGATATGGCGCTTATGTCGAGAAGAGATATCGGAAAACCATGCGCAAATGTGGCAGGGATGTGAGAACTACGTGCGGTAATTTTTGCAAAATTACCACTTTCCTTCGAATGATTTTCAACCTGTGAATTTGCTTGTGCCACGCGTGTCTTTCGATAGTTGCCAAAAAGCTACAAATCTATCTTTTTTGGCCTTGAAGAAAACAAAATAAAACAAAACAAAATAAACATTGTTAGACAATGTGGATGAATAGAAAAAAGAGGGAAGGAGAGGGAGGAGGAGGAGGAAGCCGAGGCCTCCTCCCCCTTCAGTTAAAATGAAATCTGGAGCCCTTAGATTTTTAAGAGGGAGAAGGGGGTGCCTATGGTTTTAGAAAAATGTTTTATCTTATCACAAATGCTCTCAATCACCGCCCTCATTTCCTGACTAATAAGATAAATAAAATAAGTTACGTAGGTGAAACGTCACAATCTTAACGGTCAACTGTTAAAAGATATTTACAACATAACATTTGAATTGTTTGATGGTGTAATATGTCAAATTTGATAACCTAAGGTGAAAAATTCATTTTATAATGTGCACCATTGTCGATGATGGTAGTCATTCTTAATAGAGAAATAATATATACAATTTTCAAATGTACAAATATCACGCACACCCTTTATAAAAAAAGTAGACTCACTATGAAACTATGTAAAAGTGGTTTACGCTTTTTATAATAGGCTTGCACGAAGTTTGTACACCTAAAATTTATACTTAGCATTTCTCTTATTAATAATAAATCCGGCTTGGATCAACCCAAATTTCAAATATTTTCTTCTTGGAAACCTTTTGGACATATATACTTTCAATGAAAGTATAATCTGCAACTTGGGAAAGGATCAGTACCGAAGCAGTAAGTAGAACAACCCATTTGTTCTGTTTGGATATTAGGTTATCTCTAAAATTGTTTTAGAGAGTATTTTCCCGACTTTGTGATATTTTCTTTCTTAAGTGTTATTGGCTTAAAAAATCCAGAATTGAGAATCTGTTGAGTTGAAAACCTTTTGAAAAGATCTTCAATTAATTTGCTCCGTCTTAAACGATTCCTCCCCAATTGTCGAACTGGCCTTCTTTCTTTGAAGAGTCGGGCTACTCTGCCGTTTAAAGTAGCCTGCTTAACTTGACCGCTTTTAATTTTTGGAGTTTTTTGTTTAAATTTTTCTTTTCACATTTTTTAAATATATTTCAATATTTTAAAAATAAAAAAATATTTCAATACACTTAAAATCACTTTCTTAATCACTAAGTAAAAAATAAATAAAAAATTTGGTCAAGCGGTCGAATGGAGCGGTACAAGTGGGAGGCAAAGTAGTTTTTTCCTTCTTTGAATGTTGTCAAATATTTTCTAAAATCTGAACCTTAGGCCATTCAAATATCATGGATCTCTCCAAGGGATGGGTCCATTTTTCGTCGAGCCCATTACATAACTCCCTTTCGCTGCACTATTACAAGAAAAATACTTGTTCGTAATAAGATATTTGCCACAAAAATGACTTATTCTCGTAGTAAAATATCATTTTCATTATAAATACCTTGTCACGAATAAGCAGTTTTCTTGTAGCGTGTCACCGCCTCCATGCATATCAAATTAGCTTCTTGAAGGATATAACCATATTGGTGGTGTGTGATTATCATGCAGTCTTTCAAGGTAACCACACTATTATTTCATTGTGTTCAAAGCTCATCGTGATTTGGGGGCTTTGAATCAATACTACCTAAGCAATGATTCCTTTTGCTTTTTCCATGAAATTGTGTAGTGTATTATGAATTCCAAAACAGACAACATAATATGATTTGCACGTAATTGGTCTTCCTATGCTTGCTCTCGTTTAATCGTGGTTGGTTATCTTGTTTTTGTTTAATGAGTTAAAAGAACTTATATCTTCATCACCCAAATTAATAAATTATACCTATTTATATTGGAAAAATCTTCTTGCAAGCGATTTCGTGCACTAAACCGCGCACCAATGTTAAATGTAAGATATTCTTTTATTTATTTTTGTAATAAAAAAAAATATTTGAGTGTTGGTATTCAGTTTAGTGCGCCAAACCGCTTGTACCTAACAAATCCTTTATATTTTTATTGTCGATGTCTTATTTTTAGTTCTATAAGTGATCGTGATTGCTCTTGATTATCGTGTTTTTGTGATTGCTTTGTTTGTTTGTGCAAGTTGCCATCCATATGTTACAGAGAATTGGCATTCGTTTAGCTATTTTAGCTAAAAGAGGCCACTTTTTCTATTTTGCCCAATCAATTTGAAATGTGCTCTACATTTGATTAGTTAAAATTTGCCGTGCTGCGGCCGCACCATGCAAATCCTAATCGCCTCACGAAAAAATACCCCTTGCCATGTCAGTCCTCTGACCCCTCTCAACTCATTTCAACTATTTTTTTTTTTTTTTTATCTACCTTTCAAATGGTCATATATTATAAAACAGTTTCTCTATCTTACCCAAAAAAAGAGGAAAATGAGTAGATTTCACCCAAAGAAACAAATCTTTCCTGAAGTTAGTATATTTGTCGATCTGATTCCCTCCTTGTCCCCACCAAACACCCAAAACCCCAGTCAAAACTTGGCGAAATTAAAAGCTCAAGTACTTATCTGACAACAGACACTAACTGAGATTGTGAGCCCCTCAACTATCTTAACCATTCAAAGATGATGAACTAAACAAAAGACATGTAAAACAACAATATGCTTATGCCGTCTCTAGGAGGCCAGTAATATAGGAAATCAAACATGCAGAGCAATCAGATTGATTTGCAGTGTTCTACTTTAATGTGATCACTTGCATAGACAGCACAGGTGTTTTTTTATTGATCGCATAGTGTGCTGAAGCATAAATCAATCTGTTTCTTGAAAAGTAAACCATCCACCAGATTAGCAAGTTGCAGGAAGACAGTAACTACATATATATATATGCAATGGCATGTCCTTGCCTCCCCCAATTCAGCGAGCCTCATATTGAACAACTGCATCAAACAGGAAGGGCTAATTTAGTTCAATGTTTTCAGCAACATGGGTTAAGACAAAAGATCTATACTTCAGAAACATTACAAGAAAGAAAACACCAAGATGTTGCAGGGCCATAACTCCAAACATTACTATGGAAAAAGGAATAAGCCAATGATATCTATCTAACAGCTAAAGGGATCTTTAGCTCAAACTGTACCTCCTCCTGTTGTAAGAACAAGGTTGAAGGTCCATGGATTCAAGACCCATTGGGTGCTCAACTTACCCATCCATAAATAAAATTGAATACTTATAAAGAAGAAGAAGAGAAGGCAAGAGCCTTCCTGAACTAGATCTTGGAGTAAAATTGCAGGAAACTGATTGACTGCAGGCCAATAATGCATATCAAGCACATCAAACACATGCACTCTGCCTCAATGGAAGCTCACCCAATAACCTGTGTTGCATCTATTGTGCGACGGGAAGTAAAGTTACATTGGATTAGTTAAGCACCTCCCACCACGGCATCAAGAGTCTCCTTCCTCCAAGATTTTGCTTCACTCATGGCAAGCCCCATCTCCTCCTATAAAGTATGTCCACATAGCAGAGCACCACATATCTTTCTCCACACCAGAAACAAGTGCACCGAACCAGCCCAGCTTACGCCACAGTGGCAAAACCGTGAGCCTCCCTTAAGCCATGGCCAGACAGCTATGACACCAAGTTAAAAACGACGCATCAGTCACCAAACTGAAAACAAGCTGCCCCACAAAGCCCCTAGCCCCTGCAACAGAAGTAGCAGAACCAGCTCTACAAACGATTGAGCCTCCCTGCCAACTGAAGCTTAGCACGTATGCCACAAGTGCACCACCAGTTGCACCAAACTCCAACGCATTACACCAGTTCAAGAACAAACTCTCTTCATCACGATGGTGTCAAACCAGTGACACCAGCATTGTACAGCCTCCCCTCTGTTTTCTCCCAACTAATTCAGAGAAAATCTGAGCCCCTTTGTTTCCTTACATGGTCTGTTGCAGCACCAATCAAAATAGCCACCAGTCGCCCAGCAACTCCACTGCAGCTCCTCCAGCCATTCTTGTCGGTAACTCTCTCTCTCTTCTATGTTTCTCTCTCTAAGTGCACAACACCCACTCCCTATAAATCTCGGCAGAGCTCTCCTCTCCCACTAAAACACTTGACTTATTAGGAGCCGATTTTAGGTCACAAACTATGTGTCAAATATTAATGTTAGGGCTACGAGTTGAAGGTTATGGGCCACCATTTTGGACAAATCATATGATTACAGGGTGATACTTGCTAGGTGATTATGAGGATGGATGTGTTACGGGCTATGGGGTCATGGGCACGAAATTAGTATGGAGGTTACGAGTTGGAAGTCACATGCAGGCTCGTTAAGGAAGAATTGTAGTCTCATAAAAGATGGTGAATGTGATTATAAATTAACATGATATTACGTGTTTATTGACTAGGTGATTGTTGATGCATTAATTATTGCACCGGGTTGCTAGGTAAGAAATATGATCACGCATTTCGTCACACATGTTTTCTAAATTATGTAAGTAATATGATCACACCCTTTGTCATGCATGTTTTCTAAATTATGTAAGTGGAACGATCACACTCTTCATTATCACGTATGTTTTCTAAGTTACGTAAGTAATAAGATCATGCCATTTGGACACACATATTTTATAACATTATGTGAGCAATTATGATCATGTCTTTCAAATTGCATATATTTTAAAAGCAATCATATACGTGTTTTATAAACAAAAAGCTCATTACTCATGTCATGGTTTACAAAGTATTATTGTATGTACAAACCTATTCATTGATATCTCTTTTTACATACCCTGTAATTATAAAAGCACATGAATGTGAATGGACTTGACAGCATGAGTGATGTTATTATTATTATTGAATAATGACCAAATGATTGACCGAAGACTGACGATTGATGATGGATAAATAATAAAAAATGACAGATTATGGTACCAAAGGTTAAGGGTGGATGGCAACGCCAAGAGTGGCTCATTAGCGGTGCACCTAAAGACAACCCTTTCTTTTAACGGTTTACTGAAATCTCACTCAAGGCCTACAAGTGATCATGATCATCGAAATTGCCAACTCTAGCACACAGGTAATTGTGTGTGATGGCAATTTTAAATGTTATGACAGATATAACAGATACGATGGATATGATGTGATGAAATGGATGTGAAGGAATTTTTGAATGTTTATGTTTTAAGCATTATAATTTTAAAAGAAAAACCTGCATGAAGTATATTATTTTTACTGGATGGCTTACTGAATATTTAACTCACTTTGTTGTTTTTATGTTTTAACCACCCCAAGTGAGGATCACTATGAGGATGGAGCTGCAGGACAAGACTTGGCTTAGGGAGGCAAGGCAGAGGCCTGGACAATTCACGAGGATGTTTAGTTTGATGTTTTCGATATTTATGTTTTTTTTTTTAAGCACATGAAAGTTGAACAATTTTTAATAAATGCTTATGCAGACTCTTTTTATTTTAAGTAGTTTTAATAAAATATGTTTTATGTGAATTTATGAAATCTCTTAAATCAGGCTTCTAAGTAAAGTTTTTAAAGGTTAGATATTCTGGGTCCCCTTGATTTCTAAAAATGGCATTTTCTTAACCCTAGGGGGAAGGGGTGCTACACTTTATTCAGTTTCATCTTTCCATTGATCTCTTTGTTATGTTTTGTGGGTTTTTTTTTTTTTGTAATTATTTAATCGGCTAATCTCTAATTTTTCTGTCTTCTCTCCTCTTTCAATCACACATGGACATCTAAAAATGGGCTTTCATATTGGTATAAAACCCAGTGGCGCTGGTCCTGCTCATACTTTTCATTGGATACGGAGAAAAACATTAGTCCTTTAGTACCTTCCTCCGCGAAAACCCAAAACCCTACACCATCCCTCACGCCGAAGGCAAAAGGAGCAAAAAAAAAAAAAAAAAAAAAAAACCCTGCCAAAAACCAGTTTAAGATATGGGATCACTTTCAAAAGATGGAGTCTATTGATCCCATTGACCTTAAAGCCCGATGAAATTATTGCTCGAGGCTATTTGGGGGTCCTTATAAAAATGACACTTCATCCTTGTCACACAATGTACGATTTTCATGTCATACCTCTCCCATTAAAGAAAAAAATCTTTGAAAAGGATCAAACACTATCGCAGTCGGGGGGCTAGGGCAGATGGTAAAGGTCGAGTTACTCCTATAATAAATTGAGTAAATAGGCTAATATATTACTATCTTGCTTTTTAAACCTTTTTCTATTGTATTTTGAGGATTTTTTTTTTACATTAATTTTACAAATATGCCCTTTACTTCAATAGATGCAAGCTTGCGCTTTGCGCTTTGTGCCTAGGCTCTAGACAATGTTTGCGCTTAAGTGTGCCTAGCGCTTTCACAAATTGTGGCCCACTCAAAGATTCTTAGAAGCCCCCCCATCTGGACAAAGAAGCTCTGGTACAGCGTCAAAAGAAGCTCTGTTAAAACATTTTGAGAAGATCTACTTGGCCACTTAATGAGTTCAGCACTGACATTATACAAAAGTAAGAAAATCATAGAGCCACCTTCATAATTGAATAGTTATGTTATATCTGTGGCTCACCAATTGGTGGCTGAGATTACCGGCACAAAAATATGCTCACTCAGTCCAATCAGGGGCATTTTCCCTTTCCACATGAAAATTGGGATACTAGTTTAGGATTCTAGAGAGACTTACATTTTTTCATTTCTTACTCTTTATATGTTGCAAATCCTATGATTGAATTCTGAACTCAGACCCAAGGTGGATCCCTAAGGCTTAAGTTCTTAAAATAACACAACATTCTACTCAAATAGGCTGATGTGAAATTCTGACTCTAACTAAACTAAAATAATGATCTATATCCTCTGTTAATCTTACCAATAACAAGAGCAAGCATGCAGCAATCACAAATCTTCTGATCACTCTAAATAATGCATGTCTTACAATCTTTCGATTAGCTACTTCAAAACACGTGGTCCTAACCTTTAAAAGCAAATATCTATAGCACATGACAATCACACACAAACTTCTGACATTACAATGCATCACTGAATGTAACTAGCGTTCTGTAAACTACCACATATTTCATACACAAACAAGAAAATGAAATAAGATTATAGAGCTGCTGCCATTGCTATAATATGAAAAATGAAAAATAGCTTACTACGGCGGGTGCGCTTCTTGTACAAGATGCGGTAACCACACTCTCGGCACTGTATCACATCACCTGGCTTCAGAGTGTTCTCCATCCCACAGTCTACGCAAAATAGTTCTCACAATCACATCACTCTTAAGACTAAGACAAATTATTTTTTTGACTACCACTAATTTTTTTTTACAAGTGACTACCACTAATTATCAACCAGCATAAGCAAAAAAAATCTCAAGTAATTGATTGAAAGTATCTGATTGGTTGCCAAGAAAACTGAGATAAAGAAAAACAATGGAAGTTAAATCAGCCAGATAGTAGAACTAGGTTTTAGTTTCTACTTTTTTTTTTTCCTTTTCTTTCGTTTTCCTGGCATCCAAACAGGAAAAAAAACGAATCGCAGGGATACCTCCGCAGATGTAGCTAACCGGTTCAGGTTGAGGATCCATCAAATCGAAGATCCAGAGATATTCCAAGGAAAAGACGCTTTTTAGGGATTCAGTATTTGGTGCAACTCTGAAATTGCGTGGATTTTAATTCATATACAGATGAGAAATGCAAATGCGAAAACCCGACCCTACAAATCCGGGTCTTGAACCGACCCGAAAATAAGAGAGTATCTAGTTCATTGCTGACCTTTGACTCTTCGAGCCCAAGTCCTGCAGGCTGCAACGCGCTTTCTTGTGCAAGAATATGATTTTCTTTTTCTTTTCTTTTTTTTGCAAAGAGGATTATGTTGGGCTTAATTTGATAATTATATATTTAAGTTTAGTTTTTATTGGGGTGAAAGTTTGGACCGGAAAACTGGTGAACCGGTCTGGTTTGGCTGGTTCATAACCGGTCCGATTTTGGGACTGATATTTATGTTGTGCAAACCGGTCGGAATCGGTCCAGTTTCGATTTCTCACTTTTCGGGACCTCACCTGACTGGTTGAAAATTAATATATAAAAATGAATTTTGAATATTATATAAAATATTTTATGTATATATAATTTTTATATATAATTATATATGAATTTTTGATATATAATATATATCATATATGAAATAATTTTACATTATAATTTACAACATAAGATCTTAATCTTGAATATGAATATTTGTAATTTGATTGATCATATGTTGTTAATAACAAAAAATATATTAATTATATTTTATGGCCTAATAAATTTTCAATATATTCCTTTGAATTTTTGATAAATACATAATAGTATTAGCACTCCACTAATCCACTTTAAGTCTATATATATACATAAAACAACTATATAAATCATTATAGTATTAGTAGTTATACTAATGCTATATCACTAGATGATACTATAGTGATATCACTATAATATATATATATATACACACACTATATATAGTAGTAACATTATAATAGTATAATATATAGTGAGGATGATGTTAGTATAATATTTTATTTTAATGCAGATTTTTATTTTCTGTTTTTATAGCAGTGCATATTTTTGGCAGGATTTTTTTTACAGCAGATTTTTTCTTTTTACAGCATATTTTTTTTTACAATAAATTTTTTTATACAACAGATTTTTTTTTTATGAAATTGACACTTAATTAAAATTGAAAAACTGGACCGAACCGAACCAGAACCAGTAGAACTGGAAGTACCGGTTTAGGAGGGTAACGAGTGGAGAATCGGTTATTGAAAATACAAAACTGGTGTAACCGGTTCAGTTCCAAAAATTATATAAAATCAGACCAAACCGGACCAGTTACACTCCTAAATTTTATGATATTATTTTATTTAATAAATATTTAACTGTAAAATCAAGTCAGAATTAAGCATGGATGTGTTGAAGACGTCCTCTATGTGCCTGCAAGAAGAAAAGAAAGAATGGCTCGGGTGCAGGTGGGAACGCTTTCGATGTCTAAGTTATAAATTGAATATTGAGGATTCTTTCATAAACAAATGGATCGTTCCAATCAATGCAGACACAGTTGCTGGAGTGCGAAACACATCTTAACACTTCCAATTTTTTTTCTACACAAACACACAATTTTGAGTCTTAATCACAATACTTAAACCCAGTTTCAAGAAGAGGTATATAGGAGCCCTAGAATTTGTGCAAATCATGGAAGTTTCTCTAAGTAGTATCTCAATTTTATTAATAATTATCACTTATGACCACTTATGACGACGGAATATCTTATATAAAGAGAAGCAAAGGAATTACGAAAAATCCCAAAACTTATGTTTACATTGCTTAAGTTAATTAAGAATACAAGTTAGGTTGATGAGAAATTTAAAAGAAAAGGAAGTATAAAAAGTAGGGTTAAATAGAATCACATAAATGCATATTTGTATGAGAATCCTGCTAACACTATAAGAAAAACGAGTATTTGTGACGGATTATTTGTAATGAGAATGACTATTTACGACTAAAACACACTCATTTTAATAGGAAATAATTATTTTTGTAAGAAATAACTGACCACAAATAAATTGTTTTTTTATAGTGTAAGTAAAGTAACAAACCTGTTGCCATTTTTTAAAAATTTTATGGACTGATTCCATTTGCCATAGCTGGGAATCTCAACTTGGCTAGATAGATTATTTACACAAGTTACATGCATATGTTGCCAATCCAGTGCATTAGTATTGATCTATATATATGCATATGTAAAATCACCTCTTTTACATATCCATTTTGACATTCAAACAAAATTCTTACATTAGCTTATGCATATTTAAGACAAAATAATAATAAAATATTATTATTTTATTATTATTAATTTTTTACTAAAATTAATTTTTTATATATATCTTTTACAATTAGCATCCACTACATACATTTGACATTAATAATACAAATGTAATAATAAAAAATTATATTTTTTTATATATTATATTAAAAATATAAAAAAATATAATATATTATAATAATAAAATGAATGTGCAAGTGAATATTTATTGTGTTGTTAAATGAGGGAGAAAATAAAATGATTGTGAGAGAGAGTGGGAGGAGAGAGAAATAATGATTAAAATATGATTTGTAGGGTGAATAGTAATTATCCAAATTTGAATAAGCACTGTTCATAGGTAGTTAAATATTTAGATATGTATAAGTTAATATGGAGGATTTTATGGTCATATTATACAAATATGACTTTACATATGTATATGCATAGATCAATGCTAATGCTCTTATCCCTACGGGACAGGCTGTTAGGGAAGGTAGGCCAAATTCAGTTGACTCGTAGTGCACTCCTAGAGATAAAAAAATAATGATAAAATATTAAATAATAGTAAAAAAATAAGTTAAAAGTAATAAAATAAGTTAAAAGTAATAAAAAAATAATAAATAGTAGTCTACTATCCAAACTAGCTCTGAAATTTAGACCTAAAGTCAACAATTCCTATAACGATGCCAATGGAGGACACTCACAGCTATAAACATGATAAGATAAATGAAACCACTAAAATATTACAGAATATTTATTAAATAGTGAAATGAATTATGTATAGTAATGAAATAGTTTGAGTTAAGATGTTTTATTAAATTTAGAAAACAATAGAGAAAATATTGAATAAAAATATTATAAATTTAAAAAAAACTTTGAATAAATTTTTAAAATATTATTTTTATTTGAAAGTTTGGAAAAATTGTATATAGGTTTTGTGTCTTGTTTAAAAGTTTGGAAAATTGGTAATGATTAGGTACTAATTAGATGAAAATATTTAATATTTGAAATTGAAAAGTGTTTTGTATTTGAGTGATATTCGAAAAAAAATATTTAAAAATACTTGAAAATGGTTGTATTCGCAAACAAACTCTTATGTGTTTGTAGTTGAGGCCCACGTCCACAATCTGGGGAAGCATAAGGGAGAAGAGGAGATGAAGGTGAGCGTGAGGGTGGAGTCTAGAGCACTGTTTTGAATTTCGTACCGTACCGGTTGGTATGGCCGAAATTTTTCGTTTCGGCCGTCCGGCCGGTACAGGTACTATATTTGTACCGTACCGGCTAAAATACAGGCCGTACCGACTGGTACCGGCCATACCGGACTAAATTTCGGCCTGTACTGGCCTGTACCGGCCGATATTTCGGCCTATGTGTTTTTTTTTTTTCGATTTTTTCAAACTACAAACTTATTTTTTAACACCTAATTCAGACTAGACTATTTATAATTTTTATATATATGTATTTATATATAATTTATTTATATATAGACTATTATTTTGGAATATAATTTTGATATATATTTATATATATAATTTATTTATATATCGACTATCCCGAAACGTTATCCCGAAACGCTATTCCAAAACGGTACCGGTATTGAAATATTTCGTTCCAATGCCTTGACCGGTACGACATTCGGTACGGTATTCAAAACATTGTTCCATAGGAAAAAGAAGCTCAAATCGATTGTTTAAGTAATAGGACAATGCTACTCAGTCCCATCATTAAGCTCCCTCGAAATTACCATAGGTGCAATTGTACTTTTGTTTTTCTTATTTTTTTTTCAAATATTTTTAAAAATCTTTAAATCTATAAATCTTTAAATATATATATATAAGTTTACTAGTGACTTCTTTAACTATAAAAAATCATACATGCATGAATTGCCTCGTCACTTCTTTAACAAACTATGGTTAGAATATATCTAAGGCTTGTTTGGATATATAAATCATCTCATTATTATAATTTTTTAAAATTTTCACATAAAATATAATAAATAATTTAATTTTTTCAAATTTCAAAATAATAATAATATTAAAAATAATATTCTAATTATATTTTATTCAACTTATTTAAAATCATCTCTCATTTCACTATCCAAACGAATCCTAAGTTGCATACAAGTTGGCCTGTATGCTAGTCCTTAGCCTCTTTGCAGGGGAATTAAGTTCTCGGGTGAGGTCATGGCCAGATAATGCTCCCTAAGCTTCAAACATTAATTTATTTTTATAAATTTATAATCTAAGCATTATGAAATTACATAGTTTTCAATGAAATCCAATTTGCATCATCGGACTTATTTTAAATTAAGAAAATAATTTATAATTTTATATAATTTTAAAGTATGCAAATCTCGCATATATACTTTATTTAAAAAAATAGAAAAAATCTGGTGCCCATGTAAAAAATCAAACATTTTTACAGTAAATCCTACTATTTTCAAAGGTAGTATTCGAAATTTGCACACCTAAAATTTAAAATATGTGCTGATCTGTTTATGGGTCCGTTTAGCCAACATTTCTTGACTACGAAATTTTGGGTTAAACTAGAGAAACTGGGCGTACTTTCCAGGTTTGTAAATGGGTGCTCGATTGTATATATACTGTCCAGATTTGATCGCTGAACGTGTCCTAATGAAAATTATTATTATTATTTTTTTCATTTTTTTAATATTTTTAAAATAATTTTAAAAGAATAAAAAAATCTTAATATATATATTAATAGAATAAATATAGATAGAAGTTACTATTAGGAACATCTATTTTGCACATATGATGTGACATCATCTAGACCACATATATCTCTAAGTGAGTGTTGAAAACAATTAACTAAAAATAACTACACAGTGAGTACAAAATGTACAATGCAATAATGATTTCTTTTTAATATTACTCATATTAATAATCAATTTTTTAATTATTAAATAAATAAAAAATAAGATACATGGTCGAATTAAAGGACACGGCATGACATCATTTTTATTTTTAAATTCCCAAGAAACTGCAACATTTGACTTGTTCTGAAAGTTCTACTTTTCTTACGCGGAAAGGAAAAGAATTAGAATAATCATACACCTACAACATATTATACAATATATTATACAATAATATATTGTATAAGGAATATTATTATAAAATCATCTTATATCTTCCGTGGGGATTAATAGTATATTTTTATATTATTTTTTAAAAGTTTTTTTTAATATAAATATCTTAATATTTTTAAATATTTATAAAAAATAAAATAAATTTAGAATATTATTAAGAAAAATAGAAAGAAAAAAAAATTAAAAAATACTTTTTTAATCACAAAATAAAATAAAAAATTATAAAAAATATTTTTTAATAATATTATCATTTTTTTATTTTTTAACATATTTAAAATTATTATAAATTTTATATTAAAAAATTTGTTTTAAAAAATTATATAAAAATACACTGTTAGCCAACGGCGGGAGATATATAGCATTTTCCTTTTCCGCGTAAGAAAAGCAGAACTTTCAGAACAAGTCAAATGTTGCAGTTTCTTGGTAATTTAAAAATAAAAATGATGTCATGCCGTGTCCTTTAATTCGACCATGTATCTTATTTTTTTATTTATTTAATAATTAAAAAATTGATTATTAATATATATTGGTATTTTTTTATTTTTTTTAAATTATTTAAAAAATATTAAAAAAATGAAAAAAAAATTTATTTTACATTAGGACACGTCTATCGTCTATCATCCATCAACTTAAACTTTTAAGACAAAGGTGATTTTACATAATATATCCAAAAATTCGTAGAGAGATTCTGTCTCTTTCTTCATTCTCTTGAAAAGGTTTATATTGAAAGACGTAAGGCTAAAGGCAACGAGATTCAGAGTGGAATCTTCTGAAAATGTATACATACACAGATAAGTTCGTTGAGAGTCCGTTGGTGAATTCATATGATGACACAAAGCCGCGGAGGACGCACTCTTCTTTACATGTACACAATATCTTGAATCATAGTTCATCTTCCTCTTCCAAACCCTGTAAGTAATTCTCTCTCTCTCTCTCTCTCTCTCTCTCTCTCTCCAACCAAATACAACAAAGAGATTGAATTTTCCTGGAAAGTGCAGCCGAAGGGGGTTCAGAGATAGGGCGGCAGGAAAAACATGGGAAGAAAAATAACAGCTTTGCATGCAGGATTCGTGAGCATGGTAAGAAAGAAAGGTCTTTAATTTCTACTACCCAAATTTCATATGGCAAACTAAGATCATGTGATGATAATGGATGGCGTTTGGTGTTATTTGAAATTGCAGTGAAATTGGGGCCCAAGTTGTCAGAAACTGTGAAGGGAAAGCTACAGTTGGGGGCAAAGATAATTCAAGGAGGAGGGAGGGAGAATATATTCAGACAGGTTTTCGGAATTAGAGAAGGAGAGCAGATGTTGAAAGCTTCGCAGTGCTACTTCTTCACGACAGCTGGTCCTGTTGTAGGATTACTCTTTATATCTACTGAGAAGGTTGCCTTCTGTAGTGAAAAATCCATAACTGTTCCTTCCCGCCAGTTCACAACAACACCATTCAAGGTACGAAATTAATTTCGGATGCCGATTGTCCATTATAGCTCAAAGAGTATTATATTATATTAAAAATTATAAGATTATTTTTATATTATATGTTATAAGATTAATATAATTGAATAATAAGATTAAAATTTAATGTTATATTAATTATTAATTTAGCATATAATATAATATAAAAAATCATATATAATATAAAAAATTATAAATATATATACCGGTCTGGTTAAGTTTGAACCGGTTTTCAAAATATGAAAATCAGTACTATCGCACCGGTTTAAGACCGTTTTCGATTTTTAAGAACCGATTTCACACCAAACCACTTCAACACCGGACCAAACTCACCAATTTTTTTTTCACATCCCTAATAATTCTACATTTTACAGGACCGAAAAATGCGTAAAATTCTTCAATTATTTGATATCAATTCGGATGTGTGATCTTCTTGCATTCACACTCTTTTCTTGAATAATTGTCCTCTCTCTCGGCTAACATCAAAGGTATAAATATTTTTCATTGTGCTAGATTATAAAATAATTATCTTTTTCTTTTAGAATTTAGTTTTACAAATAACTAAACTCCACTAAACTATCCTTTCTTTCAAAACAAAAGTATCAATTCGTGACATCTAAAAACATGAGATTCAAAGCATGAGATTTTAAGTCCTCTTCATGAAGGCATAAGATTGAGAATATTAAGGGATGTTTTGAAATAATTCTAATCTCATCTCATCCAATCTCATTTCTTTTCGAATATTACTCAAATACAAATATTCTCAAACTAATTATTACAAAATTTTCAAACTTATTGTTAACATCGTGTTTTGCACACTTGGTCTGGCTTCAGCAACCCGGACTGGTAGGAAAATTCATACCCATTAATGATTAATTACAACTTTTCCAAACTTTCAAATAAAAGATAAAAAATAACTCAACTTTTTCAAATCTCAATACAAAAATCTTATTAAAAAATTCTATTATAAAAATATTTTAATTTTATTATATTTTTTTATTCAATTTTTTCTTTCTCAATTTTCAAAATCTAAAAAATAATTAACTCAAACTATTTCACTACTATTCACAAAACATCTTACTATTATTTCCAAAATTCTCGTCTCATCTCATTCCCTAAACATTCCTAATTGAACAAGTAATTCAATAAGAAACACTAGCTTGTTCGGCATTCTACTCGAAAGATATATATCGACATCAAAGAAGACACCTCGAATCGGTTCCTCCGGTCTGCCGGTTCGGAATTTAAGTTACAATATTCAGCACTGTATGTACTTAAAATTAAAGTAGATATATCGTATATTAAAATTCTGAAGTTTATGCATGCACATTGATGTAAAGAAGTACTTGTGTCTAATATAGCAGGTTGTGATACCTGTAAGCAAGATTCAAAGGGCCAGCCGAAGTGAGAACAAGGAGAACACAGCCCAGAAGTACATAGAAATAGTTACTGAAGATAATTTCGAATATAGGTTTATGGGGTTCTTACGCTACGAGAAAGCTTTTCTTAATCTTCAAATGGCCATTCGTAGTGCGGCCACCCGATCTTAGGAAGCGTTTGGCTGATCCTTTCAGGGAAGAAAACTTCCATCAGGCAGAATGCTAGCTGTGTATGAAGTTACATGTATGTATAATTTTCTCATGAGTTTAAACATTAAGGAGTAGCAGGACATCAGTGCTTGCCTCTACGTGTAAGAACTTTGTTGTGTCAGAGTATTCTCAATTGCTTATGTATTATACAAGAAATGTAATTAAATATTTTAAGGAATTGTTCAAAAAAAGAGTTACATCCGATTATGTAAAAGGAAATCTAAAATATAATTTGCTACAGTAACCTCACTACAACACAATTGCTTTTTAGTGACGGTTGGGAAATTGTGACAGTCCCTAGACCGTCACTAAAAGGCATTTTCTGTGACAGTTTCTGGAAACCGTCACTAAAGATAGAATGAGATTTTTTTACGTTCCAACGTATGGGAAATATGCGTTCGAACGTCACATATACGTTCGAACGTTATGTCTGTTTACGTTTGAACGTAAAATGTTTTGGCGCAACCGTTCGAATGTTATTAATTTTACGTTCGAACGTAAAATGTTTGCACCAATGTTCGAACGTTAAGTAATAACATTCGAACGTTCATTGTAAATTTAAATTAAATGACTTTAATTTAAAAATTATGTGGTTTTTATTGTGCATAATTTGTGAACAAGTCTAAAAAATTGAATTGTATATATTTATATATACACACTTTGTAATATATAAATATATATTATTGATTTATATATATTTGAAATGCAGTGATTTAGTATTAAAGTTGGAAAATATAACATCAAAGAAGATTAAAAATTGAAATTAAAAAACGATAGAAATATTCAATAATATTTTTCGTTACAAATATTAAAAATAAAATACAAAATTTGATAGAATGTAGTAAACAACAGTCAGATGATAACGTTATCCGCAAAAGTCGAACTCCGTACCTCCTCAGTCAAGATATCAACCTTGTCGTTGAGGATAGTTACACGATGGGTGAGTTTGGCAACAGACGCCGATATAGCCTCGAGCGATTGATCGATCTTATGATCGATATGCGCAGTCAGCTGTGAGATGACCGCATCAACCCAAGCAGGCCGCACATCTCCTGCAGATGTACTCGGCGTATGCTGACTACTACTCCCGACATGACCTGGCTCAGGCTGCGTCGGAGGAACTAGATCCTCTACAGGGGGTGGCTGACGTCCCCTCGCCTGTCCAATGCTACGTCGATGCGTGGTCATGTCGAGGGGGCTCATCTGATCTTTGACCCGCTCCTCTGGCTGGGTCGGCACTCCCCGTGCAAGTAATAGTCGGCTGATGAGGACACCATATGGGAGATTATCCGTGGAGACGATGCTTGCCTCGTAACGGATCCTCTCAAAGATGTGCAATGGCAAATCTATAGGATCTCCACGTGCCACTCGTATAAAAAATTGTGCCCGAAACCGACTAAATATGGTTTTATGAGCCACAGGATCGACATTTGTTGCAACAATAAGGTGCAACATGAGGAAGAAATGCAGCAGATGGTTCTGGTTGAAGGCGTTCTTCCGCTCAATCTGCATGCGATCCCTCCCGGTGAGGATGTAGAAATCCTCGTCTCGGTTATCATCCCGAGCCTCGACGCCAGTATCCTCAGCCTCTGACTGGCCTGCATCTCTGGCTGATCCTGGCTCACATCCCTGGCCAGTAGATGATGTAGAAGTGCCTACATCCTCACGGGGTGTTGAGTGTGCAAATGTCTCAACTTCTCGACGAATCCCGAGGTGCTCGCCGATGACATCTGCTGATACCTCAATGGAAACACCGCGTACAGTCACGGTGTGAGAGGATGCATCCTGAGACATGTCACACATCCCCATATAGAATTCTTGAACCATTGAGGGGTATACCTTCCCCCTCAATGTGCAGATATTTCCCCAGCCTCTACTGAGGAAAACATCTCTCAGGTTCGTCTGCTGCCAACAGAGTTCGTCGAACTCATTAATTAAGACCTCTCGCTCTACCATAACAGTACGAGCTCCGATACGGGCAGTGTCCGACGTGGCTCCTTCCCTCCCTCGTTTCCTAGTATGCAGTGGAAGAGCCATATCCTGAAAATAGAAAAGGAAAAAAAAATTATTTACAATAATGCATTTTTTTGTATTAATTTTAAGCTGCTCTGCATTAACGTTCGAACGTTAAAGATAAAAACGTTCAGACGTTTATTTATACGTTCGCACGTAAAATAATGTAAATAAATTTACATTCGAACGTAAAACAAATACGTTCGAATGTAAAAATGTACGTTCGAACATAAGCAGTAAATAAATATTGGCTGACGTACGTTCGGACGTTAAAACAAATACGTTCGAACGTATTTGTTTTACGTGTGAACGTAAATATGAACGTCTAAACGTCGAAGCATGAATAATGTAGAAAATCACTACGTTCGGATGTTATAATTAAACGTCCGACCGTATGTGATTTACGTGCGAAAGTAAAATATTCACGTTCGAACGTATGTCGTTTAATAATATTTAAAAAGTAGTACGTCCTGACGTAAACATTAAACCTTTAGACCGAAAATTGATGAATATGACGTCCGAATGTAAGACAATTAACGTTCGAACGTGGAAGCCGTAATGGCTCTGTAATTTAAACGTCGTACGTTCGAATGTCTTGGTGAAACGTTCGAACGTTTCGATGCAGAATGGCTGAGTCGACTCAGCCATTATTGAAATCTTGAAAATTTCTCTACAAGGTTCTAAATGCCGAAATGTCACCGTGGAAATGAAGTATACACTTCAAGAAACATTTCTACGGTGACTATTCGGCCAATGACTGGCCGTGGTGGCCGGAAAATGAAGTTGAAAATCCGGCAACCACTTATCCGGTTTTAAACAAAACTCAATCCAAATCTCAATAAAATACATGTTACTTGAATAAAAGATGAATGCCTACCTTTTAGTAACGATTGTGGCGGAGTTGACGGCGGCGGTGAAGGAGGCGTGGCGGCGTGGTGGCGTGCAACGGAGTAGACGATGATACGTATTGGAAATGTCGTTTCGACGTTCGGTTTTGGCCTTATATACATAGAACGTTCGAACGTACTTATTATTACGTTCGAACGTTTTTCAATTTAATTTCCAGAATTTTATCTATAATATATTATATTATAAATGTTTATGTTATATATTAGGATGTTATATAATATTATTGACAATTAGATTATTGGTTTTTTTGTGAGTGCTTGTTATATTTCTAAAGTTTAGCAATATGTTTATACATGTTGTTGTGATTTTATGCTTACTCTTGAAATAATTATGATTATTGTTTGTGAATTTTGTGAATAGTTTATGAGCTTATGGTGTTTATTGATGATTTAATAAGTAACAATTTAATATATATTATTGATTTATATATATGGTATAGTTTATATATTATATACATTTATGTTCTCATTTAAAGTATTATGCTATCATACTATACAATGTAGTATATAGTTATAGATATATAAAATGTAGTATATATATTATAGTATAAGTTAGTATATAATAAAGAATTTAATAAGTAATAATTTAATATATATTATTGATTTATATATATGGTATAGTTTATATATTAGTTACATTTATGTTCTCATTTAAAGTATTATGCTATCATACTATACAATGTAGTATATAGTTATAGATATATAAAATGTAGTATATATATTATAGTATAAGTTAGTATATAATAAAGAATTTAATAAGTAACAATTTAATATATATTATTGATTTATATATATGGTATAGTTTATATATTAGCTACATTTATGTTCTCATTTAAAGTATTATGCTATCATACTATACAATGTAGTATATAGTTATAGATATATAAAATGTAGTATATATATTATAGTATAAGTTAATATATAATAAAGAATTTAATAAGTAATAATTTAATATATATTATTGATTTATATATATGGTATAGTTTATATATTAGTTACATTTCTGTTCTCATTTAAAGTATTATGCTATCATACTATACAATGTAGTATATAGTTATAGATATATAAAATGTAGTATATATATATTATAATATAAGTTAGTATATAATAAAGAATTTAATAAGTAAAAATTTAATATATATTATTGATTTATATATATGGTATAATTTATATATTATATACATTTCTGTTCTCATTTAAAATATTATGCTATCATACTATACAATGTAGTATATAGTTATAGATATATAAAATGTAATATATATATTATAGTATAAGTTAGTATATAATAAAGAATTTAATAAGTAACAATTTAATATATATTATTGATTTATATATATAGTATAATTTATATATTATATACATTTATGTTCTCATTTAAAGTATTATGCTATCATACTATACAATGTAGTATATAGTTATAGATATATAAAATGTAGTATATATATTATAGTATAAGTTAGTATATAATAAAGAATTTAATAAGTAACAATTTAATATATATTATTGATTTATATATATGGTATAATTTATATATTATATATATTTATGTTCTCATTTAAAGTATTATACTATCATACTATACAATGTAGTATATAGTTATAGATATATAAAATGTAGTATATATATTATATTATAAGTTAGTATAGTAGGAATCGTATGTTCGAATGTTTCAAGTTAACGTTCGAACGTTAAACTAAGAGGCGGGAAATTTCCCGCTCGATTAAGGTATCTGTGTGATTATTCAGACGTTCGGACGCTTATACTATACGTTCGAACGTTATTTGATGAAAATCACCAGAAAATTATGTACATCCGAACACCAAATCTGTTAACGTTCGAATGTTAGTTAAATTAGTGCGGGAAATTTCCCGCCTCTTATGCTCGTAGTTATATTGGCACAGTAGTTCGAGCTTATGCTCCATTTTATGTGCGCTCATGGCGAGATGTTCCGAATGAGATTAAGGAGCACATTTGAAGTCGTGTGCTGGTGAGTTTACTTTTCAGTACATTTTTTTCACCTAGATTAATATATTATATTTTTTACCTGATTCCCTTGTTAGGATGAATTCGACCTCGACTTTGGCCGTAGCGAGGATTTGAGAACCGTGAATGAGTTGATGGCTACACTATTCCGACGTCACAAAGGACGATGTCATGACCACTTCAAGAAGTTTGAGACGTTGGAAGAGGCTGCGCAGTCTCCTTTTCAGCAGATGAAGTTAGATGATTGGAGAAAGTGTTGTGATCTTTTCGCATCTTCAGATTATCAGGTATTTTACATTTATATCTTTTAATTATTTACATTCATATTCGTTTTATATATTATATGTATACATATTACAATTAACATTTTTAATATATTTTGTAGCACTTGAGTTCTACAAATGCACAGAATAGATCCGTTCTGACTGTCCACTATCGTGTCGGTTCAAGGTCATTCCACCGTCTTGCTGAAAAAATGGTAATTAAAAAATTATAGAATTCATTTATTTTCCTGATATTCTTTCTGATAAGTACTAACATTATCTTTTTAAAATTGCTAATATTGTCGCTTTGTTAGAAACATGATGATCCTGAAAACTTTTCCCTCATTCATGTCTATGCTGCTGCTCACACTAATGAGCATAGTGAGTGGATGGATCCTGTCGCTGCAGATAATTATGTAAGCAGTGTTAATTTTGTTAAATAAATTATTTATATAACATTTTAATAGTTTATTTCTTATTTCTATTTCTTTTACTAATTATTTACGATCATTACCTTTTAAATTGCAGAGCAAAATGTTGGAGATGCAGTCGGCTTCTAAGGAATCCTCTCCTAGTGACATAGACATATTCACGCAAGTGCTCGGGTCGCAGTCTAGTATGGCAAGAGGTTTGGGACGATCTATCAAGCATAAATGTTCATCCTCCTCAACCTCGCTTCACAAATTAATAATCTTACGGCAGATTTAGAAGCTGCACGGCGTGAGAATGAGTATATGAGGTCGAGACAACAAGAGTTAGAGTCTCTCTTAGAACGACAGTCTCATTTAGAGACGCGTTTGCAAGACCAACAGAGAGACCAGGAGGAAAGAATACGCAGTGAAGTGCAAGAGCAAGTGCAACGGGAGATGATGGTGCAAATGGAGCGTGTTATGTCGTTGCAACAGAATCCCCGTGGGCGAGGGAAAAAGAAGAAATAAATTTTATCAATATTTCTGACTAGTTTTAATATCTAATTTTGTACTTTTATAAGACATTGTTACTTGTTAATTGGGTATGTAATATGATACAATTGGTATTATGTTTTTAAATTTTATGAAATTAGTATTTCTGATCTGTACGTTCGAATGTAAATAAAAATCGTTTGAACGTTGGTTCACACTGTAACAAACGTTCGAACGTAAATACAATTGAATCGTTTGAACGTTAAACTATACGTTCGAACGTACTCACGCTAAAACGAACAAACCGTTCGAACGGTAAAGCGACTAACGTTCGAACAAAGAACTTGCATTCGGACGCTCCTTCGTTTACATTCGAAATAATGTCCGAACATTAAACGTGCTACGTTTGAACATTTAAGTTTACATTCGAACAAATATTCGAACGTTTATTGTAATTAACGTTCGGACGCATTAACATTCGAACGTAAATATGATACGTTCGAACACGATATCCAACAAACGTCAACTTCTCTCATTCGAATGCCAATCGGTCGGGTATAACGTCCAAATGTTTGATTTTACGTCTGAACGTGATTTTCTGTGACAGTTCATAACCGTCACAAAAAAAGGAACGTTCGAACGTTGTACCGAACGGAACACTTCCAACCGTCACTAAAAATATTTTTTGTGACGGTTGAACAGTAAACCGTCACCAAATGTTTTCTGTGACGCACTTTAGGTGACGGTCATGGTGACGGTTTCAAACCATCACCAAATATGTTTAGTGACGGTTCGCCATTTTTTTGTGACAGTTTCCTTTATCACAAAACACACATTCTGTTGTAGTGCCTGCTACATGTACCGGATGCTGTATATCCTGTAAACATTTTTTTTATTTAATTTACTATCTCATTTCTTTTATTTTGATTTTCACTATGTAAGTAAATTCTTTTTATTGTTCATTATTTAAAACACCTCTATTTCATTTTCTTCTCAAAATATTTTTTATCCAATATTTTCATATTTTTATTTTATTTTTAATTTTTATTTGGCTTAGATATTTCTATTTCGTGTGTATAGGACTGAATTATATTACATTGTATATAAAAATATATTGTAAATATAAAAAAAATATATATGGATTTTGCAAATTTATTAATAGAAAGGAAATATTTAAAAAGAATAAAAAATATTATTTAAAGGATATGAAGAAAAAATAGATAAGCTGATGTATGATATATTATAAAAGTCATTATGTAAAATAGAAAAAGTGAGGTTTGATGATGTATTTTAAAAGATAAAATAAAGGAACTATTGTGAATGCTCTTAGCTCCAAAATATAGCATCAAGATCTTTTAGAACTTTTTGATAGAATTTTAGGATTTAGGATAAGAGCGAGAGAAGCATAAAAAGTTAATTGAGTCTCATGGTATTTATTGATGCCTATATGAATCTTATGAACGTCTTTCAATGTTCAATAAATAGTATGAAACTCATGAATTTATGTGTCGCGACTCTTCGACTCATTTCCAAAGATTTTGGATTCAGAACTCTAAGCACTTGTTTGGAGAGTGCTTGCCTCTACGTGTAGAACTTTGTTGTGTTAGGAAATGAAAGTTTGCATAAAAGAACATTGCTCCAAAATATAGCATCAAGATCTAATTTTAGAACCTTTTTGCCAGAATTTTAGGGTTTAGGGGATGCTTAGGAAATGATATGAGAATTTTGTGAATAGTAGTAAGATGGTTTGTGAATAGTGGTGAGATAATTTGAGTTAAGTATTTATTGGGTTTTGGAAAATTAGAGAAAAAAAGTTGAATAAAAATATTATAAAGTTAAAATATTATTAGAATATAATTTTTTTAAAAGTCCTGCTATATACGATCCCAGATGGAGACTCCCCTTGCAGTCCTCTATGTGTGCATGTGCTTCTCCATGTAAGGACCATACTGCCCCTGTCCTTCTTAAACCAAAAATCGAGTTGCTTCTTGTGGCGCCCTTAGCCCCCACTTGGGATTTGATGAAAACTGAAACGCCGGGACATGCAACACCAGGGTTATCTGCCCCTCGTACATGACAGATAAGATGTAATGTACCTAATGATAACTAGCAGTATGCAGTATATCGCAGCGGATAGTCAACTTAAGTCAAAAGATAGAACAAGAACAATAGTCATGGTATCGAAGAACATAAAATCCCAAGAGTACTTCATAATTCATCAAAGTCATCAAAAGTAGTTATGAGTTTCCAAGGAACTCCCAAAACACGGGACCAAAACATCATTGTTAAACAGAAAGTCATTTCCCAAAAGTGATTCCCATAACATAAGTCTTTATCTTGAGGGAGAATCGGGTTTCACTCGCTTTTCTAATGCCCGATCTTTATCACGATAATGGCATCTCTTAAACTTCTCAAGATTTTGTAGTACCTCAGTAATTTCTCAATCAATAGAGTCTAGGTGGTCCAAAATAGAAGGCTCGGTCGGGCCTAAGACCATTTTAGGCACGATCCTCTCTAGAGGAAGTGTCGTCCTCTTGCGCTTCGTCATTAGCGCCCTCTTGAGTTCATGTCATGACTTCTATAATTCTGAGTAAGGGAATGATAATGGGGAAAATACAACAGTGAGATTTCGAGAAGTCTTAATAAGTAAACAAATAACATGTAACAGATATCGTAAGCATATGAAAGTAAACTCAGCAATGAATGCATGAACATGAGACTTTACTTATGCAATTGACCTTTCAAAAAGACATCGTTTAAAACATGACTGTCATAACCTTTTCTTTCGTAAACATTCTTTTTTCCTTTCATACTTGTTCTTTTAACATACTTAAGAACTCAAGGCCTTCCTTGGCTTATAACATATAATTGGAAAGCTCACGGCTCCCCTGTGCACCGTGTGTTCCCCGCTAGATACCGCATCAACCATTGGCCACTTTGACCAATGTTACTACGTCTTATCTTTCATATACAGAAGTTTGCATTTCGCCTTCATCGTAGGTGCACCCACTAGCTTTAGGAACCATTCGAGATCCGCCGATAGTACTTCGCGGACCCAGGGGGTATCCCTCAATTTTAAACACTCCTGCGAGGACAAAGGAGTTTCACTAGGACATTCCTCCACCCCAGTATTTGGGATCGTGATAAAACTTTACTTTAAAAAAAGACTCTTTTTCCTTTCAAAGGGTTTTCACAATCCCAATGCATGTGACATGACAATGAGACTTAGAACTTTCATGATACACATGAAATGCCGAAATACTTCTTCATAACCATATGACATTCATGCATGCAATACATTTCGCGTTACGGTTTGAAAATATTAGAACATGTGAACATGTTCCTTTATAAAAATCTGAAGGCATTCACATCAATCAAGAAGCATACATTCCAATATTTTCCATGTAAGCGCCGAAACATAAAAACCCTAGCATAACCAAGAACCATTCTTGACTCATTAAGTTTAAAACACCAATGATCATACTTTATCCATAGTGATGTCCGAAACCTCTTATTTTAGAAAACATGCATTCCAATAAATTTTCATGAACTTAGAATCTTCTAATGTATTGAGCAAAACCTTTAATAAAGAATACTCATGGATGGTCGAAACATTTTTGTGGTCATGGACAACATTTTCATGAACTTAGTCCTATACTAAAAAGGGTGGGTCAAGTGACAAACATTCATGTACAAACAATCATAATACAAATCGAAGCCCTAGCATTCCACACATGGAATAATCATGCTTTAAAATAATCATGTCAAGAGAAGTTCATAGCACATGGAAGAATATCAAAGTCATGAATAGCCACATAAAACCAAATCAACCAACAAGTTCTCATGACATATACATAAAATATCCAAGTACAAGTTAGAGGTTTACTTACAAAAATCCGAAGTATATATATAACAAGCAAGCTGAAAAAATCACATGTGATACTAGTTAGGATCATTATTCAAGAAAAACCCTAACCCATGTGTTCAAGTATAGTGCTCTTTACACTTTTTTCCAAGAAAAAGACTTCATACATTTGGACCCTCTTCTCTTGAGTCCGAAACTAGACTATAACAAAACCCTAGCTCGTGATACTCACTAAGGCCATGACCCTCTTTCCTCAAATCTTCATGCTTATGAACTTTAAAGCAAGTAAGGTTAAAACCATCTTCCTTAAAGGAAAACCCTAATCTAGCCGTATGTATGAAAATGTAGATTCCTATGAAAATCTTCCAAAGATATGAGCTATCTCCTCTAGCTCAATTGTGTATATGTGAGCATGAGTTCTAGATGAAATTTACTTAAACCGAAACTTCACTCCCTTGAAGCCGTGCGTGTGTGTGTATAACAAAAGAAAAGTTGGCTTCATACCTTCTAGATTCTTCTCTTGAAAGTATCTCCTCACTTTGCTTATTCTTAAAAGGATGTTTGGGTGAGAAGAAAATATTGTGAAGAGTGTTTGGATGGTGAGAAAATGATAGAAACTTGGAGGAAATGGAGATGACCAAAACTCTCAAGAGCAGTGCACAAAATGGCCAAAGGTGCTAGGGTTTTCGGCTCCTTCCCTTTTATAGACACTCAAAAAGCTTCTTGCATGAGCCAAGCTCATGCATGGATGCCAAGTGGCGTGTAACCCTATGACATCTTCCTCTAGCTCATCATTTGATTGTGTTGGAAATCAAAAGCACTTTTTTTTATGCATATGGTGCCTTCTTCCTCCAAAACCGAAACTCCTTTCATGTTTTGCCCTCAATTTCATGTATTGGTTCAATGTATCTTGTGGCTATAAGGTCTTTTATCAAACTCAAATTTTTATCAATCTCTTACATGTGTGCATGAGTGCCAAGTGACATATGAGAAGTGTGTGCATGGGTTGTTGAACCCTCTCTTCCCTAGGAGATATTCTTCTTTCACCATACTTTTGGACAAGCATGTGATTGGTTCCTTTTTGCACAAAGAACCTTGCCCTAGCCATTCACCTTAAGATGTTCTTACACAAGATTTTTCTTCTAGAAGCCCTAGGCATGTAAGCCTTTCTTCCAACCTTGATCTTGCCCTTTCCCAAGATAACTTTTTACCTACATTTATGCATGTATGACACATGGCAAAAAGGCAAACCTCCTTTCTCCATAGTTGCCGTCCATAATGATGGGCACCAAGATGGACCTAGTCTTAAAGATCGTTTGCAAGTTCCAGATGGGCCAATTACAAGGTCAAGAGCCAAGAAAATCAAGGAGACAATGCAAGGATTAGTGCAATCCACTTGGGACGAGTCTAGCGAGAGCCGAATATTTAAGATGAGCTTGAGAGAAGGAGATCCAGTGATCATCCACGTGATACAAGTTATGGAAGAGTGCAACAAAAATTAGGGCCTATTATTATGTTTATGTGATTGAAGGCCTTGGACTTGTTTATTTAATTAAATGAACTTATTTTATTAGTTATAAGAATTAGTCTAGAATAATTGGGCTTGAGGATGCTTAGCCCACATATGTCTTATTTCTTATGAACTAGGATTTTTGGGAATGCCTTGTATTTTGGCCAAGAGATTATTTGGAAAGTTACTTTTTAGGAACTAGGGTTTAAAGAGGTACTGTAGCGAGTTACTGTAGCCGCGACACTATTCACTCAGGGGCACTTTTGGAAGATGGAGATTTATTTTGGTTAGGGTTTGATTAGTTTTTGCTTTAAATACTTTTTGTAGCTCATTTTAATCAGTTTATGAAATTTGATGAATTTATTCATTGTTAGTTGAGTTTACTCCTCTTGTTCTTGATTGAACTTTTGAACTTATCAAAGGTAAATCACAATCTTTGTGGCGTTCCTCCTTGTAATCTGGGTTCTTGAGTTAGGTTCTTCAACGGGTCAAGATTTTAATATAATCTAGGTTCTTGAAACGAGTTCTCAACATGTCTAGGTTCTCCATCTATTGACTTGATTTGGCTTTCTTGGGTGAGTTTTCAAATTGATTGTGAGTTCAAAAGATTCCATTTCCACCGGTTTATATCATTTGGTATTCAGAGCAAGGTTTCCAATCAGGTCTGATTTTATCTTTTAATTCTTGCATATTAAATTTAATTCTAGGGCTTTATTGTTCTAAGGTTGCAAAAAACAAAAAAAAACAAAATGTAGGCTGCCGAAATTCTTAGGGTTTTTGGTTTGGCTGAAATTTGCATCACGTAGGGTTTCAAAATTATAGGGTTTCTTGCATCTCTAAGTTTTCCAATTGCTTGGAGTGCCGTTTCATTGTTTCTCTTCTACTTCATTGTCAATTCTTGTCTGCTTGATTTTCACAATTGAATATTGTTGTTTGTGATTGAATTATAGAAAAGAAGAGAAAAGAAAAGAAAGGAAAAGAAAATAAAATAAAAGAAAATTCAAAAAAAAAAAATAAGAAGAAGAAATAAAAAGGTAACATATTTAAAGGTTGCTACATAGTTACAATAAAGATAAAGAAATACATTTGTTGATTGAGCTTTATCAGTAAAGGGGTTGAATACATCTTTCTAGTTGGTATCTTGTTTTATAATTACTCTTTCCCTCGTATAAATTCCTTGAGTCTCGTGTCATTTTATTCCTTCCTTGTTTCTTGGATCTATATTACTTGTAACATCCGGGCCCAGCACCCAGCCTGCTTTCAAAATTTTTCTTGAGTTTGTTTTCTGTATGAAAAGCCATTTTGGAATTTCGGATAAAATTTTTTTAGAACGTATTGCGGGCTTACGTTTTTTTTTATTTAGGTGGATTATGTTTTTTTGTTTTTCGTTGGGTTTGAATTATGAGGTTAAAAATCTTTTTATAGGCTGAGAAAATTTTTTGGACAAGTTGGTTTATTTTTTTTAAGTTGAGTCCAGGCCTATAATTCACTGAAAAAGGCCAAGCTCGTGTTACCTTATTTCAGACTTCACGTTATACACGGTTTCACCTCCGTTTTATCCCTATGCATGCATGCCACTTTCTCTCATCTCTAGGGTTTTCCTTTTATGTTCAATCACCTATATATATATATATATACACACACATACTTCCTGCACGAAGAAACCTCACGTCGCTGCCCTACCACATGAAATCGTAGCCAACAACTCCTTGCAAACAACGCCCCACCCTCCAGCCTCGTCCTCACCCACTTGGAAAACACCACTCCGGAAGCCCCTTTCATGGCAGCATCATTCTCATTAGAGTAGTTCCACTTCCACCGTGAGTAGACCTACCGAAACTACACCGTAGCCTCCCACGTAGTTGCACCCTCACGGCCTCCCTGCAGCCCACAGCCTCCGTTTCGTCCAGCAGCCTCGCCACCCCAATGCCAAGCCAACCACGTCGCTGCTTCTCCCTCAGATCACCACCATGCTCAGTGTAACGCCCGTCCTTGTAGTGGGACTTTTTACAAACATTTTTAGAAAGGTCGACGGGAATTATTGTTCCATTTAAAACTTTTTGCTTGCATACCCAGGGTGCAAGACTCTAGGTTTATAAAATAAAATGTGATTTGACAATAAAAGAGGTTTACAGTAGAAAACATCAATTTTAATAATAAAAAAGGCCTCTTGTACAATTAAAACCCATGCCTAGACTTCCGTGCTCTTCCCCTTGGGCCGTGTCCGTCCTGACGCGTACTTCGTTCAGTTCCTGTGGGGGGAGGGGCATACATAAAAACTAAAATGAGTCGAAGACTCGTAAGCATTACTTCATACAGTTAAAAGATAACAACATAGGTTTTCAGTCATGCATTCATCATTTGTACATACTATTACGTGCATGCATACGTGCTTAAGTGCGTTCGTTTGGAAACGTCATTGGACGGGATTTTTCTTTAAAATACTTTCTTTTCATAAAACGTTTCTCCCGTCAGTGCCTTCATTTCTTCAAGAGTCCGTGCTCTCATGCATACATACATTCTTTCTTATCACTTTCATAGGCCAGTACACACTATTACGCCCTGTGTGTTAGGGTTAGCGGCCCTATGGCCAATGGATTCGTCCGTGGCTGCGGGTTGGAATCCCATTCTGTTAGGGTGCAGCACTGGGTTCACTACTAGCACTACTGCCCGGCATTGCAATCTGCCCATTCATTCATTGGGTACCCCTTTTCATTCATTCATGTGGCCGTCATGTATTTTCATACATTTCATGCTTTCATTTCGTTCTTTCATTCATGGAAGCTCGAAAGAGCTGGAGCTTTCATTCTTTTCTTATATTTCATTTAACATGTCCTTTCATGAGAAAACATTCATTTTCCTAAAAAGCATCGTTTAAAACATGGGCTTGAACTTCATCTTTCACGGCGTCCATAAGTATCACCTTAAACGTCGTCTTTCATGGTATCCCTGAGCATCACCTCATGGCATCTATAAAAGCGTCGGTTCGTAGGATTCATGAAAGCCTCAGTTCTCATGTATTTCTTTGCTTTTCTTTTTCGTGAGAAAATATCGTTTCATGAGAAAACATCGTTTTACAATTATAAAATATCAGTTCGTTGATTTTCTTAAAAAATACATACAATAGATACACCGTATAGTCATCCATTCACATGCGTACAATTAATACTTTGGGTGCGTAAACAGGGGCTGCCAAGGAGGGGCCGTACGTACGTATACTTTTGATCACTTAGCATTTTCTTTCGTAAAACGTCTTTCGTTTCTTTTCGTAAGCATCTTAAAGGAAAAGCGTTTCTTGTATCTTAGAAAACTCTAGTAGAGTATCAACGTAACACTTACCTGGATTTCATGCTACTTGCATATCATGCAGTCCATTCATGTGCTTGTCAAATGGCAACCTACATGTATACACATACCTTAACGTTATTCTCTATCTAGTACATAAGCAACCTAAACTTAGAAAACACAAGCTACACTTCACTTGGAACAATCTCCTTCTATCTCGTGTTCTTATGTGTTCCTTATTATGCTAAAACCTTCAGGGACCCATTACGGTTACCACATCTTCCAACTTAAGGTCTTGTCTCGAGTGCTCATCCACTAAAGTGAACCCATGATTCACCTTAGGATTAAGACACTTAGACATCTGTCTCATTCTTCTCATTAACCACGTTCCGATGCATGACTCAGACCGACTAAGTCACGCATCCCATCCCTAAACAGTAAACCCATCACTATCTTCATGCACCTTAGCCTATACAAATCCTTATTCCTATCCATACAAACCACACGGCTCTAAGCCAACTCTGAGGCTTAAGCACCGTGCAACTATGCTTAGGACGGATTACCCATTACAAATGGTGAATCCGTTCGATACATGTGTCTCACCAGTTTACACATGTACCTTACCCCTTTATCACCTAAGATCAACATATAACACGTTGATCACCTGCTTGTATAAGCAAGCACCATACTCCGATACCAACCTTCTCTTAACCCGGCTAGCATGACTCTTCATGCTACCCGTCCCTTTTGACAGTTCATCCCAACACTTAATACGACAAGACTCCATTCATAACTACGTCTTATGTCACGTCATACAACTCGAGACTATACCCAAGCTACACCGTGACCTTGTCGCGTTACCCAATATTCTGCTACGTCAACTCCTAACCCATCGTGAGTACGGTTCCTCACATACTCCCGTCACATCATGACATCGTGTCACGTTCCCGTTATGCCATTCATACACTATCACTTCACCCATCGCAAGCACGACTGTCAGTAACCACGTCACGAAGTGATGTTGCTTAGTCATGCTTCCGCTGCGCACTCTTACACTCGTTCTGCTACTTCACCCATACTTCCAGCCATGAGTCAACTTCACAGTGACACCCGTCACCTTAGACTACAGGCCACTCCATAACTGCTTCGGGACACTGTTCCACAGTTCCCGACACTACTCACCACGTTCTACGTCCATCCACTACTCAACCATCCTTATCTCTACGACACACCACACGGTGTATCGCTGCACCTCATTGAGTACACTCGATGCATACTCCCTTCTCACATGCTACGCCACATCACCACTATGGTGTATCCGCTATGTGGTGCATCACTCCACCACATGGAGTACACTCCACGTGTACTCCCTTCATACACACCATGCCACATCACTATTATGACATACTCGCCATATGGTGCATTACTCCACCATATGGAGTACACTCCACGTGTACTCCCTTCATACACATCACGCCACATCACCATTATGGCATACCTGCTATATGGTGCATCACTCCATCACATGGAGCACACTCCACGTGTACTCCCTTCACATATGCTATGCCACATCACCACTATGGCGTACACATCATATGGTGCATCAATCCACCACATGGAGTACATTCTGCATGTACTCCCCTCATACACACCACGCCACATCACCATTATGGCATACCCGCCATATGGTGCATCACTCCACCATATGGACTACACTCCACGTGTACTTTCTTCACATGCGTCACGCCACACAGAGTACACTCAGCGTGTACTCGCCACGTCACCACTATGGCGTACAAGCCATATGGTGCATCAATCCACCACATGGAGTACATTTCGCATGTACTCCCTTCATACACACCACGCCACATCACCATTATGGCATACCTGCCATATGGTGCATTACTCCACCATATGGAGTACATTCCGCATGTACTCCCCTCATACACACCACGCCACATCACCATTATGGCATACATGCCATATGGTGCATCAATCCACCACATGGAGTACATTCCACATGTACTCCCCTCATACACATTACGCCACACAGAGTACACTCAGCATGTACTCTTCCCGTTTCACATACGCCATGTCACCGTTACAGCACATATCCATAACCACACTACATAGCACAGTTCACAACACTTCACAGCACACTTCCTAACTACGCCCAACACTTCACAGCACATTACACGGCACAACACATCTCCACACAACACATATATGCCCAACACTTCACTACACAATACCACATCATAATACCACAACTCCACAATTACAAATGGCACAATACATCTCCACACAACACAGATATGCCCAACACTTCACATACACAGCACATCACAATACCACAACTCCACAAATACCAACAGTAGAGTCCACAACCTAACTAATCAATATCTAACATAAATACGAGGGATAGAGTTATACCATCGATGGGATAACTCGTGCGCTGCTCGTTGACCGTCATGGTCGATGACGTTGGAAGGAATGTACGGGGCGGCTACACCACGTACAGGGACCGTTTAGGCGTTTGGATAGCTAGGTGTGGTCTTGGAAGGCTCGTGATGGCCTTGTGATGGTGGCAAGGAGCGTAACACGGTGGATCTGGCCGTGTACAATGGCGGTCAACCACGTGCAATGGCTGTCCATCACGTGCAGTGGCTACCCACCACTCAAAGTGGTGGTTTGGACCTAGGATTTGGCTAAGGGAGGTGCAGTGGAACTCGTGGTGCCGTCAAGGTGGTGCCACGGTGACTCACGGCGGAGGATCTGGCCACACGGTGGAGGAGAGGCCGTGGGAGAGTGTGCATGCATGGGTGGCAGATTGAGGCCATGGA
The DNA here is from genome assembly GCA_961763995.1 of Juglans cinerea. Lineage (NCBI taxonomy): Eukaryota > Viridiplantae > Streptophyta > Magnoliopsida > Fagales > Juglandaceae > Juglans > Juglans cinerea. Next base: position 13,039,356 of record CAUIVZ010000016.1, read on the forward strand.
TGGTTGGGATGGGTCGGTGGTGGCTTGAAGAGGCTGAAGATGGCGGTTACACGTCGTGGGTGGCGGTGCACGAAGGTGGAGGGTGTGAAACCCGTGCGTGTGAGGGGGAGGACGTCGTGCGGTGGAGGGAGGCTATGGGCCTCGGTCACGTGGAGGAGGAAGGGAGAGGGAAGGGGAAGATCACGGCAGTGCTTGGCGACCATGGGTGGCCGTGTACAGCGGTGCACGGTGGTGAACGGGTAAGGAACCCGTGTGGTAAACCCATTTCGGGAAGAGAGGGAGAGAGCTTTCGTGAAGGGTTGGGTTCGGTGGGGCTATCGTCGGTGATGGTTGGAGGTGCGCTGGTGGCCAGCGGCGGGGCTGCGACGACGACGTTAGGCGTGTGTACGGTGAAACCGTGCGGTGGAGAGACTGTGTGTGTGCGTGGAGAAGGTGGCCACAACGGGGGCTGGCTTTGCCAGTGAGGGGTCGCCGGTGTGAGAGGAGGTCGACAGTGGCGGCGATGAGGCCTGCTGGCGCACGACAGCACTGGGCTGTGGGATGGAGCATCGGGCGAGAGAGAGGAGCTGGGGAAAGTGAGGAAGAAAGAGAGGGGGTCTGGGTATTTAACCCAATCCATTCATCTCGGGATCCATGTAACGATCTAATGATGGATTTCAAATACTGATTTAAAATGCATAAACATTAGTTTAATTAAAAGCACTTAGATGAATTAAAGTAGAATATTATTTTAAACTAACTTTAGTTTATAAAATAATATTCCTTCATCATTAATAAAATGATGAAGTCTCACTTAACATAGTTAAGAGAATAAAACCATTAAATTAATTAAAGTTTTCAACATGATTTAAATCTCATAATATTTAAAATAGTTGAAATCATTTTATTAATGATATTAAAATGATTTCTGACAATTATAATATTTTTGGAGCTCTTCAAGAATATTATAATTGTCATATTTAAAATCTAGGTTGGTTCAATAACACTAGAAATACTCTTTATAAATATTTTCAGCACATTTAAAACACTGGACGTGCCCTAGAAGTCACAAGATATCTTTTGAAGACACACCATCTTAGTTCGGCACGCATGATGAGTCTCGCAGTCGCTAGATAGAAGGGCAGATAAATTACATAATTTCTGCCCTCAGGATTTGCTTACGTCATAAAGAAGGAACGTACGTCAGAAGGAAGGAGCGGGGTGTTACACCCAGCCCACACGAAATCGTAAGTTCCTCTGTTTTGGATTTCAAAAAAAGAGTATCTTTGTCTCAAATACCCACTGTCCTTAAGCCACTACCCACGCAGCTGCATAAGAAGCCGTTGAAAACAGAAGACGCCGGAGGACAAGCCTCCACCGTTGGACGTTGCCCTGCGTGACCCCAGTCCGTAGCTCCCCGTCGTGCTCGGTCCGTAAGTCCTCCCTCTCGCCATGGTCTCTCTCTCTCTCTCTTGCTCATCTCTTTCTCTCTCTCTCAGTGTTCTGCCATCGTGTCTCAGCCACCTCCCACTCGCTTGCCCCGCCGCGACCTCCTTCAGTCACGGTGAGCCTCCATCGCACGACTTGGGTCTATGTATACTTCCCTGCAAACAAAAAGAAAAGGAAAAAGAAAACATGGCTTATTGAGTTTTTATGTAAAGCTTAGTTGTTATTACAATTTTGTCCTCCGAATTACAATAAGTATTTTTTTATGTTATTTTTGTAACCATGGGTCTGTTTACAGGAATCAGTAAATTATTTTTAGTGGGTCTCACTTTATACTAGTACCGAAAATCTTATTTCATAATGTTGTTTTTAATATTTAAGGTTTTAGTTGGAGAATTTAAGTGGATATTGATGGGTTTGGAAAATGATGGTATTTTAAGAATTATAAGAATTTTAGGTTATGAGGAATTACATTAGGTTGATTTCAGGTTTAAATATCGAAAAACATGGCTAATTGGAAATTTATGGGAGTACGTGACTATTTTATAGGTGACGATCGATTTTTGTTCAGTACTGTCTTAGAAAATTTCTGAAAAGTTAAGAAGTCCAAGTAAGCGGGGTTTCTATGCTAGACTTTGCATAAAAATAAAATAGATTGAGGTTGAGTTTTAGAAAATATGCATGTTTTGTTATGAAAAGAAATTTGAAACGACCTCAGTTATTTGTTTTGCATAACTCATGAATTTCTATATAAGAATAAGGTATTTATCTGGCATGACTGGTGTAGACATGAGCTTATTTTTGGCATTCTATTTCTGACCTATGCAAAATGAGCGATTATGAAAATTTGATAAATTTGCATGTCACGTGAAGATGTTCTGAATCTGTTTTGAAAAATGCGAAATGATCTGAATTTCAGTACTCTGTTTTGATATGATGTGGCATTTGAAAAACCTTTGGCATGACTTTCTGATTCTATTCTGACTTTGATTCTGATTCTGATTCTGATTCTGATATGGTGATTCTGATTCTATTTTGCTCTGATATGTGGTCTTGTCAAGGGATATAATAGTGACCTCTGGCCCTGTCACGGGATACAATAGTGACCTCTGGCCCTGTCACGGGATATAATAGTGACCTCTGGCCCTACCACGGGATATATAAGTGGTTTCTCTTCTGAGTGAAATCGCTTTGATAACATGGTGATTTATGTTCTGCTTGGCTTTCTGCAGAATGCACAACCCTACCATAGGGGTTAAACATGGCCTCTGGTCTGATATGATGCTCTGTTATGAAATGATAAGATGAAGATGTTCAGTCATGTTGTGCCAAAAGAGTCTTTGAATATGAAAAGTTGGTTTCTGGATATGAAATGTTTGAAATATCGCTCTGATTTTTTGATAATATGTATTTTTGAGATTTGCATATTGAAACTAAAATGTTTTGTTTCCGCATTCTGAATTTTGTGAAAATGTTCATGTTTACATACTAGCATATGTTCTCTGCTTATTGAGTTGTTGATAACTCACCCTTTATCTCCAAAACATTTTTCAGATATTTTTATGGTTCGGTTGGAGATCAAGAGTAGGAAGTATTGGAAATGTCTGATGATCATAGATGAATGAGTGCTAAGGGTACAAGTATCTTGGATGATCATATTTAGTAGTTTTATCTCTAGCGGTTATTTTGGTACGTCAAGTTATGAATAATTTGAGTCTTTGTAGAGATGTTTTTTTTTCTTTATTGAGGTTTTTGGTTTAGTAATTCTGTGGAGTGACACAGATTTTTGGATCGAACAAATAAGTTAAGTATTTTGTGGAGTTTCTGTTTATTTATTATTGTGATATTGGAGTTGATATTAAGTAATAAGAGTAAACTCTTCGGACCTCCGGGAACGGGGCGTTACATTACTAGTTGGAATAATACAAGGTTGTATTGTCTTGATTTAGTTCAACTAGTTTGTAAAGAACTTGAGCGGGAAAACTATTAAGGTAAAAGACAAGAGAGTGTGAGACTATTATTGCGAAAAAGCCAATTAAGAGTGAAACATGAATGAAGTGCCATTATTTGAGTGTAAACATGTAAGGGAGTGTGTGAGGTTTTCCACTAACATTCTTTTTGTGCAGCAAATTATGATGTCTCATTGGAGTGACTCATCACCAAAGGGGATGGCAAATAACTCATCCTTTGTGTTGCAAGCCATGCAACAACAGTTTAAGTGGTTGAACTTGGTGTTGGGTGAAGTGAGAGATAGGATGGATCAACGAGATGCAATGTGTAGAAAACTGCACGGCAGGAGAGATAGGAAGAGGCGTGAGCCTAGTATTGAACATAAGTGTCATAATGAAAAGTATGGTGAGTCTCTTGTTATCAGGCGTGCTCTCAATACACAAATTAAGATGGATGATACAGAGCAGCAGAGCGAGAACATTTTTCATACTAGATGCCACATTAACAACAAGGTATGTAATATGATCATTGATTTGAGGAGTTGTATTAATTTGGCTAGCAATACTTTAGTTGAGAAATTGAATTTACCTACCTTGAAACACCCTAGACCATACAAGTTGCAGCGGTTGAGTGATTGTGAGGAGGTTAGGATAAATAAGCAAGTGCTAGTTTCTTTTTCAATTGGGAAATACCATGATATGGTGCTTTGTGATGTAGTACCTATGAATGCTGGCCATATTTTATTGGGGAAGCCATGGTAGTATGATAGGAAGGTGATCCATGATGAGTTAAGGAACATCTACAGCTTTGAAAAGGATGGAAAAACAATCAAACTTGCTCCATTAACTCCAACACATGTCCATGGGGGCTAACTGAAACTGAAAAGTGAGGTTGCTCAAAAAAGAAAAAGTGAAAATGAAAGTGATAAAAAAAAAAAGTGAAAGTGAGAGTGATCAAAAAAGAAAAAGTGAAAAAGAGATTGAGCTAAAAAGTAAGAGTGAAAGTGAGATTGAGCTAAAAAGTAAGAAGAGTGAAGGTGAGATTGAGAAAAAAGAAAATAGTGAGGTCGAAAGGAGAGAGAGAGAGAAAAAAAAAATAAGAGAGAAAAAAGATGAGGATGAGGATGAAACCTTAAGGAAAAGAGAGAATGAGTTCAAAAACAATTGTGAGGTCGAGAGTTCAAAAAAAGATGAAGAAAAAGAGAGTGATAGAAGAAAAAAGAGTGAAAGGAAAAAAATAAGTGAAAAAGAAAAAGAAAGTGGAAAGAAAGGAAAGAGTGAAGAAAGTGAGAGAAACACAAAGAGAAAAATGAGTTTTTATGCTAAGGCGAGTCTTAATACTAACGAACTTGACTTATCTTTGCCTAGTGTTGTTGTCTCTTTGTTGCAGGGATATGAGGTTGTGTTTCCTAGCGGTGTGTTTAGTGGATTACCACCTATTAGAGAGATAGAACACTACATTGATTTTGTGCAGGTGCGACAATTCCTACCCGACCTTTCTTTGAAGAACATGAGTCCTTAACGCACTTGAAGGGACAAGGTAAGTTTAATAGAATGCATGCCAAGTGGGTGCAATTCATTGAGACATTTCCTCATGTAATCAAGTACACACAAGGTAAGGAAAATTTTGTGGTTGATGCTTTAGCAAGAAGGTATGTCCTTGTCATCATTTTAGATGCAAAGCTATTGAGACTTGAATATGATAAGAAATTGTATGTTAATGATGATGGCTTGGCTAGTGTGTATGGAGTACGTGAGAAAACATCGTTTGGTCAATTCTATAGACTAGATTGGTATTTGTTTAAAGAGAATAGACCTTGTGAGCCTACTAGTCTTATGTGTGAGTTGCTTGTGCATGGATTTGGTTTGATGGATCATTTTGGTGTAAAGAAAAGTTTAGACATGTTACATGAACGTTTGTGGGAGTATCATTTGCCATTCATTGATTTGTTACATGAACGTTTGCGGGAGTATCATTTGCCTTTCATTAAGTTTGCATATAATTGGAGTGGTCATTTTGGTGTAAAGAAGATTTTAGACGTATTGCATGAACGTCTGTGGGAGTATCATTTGCCATTCATTGACTTGTTGCATGAATGTTTGCGAGAGTATCATTTGCCTTTCATTGAAGTTGCATATAATTGGAGTGGTCATTTTGGTGTAAGGAAGACTTTAAATATGTTTCATGACATTTGTGGGAGTATTGTTTGCCATTAATTGAGTTTACATATAATTGGAGTGTTCATACTACTAATAAATTTTCACTTGAAATTGTTTAGACTTAATCCATTTACTCCTTTAGATTTAATGCCTTTACTAATTGATGACAGGAGTAGCTTGGATGGACTTTTTCAAATTCTTGAACAAATTAATGATAATGCATATCAAGTGGATCTTCCAGGCAAGTATCATGTTTCTGCTATTTTCTATGTTACTAACTTTTTTCTCTTTGATGCAGGTGGAGATTCGAGGTCGAATCCTTTTGAGGAGAGGGGGGATGATGGGCATTAAGATGGACCTAGTCTTAAAGATCGTTTACAAGTTCCAGATGGGCCAATTACAAGGTCAAGAGCCAAGAAGATCAAGGAGACAATGTAAGGATTGGTGCAATCCACTTGGGAGGAGTCTAGTAAGAGCCGAATATTCAAGATGGGTTTGAGAGAAGGAGATCCAGTAATCATCCACGTGATACAAGCTATGAAAGAGTGCAACATAAATTAGGGCCTATTATTATGTTTATGTGATTGAAGGCCTTGGACTTGTTTATTTAATTAAAAGGGCTTATTTTATTAGTTATAGGAATTAGTTTAGAATAATTGGGCTTGAGGATGCTTGGCCCACATATGTCTTATTTCTTATGAACTAGGGTTTTTGGAAAGGCTTTGTATTTTGGCCAATGGCTTATTTGGAAAGTTACTTTTTAGGAACTAGGGTTTAAAGAGGTACTGTAGCGAGTTACTGTAGCCGCATCACTATTCACTCAGGGGCATTTTTGGAAGATAAGGATTTATTTTGGCTAGGGTTTGATTAGGTTTTGCTTTAAATACTCTTTATAGCCTCATTTTAATCAGTTTATGAAATTTGATGAATTTATTCATTGTTAGTTGAGTTTACTCCTCTTGTTCTTGATTAAATTTTTGAACTTATCAAAGGTAAATCTCAACCGTTGTGGCGTTCCTCCTTATAATCTTGGTTCTTGAGATAGGTTCTTCAACGGGTCTAGATTTTAATATAATCTAGGTTCTTGAAACAAGTTCTCAACGGGTCTAGGTTCTCCATCCATTGACTTGATTTTGGCTTTCTTGGGTGAGTTTTTAAATTGATTGTGGGTTCAAGGGATTCCATTCCCACGGGTTCATATCACATGGCCCCTTGGCTTTCCCTAGGTTCCACTTTTCTATAACCTAATCATTCTCTTCTAGAATTTCTTTCCATAGTGACAAGTGTCACAAAGATTCTTCATTCATGCATGCGTGACACATGGCAAGAAAATGGTTGATCTTCCTATAGTAGGCGTGTAAGTCAAACCCTAGATGCTTCTCTCCTCTCTTCTCTTATTTCTATCTAGATTCATCAAGTCCAGAACATAGCTCCATTGGATGACAAGTGGTATACAAAAATCTTGAGTTGGGTGTGAGGCCTAATTCCATTGAGCCCTAATTTCCTACAAAGGCCGAAACTCTCATGTGCTTATGATAAAAAAATAATAATAATTACACAAAAGCCTAGAAAGTCTTGGTCGTCACATTTCTCTAAAAAAAATTGCCTTCCTCTCTTCAATCTGTGTCCAATGGAGTGGCAATCTTTTTCTCTCTCCACCATCGCTGGCCTCCACCACCGTCGGCCTCCTTCACCACCGATCACGTAAGGAATCTGTTTGCTTTCTTGTATTTTGCTTATATTTCACTATTTCCTATTGGGTACTGGTAGGATTTGTAGCTTCTATACAATTTGCACTTCCAAGGTTCTCACTGCCACTACGTAGTAAAATTGTGTCAAAGTCTCAATCTGAGAACTGCTTCACACTGGTCGGGCTGGTTTTCCCACAAAAACATCCCTCCATTCATCTCAAGCCACGTAGGAAAAAACACTCTAAGAGAAATACATCACACCACAGACAATCAATTCGTATGTGCTAGCCTTTTCTTCCACATTTGCACCGTCCTCCGCCTACTCTTCCTCACTGCTCTCTCTACCCTCAGTCCGACGCCGATGCCTACGTCGATGCCTACACCGACACAAGCATCTCAGTCCGACGCTGACACCGACTCAACCATCTCAGTCCAACGCCGACAAAAACGTAGCTCAAAAACACCCTATCAAATCGCACCCTTCTCTTCCTCGCTGCCCCTCTCCTCCTTCTCATTTGCACCACCCCTCTCTTCCTTGCTACCTCTGTATGCACCGCCCCAATCTCAGTCCCTCTCTTCTTCTTAGAACTTTTATCAAACACGTAAAATGCTAAAAAACAATATTTCTGTGGCTTCCATCGTGTGATTTCTTTCTTATTCACCAGTTTACATTCTAAGCAAATATATTTACATTCCAGCCAGTTTACATTCCAAGCAAAAACAGAAAGGTCTCTAACGAAACATACCAACAGAAAGGTCTCCTTTTACATCGTAATCTGATACTCATATTCGAATTTAGGGTTTTCTATAACAATGGTGAAAGGGCATACAAGAGAGGGAAGTCAAAGCATTTCACAAAGGGCTGTATTCAAGGGGGTGCGAGGGGGCTGGGAGGCGACGTAGACCGCTTCGGGTTGATCTTCGAGGGGGTGCGAGGGGGCGCGAGGGGGCCGACGTAGGTTGAGCTTCGAGGGGTTGCGAGGGGGCTGAGACGCGACGAAAAGGGCTTTGGTGCGACGCCGACGTTTCGAGAAATCGTGGGGCTCCAATCAGCTTGGAGAAATCATGAAGAAGAGATTTGAAGGGGTTTCGAGGGGTTCTGATTTCTACAGCTTGGAGAAATTGCGAAGAGAGATGCACAATTTTGGTGTAGTGCTGGTCCAAGATAAGTGTGGTGGAAGTCTTAGGTGTTGGTATGTAATTGGCGGGCTGTTATTTGACTAAAACCAGCCCGACCGGTCCTAAGGAATTCTCTAAAAATAAACCTAAAAATTGCTTAGATTTTTTAAGTAGTTTGTGCTCAGCTTGTTTTGAAATGTGAAGAATGTAACTCATCAGTTCAAGAATTGCATTGGGTTTTGGAAGCCCATGCACATTTGTTCTTGTCAAATATAGATGAGTTGGGTTTTGGAAGTTGTGGATCTATGCCATCCATGTATGTTTGCATTATATTCTCTTGATCATCATTATGAGTTGGGTGCAGCAACAGGCACATTCTTATGGCTTAAAGTTGTGCACTTTTTCCTTCCACGATACGAAAAGGAAGAACAATAAGACTCAATAAAATTATGTGCGTAATTTTCTTGTACACGCTGGACATTTGTATATTTCCTGATATGCTTATTTTATTTTAATTTTCTCTTGTGCTTTCCATTTTTTATGTTAGTTTCCCTCTCAGAATAGGTATTCTTGGTGTACAACTAGATGGAGAAAGGGGAAGAAAGCATATCTACTAGGCAATCGTTGTTTTCTTTTGAAATCATTTCTCATTCGGATACCGCAAATGTGAGAGATGAGTTACTTGAATAGCAGGTAGATCATAAATGCCAAATTTCACATACATATTAAGCGAGCATAATATATAGTCAAATTGGGTTTACCTGTCCCTAATATTATGTTTTATTGTATCCATGCAGGGGGCCTATTGTTCAAGAGGGAAACATGTAGATGAGGGCACTCCAACTAATTTATTTGTTCCAGGAATACTAATGATGAAGTACCAGTATTAGAGCCAACATCGGAGAATGATGATGATTGAGTTTAGAGCCGATGTCGGGGATGTCTTTTGAGAAGATGATGTGAGTGTTAAATATGTAATACTTGGATGTGCTCGTGGTGGTAAGGCAAGGAACCATATTACCAACCTTGCTAAACCATGTCCGACAACGAAGACTGATTGTAAGACGACGATTAATGCAATCTTGGTTGGTGGGGTCTTTCACATAATTACTGTTAAAAATGCACACAACCATGAGTTAAGTCCAAAAAAATCAATATTTTTTAGATGTAATCGAGTTATTGATGATTTCGTAAAAAGGCAGCTAGACATTAACAACAAGGCAGACATGGATATGACTTAAAGTTTCAATGCATTGGCTGTCGAGACTGGTGGATACGAGAATCTTCCATTTATTGAGAAGGATGCACAGAATTATATTGACAAGGCTCGACACCTCAGGCTTGGCGGTGCTGATGCATTTCGTGAGTATTTTGAGATAATGCAGTATAAAAATGATGGATTTTACTCGTTGATGGATTTGGATGACGGTGGAAGATTAAAGAATGTTTTTTGGGCATATGCACGTAGCAGAGCAGCATATGAGTATTTTGGGGATGTTTTCACATTTGATACAATATACCTAACAAATTGATATGGTATGCCATTTGCCCCTTTTGTTGGTGTTAACCATCATGGACAATCAATAATTTTGAGAGCAAATTCGATATCAAGTGAAAATACTGAAACCTTTGTCTTGTTATTTGAAACTTGGTTGAAATGCATGGATGAGAGAGCTATCATATCTGATCAAGACAGGGTCATGAAAAATGTCATTGCAATAGTTTTTCCAAACACTCGACATGGATACTGTTTGTAACACATAATGTGAAAACTACCAGAGAAGTTGGGTTCACACTCTGAATACAAATGTGGTTTGAACAGTGCATTGCAGAAATGTGTGTATGATTGTCAGACTTGTGATGAGTTTGAGAAGTCTAGGGAGGTGTTTCTTGACACTTACAATTTACATGAGAATTTATGGCTTCAAAGTCTATATAGTGAGTGAATGTATTAGGTTCCTGTATATCTGAAAGATATAATCTGGGTTGGGATGAGTACAACTCAAATGAGTGAGAGCATGAATGCATTTTTTTGATAGATTTGTACATTCGGGGACCACGTTAAAAGAGTTGGTTGATCAATTTGACAATGCACTTAGGAAGAAAGTAGAGAATGAGATGGCAGCGGACTTTCACTCATTTAATTACACAATCCCATGTATTTCCCATTTACCCATGGAGAATAAATTTCAAGAAGTGTACACTAATTATAAGTTTAATGAAGTACAAGCTGAAATAATGAAGATAATCTATTCTCATTGTGTTCTCATCAAAACATAAAGGGTGATTGCAACATATCAAGTTAATGACCAGAGGGAAGTTGAGGACTGTATCAAATGAGTTACTTATCAAGCATACTTCAATGAAGAATAGTGCGAGGTAAAGTGCATGTACAAACTATTTGAGATGAGAGGAATTCTATATAGGCACATTCTTGAAGTTTTCCCCTCAAGGGTTGTCCGAGTGGTGCCAGAAAAGTATATTATGGATAGGTGGAAGAAGGACATTAAATGTAGATATGCTAACTACGATGATTTGGGTAGTAAATCAATTGCTAGTAGGTACTCTAATTTTATAAAGATATGCTACGAAGTAGACCCAAATGTAGCAGAAAGTGAAGATAATTCACTGGATATGGCATAGAAGTTATATGCATTGAACTTGATTTACACTAAAACAAAGCCCCAGCCCACAGTTGCAGTACGAGGGCATTGATGTTGAAACTAGAAGTTCCAAAAAAGTGTTGAGTCCTCACGTTGTTAGAGGCAAAGGGAGGCCCCCATCGAAGAGGAAGGTACCTCCAATAAAGAAGGTTGCAAAGAGGAAAAGCAAATAGACCGAGCCCGGTGGAAACAGAAAGAGGAAAAATGTATTCAATTTGTTTATCATACAATTTAAGCAAAGTTTTTATTGAATATTGATTTTTTTTAATGAATTGAAATGTAGGCAAACTCACTTTTGGAGGATGTATTGAACACGAGTGGCACTGCAGTCACAATATATGAGGTATTGCTGCCATGCACACAATTAAGTGTTAATACACATGTATGCTGAAGTTCCATGCATTTTTTATTTGCTTAATAATGCTCAAGGTTTTACTTATCATTTTTACACATTGTAGGTGAACTTTCAACATAATGGCGCAGATGAGAGTAATTGAGAGCATGTAATTTTGCGCATTGATGATCGATTGTGGCATTTTGGGAATTTTGTAATTTGTCAACTCTCTCCATCTAGTGCATTCTATAGCTTGGCAACATGCCACTATGGGAATTTTTGTAGTACCTAAATGTGAATGTGCATTCTGAATGTACAATATGTATTGAATTGTATTATAAAGAGGAGTGATTTTTCCATTTGAGAATGTCGTGCATGGTGCATGTTAGATCAGTCCCAACCATTATACAAATCTGAATGTCACTTACAAATCTAAGTGTCACAAATTGAATTATTTAATAATATACAAACAACAATCTCATAGTTGAAAGCCAAACAGTTAGATGAAACTCTTCAAGCAAAAATGCTATCTTCCATTGAACTCATTTTAAACTGTCTGGGACACATTACAAGTCAACACTCTGGTACACAATTGGGTTATATTGAACTCAAACACTAAAATACTTAACAAAGTCTATAAACCTATTAACAAGATACAAAAAAGTCCCTAACGCAAACTTAATCTTCCATTGATCTTGATCGTAGCAACCAACATGAGATTAGAATTGCCAGTCTCCAATACACACGAAGTAGGAACAACTACATTCTTGCATGACCCAAAAGGACCTCCAGCCTACAAAATCTCATCAATATTAGTGTCTTTCACAGACACCTCTATGCATACAATAAAATGTCATAAGCAGAGTATGGAAAAAAGCATATGGCATTCAAAAATATATTGCAGACAATGACATGTCCAACATTCGATGTCCTATGAAGGTCTTTTGATTTGATACAAAATTGAAAAATGTAAAGATAAAGTTTTCTCCAACAAAATACTTTCATAAGAATAGTTCTACCTCTCACCCCATTTTGACACATTTGTTGCATTTTCTTGCATGCAGGAAAAAATGAGAAGAGAGAAATAGAGCATGGTTATATAATTTGGTGACTAGTTACAACATTTGGTCCACTTTCGCTTCAGTAACCCTAATTGGAGTAAAATCAAGGAGAAGACCATATGTTAAGAACCTTGCTAAAAACATGGATATTGTTCAGTTTATGTATATTATACATACTAGTTCACTTGTGTGTGTGAAGCACTAAAATCCAAGTGGACTCGACAAGCTTGCTTTTCTAGTTTAGGAAACAATTAACCTGTGCACCTAAAAACAAACATTTGGTGGGAAAAAAATCACCCGTCCATTTGCTCCCCCCACCCCATTTTCCAAGCAACCAAACAGAATCTCAAAGTTACAGATAACATAAAGAGCAAAAATTATAGCCTCCACTGAAAAATTTATGGTTCCAGAATCTCAAAGAAGTGTATGGTTCCACTGAAAAATTTACCTTTTTGAGGAAGGGGCTGACGTCGACCTGAGGAAGGGGACGAAGGCTTCGAGATGAGGAAAGGGACGGTCTCGCACTGATGAAGGCGATGATGGTCCCATCTAAAGGGGATGACAGTCTCGATTATTTTGAAATGAATGGAGATCTCTGAGGTATAAAGTAGAAATTGAAAATATGATTTTGGACCTAATTCTTTCACGTTTTTTACTCCATTTAATAGAACGACAACGTTTTCACTATTAATGAAACAATTAGTTTCTAGCCGTACGCGGGGAGTCCTAGAGTGCGGATTGCATAGAGAATGTTTTTTAATATCATTTTATTTTGGGCTTTGAAAAAGTTGAGTTATTTTTTTTTTTTTGAAAATTTAGAAAAATTAATGATTAGGTTGAAAAAGTTGTAATGATTAGTTTGAAAATGTTTGTACTTGAATGATGTTTAGGAAGGAAATGAGATGAGATGAGATTTCTTTCCAAACATCCCCTAAGAGCAATAGAAGCATAAAAAGTGAATTGAGTCTCAGTATTTATTGATGCCTATATGAATCTTATGAATATCATTCAATGTTCAATAAATAGTATGAAACTCATGAATTTATGTGTCGTGAATCTCCCACTCATTTGCAAGGATTTTAGAATCAGAACTCTAAGCACTTGTTTGGATGTTAAAATGAGAATTTTTCGAAGAGGGTTGGAGGAAAAGTTTCATCGATTTTTGTTTGTGGGTACAAGTGGATGCCCTGCACACAAATAGAACTTGTTATCCTTGTCCTTAATACAAAACATGTTCTCTCACCTTTCTTTTTTTCCTTGGTAATGTCTCACATGTGATCATAGGCATTGTCCCTTTATTTCCGAGGTATAGACTTGAAAGAAAAATGATATATATAAGCTCCAAATACATAAGTCTCATGCAAACCCTTTATAAAAAAAAGTAAATTATACAATGGAAAAGTGTGAAAAACTCATTTTTTCTTAATGAGAACCACATTTTTACAAAAAGGCTTGTACAAGACACTTGTACATTTGGGCCTTGTACCTTATTACTCAAATTGAAAACATGCCATCTCATTGGATAGAGGTATTTAATCTAGACATCATTCTATGGATCTGGACCACGCGATATACAAATCAAAAAGTTTCTCTAGAGATAATATCTGAGAAAGAGGTATTGATTAAGGAAAACTGTATTTTCCAAAACAATCTATCTCATGCACAAGTATAAAATTATCAGTTAATATATAAGCTCTATTAAGTATGATTAATCAACATCTCAAACTAGAAAAAAAATGATAAGATTCTTAAATTGGTAAGGTTGATGATATAACCGAAAAGATAAATCTATTTGCAAGCTTGCTTATTGACGTAACTAGCACATAAGTGATGTTGAAGCCTTTCAAATCAACTAGCAATTTGATTGGAAAGTAGCAGAACTCCTGCAAGGCAGCTTCATGATAGATGATGATGTTCTTCGATATGGCCTTGAGCCTTAGCCCAATGATTTGCGGGCTTGGTTTGGACAATGAGATGTTGTTATATATTGATGATCTTGAGTGGGATCAAAATGATAAAGAATGAATAACAATCCATTTCCATTGAGCATTGGGATAGAAAATTCGTGCTAAGGCTCCTAGAGTGAGTAATACTATCTAAATTTACTAGTGTGCAAGAGACATCTACCCTCTAATGAGCACGCGTCACAAACACCTAGACCTATACATAGAGGCGCTGGATGAGTTACATTCATAGGTGACATTGACATCAACCTTCATTGAGTTTATGATATAGCCATGAACCTGCACATGGACGAGCCCAACAATCTTTTTCCACACAGGGAGGGACACAACTGAAGGTGAAGAATGTGGACTTGTACTTCGAACCTAGAGAGTGCTACGTCATCACTATTGTATGTTTATTTAATTATGATATTCAACTTATGAATTTAGTATATACAAAGTACTAACAGTGTCATGTACTAAGTTGATTAGAAGATTTCACAAAATGTGTAAAAATGTCACCACTCAATATTTCATCTCCAATGAAGTGATAATCAATTTCTATGTATCTAGTCCTCTTATGGAACACATGATTAGAAGCAATATGCACTACAACTTGATTATCACAAAATAATTAAAGCAGAATGAGAGTTGAAAATCCAATCTCTTGAAGAAGTGTTACAACCATGTCAACTCACTAGAAGTGTATGTCATTGCTTTGTATTCAGCTTATGCACTAGAACGAGCTACTACTGTTTGTTTTTTACATCTTCTATGTAACCAAATTACCTCCCACAAAGGTACAATATCCAATAGTAGATCTTCTATCTAAATGAGACCCTGACCAATTAGCATCTGAAAAGGCTTCAACCCTAACTTGTTCATTTGGCCTGTACAACAAACCAAGGTCAGGAGCTTGCTTAAGATAACGAAGAATATGGACTACAACATCCCAATTTGAGACTCTGAGTGTTTCCAGAAATTAACTCACTACACTCACTGCATAAGAGATGTCAAGTCTAGTGATAGTAAGATAATTTAATTTTTCAAAAGTCGTCGATATCTACCTGGATCTTCAAACGACTTACCTTCTTCCTTCAAGAGTTTATGATTCAGATCCATAGGGTGTCAATAGGTCGTGCACCCAACAAGTCAGTTTTTTCCAAAATGACAAGTACATATTTTCTCTGAGATATGCTAATACTCTCTTTAGATCTACCAACATCAATCCCAAGGAAATATCTAAACTTGCCCAAATCTATTTTCTAAAACAGATAATGCAAAAAGTATTTTAGCATGCAAATTCCAGGTGAATCACTCCCAGTAATTACAATGACATCTACATATACAACCAACAAAATATAACCTGATTCACTGTGTAGCTGAAATGTTGAAGGATATGTTTCACATCTATGAAGATCAAATGCCAATAAAGCATTAGAAAGCCTTCCAAACCATGCTCGAGGGGATTTCTTCAAACCATATAGTGCATTTTCTAACTTGCATACAACACCTCCATACTCTCCCGAAGCAACAAACTCCAAGTGGTTGCTCCATATAAACTTCGTCATGCAAGTTGCTATGTAAATTAGGGGCAAGAGAGATCAACACTCGAACAGAAGAAATTTGGGCAACTGGGGAGAAGGTCTCCTTGTAATCAATGTCATAAGTTTGATTGTAACCCATAGCAACCAAGCGGGCTGTCAAATGTTCCATAGAACCATCTTGATAGAATTTGACTATATACACTCATTTACCACCAATAGGTTGTTTACCAAGTTGTAGTGGAACGGTGGAAGGCGCTAGGGAAGAGTGGGTGAGGGTGAGGAATGAAGGGTAAGAGTAGGTAGTGGTTGAAGATCACACTCACCAATCAAAGATGTGTTTGAGAAATAGAGTATGAACTCAAAGAACGTGACATCAACACTAGTGAAGTAGCATCTAAGAATGGGATTGTAGTAGTGATATCTTTTTGTAGTCCAGAAATAACCAACAAAAATACATTTGGTAGCAGGTGAATCAAGCTTATCAAAGCCTAGGCCAAGGTTATGAATATAACAAACACACCCAAATATTTTTGGTGGAATAGAAAATGAAGGGAGATGTAGGGAACAGGATGGAGAAATGAGAGGCACCATCAAGGATTGATGAAGGCATGCGTTTGATGACGTGACAATCAATGAGGAAGCCATCACTCCAAAAACTTTTTGGAACATGCATGTAAAGTAAAAGTGCATGGGTTACATCTAGCAAATGACGATTTTAGCGTTCAACCACCCAGTTCTATTGGGTGGTATAAGAACATGAGATTTGATGAACAATTCATTTATTACTTAGGTAAATAGCAAAGAAATTAGATCGATATTCTTTGGCATTATCATAACGTAAAACTTTAATTTTCAATCCAAATTGGGTTTAATTTCTTTCCAAAGGATTTGGAATATGGAAAAAAAATAAGATCTTGCCTTCATAAAAAAACAACCACGTCATACGAGAATAATCATCCATAAATGAAACGAAATATTGAAATTTATTTGATTCAATATTGATTGGTCTCTAAACATCAGAGTGAATCAATTTATAAGGACTCGAGACTCGATTACCAACTCAGGCACAAAAGACACGATGATGTTTGCTAAGTTAACACACTTCACAAGGAAACTAAGGGCTCGTTTGTTTTCAGAGATGAGATGAGTTGAGATTAAAGTTAAAAAGTTGAATAAAATATTGTTAGAATATATATTTTAATATTATTTTTGTTTTGGGATTTGAAAAAGTTGAATTATTTATTTTATTTTTGTTTTGGGATTTGAAAAAGTTAAATTGTTTATTTTATTTTTGTTTTGGGATTTGAAAAAGTTGAATTGTTTATTTTATTTTGTGTGGGAATTTGAGAAAGTTGTAATGATGAGGTGAGATAAAATGAGATGTTTCCTGAAAACAAACGAGGCCTAAGATACATTTCCAAGATTCTTAATTTGACGTTTCAAAAGGGAAGGATGACCAATGCGACAATGCCATTCAAAAATGGATGATGAGGAGGATGTGAGAGCTCAAGTGGGTGAATGTTTGAAATCAAGATAATACATGTAACGCCCAATCCCCAAAGGTCCAGAGAGTTAACTCATATTACCTGATAATCAACTCCAACATTGCTAATACACTTCCAAAAGCTCCAAATCAAACGTAAACACTTCAAATTTAATTAACCACACAAACTCATATGTCAAATCATCAATACCGTAACCACAAGAAACTATCAACTTCTCTACATGTCACTTAACTCACATTTCAACAATATAATTAACAAAAATCACCAATACTCATCGAACACTTTCTATCCCTAATCCACTATTCTTATGTCGTCTCACCCAATGCTTCATAGTCTTGATTCTCAGCTGAAAAATCTAAAATCATCTGAAAATATTGTGAAGATAAATGGGGTGAGTTATCAACAACTCAGTAAGCAGAGAACATATGCTAGTATGTAAACATGAGCATTTTCACAGAGTTCAGAATACAGAAACAAAACATTTCAGTTTTCAATATGCATATCTCAAAAATACATATTATCATAAATCCAGAGCGATATTTCAAACATTTCATATTCAGAAAATAACTTTTCATATTCAAAGACTCCTTTGGTACAACATGACTGAACATCTTCATCTTATCATATCATATCAGAACAGAGGCCATGTTTAACCCCCGTGGTAGGGTTGTACATTCTACGGAAAGCCAAGCAGAAAATAAATCACCATGAATATCAAAGCGATTGCACTCAGAACAGAAATCCACTATTATATCCCGTGGTAGGGCCAGAGGTCACTATTGTATCCCATGACAGGGCCAAAGGTCACTATTATATCCCGTGACTGAGCTAGAGGTCACTATTATATCCCGTGACAGGGCCAGAGGTCACTATTGTATTCCGTGACAGGGCCACATGTCAGGGCAAAACAGAATCAGAATCACATACAGAATCAGAGTCTGAGTCAGAAAAGAATCAGAACGTCATGCCAAAGGTTTTTCAGATGCCAAATCATTCCAAGACAGAGTACTAAACAAAATTAGATCATTTCACATTATCCAAAACAGATTCAAAATATCTTCATGTCACATGTAAAAATTATCAATTTTCATATTCGCTCATATTTTTCTGAGTTCAATAACAGAATGCCAAAAATAAGCTCATGTCTACACCAGTCATGCTAGAAAATCTTTTATTCTTATACAGAATCTCATGAGCAATGCAGAACAAATAACTAAGATCGTTTAAATTTCTTTTCACAACACAACATGCACATTTTCAAAATTGACTTCAGTCCATTTTATTTTTATGTAAAGTCTAGCATTGGAACCCCGCTTACCTGGACTTCTTAGCTTTTTTAGAATTTTCTTAAAAACTATCGAGTCGACTATAAATCGTCACCTATAAAAATAATCACGTAATTTCTGTAAGTTTCCGATCAATTATGTATTTCGATATTTAAGCCTAAACTTCTAAAATAACCTATTTTAATTCCTCAAGAGTTAAAACCCTCATAATCCCAAAATATATCATCACTTTCTAAAATCATCAATATCCACAATAATCAACGTCAAACTCAAAACACCAATATTTAAACCCGAAACAGCCAACAAATCTCACAGCATAAACCAATTACACAAACAACTCCATCATTCAATCCAACCGACCCCCTTACTCCTCGGACTCAGTCCGGCACAACCAACCAATTCACAGTAAAATGAGTTAGTGCAAAAATACATTTAAATCACGAAAGTTCTTTGGGAAAATACTTACAGCGCTTTATTATAATTTTTTAAGGATCACGGAGCTGCAAGAAGTGGCAACACAGCTACAGAACAGTGCAACATGCACTGTGGCCGTTGGTCTAAAAAACCCACTTTTGAACGGGGACAAACCAAGACCCGAGATTGATAGGGAATGGCTTAGGGATGTCGGTGAAGCCAATGGTGGTGGTGGTTGGCCGTGGGTGGCGGCGTAGAGGGTGGTTGAAGACTAAAATGCCCAAATCAAAAATGTTGATGAATGTGCTTCACCGGTGGCAGATCGGTTGAGGATGGGTGCATTAGGTTGTTAGGAGGTAGATGATGAAGTGGTGAATAAATGGTGGCGCGACGGCGGCGCTAGAGTGAAGAGAAGGTTGCGGCTTCAAGCTATGCGTGGGGACTCACGGCGGCGCGAAAGGGGCTGGGATTGAAGGGGTGGTTGTCGGCCGGTGGGGAAGGGAAGGAGAGGGGCGGTGTGGGTCACGGGCGGCGCATGACGGTGCAAGGTGGAGAACGTCGTACGGATGGAAGAAAGGAGGTCTCGCGCGCGGGAGAGAAGAGAGAGAGGGAGAAAAAGAAATGAGAGGAAAAAAAGGAGAATAAAAGAAGAAGGAAAAAAGAAAAAGTGAGGGAAAGAAATGAGGTCCAATCCTCACATCTTGGGTCACAAAAATGATCCAACAAAAAAGATTTCAAAACAGCAAGTTAAATAAAATAATTTAAACGTAGTGCTTAAATGAAAATAAAATAATTAAATCCAACCATAACTAATTTAGAATAAAGAGCAATTTAAATAATGAACAATAATTAATAACAAGAAAACACATTGAATTAATAATTGAAAATATTAAAATAATATAACGTAAATCATCTAAAATTTAAAACAAGAAAGCTTATAATCTTAATAAATGCAATAATTTACTTAGTCAAAATAGACGTAAATACGGGGTATCACAATACAGGTTTCCAACTTCATGCACCATACCAATCTTCTTCCCTTGAGATCTTGAAAAATACAAATAGATGGGTAAAAAGTCACTGAACATTAGAGATTTTGAGTTATTTTACTAACGGACAATAAACTAAAGGGAAAGTCATGATCATATAGAACACGTGACAAGGATATAGAGTCAGCGAGCTTGGTGGATCCAACGCTTGTAACCTTAGCGAGAGAACTATTAACAAGAATAACACTCTTTAAAGATTTCATAGTATCTAAATTAAAAAAGGAATAAGACAAACTGGTTGTATGTTCATAGCTTTTGAATCGATGATCCATGGATCCTGAGTGGATGAGATAAAACATGCGGACGTTACACAGATGGTCTATCATGAAAATCCCAACAATAGTCTACCGAGTGATTACTGCAACCGAACCAAACTGTTTCGGGTCTGAACTGGCCTAATTGAAACTGTCGTTAAAGCCAGATTAGTTTATCTTAAAAAAGAATAAGTGGGTTATGGATTACCTTATTCCCATTACCAAATATACACTATTCCAGATAGAGGCAAATACTTACTCCAAGTTAAGGGCATCCGTACTCCAAGATTGAATAGCTTAGCACAGTAATCGAACACTCTCTCAACTTCGACGTTGCAGGCGATAGGTGTCCTTCCTGGTGGCGAAAACTACTTACCAATAGGCACAGAGGACAACAACGAGCTCAAATCTGGCAACCAATACTGAATACGATGCCGAAAAATATAGAAAACAACATGAATTTGAGTGGTTCGCAAGAGAAGCTCTTTTTGGCCACTCCCAACGGCACCACCACACCACTAGCCACCATAGAAATGTTTGGCAACCACAACCAGCCCCTAGCAACTGACGACCGACGGCACAAAAGTCGTCAAACAACCACCACTAATCGACGACAATGACTCTATTTTTTTTTTTATAATGTATGCAACAGATCGGACGAAATCAAACTTGCAAAATGGAATCAACAAATTTGTAATAAACCACTAGCACGCTTTGATACCATGTTGTGAAACATGGAGAAAACCCACTCCAGAGGGAAAATAGTTTGGTCGACTAAACCTCACACTGTATTCATTATTGTTCCACTATATATATACTAACATATAATTGATGAATTTACCTTCATTAGGTATACATATTACAATAATGCCCTCTAACAATAATCTTTCTTTTTATTTTCCATATTTGTCTTTATAAAAGCTTTTAACCCCTAAAACTTATCTTCAATAATCTTGAACTGATATTACAATCATTAGAAAATCTCAATAATGTTAGAGCTACATAAAACAAACTTTCCAGATAACATATAGACAATAACTCAGAATGTTATGTAAATTGAACTTAATAATGCCAAGAATAATTATATCCTTGAAATATTCAGACATCAACCTCACCTCTAATCTTTGATATTTATTGGCGCCTATTGGCCATCACTCATTAGTAGTCTAGCAAATCTTCTCAACTTGTAAGTTTTCACATTATAGCCCATAGAGATAATTAATCAAAATTTTTATGCAGTCATAGCACCATAAGGCAATAGCTATTATAGTTAATGAGATTACTTATATAGAAAAGAGATAATTAAGTTCAAAAATATCATTAAGCTCGAATAATACCCATTACCTTCTAGCGCTAAGACTATTTGCATAAAATTAGCATGGGATATTGTTACTGTGTAATGCTAGATACAATCGTGAAGTGCGCAAACACCGTGCAATTCTTTTAAAAAATAGGAGTCTATTATTAAAAAAAAAAAGTTATTATTCATGTGGATCCCGTAGTTACTCACTTTTTTCAAAGGGATGGTACGACGCTTGCACACTCCTCGACTGCAAATATTATTTCTCATTATTAATGCTTTGTATACGCCAAATTCATAATATGATTGTCATATTTAAATCAACATACCTAGGGCTGTGCAAAAGACCCGATAAACTGAAGGGTCCGATTAAAATGGCCTGACCCAACCCGACTTTCTCGGGTTGTTATCTAATCGGGTCTCTAACCCGACTAGGACCGGTTTCTTCTTCTGGTGTCAACCCGTTCATATAAATACAAACTTATTCTCTCAGAAACCTAGCCGCCCAAATATTCCCTTCTGAGTTTGTGCTACTCTGCAAATATGCTCCTGTCGCATCTCCATTTGTTTAGTTACTAGTTGCATCTTGGGAAAAACCATTGGAGAAACCGAAGTGGAGTGGAGTGGTTGAGGGGTGTTGTCAAAATTGAAGCATCATCGCCCTCGAGGAGAAGAAAGAGAGACAGAGAAGGGGTGAGAAGTAAGTAAAGTAGGGTGGAAGCGTTGGAGAATATATATATATATATATACCATATATAATAAGTGGGGATAGCCGTGAACAATGCTTTTTGTCATCCTCCGTGTTGTGGTCCCTTTTTTGTGTGTTTTCTCCTTTTTGTCCTTTTGTTTTAACGTTTTGTGTCCGTTTAAGTGAGGGTATTTTGATCTTTGAGGGTGTTTTGGTCTTTTAGTTTTTTTCCTTCCCGAGATTTGTTTTATTGTCTTTGTGTCTTCTCTCTCTGGCTTTTATTTCCGAAATGGCTTCTCTCTCTGGCTTTTATCTCCGAAAGCGACGCTCTCTCTTCTCTCTGCATCTTTGCGTCTTCTATCTCTCTCTCTGCATCTTTGCGTCGTCTTCTCACGGCTTCTCTCTTTGGCTTTTATCTCCGAAAGCGACGGACTCTTTCTGGTTTGTTTTTTACAGTTTTTTTTTTTTTGGTGCCGTTAGTTTGAGGATTTTACATGGGTTTGTTGGGTTTTTTTTTGGGTGCCATTCGTTTGGGAATTTTACATGGGTTTCTTCAGATTTTACTTGGGTTTGTGCATGCTATGGGTTTTTGGTATTTTTTGCGAAAAAATAAACTTTTCTCTTCATATTTGCATGCTGTGGGTTTGCATGTTGTGGATTTTTTGTGAAAAAATATATTTTTTTGTGGGTTTGTTAAGTTTCTTTTTTATGTTGTTAAGTGTTCGTTTTTATCTTCTGGATTTGTATGTTCTCGATTTTTTGATGTTCTCGGCTTCTTGTATTTTTTTTTGTGAAAAAATAGATTGTTTATATGGGCTTTTTCGCATTCTCTCTTTGTATTTGCAAATATGTTGTGCATGTTGTGGGTCTTTGGTATTTGCACAGACGTTGTTCTCATGGGGCTATTGGCTTTTTCTCTTCAGATTTGCACAGATGTCGTTCCTTTGTATGTTGTGGGTTTGCATGTTGTGCGTTTTTTGTATTTTTTGTGAAAAAAAATATATTTTTCTGTCATTCCTTTTATCGGTTTTTTGTATTTTTTTTGTGTAAAAATAGATTTTTTGCATGGGCTTCTTCGCATTCTCTCTTTTCTAGCGTTTAGTCTTGAAAATGTGCATCGTTCCTTTGTGGTTTCATGAAGTTAAATATGTGGTTTTAATATTTTGTATGGGTTTCTTTTTTCTTCGTGGTTTTGAGGCCTGCAATTTTTTTGTTCTCATCCCGTGGTCGATGATGAACACAGATGGTATTTGTTTGTTTGTGGAAGAAATATATGGGTTCTTTTCCTTTGCTATGCCGTGAAAGATGATTCCACTTGGTTTTGTTTCAAGCTTTAAAATTGATTTTGTTTTTTTAGGTGGTCATGTGGTGATGCATGATCAGAGATCTAATTTTTTTTTTTCAAGTTTAAGTGGGTGTGTTGATGTTGCAGATCTGTTTTGTTTTTTAAGGCTAGTTTAAGTGAGTGCTTTGATGCACCTCGCTTGTTGCAGTCAGCTCTGATGAGAGGGTTACGTCTGAGACACAGGAACTTTTTTTGTATTTTATTGCTCATTATTATTATATTGGTTACATGATGTGGTTTTTTTTTAGTTTGTATATTTTTTTTGTATGTTTCAAGATTTGATATGTATATATATATATATATATATATATATATATATATATATTGAACAAATGTAAAACAAAGCATTTTATAATTTATTTTTGTTTATTTTTGTTTTAGTATAGAAGATAGAACTTGTAAATTGTTGTCTTTTTCGTTTGATGTTATGATGACTAATTGGTTTTGGCTTTTCATTTCAGGTTGGTATCTCTTAACTTTCTCAATTTGGGCTTTGATTGTTCAATATATGTTTGTTTAATATTCATTGATCAATATTCATTGAGCATAAATATTTAATATTTGTTTGTTCAATATATGATTTTGTACTTATTTCTTATGTTGTTGTGTTTTATAATTGTGCTTACCATAATATTTGATTTAGCTGCAACTACTTTGGGCATTTGCGAAGATTTTTTTATATGTTTTCATATTATTTGTTTATTGATTTCAAGTTGGTATTTCTGAACTTGGTTAATGTGTATGAATATGTAGTTGCATGGATTATTTTATATTTGTATTTTGTAATTTGTTTGCATTATTTTATTATTTTTAATTGTGAATATATCCATTGTGTAACATTAACTTTTTGTTTTTTTTTTTTTGTAGAAGGTTTCTAACAATAGCATTCACATTGGAGTTTTACTTTAAGGTTTGCCTTTCTCAACTATTTCGTTATAACATGTGATTATTAATTTATTTATAGTTTGAGGAGTGATTAAGAGTTTCAAATTTGTTATAGCCGTGAACAGTGCTTTTTGTCACCCTCCGTGTTGTGTCCTTTTTTGTGTATTTTGTCCTTTTTTGTCCTTTGTTTTAACGTTTTGTGTTCGTTTAAGTGAGGGTATTTTGGTCTTTGAGGGTGTTTTGGTCTTTTGGTTTAGGGGTTTTAGGGTTTAGTTTTTCATTTCATGCATTTTTTAACTTCTTCATTTTTGGGTTCTATTTCATTTATTTTTTTATTCAGCTATTCACACTTTTTTTTTCTCTTTGAATTTATGCGCTTGATTGTTTAGTTCTTTGAAGGAATTTGGGGTTGTATATGTTGTGGATTTGGGTGTTATCGGTTTATGTATTTAGTTTTTTTTTTTTTTTTTTTTTTTTTTTTAATTCTGTCATTTTGAAATGTTTTTTCATATTAATAAAAAGGTAGTTACAGTTTGAGAGATTATTACATTAATATCCAACAAAAATAAATACTTAAAGTAACAACAAATCTAAAACACTGAGAACATTCCTCCTTTATTTTAAAAAAAGAAATAAATCAAAAAATCCTGAATAAAATAATTATGATTTGTTTTCATCATATAATTAATAAAAGATTTTTTAATTTATATGCTTTATTTCTAAAAAAAGGAAGAATGTCCTCGATGTTTATAAATTTACTATCACAATAAATATTTTATTTTCTCAGGCAATAATATTTTTAAACTATAAAACCTTTAACTTTTTATGAAAAAGAATTTACCTAAACAAACAGATAATATAATTATTTTGAGCAATAAATTTTGAATTTAAACCAAAACATGTTTTAATTTGTAAAATTCAGACTCGACAAGTAAATTTATAATTTGAATACCTTTTGAAAAATCAAACATTCTGGATAAGAATTTTACAAATCAAAAGCTAATGTTCAAATTGTTTTAGAGACTAAATTTTATCTTTGTATGCCCATAATACAACCGAACCAAAAATATTTGTGCAGAAAAATCATAATATATTCTATATGTTACTAAGGAATTCAAGTTACAATTGCCTTCGATTTTGAAACTCAACACTATTTTTAAAGTCCTTGACGGTTTGATGTTTAAAGGAAAATATGTGTTTAGGAAAATATGAACAGAATCTAAAAGTTGACACGGATTTGAGCATTAACGACTTGTGTTGTATTAATTATGACGAAAATTAATCTTATTTTCAAAGTCATGTAAATTCATTCATACATATTTAGTTTTTGCTATAAACAAAACAGCAAATTGTGCAACACACAACCAATAGTAGTGCACTTTAAAGCATATATATATATATATATATATATATATATATATATATATATATAAAAGTAGAGTGCATATTAAACTTTCAATATGATATAAATTTCAAACAAAAAATTGCATCTCAATAGTAAATCCAAAAAAATAAATCCAATATTTACATATATGGAAATTTCCAAAAATAAAAATATTGCATAACATAAAAAGGACTTCACAAAATGATCCTCAAGAACGAATGAACGAATACATGGAGGAAAAAAAAAGATGTTAATAAATAAAAAGGTCAAACAAAACAATGGAAAGCTAAAAAAAAAAAAAACCTTAAAACTAAATAGCACAAAATTTTGATACTTTCATATTTACATAACAACATCTGATAGTTAATAAATAAAAAATTCAACGAAAACAATGATGGAGGTTTTTTCATCAAACTGTTAATCCCAATACCAAGAAATCCCAATACAAAGAACATAAATAATGAGGATTTTCATCAGATGATGGAATAAGACTAACAATTTCTTCTTTCATTTGAAGATTATTACTACAGACAATTATGCTAAAAAACTCCATCATCTCATGAAAATCTTCATCATCTAAATTCTTTATTTTAGAACAAACAGAATAACAAATGTTATATTTTATTCCATTGACAGTAAAAATTCTGATAAGGCCAACATCAACCGATAGATCTCAATAGAATTACACAAAAAATATTGTGTATAGAGAATTACTAAGTTTGGCATTTTCATCTTAGCATTATACAAGTAAAGTGATTTAATAATTTAGATTCATATTATTATTTTATAAAGCTTCAAGTTTAAATGCTAATGAATTTTTTTTTTCATTTTTTACATATGTAGTGCTCACGATACGAAAGCTTTATACATTCATAAGAGATATCACACCAAGTACAAGAAATTAAAAAATTAAAATGCTTGTGGCAGAAAAATCTCCGAAATGTACAGCTCAGCATTCGCCATTAAAATATTAGCACTTATTTTTAGTTGATACTGAGGTATGATACTTTTTGTCTTGTAAATTTACAAAACATAGTTTTTATAATAAATTTTTATTTTTTTACTGGTGCATTTGCCATTCTTGGAAAATATGGCGAAAGAAATCTTAAAAAAAGAATGGATAATTGAACTTCGTGCAGATATAGGCCAAATGAACCAACAACGCCATAAGAATTTTAATATCTTATCAATTAATTCTGCAGAAGAAAAAGAAAAGTGCTAATTAATATGGTTGTGATATGAACGTTACTTCCTCTTTAGAATTTAAATCAAACTACATTTTGTAAACTTATATCAAACTTCTTTTGCGTATATATTAATATGGTTGTTGCAATTATGTTATTTATAATTTCTTATGATGCAGTTATGTTATTTATTAACTATCTATATATTTAAGAAAATATAATTTTTTTATGATGCGGTTATGTTATTTATATTTCTTAACTATCTATATATAGTTAAGAAAATATAATTTTTTTTATAATGCAGTTATCTTTTTTTTTTCTCTCCACTTGGCAAACGTCCCCTGGACATTTCATTACTACTAGTGTGTATATATATATATATATATATTTATATATAAAACCTAGGATTTTTGCAATTCAGGAGGGATTTTGTCAGGTCCTTGGAGTTTGGAGAGAATTTACAAGGTCAGATGTTGCACTTCAGGGCCATTTTAGCTGGGAAAAATTTCTTTTCACTACAACCATCAATGCAACAAATTTCTCACTGCCAATGCAATCATTTCCTTGGGCTAGCGTGGTTGCTTCAGCCTACTCAACGGCAAAGCAAAATAAAGCTGACCAATGTTGGAACAGAAGACTCGAGTTGAAACTATGGAGATCGAATGTTGGAACCCTAGATTTGGGAACAAAAGACTCAAAGTTGAAGATGAAGTGGAGAAGGCAACTGGGTTGAGGTCGTGGGCGTTGTTGTAGTGTCTGTTGAAGGTTGGGCTAGGAACTGTGGGCTTTATTTGCTAAATGTAGGGTCATATGGGTTCGACCTGATTCCATTTTATTCGGATTGGGTCGGATCGGGTTGACGCCTTAATTGATGCGGGTCGGGCACAAACTCGGTTATTTCAGGCCGAGTTGCAGGCCTAAACATACCAATGGTAGTGACATGATACTTTCTATGGTTGAAGTACAAGTCCATATCCTCAGTCTACACTTATCTCACTCTATGCAGAAGATCCGAAAATATCATTTCTCATTGTTAGTGCTCTTTTTTTTTTATAAGTAAAAGAACTAAAACCTAAAATCAGTAGAGAAGCGCTGCAGGACGATCGGGCTGTTATTGATAGAATAGCAGCCCTCCATTGAGACAGTGACACGTCGGAAAAAAACACAATAGACTAGTTAGGCCTCACCACACATAATCACCACACGCAAAATGTAGAACTCGTCTTCGTCTCCAAGCTTCCCAGGTTTTCTCTTCCTTTATTTGTAGAGTACTATTCATGAACGTCATACTATATATATATATATATATAGGTATATATGCAGATCGGAAAAATCAACTTCCTAGAACACTTTAAACCCCAGTCTAGGCAACACTTAAAAATCAACTTCTAAGAACACTTAAATTCTCGAAAAAATCAACTTCTCTCTCTAGGCAAGAAAATGGCCATTTAAAACCCCGATCAAGAATAAAAAAACTTACAGCCCAGCTTGTCCATTATATGAGAAAATATTTTAGGAATCTACATGCAAGATAGAGTGGGTTACTTAAGTTATCAATAAATCACAAACACATGAGAGTCGACTGTTCTTCTTGCTAAGAAAGATTTGACTCATTAGGCATGCATGTTACTAATTAATCGTGGGTACTAATGTACTGAGAACTCAATATTGGTAGATTACCGAGCTCCGTCACCGTCTGGTTTGAGCTCCATCCTTGCCACCATCTGGGTCTAGTCGAGCATAGTCGGGGATGAGTGTGGGGTGGGATTTCGTTTGGGTTGGGATGGTATGGAAGACGAAGGAGTGAGGGAGGGGTTGTATGGGTTTCTGATCAAGTGTATGCAAGTGTAGACTCAACACTATAAATTACTTACATGGCGCACAATCATTGGAGGGTTGATTCATGAGGAGGAGTAGCCGGACCGCTCCCTAGGTTTTCTCAAATTAGTAACTAGTGTTTTGTAAAACCACATATTTCATATCCAAACAATAAAATGAAATAAGACTATAGAGCTGCTGCCATTGCATAATATGAAAAGTAAAAAACCACGGCGGGTGCGCTTCTTGTACAAGATGCAGTAACCATACTCTTGGCATTGGATTAGAGCACTCTCGTTGGAATAGCCAAAACCAAACCTAACTTTTAGCTAATATGACATAAATTTACCTTTACCAATTCCATTCACATCCAATCCCCACATCGGATTATCTATTTATTCTTTATATAATAATAAAATAATATTAATTTATTTTTTTAATTTTTAATTTATTTAATTTTCTCATATTTTAGCATTTTACCAATTATATGTTAATTAGTAATAATATTATAGCCCTAAAAAAACTTCTAGTACCCAAAAAGCCCAAGCCAACATTATAACTACATTATATAAAACTCAACATCACTCTTCCCAAATCAAGTATATCTTCTACTAAAATCTTGCGAAGCCAAAGTAATAATAAAATATTATTAATTTAATAATAATTTTTTCCCTAATAATTTTTGCTATTAAATTTTTTTTTCTAAATTAAGAGTTAGAGGTTAATATTAATGTTCTACCATTAATTGAAAACGAACACATAACGTACACAAGAAAATAATTTTTTTTTTATCCTTTAGGTCATGCTACAGTAACTATCAAATTTGATCAAAGAACTAATTTACTATAGCAAAAATTCATCCACTTTTGCATTTACATAATCCAATACAATATATTTTGAGACTCTATTAACCAAACACCCTATTAAATTTGTATTTGCATAATTCAATAAGAGGGCTCTCACATCACCTGGCTTCAGAGTGTTCTCCATCCCACACTCTACGCCAAATAGTTCTCACAATCACATCACTCAAAAGACCAAGACAAATTATTTTTTTGACTAACAATTATCAACAAGCACTAACTATCTTATCGGTTGCCATGAAAATTGAGATAAAGAAAAAACATGGAGGTTAAATCAGTAGATAGTAGCACTAGGTTTTAGTTTCTATTCTTTTCCTTTTCTTTCATTTTCTTGGCATCCAAATAGAGAACAAAATGAATCGCAGGGATACCTCCGCTAATGTAGCTAACCGATTCAAGTTGAGGATCCATCAAGTCGAAGATTCGAAGATATTGATCTAAGGAAAGACGCTTTTTAGCATTTCAGTATTTGGTGCAACTCTAGGTTAGGTTTGGATATAAAAAATATCTGATCTGATCTTATATAATCATAACAATTTTTTAAATTTTCTACACAAAATGTAATAAATAATTTAATTTTTTCAAATTCTAAAATAATAAAAATATTAAAAAATTATATTCTAGCAATATTTAATCTAATTTTTAATTTTCATCTCAACTCATTATTTAAATTTTCCTTAAATTGAGTGAATTTTAATTGTATATAATGCAGCTGTGAAAACCCGACCCTATAACTTTGGGTCTTCGAACCGACCCGAAACGAAGAGTGTCACAGTTCAAAGCTGAGGTTTGACCGAGTCTTTGAGGGCTAGTCCTGCAACGCGCTTAACGCTTTCGTGTGCAAGAATATGATTTTTTTTTTTAATTCTTTTTTGCAAGGAGGATTTTGATGGGCTTAGTTCTTCTTTATAAACTTATTTTATCTCATCTTATCTTATTTCAAATTTTTTTTATAATTTCAATCCCGAATATAACTTAAACCTAAATACTTTTCAATTTCAAATATCAAAATTTTCATTTAATTGTTATCTAAACATTATAATTTTCTCAAACTTTTAAAGAAAACTAAAAAAAATAATATAATTTTACAAATTCTAAAATAAAAATAATATTAAAAAAATATATTCTAACAATATTTTAACTTTATAATATTTTTATTCAATTTTTTTTCTCTCTTTTCTTAAAATCCAATAAAACATTTAAACTCAAATTATTTGATTACAATTCAGAAACTATTTCAATATTATTCATAAAATTTCTATCTCATCTCACTTCGCAAACATTCCTAATATGAATCTACAATTGCAAAAGCGTGTAATAAGCTGCACAGTTTGTATTGCATGGTTGGAATTCTCATACAAAAACTTTTATTTAAAGCCGATGTGTAGAACACACATAATAAAATACTTATACGATATAATTTAATTTTGAAGATAAATTTTAAATATTGAATCTTTCTAATCAAATATTATAATTTAAGTGATGTGAACGATGTGCTCTACCATCGAGAATAGAATTCTCATTTCTCACACATTTCTAAAAAAATAAATAAAATTGAAATCCACAGAAAAAAAAAATCAACAGCCACCATTTTTAGAGAGGTAGAGGATTACACATCCAAAACTATATCAAAATTACTCTTTAAAATTTGGAAAACACTATTATGCCCACTCTATTTGACACATCTATTTGACCGCTAGTTTTTTTTTATTTTTTTATTTTTTATTTTTTTTTACTTAGTGATTAAGGAAGTGATTTTAAATGTATTGATGTATTTTTTATTTTTTAAATATATTTAAATATATTAAAAAAATGTACAAAGAAAAAAAAAATTATTTTACGCTGGACGGTAAGCCCAGCTGTCAAGATGGGGCGGCAGAGTAGCAACACCCTTAAAATATATGTGCTCAATTTATGAGATCCGTTTAGCCAACATTTATTGACTTTGAAATTTGGGCTTAAACTAGAGAAAGTGGGCTTCCAGGTTTGAAAATTACCAAGAAGAGTAATACTACATACAGTCGTGGAATGCGCAAACGCCGTGCAGTCGCTTTGTAAAAGAGTGGGGTCCACTATTAAAAAATTAATTTTTTTTTATGTGGGTCCCATATTTATTTATTTTTTTCAAAGCGATTGCACGGCGACTGTATACTCACGACTGCAAGTATCATTTCTCTACCAAGAAACTGCAACATGACTTGTTCTAGAAATTCTCCTTTTTATACACTAATCAAATAAAAAATAATAATGGGGTTTGAACTTTGAACGCGGAACACAGAAGAAACTCAGAAAATTCATTGGTCTGCAGCCTCCTTATTTTCTATGAATCCATGGAGGATGTAATTATTATGATACGTGACACTGATGTAGAAAGATGCAAGTTCAAAGACATGAGCTAAAATTAGTAACTTTTGTAAAACCACATATTTCATATCCAAACAAGAAAATGAAATAAGACTATAGAACTACTGCCATTGCTATAATATGAAAAGTAAAAAATAGCTTACTACGGCGGGAGCGTTTCTTGTACAAGATGCGGTAACCACACTCTCAGTACTATATTAGAGCACTCTTATTGGAATAGCCAAAACCAAACCTAACTTTTAGCTAATATGACATGAGTTTGCTTTTACCTATTCCATTCACATCCAATCCCCACGTTAGATTATCTTTCTTTTTTTTTTCTAAGTAAGTTTGCATATTATAAATAAATAAAACTATTACAAACTATTAAGGAGGATCATTTCCACTGTCAATATATAAAATAGCGGAGGGAATAATATCTAAAGGAATGCTACCAAACAAAGAATTTGTAGCTGCCCATTGCGCAATCGAGTGCGAGAATCGATTTTGGGATCGATCAATCTTATGAAAGCTCTAGCCTATGTAGGATTTCAAAGAGTTTGCGATATCTTCCGAGATAGGTACTATTTGCCATATCTGCTCTTCCTTGTAAATAGAAGAAATTACCCACTGAGAGTCTCCAGCTAGGGAGATAAAAGGATGGTTAAGGTGTTCCGCCATTTTAAGAGCTAACTTAGCTGCAAGTGCATCTGCCATTACCGGGGACGTAGATAAATTTGTCTCAGTCCAGATTTCGATGACTTCTCCTATTGAGTTTCTGCTTACCGCTGAAGCCAAGGAGAAAGAATTCCTGACAGCTGCATCAAAGGAAATACATATTTGATTGATGAGAGGTTTTTGCCATTCTTTTTCCACTTTGGATTCAAGCTTTTCTTTCCATGCATGGAGATTTTTTTTATAAGAGAGATTCAGCTGCTGTGAAAGATTGTGGAGAGAGAGTTCCTTGCGATTATGAACTTGGTCATTTCGTAGCCTCCAGATAAAGTCTAGAATTAGACCCGCAAAGACTTTGAAAGGGTGTTCTTCTTGGGAGGTAAGACCGAGTTTTTTCTGAGGGTATAAAATAATCTGAAACCAATCCTTCATTGAATTTACCGCTAGAGAAGATAGATTTAAAGGCCAACTTCTACAACTCCATAGAATTCTGGTAATGGAACATTCAATGAATAGGTGCAGGAGAGTCTCTTCTTTTTCATCACAGAGTGGGCAGTTTATGGAAGGAATGCTCAGAATGAATCTTTTAAGGCGCTCTCTTGTCGGCAAAATATCCCAAAGTATCTTCCATAAGAGAAACTTGTGTCTGTCATGGATCCTGAGTTTCCAAATTTTCCCCCATGGTATATCCAGGATTTCATCTCTGGAGTAGTTTGCGATAGTTGATGCTAGATGGTGGGCACTTTTAACTGAGAAAATGTCATTTTGGGTTTTAGTCCAAATAGCGCCATCTGCGGCTTGGTTGGATATGGGTAGAGGAATTTTAAGAATTTCCTTTATGCTTTCTTGTTGGAACAAGGAATTTAGCAATGGGAGATTCCAGGATATATCATTCTGAATAATCAGGTCTGAGACCTTGAGGGTATTCGAGAAGTCAGCTGTGTGAGTGAGGGGAAAAGGTTTAAAGTTTTCCAAGGTCGGGATCCAAGGATCTAGCCAAGCTTTCACAGACAAACCATTTGCAATTTTGAAACAAGTACCTTTTTCCAAGATTGGTCTTGTCTTTAGAATTCCTTTCCAAAGACTCGAGTCAGTTACCTTTTTGGTTGCTAATTCGAAGACGTTTGATTTCAAATATTTCTTGGATATAAGCTTGTGCCAAATATTGTTGTTTGGTTGGCTCATTTCCCATCTTGTCTTCGCTATCAAGGCCACATTCATATTTTCCATCAGTCTTAATCCCAGTCCACCATCTTTTTTCGGTTGGCAAATAGATTTTCATGATTTTAGGCAAAACTTGTGCTTTTGGTTATTTTACTTTCCCCACCATAAATTTTTAAAACTTGTGTTCAACTTCTTGTAGATTAATTTTGGTAGCATATGCGTTGACATTTGATATGTTGGGATGGCACTTACTACTGATATGATGAGCATCGTTCTACCAGCTTGAGAGAGCATCTTTGATTTCCAACAATCCAGACTTTTGTTGATTTTCCCCATCAAATCTTTGTAGTCTTCTCTCCTAGATCGACCAAAAGTTGTCAGCATGCCCAAATATTTTATTTTTGAGGACGACTCTTTGTATGGCATATTCTCTGAAATTACTCTTCTTGTTACTTGACTAGTATTTTGAGTAATGTAGATAGAGGATTTGCTTTGATTGATGCGCTGGCCAGACCAAACTTGATATTTCTCTAGAATATTATTGATCTCCTGGATCGACCTTTCTTTTGATTTTGCAAATATAATTAAATCATTTGCGAAAAGAAGGTGAGATATTGTGGGACTATCTCTGCTTATTTTAATACCTTCCCAATTTTTTTAGTTCTTCTGATCTTGCCAATAGCCTTAAAAGTACCTCCATACATAGGATAAATAGAAAAGGCGAGATGAGATCGCCTTGCTGAAGACCCCTTTGAGCCTTGAAGAGGCCTTTTGAAGATCCATTGATAAGGATAGAGAATGAAGCCGTAAAAATACATTCTTTAATGAGATTTATCCAAGTAGAGTTGAAACCCAAAGCTCTCATAATAGCATAAAGAAAATCCCATTCAATAAAGTCGAAATCTTTTTCCATGTCTAGCTTTAAAGCTATCTGACCTTTCTTCCCCTTGTAATGCTTTAGGTGATGAAACATCTCATGAGCTATTATAGAATTTTCCTTGATATTGCGACCGGGAACAAAGGCCGTTTGGAAAGGCGAAATTATAGATGACAGGGATTTTTTCAGCCTGTTTGCCATAATTTTTGTGATGATTTTATAAATGATATTTATCAGACTTATTGGCCAGAAATGCTGAGGGGAAACGGGGTTTACTATTTTTGGGATGAGAGCTATATGGGTGTGGTTTGTTTGTTTCAGAAGTTTCCTGCTTCTAAAAAAATTTTGGATCGCCGCAACCACATCTTTTTTGATAATATGCCAGTAATGTTTGTAAAAAAGAGTTGTCATCTAGTCTGGTCCTGGTGCTTTATGATTTGGAATTTGTTTGAGTGCACCAAGAATTTCCCCCTCCGAAGGAATAACTGTTAAGAGATTATTTTCTTCCTCTGAAATCTGTCTTTCGAAAAGATTTTCTAGGTGCTCCGGGAAGATGGGAGTTGTAGAGGTATAAATGGTTTTAAAAAAATCTATGAAAGTAGATTCAATGATATCTTGATCCATTGTCCAATTACCTGGGCTTAGTTTGATTTAGTCGATCTCATTTCTTTTTCGGCGAATAGTCGTTGACAGATGATAGAACTTTGTGTTGAGATCAGTTGTAGTGAGCCTGGTGATTCTTGATTTTTGTCGCCAAAGAGTTTCTTCATTTTTGAGTTCTTGAAGTTTATGATGGAGAAACTTCTCCCTCTGTAGGCTCCACTGATTCCGCGAGTTACTTTGAAGATTACTTATCTCTGACTCCAGGTGCTGGATGTTGGTTTGAATCTTCCCAAAGTGGATTTTATTCCAAAGCTTGAGTGCTTTTTTTGTTTCCTTGATTTTATTACACAGAATAAAGGTAGGGTTCCCGTAGAAATGATGGTTACATACCTCTTGAATTATAACATTGCTGAGTGGCTCTCGAGTCCAAAATTCCTCAAATCTGAAAGGAGATAGATTCTTCCTTATCTTAATAGTATTAAGCAAAAGGGGGTTATGATAAGAGGTTGAAGAAACAATATGTTGAACAGTGGCATCTGAAAAGAGTAGGTGCCAATTTGCATTGGTTATACCACGATCCAAATGTTCTCTAATCATTGCCTTCCCATTCGGTTATTTGTCCAAGTGAAAATAGGTCCAGAGAACCCAATATCAATGAGGCCATGAGAATCCATTAAGCCTTGTAAGCTGCCTATGGATGAGGACATTACTGGTCTGCCACCATATTTATCCTGTTGGCCTAACAAATCGTTGAAATCACCTATGCAGAGCCATGGACCATTAAAAGAGGCATGAGTTGAGTCCATTTGAGTCCATAATTTTGCTTTTTGTTGCCATTTTGCTGGGCCATAAACAAAAGTTGCTAACCAGGAATTATTGAGAGGATCAGAATAAACCAAAACAGAAATAGCATTAACATTAATATGAACCGGTTCGATATCTACACCCGGTCTCCATAATAACAAAAGGCCTCATTTCTTCCCCGAGGCTGGGACGTGTACAAAAAGTTGGAAACTCAGTCTATTTACAATAGTAGAGGTGCTATCATCAGACACCATGGTTTCCGATAAAAAGATAATGTTCGGACTAAAATTATTTATAAAAGCCCTTAAACTTCTGATTGCCTTAGGGTGGGCTAGACCCCTGCAATTCCAAATCAGGGACTTCATGGAAGAGCTGGAGGCATGGTAGAGCCCGCCTCGTCAGCTTTCTTGGATTTTCTGGGTAGTGATGCCTTGGATGAAGCTCTGGTGTATGGCTTTGATCTTGCAGCTTCCTTTGATTTTTTAACCTTACCAGTTGATGCTCCTCTTGATTTGATATATAGTAACAAATCGGCCGCTTCTGCTTCCTAATCTCCAGGATTTTTGACAATGCTACCTGTCTGAGGGTTATCAACCTCAAGTGTTTTTAGCACTTTTGTTCTTGGTGGTTATCAACCCCACGTTGGATTATCTATTTATTCTTTATATAATAATAAAATAATATTAATTTATTTTAATTTTTAATTTGTTTAATTTAATCATATTTTACCATTCTACCAATTATATGTTAATTAGTAATAATATTATAACCCTAAAAAAACTTCCAGTACCAAAAAATCCCAAGCCAACATTATAACTACATAATATAAAACTCAGCATCACTCTTCCCAAATCAAGTATATCTTCTACCAAAAACTAGTGAAGCCAAAGTAATAATAAAATATTATTAATTTAATAATAATTTTTTCCCTAGTAATTTTTGCTATTAATTTTTTTTTTAAATTAAGCGCTAGAGGTTAATATTAATGTTCTACCATTAATTGAAAACGAACACATAACGTACACAAGCTGCACAAAACACCCCCACTGAAAAAGAATACATAACGTACACAAGAAAAGAAATGTTTTTTTTTTATCCTTTTGG
Source organism: Juglans cinerea (assembly GCA_961763995.1). NCBI lineage: Eukaryota > Viridiplantae > Streptophyta > Magnoliopsida > Fagales > Juglandaceae > Juglans > Juglans cinerea. The sequence goes on from CAUIVZ010000016.1 coordinate 13,076,793, forward strand.
TCATGCTACAGTAATTATCAAATTTGATCATAAGAACTAATTTACTATAGCAAAAATTCATCCACTTTTGCATTTACATAATCCAATACAACATATTTTTAGACTCTATTAACCAAACACACTATTAGATGCATTTGCATAATTCAATAAGAGCGCTCTCACATCACCTGGCTTCAGAGTGTTCTCCATCCCACACCCTACGCCAAATAATTCTCACAATCACATCACTCTTAAGACCAAGACAAATTATTTTTTTGACTAACAATTATCAACAAGCATAAAATCATTTCAACCAGCACTAAGTATCTTATCGGTTGCCATGAAAACTGAGATAAAGAAAAAACATGGAGGTTAAATCAGTAGATAGTAGCACTAGGTTTTAGTTTCTATTCTTTTCCTTTTCTTTCATTTTCTTGGCATCCAAATAGAGAAAAAAATTAATCACAGGGATACCTCCGCTGATGTAGCTAACCAGTTCAAGTTGAGGATCCATCAAGTCGAAGATCCGAAGATATTTATCCGAGGAAAGACGCTTTTTAGCGTTTCAGTATTTGGTGCAACTCTAGGTTAGGTTTGGATATAAAAAACATTTGATTTGATCTGATATAATCTAATATAATCTAATATAATCATTACAATTTTTTAAATTTTCTATACAAAATAAATAAACAATTTAACTTTTTCAAATTCTAAAATAATAAGAATATTAAAAAATTATATTCTAGCAATATTTAATCTAATTTTTAATTTTCATCTCAACTCACTGTTTAAATTTTCCTTAAATTGAGTGGATTTTAATTGTATATAATGCAGCTGTGAAAACCCGACCCTATAACTTTGGGTCTTCGAACCGACCCGAAACGAAGAGTGTCACAGTTCAAAGCTGAGCTTTGACCGAGTCTTTGAGGGCTAGTCCTACAACGCGCTTTCGAGTTTCGTGTGCAAGTTTATGATTTTTTTTTAATTCTTTTTTGCAAGGAGGATTGTGATGGTTTTAGTTCTTCTTTATTTTATCACATCTTATCTTATTTTAATTTTTTTTTATAATTTAATTTCCAAATATAACTCAAACCTAATCACTTTTTGATTTCAAATATCAATTTTTTCATTTAATCATTATCTAAACATTACAATTTTCTCAAATTTAAAAAAAAAAAATTAAAAAAATAATATAATTTTACAAATTCTAAGATAAAAGTAATATTAAAAAAATATATTATAATAATATTTTAACTTTATAATATTTTTATTTAACTTTTTTTTTTCTCTCTTTTCTTAAACTCCAATAAAACATTTGAACTCAAATTATTTGACTACAAGTCATAAACTATTTCTATATTATTCATAAAATTTCCATCTCATCTCACTTCCCAAACATTCCTAATGTAAATCTACAATTGCAAAAGCGTGTAATAAGCTGCACACTTTGTATTGCATGGTTGGAATTCTCATACAAAAACTTTTATTTAAAGCCGATGTATGGAACACATATAGTAAAATGCTTATATAATATAATTTAATTTTGAAGATAATTTTTAAATATTGAATCTTTTAAATCAAATATTACCATTTAAGTGATGTGAATGATGTACTCTACTTATCGAGAATAGAATTCTCATTTCTCATGCATTTTAAAAAAATAAATAAATAAAATTTGAAACCCACGTAAAAAAAAAATTAATATTTTTATAGTCAACTCCACTATTTTTAGAGAGGGAGAGGATTACTCATCCAAAACTATATCGAAATTACTCTTTAAAATATGAACAAATATAGATAGAAGTTACTATTGGGAGCATCCATTTTGTACACATGATGTGACATCATCTAGATCACACATCTCCACAAGTGAGTGTTGAGAATAATTAACTAGAAGCAGTCACACAGTGAGTACAAAGTGTGCACTGCTATAATGATTTCTCTATATTACTCTTAAAATATATGTGCTCTATTTATGGGTTCCGTTTAGCCAACATTTATTGACTTTGAAATTTTGGCCTTAACTAGAGAAAGTGGGCTTACTTTCCAGGGTTGTAAATTACCAAGCAACTGCAACACGTGACTTGTTCTAGAAATTCTCCTTTTTATACACTACTCAAATAAAAAACAAAAATGGCCTTGGTTTGAACATTGAACGCGGAAGTCAGAACACAGAAGAAACTCAGAAAACTCATTGGTCTGCAGCCTTCTTATTTTCTATGAATCCATGGCAGTGACACTGGTGTAGAAAGATGCAAGTTCAAAGACATGAGCTTCTAAATAGGTGCTGATCTCTTCTTCATTCTCTTGAAAAGGTTTCTTTTGAAAGACGTAAGGCTAAAGGAAACGACTCAGATCCAGAGTGGAATCTTCTGAAAAATGAATACATACGAAGATCAGTTTCTTGAGAGTCCGTTGGTGAATTCATATGACACAAAGCCACGGAGGCACTCTGTTAATTTATCTGAACCCAGTAGCTTGTTTCATAGTCCATCTTCCTCAGATGGTTCTTCCTCTTTCAAACCCTGTAAGCAACTCTCTCTCTCTCTCTCTCTCTCTCTCTCCAACCAAATACAAAAAAGTGATTGAATTTTCCTGGAAAGTGCAGATAAAGAGGATTCAGAAAAGGGGCAGAAGAAAAAACATGGGAAGAAAAATAACAGCTTTGCATGCAGGATTCGAGAGCATGGTAAGAAAGAAAGGTCTTTAATTTCTACCCAAATTTCATATGGGAAACTAAGATCATGTGATGATAATGGATGGTGTCTGGTGTTATTTGAAATCGCAGTGAAATTGGGGCCCAAGTTGTCAGAAACTGTGAAGGGAAAGCTACAGTTGGGGGCAAAAATAATTCAAGGAGGAGGGAGGGAGAATATATTCAGACAGGTTTTCGGAATTAGAGAAGGAGAGCAGATGTTGAAAGCTTCGCAGTGCTACTTATTCACAACAGCTGGTCCTATTGCAGGATTACTCTTTATATCTACTGAGAAGGTTGCCTTCTGTAGTGAAAGATCCATAACTGTTCCTTCCCCAACAGGCCAGTTCATAAGAACACCATACAAGGTACCAAATTTATTAATTTCGGATGCCGATCATTCTCCATCTATAGCTCAAAACACTTGGCCTCGCTTTGATTGAGAGATATTCCGTCTCATTTTCATCTTATCTCGTTTCAATATTTAAATACTATAAATAAAATCATTTCTCAATTTCAAATTTTTAAATTTTTTATCTAACTATTACCTAATTATTATAACTTTTCTAAACTTCCAAACAAAATATAAAAAACAATTCAACTTTTTCAAATTTTAAATAGCATAATAAAGAATATAGGATTCACTTCATATGTCTATATCTCGCTTAATTTAAGCACTAGAGTTTAGTCAATAACGCTAGAGCGGTGCTATTCAACCTAGCACCGTCCCAAGTGACCGCAAGGCCAAATTGACATTTTCAATTTTTTTTTAATTTTTTATTCATATTTTTTTATCATTTTAAAAATCTTTTAAAAAATATCAATATACTAATAGTCAATTCCTTAACTATTAAGTAAAGAAAAAAATTAAAAAAATATTAAAATACATGAGATGTCAAAATAAAGGGATAAATTAAGTGAACAAAGGAACATTTTTCATAACTCTAAGAATCGAAATCCATGTACAATGGTCTCTTTTTTTTTGGCATTTGTTAAAGCAAATGGCATACCTACTGAGTTGGTAAGTTGAACTCATATAGAAAAGCAAGGATAGATGTAAACCAATGCAGACTTTTGCCCCCATGCATGTACTAAAAATCAACTGTGTGAGATTTGGCAAGGGAGAGAAGATTTTCTTGGTCTTATATTCTGTTATTCTCAGTCATGCCATTTGATGCACTTTAATTGACCGTTTATTTAAAAATAAATATATGAAATCTGTAAAAAATGATGAAATCTAAAATAATAATAAAAAATCATAGTTGCAAGTTGGGATCATGTGGCAAAGACAAAATAAAAAGTTATAATGATGAGATGAGATGAGTTAAGAGTGTTTCTGTATCCAAACGAGACATAAAGTTACAATATGCACTCTATATATGTATTTAAAATTAAAATACTTATATCCTACATTAAAATTCTGAAGTTTATGCATGCATGCGCACTGATGCAAAGAAGTACTTGTATCTAATTATATGGCAGGTTGTGATACCTGTAAACAAGATTCGAAGGGCCAGCCAAAGTGAGAATGAGGAGAACACATCCCAGAAGTACATAGAGATAGTTACTGAAGATAATTTCGAATTTTGGTTTATGGGATTCTTACGCTACGAGAAAGCTTTTCATAATCTTCAAAAGGCCATTTCTATGGCGCCCAGCCAGTTCTAGGCGGAAGCGTTTTGGCTGATTCTTTCAGGGCAGAAAATTTCCATCAGACAGAATACTGTGTATGAAGTTGGTGGATTGAAAAAGGTCTTGAAGTTACACGTTTCTCTCATTTTGTCAGTTTGAACCTCGTACGTGTAACATGACACTTTCTTGTGTTAGTAAATGAAAGTTTGCATAAAAGAACTTAGCTCCAAAACATGAGACCAAGATCTTTCAGAATTTTTGCCAGAACTTTAGTATGAAACTTAAGGACCAAGATCCTTATATGAAACTCAATTTATGTGTCATGGCGTTCCCACTCATTTTCAAGGATTTTGGATTCAGAACTGTGAATAGTAGTGAAATGAATTGTGAATAATAATTAAAATGTTTATGATGTGTTATAGAGTTTTGAGAAATGAGAGAAAAATTAAATAAAAATATTATAAAGTTAAAATATTGTTATAAAATAATTTTTTAATATTATTTTTATTTTGTGATTTGAAAAAGTTAAATGATTTTTTGTGTTTTGTTTCAGAATTTGAAAAAATTGTAATGATTACATAATGTTAGATGAAAAAAATTAAAAATTTGAAATTAAAAAGTTTTTATGTTTGAATGATGTTTGAAAAGCAAATGAAATGAGATGAGATGGCTCGAGATTAAAGCATCCAATCTTTCAAACGACCCCTAAGCCCTTGTTTGGATGTTGAGATGAGGAGTGAAAGTTGAGAATTTTTTGAAAAGGGTTTGCAGAAAAAGTTTTATTGGTCCAACTGGATTCTACAACTGGATTCAAGGACCCAATTCCCCTACACATAAGTATAAACTGAATAGTAGTACTGTTCATCCGGGCCGGGAAAAAACCCGGCCCGGTCCGAAACCCAGAAATCCGGATTCCGGTTCCGGGTTTCGGCCCGGATCAAACCCGGGCCGAAACCCGGGTTTGAAAACCCGGACCAACCCGGTCCGGATACGGGTTTGAACCCGGGTACCGGGTTTTAACCCGATACCCGGATCTTTATTTTTTTTAAAAACCCGGTATCAAAACGACGCCGTTTTGATACCGGTTATATTCATCCCCCCCCCCCCCCCCGCGTCTCTCTCGCTCGCTCGCTCGCTCTCTCCTTACGCAGAAACTCAGAAACCCTAGCCGTTTTGATACCGTGACCCCAGCCGTGACCCCATAACCGTCCGCCGCTCGTCCTCACCGCACCCGGTCGCTGCATCTCGGTCACCGTCGGCCTTTCCTTCTAGGGCATTGTTCACTTGTTTGGGTACTCTCTCTCTCTCTCTCTCTCTCTATCTCTCTCTCTGTAACTATGATTATGTGCGTGAGGAATGGATGGGGTAATCACTTGGTTGAGTAGAGTACTAGGTTTGGTTTTAATTGTTAGGGGAATGGCTTTGCTGTTTTATAGTTGGAAGTATGATAAACTTCCTTTGTTATGTTTGCTATTTGCTGTGGTTTGATTATTCTGTTACATACGAGCACACAAACGTGTTGTATCTATAAGATTATTCTTTTTGTTCATGGCCCAGAATTTGATTTGCAGTGCAAAACACAATGCCATTCTTTTAAAGTCTTTTTTCCTTTTAAAGTCTTTTATATCATGTATATGTATGTTATGAATGCAAGCAGAAGTCTTCCTGCCTTGATGCTATATATCTCCTCGTCTCTGTGTTTTGTTTTAAGTCATCTGAAGACATTCATCTTACTGGAAACATTCATCTTACTAGATAGAGCTGTTTAATCTGGACATCGTTTTGTGGATCTGGATCACGCGAAAGACAGCAAAAAGTTTCTCCAGAGATAATATATGAGATCATGGGTAATCATCAATAAGGAAAACTGTATTTTCCAAAACAATCTATTTCATGCATAAGTCACACAAGTATAAAATTATTGAGCCTTGTTACGTATAAGCGGTTTGGCGCAATAAATCGCGTACCAACACTCACATAATTTTTTTTACTGAAAAAAAATAAAAGAAAAAAATTTTGAGAGAAAAATAAGGTCATTTGTCTCACGAAAATAATTTTCGTCTTCAATTCACATTGTTTCATTAAACGAATGCCTTACATTTAACATCGGTGCATGGTTTGGTGAGCAAAATCGCTTGCAAGAAGACTTTTCCATTCTTAAAATGATATGGTATATGATATTGTTGAAGAATAATTTCACATTGTCTGCGAACAAGGTCTTGGGTATGTTTATAAGGAATGAACAGTCATCTTTTATAGAACCAATTTTTTAAGATGAATTATGCTCATAAATTTTTTCAGATATAACTGATCAGAAAAATTTGTTTGCGAGCCTGTTTATTGACGTAATTAGCACACAAGTAATGTTAATATATATATATTTTAGAGTGTGATGGGGTTCCATGGTAAGTAGTGACTCGTAAGTAGCGGAATTCCTTCTAGGCAGCTTCATAGAAATACCTTTGTGTCTTTGGGATGGTGAGGTATCCCCCTTTCATCCAAGATGGGCTACATGCTCTAACTTTCCCATAATGGCTCCAAACCCCGAAAGGTATGGTACAAGCCCTAGACTCCATTGCTCGACTCGAACCTTGGTTCCTAACATGGTAGATGATAGTCTAAGATATGGGCCTTGAGCCTTCCAAATGATTTGCAGGCTTGGTTTGGACAATGGATCATACCCAACAAGCAGTATAAGTGCAACTTTGATGAGGCTATAGATGCTGTTACTGATGATCTTGAGTGGGATCAAAATGATAAAGCATGAATAACAATCGATTTCCATTGAGCATTGAGAGAGAAAATCCGTGGTAAGGTTTCTAGAGTGAGCAAGGTCTCGTTTGGTTATACAGATGAAATAAGATGAGAAATTTATGAATAATATAATTTGAGTTAATATGTTTTATGCGGTTTTAGAAAATGAGAGAGAAAAAATTGAATAAAAATATTATAAAATTAAAATATTATTAGAATATAATTTTTTTAATATAATTTTATTTTGGCATTTGAAAAGTTGAATTATCTTGTATTTTTTATTTGGAAGTTTATGAAAGTTGTAATGATTAGGTAATGATTAAATTAAAAAAATTTAAAAATTTAAAAATTTGAAAATTTGAAATTGAAAAGTTTTTATATTTGAATAATGTTTATATGTTGAGATGAGATGAGACCATCCGTGAAACAAAACGGGACCTAAGTCTGGTATTTACATATTCTATTTCCCTTTGTTACTAGGTTTGCAATTTAGTTTTTTAATTGGATTAATCGTCCTTCTTATCTTCTATTTTCGTTTGATCTTGTGGCACATTATTGCTTTGTGTAGTTACAATGGCACCAAACTATAAAAGCACTCTTGACCAGTTCATTCAACGAGTCACCATCACCACAGAAGGAGACAAAATCATCACCATCTGTATGTCCATCTTTCTATCCTAATGGAAGAGTGCAACCATCCGCCTCAAATCAAACTGCATCACAACTACCTTGCACATGGAGGGGCCTAACTATCTAAATTTACCAGAGTGTGCAAGAGCCATCTACCCTCTATGTATATACAATTTCCCAACAAGTCACCGATATCTACACGGATCTTCAAACAACTTCCCTTCTTTCAAGAGTTTACGATTCCAATCCATACGGTGTCAATAGGTCGTGCACCCAACAAGCCAGTTTCTTCCAAAAGGCCGAGTACATATTTTCTTTGAGATAGACAAATACCATTTTTAGATCTACCAACTTCAATCCCAAGGAAATATCTAAACTTGCCCAAATCCATTGTTTGAAATCGATAATGCAAAAATTATTTTAGCCTGCAAATCCTAGCTGAGCACTCCCAGTAATTACAATGTCATCCAGATATACAACCAACAAAATATAACCTGCATCACAGTATATGTGAAATGTCGAATGGTCTATTTCACATCTATGAAGATCAAATGCCAATAAAGCATTATATAACCTTCCAAACCATGCTCAAGGGGATTGCTTCAAACCATATAGTGTCTTTTTTTTAACTTGCATACAACACCTCAATACTCTCCCTAAGCAAGAAACCTAGGTGGTTGTTCCATATAAACTTCCTCATGCAAGTCACTATGTAAAAATGTATTTTAAACATTCAGTTGAGATAAGAGCCAGCCTAAATTAGCGGCAAGAGAGATCCATAGAACCATCATGATGGAATTTGACTGTATACACCCATTTACAGCCAACAGGTGGTGTAAGGCCCAGGCGGTGTGAGGCCCGGACCAAAGCGTGAAATGGCCCAGCCATTCTTTTGACTTGAAGAACTTCCGAACGTCGCCGTTTTGGGAGGTTAGTGTTTCTTCCTCTGCTTCCGTCCCTTTCTCCCTTCCTTCTCTCATTTTTAGTTTTCTTCCACTCCCGCATCTCTCTCTCCCACGTTTCTCATTTCCTTCCAGTTACATTTTATTTTCCTTGTCTTTGGTTCTTTGAAGTGGTGCCGAATCTCATGCCCTAAACCTCCTCAATTTCGGTTTCTCTCTTGCGCTGCATCTACTCTGCAACTAGTTTCGGTGGGTTGCCGTCTGCTGCGTTTCTTCTTCCTCTTCATTTGAATTTTGGTTCTTCCTCTGCAAGTCAGCGAGCGACACCTCTCGTCCCTCCATTTTCGATTGGTAAGGGTTCCATTCTCATCCCTTTAAGTTTCAGTTTCTTCTTCTGTAACCGTGCAGATTCTGCTTCTTAGTATCTATTTTGATTTTCCTCATCTCTGCAGATTTGTTTTTGCCGTGAGTTTGAGTTTGCGTTTTGTGGGTTCTTGGGTTTGTTCTTCGTGTAATCCTTGAAGCCACTGCTGGAGATTTTAGTTTCCGTAGGTAAGTTTTCTTGTCTCAGTTTCTTGCGTGCACACACTTCCACCTCTAGTCTTTTTCAATGGGATTTATGGGTCATGTGATCATTTTAGAATAGTTCCGTGGGCTGTTCTTAGGGCATTTCTTGGTATAACGAACTTCTTGTGGTGGAATGTTCTAAGTTTGGATTATTTGAAGTTGCATTGTAGTTGTTTAGTTGGATTGGTGTTTGAGAAAATATTTAGAAGGAAATTTTATTTTGTTGAGTGCAGTTAAATATTTTGAAGTGTTGGGTTTTATTTTCTGTTATGGAGTTGTAAACGGGAAGAAATGGGCAATGTGTAGTGTTGTTTTGGATTAAATTGTTGGTGATTGTTTGGGATTACGAGCTGCTGAAATAAGTGTGAGTTAGTGATAATTGGAGTTGACATTGGTTTTGATGCTTGTATTGGACAATACTGAGATTGGTATAGAATATTTTGGGTCGAAGTGTGGGCTGTCCAGATTGTTATTTGGTTGTTTGAATTGGATTAAACTTGTTGAATTATGGTCTAGAAATTGGGTCTTAAGTTGTCTAAGACCAATTTTGTGTTGTTGGACTTTAATATTTAGTTTATATTATTTTTATGAATAGGTGACGAGACGGATAGAGACCTTATTCAAGTCATAAATAATACGCTGCAGGAGTCAGGTAAGCGGGGTTCCTATGCTAGGCTTTACACGAATTATTGAGACTGAGGTTGATTTTCTGAAAACCTTGCATATTTTTGTGATGAAATGAGAACTTGGGAAAAACAAAACCAACCTCAGTCGTTTATTTGCATACTCATGAAATCTGTGTAGAAAAGGAAAAATATGTTCTGACATGCATTGTCTAGACATGAGCTAAATTATGTCATGTGGTTTCTGAAATATGAAAAAAAAAGCGATATTGAGAATATGAAAAGTTGTGCAATTATTTAGAAAGAGGTTCTGGCTTTTGTTTTCAGCGTGTGTAAACTGTCTGATTCTGTTTTGGTACTCTGTATTATTTTGATATAACATTTGAAAACCTTTGGCATGGTGTACTGGTTTTTGTATCTGACTCTGTCTCTGCTTTGCTCTGTTATGCTCTGCTCTGTTTGGGTTGGTACCAACTTCTCTGTCTTTGAGTGCATCCACTTTGGAAATAAAGTGGTTTTATTGTGGTCTTTCCTGTATGCACACTCGGGGCTCCGAGAAGAATAAAGGAAAGATTTCACCTCTGTCTCTGCCTGGTTTGGCCACCGGGGTTAGCACAACCCTACCACTGGGGTGAAACATGGTCTCTGCTCTGTTTGATGCTCTGTTTTGATCTGATGATGATACTCAATTTATTTTATGCCAAAGTATTACGGGTTTTACTTGTCTTAAAACCATCGCTCCATTACTTTTAAAAAATATGTTTTGTTATGTATAATAACTCTGTAAAATATTTTGTTCTGCATATTGTACTTGGTAAATGCTAATGTTTGCACGCTAGCATATGACTTCTGCTTACTGAGTTGTTGATAACTCACCCCCTATCATTATAATATTTTTCAGATGATGTAGAGAGTCCAAATGAGGACCTAGATTAGATTGGTGAACGTGTTTAAGCTGAGGAAATGTTATTAGAAGAAGAACTTCTGATGTTCTTAGTTTTAATGTCTTTGAGTTTTATTTATATCTTGGGTTTAGTAAGATTTATGAAATTATTAGTTGGTTTGTTATGACTACTGGGAGATTATGGACTCCTTAGTTTCTTTTGCTGCAGTAATGACTTTGTGGAGTTTTCAATTTGGTTATTTAGAACACTTGATATTGAGTTTTGCTATTAAAGTTTTGGATTTTTATTTTAGTTGTGTTGGTAAATAAGTTCTTAAGAGAGATGTAGTAATTTTCCAGATCAACTGAGTTTGGGGCGTTACATTTGGTATCAGAGCCAGGTTTGAATTCTGCATATTATAAACCTTGGTGGTTTAAATTTATGTGGGATCATAGGATGTAAAGATTTTAGAGTATAGATAGTGTTTAAGAAGTCATTCTCAGATTTATTATGATAGTAAAGCGAACTATAGGATTGAATATTGTTGATGTGGGAAGTCTTAGGCCTTGTTTGTTTTCCAAAAACATCTCATCTCATCTCATCTCATCTCACCTCATCATTACAACTTTCCCAAATCCCCACACAAAATAAAATAAACAATTCAACTTTTTCAAATCCCAAAACAACAATAATATTAAAAACTATATTCTAACAATATTTTATTCAACTTTTTAACTTTAATCTCATCTCATCTCATCTCATCTCTGAAAATAAACGAGCCCTTAGAATTCGCAGGCTCAAGGAATAGCTATGAGGTGTGGTATTTCACAGGTCTATGAACTAAGTTCATGTTGATTAAGGTTTAGTTTAATAACTGAGCCTTCTTAAAGAGTTAAATGGGTTAAAGTATTAGTTTTTGGAAATTGATTATTACTACGGTTATTTGTACTTCTCTATTCTCCGTTATGGGTATTCTTATAATTTTGAAATATATATATACATTTTGTTTTTACAAATACCACTAAATTTTCTATGTCCTTATAAACTCTATTTTTGAAATGATTATTAAAAATTCAAGTTATTTTGTCAGGATGCCACCTCGTCGTAGAGAACGAAGCATGTCAGATCTGAATGCGAACGAGAATGAAAGGGAAGCAAACCCGAGTGCTTCCGAAGTACTGCGAGCAGCTGCACATCAATTAATTGATGACCTTGTGCAGAATCCCGTGGGTCGCCAACGTAACTTCAATGAAGGGGGTTGTACCGTGGACCAATTCAATCGAATGCACCCTCATTTATTTGATGGGAGAGGCGATCCAACTTTGGCAGAGGATTGGATTTAGGACATTGAGGAGATTTTGCGAGTCCTAACCTGTACTGATGAGCAAAAGGTGGCGTACGCCACATTCAAGCTTACTGGGAAAGCGAAGAGGTGGTGGATCTCTGAAAGAACTATCAGAGAAGCAGAGGGGACATAGATAGTCAGTTGGCTGCACTTCAAGCAGATCTTTCTTGAGCGCTTCTTCCCTAGCTCGTTCCGTGAGGACAAGGCTATGGAATTTGCCACCTTGGTTCAGGGAACAATGACGGTACATCAGTATGCTGCTAGGTTTACTGAGTTATCCCGTTTTGCTACTTATCTTATTCCCGATGAGGAAAAGAAGGCACGCAAATTTGAGCAAGGACTGAATGAGAAACTGTATGAGTGTGTGGTGGGTTTTCAGATTCGAAACTTCTCAGAATTGGTGAATAAAGCAACAGTTTTTGAAAGAACCATTCAAAGAAGTGCTGCATTGCATGAACAGAGGAAAAGGACTACTCCTACCGGGTACCATTCTGGCATGGACCAGGGACCGTGGAAAAGGAGGAGTGAAGGTAGTAGTTCGGGAAAAAGGCCGGTTCAGAGTAACCAACAACCCTATCAGTGTAGGACATGCAATCAAGTGCACTCCGGAGAGTGCAGAAAAGGGGCAGGATTGTGTTTTCGTTGCGGCAAATCAGGACACTACATCAGGGACTGCCCAATGCAATATAGAAGCAACCAGACGATCATACCGCCACCTCAGAGAAATGAAATTCCAGCTCGGGGCAGCAACCAACGTCCTACTGCGCCTGCACAAGTTTTTGCACTGACACCTGGAGAGGTTGAGGGTAGGAATGACGTGATCACTGGTATGACTCCTTTGTTTTGCTTTAAATATATTTTTTATTTATTTACTATTACTTCTTTTGGGTTGGTTTTGGTTAAGACTTTGAATATTTTTTTTTTGGTTCATGGATGAGTGCGAATGTGATCACAGGTACTCTTTCTTTGTTTTCTAATAATGCTATTGTGTTATTTGACTTGGGATCGACACATTCTTTTGTTTCCACGGCGTACTCTAGATTGTGCACTTTAGATACTGAAAGGTTGAAGAACAAGTTAGTGTTGCGACCCCAATAGGGAATTCGGTAGTCTGTAGTGAGATTCTACTTGGATACCCTCTTTCTATAGAGAGAAGACTGATGCCAGCAGATTTAATAGTTTTCCACATTGTTGGGTTTGATGTGATTTTGGGTATGGATTGGCTGGCTTCCTACCACGCTAGTAATGATTGTGCTAAAAAGGAGGTGGTGTTTAGACCCCCTAATGAAGGTGAATTTCGGTTCACAGGGTCAAAAGTGAGGTTGGCTCCACCCATCATTTCTGCCATTCAGGTCGGAAAACTGTTGCGTGATGGTTGTCAGGGATTCCTAGCCTGTGTGGTAGAAGCACCAAAGGAGGAGTTGATGTTGGAGCAGATACCTGTTGTGAGGGATTATCCAGAGGTCTTCCCTGAAGATTTATCGGGACTTCCACCGGAGCGGGAGGTAGAGTTTGCTATTGAGTTAGTCCCAGGCACGACACCCCTTTCAAAAGCACCTTATCGCATGGCGCCGTCTGAATTAGCGGAACTCAAAGAGCAGTTGCAAGATTTGTTAGACAAGGGTTTCATCAGGCCCAGTGTTTCACCTTGGGGAGCTCCAGTTCTCTTTGTGAAGAAGAAGGATGGATCGATGAGAATGTGTATCGATTACAGGGAACTTAATCGGGTGACCATAAAGAATAAGTATCTGCTACCCCGTATAGAAGATTTGTTTGATCAACTTCAGGGTGCTCAAGTATTTTCAAAAATTGATCTTCGATCGGGTTACCATCAATTGAAGATCAGAGCAGAAGACGTGGCTAAGACTGCGCTCAGAACCCGATATGGCTATTATGAGTTTTTGGTCATGCCTTTTGGCCTGACTAACACCCCAGCAGTATTCATGGACTTAATGAACAGGGTGTTCCATGAGTTTTTTGATAAGTTTGTGGTTGTCTTTATTGATGATATACTTATATACTCCAAGAGCCAGACCGAGCATGAGGAACATTTGAAGTTGGTACTTGGGGCACTTAGAAATAAGCAATTGTTTGCTAAGTTGAAGAAGTGTGAATTTTGGCTTGATTCAATCACGTTTCTGGGACATGTAGTTTCAAAAGATGGTATTTCAGTGGACCTAGGAAAAGTGGAAGCAGTGGTTTGTTGGTCGGCACCGAAGAATGTTCATGAGGTTAGAAGCTTCTTGGGATTGGCGGGTTATTACCGTCGATTCATTGATGGGTTTTCCAAGATAGCAGTTCCTCTCACTGCACTCACCAGGAAAAATAATAAGTTTGAATGGACAGCAAAGTGTGAAGAAAGCTTCCAGGAGTTGAAACAAAGATTAGTGACAGCTCCGGTGTTAACAGTTCCCACAGCTAGAGGTGGATTTGTAGTCTATAGCGATGCATCTAGGCTTGGATTGGGATGTGTACTGATGCAACATGGAAAATTTATAGCTTACGCCTCACGCCAACTGAAAGTGTATGAACAGAATTACCCCACACATGATCTGGAACTCGCGGCAGTCATTTTTGCACTCAAGCTTTGGAGACATTACTTGTATGGGGAAAAGTGCAAAATTTATACGGATCACAAAAGTTTGAAGTATTTCTTTACCCAAAAAGAATTAAATATGAGGCAAAGGAGGTGGTTTGAGTTGATCAAGGATTATGATTGCATCATTAATTATCACTCAGGCAAAGCTAATGTTGTAGCCAACGCTCTAAGTAGGAAGTCAATCGGACCGACAGTTGCAGCCATCACCACTCAGCATAGGTTGTTGATGGATTTAGAAAGAGCCGGTATTAAAGTCATTGCTAGTGATACAAATGCTTTCATGGCCAGTTTAGTAGTTCAACCAGCATTGATAGATAGAATCAAAGCTGCTCAGAAAGTTGACTCAGAGTTGGTGAAGTTAATGATGGAAGAGGTCGGAAACGGGGACAAACCTGATTTTTGTGTTTCCAAGGATGGAGTTTTGAGGTTTAGGGGTAGAGTATGCATACCTGCTGATGATGAACTAAAAAGGGTAATTCTTGAAGAGGCACACCGTTCTTTGTACACTGTTCACCCAGAGAGTACCAAGATGTATCGGGATTTAAGAGAGTCTTTTTGGTGGAATGGCATGAAAAAAGAAATTACTAAATTTGTAGAACAATGCCTGACTTGCCAACAAGTGAAGGCGGAGCATCAGAGACCTGCAGGGTTATTACAGCCACTCCAGATTCCAGAGTGGAAATTGGAACATATCTCCATGGATTTCATGACAGTTCTACCAAGGACTTTAAGCGGACAAGATGCGATATGGGTGATCGTGGATCGCTTAACGAAGACCGCCCGTTTTGTGCCCATTAAAGTTTCTTATAAACTGGAAAACTAGCTGAGCTGTATGTGCGGGGAGATAGTGAGGTTGCATGGAGTACTGGTATCCATTGTGTCGGATAGAGGTCCCCGTTTTACTTCTAAGTTTTGGCGAAGCCTACAAGAGGCAATGGGTACTAAGTTAAGTTTCAATACTGCTTTTCACCCTCAGACAGATGGACAGTCAGAAAGCACTATTCAGATTTTAGAAGACATGTTGAGGGCGTGCGTGATAGATTTTAAGGGAACTTGGATGCAACATTTACCATTGGTCGAGTTTGCTTATAATAATAGTTTTCAGGCTAGCATTGGGATGACACCCTACGAGATTTTGTATGGCAGAAGGTGTAGATCTCCATTGTATTGGGATGAAGTAGGTGAAAGGAAACTTCTAGGGCCAGAGATTATTCAGCAGACCACAGAAAAGATAGATACCATTCGGGTTAGAATGAAAGCAGCTCAAAGCCGACATAAGAGTTATGCAGATAAACGCCGCCGTCAATTAGAGTTTGAGGTTGGAGATAAGGTATTCTTGAGGATTTCACCAATGAAAGGTGTTATGAGATTCAGAAAGAAGGGTAAGTTGAGCCCTAGATACATTGGACCGTTTGAGATTCTTGATCGGATTGGACCAGTGGCGTACAGGGTGGCTCTACCACCGGCGTTCTCGGGAGTGCATAACGTATTCCATGTGTCTATGTTGAGAAAGTACATCCATGACCCCACTCACATCATAGATCATAAACCCCTTCAGATTCAAGAGGATATGACCTAAACCGAGAAACCAGTACGGATTTTGGACATGAAAGAGCAAGTGTTGCGGACTCGAACTATTTCTTTGGTTAAAGTATTGTGGAATAATCATGCTATCAATGAAGCATCTTGGGAATTCGAGGAAGAGATGCGAGTCAAGTATCCTCACTTGTTCGAAGAGAGTTTTTATAGCTTATAGCAAATTCCGAGGACGGAATTTTTGTAAGGGAGGGAGGATGTAAGGCCCAGGCGGTGTGAGGCCCGGACCAAAGCGTGAAATGGCCCAGCCATTCTTTTGACTTGAAGAACTTCCGAACGTCGCCGTTTTGGGAGGTTAGTGTTTCTTCCTCTGCTTCCGTCTCTTTCTCCCTTCCTTCTTGCATTTTCAGTTTCCATTTTCAGTTTTCTTCCACTCCCGCATATCTCTCTCCCACGTTTCTCATTTCCTTCCAGTTACATTTTATTTTCCTTGTCTTTGGTTCTTTGAAGTGGTGCCGAATCTCATGCCCTAAACCTCCTCAATTTCGGTTTCTCTCTTGCGCTGCATCTACGCTGCATCTAATGTCGGTGGGTTGCCGTCTGCTGCGTTTCTTCTTCCTCTTCATTTGCATTTCGGTTCTTCCTCTGCAAGTCAGCGAGCAGCACCTCTCATCCCTCCATTTTCGACTGGTAAGGGTTCCATTCTCATCCCTTTAAGTTTCAGTTTCTTCTTCTGTAACCGTGCAGATTCTGCTTCTTAGTATCTATTTTGATTTTCCTCATCTCTGCAGATTTGTTTTTGCCGTGAGTTTGAGTTTGCGTTTTGTGGGTTCTTGGGTTTGTTCTTCGTGTAATCCTTGAAGCCACTACTGGAGATTTTAGTTTCCGTAGGTAAGTTTTCTTGTCTCAGTTTCTTGCGTGCACACACTTCCACCTCTTGTCTTTTTCAATGGGATTTATGGGTCATGTGATCATTTTAGAATAGTTCTGTGGGCTGTTCTTTGGGCATTTCTTGGTATAACGAACTTCTTGTGGTGGAATGTTCTAAGTTTGGATTATTTGAAGTTGTATTGTAGTTGTTTAGTTGGATTGGTGTTTGAGAAAATATTTAGAAGGAAATTTTATTTTGTTGAGTGCAGTTAAATATTTTGAAGTGTTGGGTTTTATTTTCCGTTATGGAGTTGTGAACGTGAAGAAATGGGCAATGTGTAGTGTTGTTTTGGATTAAATTGTTGGTGATTGTTTGGGATTACGAGCTGCTGAAATAAGTGTGAGTTAGTGATAATTGGAGTTGACATTGGTTTTGATGCTTGTATTGGACAATACTGAGATTGGTATAGAATATTTTGGGTCGAAGTGTGGGCTGTCCAGATTGTTATTTGGTTGTTTGAATTGGATTAAACTTGCTGAATTATAGTCTAGAAATTGGGTCTTAAGTTGTCTAAGACCAATTTTGTGTTGTTGGACTTTAATATTTAGTTTATATTTTTTTTATAAATAGGTGACGAGACGGATAGAGACCGTATTCAAGTCATAGATAATACGCTGCAAGAGTCAGGTAAGCGGGGTTCCTATGCTAGGCTTTACACGAATTATTGAGACTGATGTTGATTTTCTGAAAACCTTGCATATTTTTGTGATGAAATGAGAACTTGGGAAAAACAAAACCAACATCGGTCGTTTATTTGCATACTCATGAAATCTGTGTTGAAAAGGAAAAATATGTTCTGACATGCGTTGTGTAGACATGAGCTAAATTATGTCATGTGGTTTCTGAAATCTGAAAAAAAGAACGATATTGAGAATATGAAAAGTTGTGCAATTATTTAGAAAGAGGTTCCGGCTTTTGTTTTCAGCGTGTGTAAACTGTCTGATTCTGTTTTGGTACTCTGTATTATTTTGATATAACATCTGAAAACCTTTGGCATGGTGTACTGGTTTTTGTATCTGACTCTGTCTCTACTTTGCTCTGCTCTGCTCTGTTATGCTCTGCTCTGTTTGGGTTGGTACCAACTTCTCTGTCTCTGAGTGCACCCACTTTGGAAACAAAGTGGTTTTATTGTGGTCTTTCCTGTGTGCACACTCGGGGCTCCGAGAAGAATAAATGAAAGATTTCACCTCTGTCTCTGCCTTGTTTGGACACCAGGGTTAGCACAACCCTACCACGGGGGTGAAACATGGTCTCTGCTCTGTTTGATGGTCTGTTTTAATCTGATGATGATACTCAGTTTATTTTATGCCAAAGTATTACGAGTTTTACTTGTCTTAAAACCATCGCTCCATTACTTTTGAAAAATATGTTTTGTTCTGTATAATAACTCTGTAAAATATTTTGTTCTGCATATTGTACTTGGTAAATGCTCATGTTTGCATGCTAGCATATGACTTCTGCTTACTGAGTTGTTGATAACTCACCCTCTATCATTATAATATTTTTCAGATGATGTGGAGAGTCCAAATGAGGACCTGGATTAGATTGGTGAACGTGTTTAAGCTGAGGAGATGTTGTTAAAAGAAGGACTTCTGATGTTCTTAGTTTTAATGTCTTTGAGTTTTATTTATATCTTGGGTTTAGTAAGATTTATGAAATTATTAGTTGGTTTGTTATGACTACTGGGAGATTATGGACTCCTTAGTTTCTTTTGCTGCAGTAATGACTTTGTGGAGTTTTCAATTTGGTTATTTAGAACATTTGATATTGAGTTTTGCTATTAAAGTTTTGGATTTTTATTTTAGTTGTGTTGGGAAATAAGTTCTTAAGAGACATGTAGTAATTCTCCAGATCAACCTGGTTTGGGGCGTTACAGGTGGTAATGGAACAAGATCCCTTGTCTCATTGTAGTGAAGAGCATCGATTTCATTCTAAATAGCCATCCTCCAACCCAGATAAGATAAAACATCCTGGATTGTCTCAGGAATAAAAAGTTTTGAAAGTTGAGAAGGAAAACATGAGAATGAAGTAGATAAAGCTTAACAATAGACAAATTGGCTAATTGGGTGTTGAGTAACGCAAGAGAACGAGTACCTTTTCTGAGAGCAATAGGCTGAGAATCTGAAGTATTAGGTAACTCAGGATCTAAAGAAGGAGATGAGGTTGGTAGAGGCATGGGAGCAAGTGGCCACAAGCACCGTGAATAAACATGTAGAGGAACGGTGGAAGGTGCTAAGGAAGACTGGGTAAGAGCGGGTGAGGCCGAGGACAGAACAATAAGAGTAGGTAATGGTAGAAGATCACACTTACTATTCGAATATGTGTTCGAGAAATAGGGTATGGACTCAAAGAACTTGACATCAGCACTAGTGAAGTAGCGTCTAAGAACAAGACTGTAGCAACGATATCCTTTTTGAGTCCGAAAATAACCAACAAAAATACATTTGGTAGCAGGTAGATCAAGCTTACCAAAGCATGGGCCAAGGTTATGAATATAACGAATACACCTAAACATTTTTGGTGGAAGAGAAAATGAAGGAGATGTAGGAAATAAGATGGAAAAAGGAGAGGCACCATTAAGGATTGATGAAGTCATGCAATTGTTAGGGTGACAAGTAGTGATGACACCATCACTCCAAAAACTTTTAGGAACATGTATGTGTAGTAAAAGTGCACGGGTTACATCTAGCAAATGACGATCTTTGCGTTTAGCCACCCAGTTCTGTTGGGTGGTATAAGAACATGAGATTTGATGAACAATTCTTTTATTTCTTAAGTAAATAGAAAAAGAATTAGATTGATATTTTTTGGCATTTTCAGAATGACTTGAATTTTCAGTCCAAATTAGAAGTGTAACCGGTCCGGTTCAGTCCTATTTTGGACATATTTTAGAACCGAATCGGTATATACCGATTTTGAGATTTGAAGAACTGATACCGCATCGGTTACACTCCTAAATTGGTACTTTCGGTTTTACTAGTTTGAGTCCGGTTCGGTTTGATTTTTCAGTATGTTAGAGAGTTTATATAAGATAGTATATATTTATATATATTATAGTATATAAAAATATAGTGATAATGTATAGTTATTTATATATGATTTTAAAATTTAATATTACATTAATTAGTTAATTTATCATATAATACAAAATTATTTTATATATAAAAAATAGTTTATACAATATAAAAAATAAAAATATCTATATATGAACTGGTCCGGTTCAGTATTAGAGAAAGGAAAACCGGAATTGGATCAATTTCGACCGGTTTGGGAAAAAATAGAACTGGTACCGGATCGGACAGAACCCGGTACCAGACCAAACCCACCGGTTTGGTTCGATCTAGTCCAGTTTACTAGCTAACCGATTGTTTTTCACCCAAAGTCCAAATTGGATTTAATTTCTGTCCAAAAGATTTAAAATATGGAAAGAAGTTCAGATCGTGCCTTCATAAAAAAAACCATGCCATACGAGAACAATCATTCACAAATGTAACAGATATTGAAATTTGTTTGATTCAATATTGATTGGTCCCTATACATCAAAGTGAATCAATTTAAAAGAACTTGAGACTCGATTATCAGCTCAAGGTACAAAAGACACATGATGATGTTTACTAAGTTAACACACATTACAAAGAAACTAAGATACATTTTTAAGATTCCTAATCTGACGTTTCAAATGGGAAATGGATGGATGACCAATGCAATAATGCCATTCAAAAGCGGATGATGATGAGGATGTGAGAGCTCGAGTGGGTGAATGTTTGAAGGATGCTGCTACAATGCCACCCAGCTTTCACCGTTGGGCGTGCCCTCTAATATAAATTGCACTTTTATATTTTTTTTCCTTTTTCTTTTCCACATTTTTTAAACATCTAAATATTAAAAAAAATACACCAATACACTAATAGTCAATTCCTTAATTATTAAGTAAAAAAATAAAATAAAAAATAAGTTAAATACATGAGCGGTCAAAATGAGGGGGAAAACCCATGGGCATTCTATCATTTTCCATGTTTGAGATCAAGATAATACTGGCAAGCTGCTTCATGCCCCATACCAATCTTCTTCCCCATCTTTAGATCTTGAAAAATATAGAAAAATGGGTAAAACGTCATTGACCATTAGAGATTTTGAGTTATTTTACTAATGGACAACAAACTAAAGGGAAAACCATGAGCATATAGAATAGATGACAAGGATATAGAGTCAGTGAGCTTAGTGGATCTAACGCCTATAACCTTAGCGAGAGAACCATTAGAAGAGTGACATTCTTTGAAGATTTCATAGTATATAAATTAAATAAGGAATAAGACAAATCGGTCATATGTTCATAGCTCCTGAATCAATGATCCATGGATCTTGAGTAGATGAGATAAAATATGGGGACGTTGTACCTGATTGAGCAAGAGTAGCTATGGAAGATCAAAGAGCCTGCGTGTGAGACAAAAGCTGAGCATACTCATCCCTGAGTATGCTAATCACATCTGAATATGGAGGTGGGGTGGAGCTAGTTGATGGAGAGGTAGTATCTTGACAAATGACCTAATTTGCAAACCCAGATGGTCTGCCATGTAAATCCCAACAATAGTCTACCAAATGATTACTGTGACCACAATGAGTACACTTACGAGATTCATGATCTCGAGTGGGACCACCCATGGTGTCACGTCCCCCACGTGCACCTATACCACCACGACGCCCAACAAGAGCAACATTATGACTCACATAAGAGGCAGCTAAAGCAAATATCTCATTACTCTAATTAGAGGATAATTGAGATCCAGGTCAAGACAACGTGACACATTGAAACCGAGAGAACACATAAGGAATGAAGGAAGCAATAGTCTAGCCAAAATTTGAGAACGAATAGAATCACATTCTAGCTTCAAGCCAACAAGGAACGAAAAACATTGAAGTCTTCACGTTTTTGTTGCATATGTATAACATCAGAAGTAATAGATTGAAACATTTTGAACTCTTCACCTAAGAATAATACACTTCAATACCCAAAGTACATTTCCCCAACCCAAAAAACTGCTTATACAACTCATAGATGCGAGTCATGTTCCCAACACTAGAATACATTTGCTTGAGATGTCCCCCCACTTCTCGAGCAATGTCAAGATACATCAAACTAGAATAAATATTAGGCTCAATGTTAGACAACATCAAGGACAATATATGAGCATCTTCTTGTTCCCATTGAGCAAATATAGAACTAGTTGAGTCGGGCTTTGAGTTCAAAGCCCGACTCAATAGATTTTTGAAGACTCTTGCCCTTCAAAAATACTTCAACAGATTTTGACCAAAGCATATAGTTCTTTCCATTCAATTTTACCGAAATCATAGGGACATTAAAGCATGCGGTTGATAACGTGATGAAGGCATGCGGTTGATAACGTGACAATCAGCGAGGATGACATCACTGCAAAAATTTTTAGGAACATGCATGTGAAGTAAAAGTGCACGGGTTACATCTAGTAAATGATGATTTTTGCGTTCAACCACCCAGTTCTGTTGGGTGGTATAAGAACATGAGGTTTGATAAAAACTTCTATTATTTCTTAAGCAAATAGCAAATGAATTAGATCGATATTCATTGGCATTATCAGAACATAAAAGTTGAATTTTTAGTCCAAATTGGTTTTAATATCTTTCCAAAAGATTTAGAATATGGAAAAGAGTTCAGATTGTGCCTTCATAAAAAACAACCATGTCATACGAGAATAATCATCCACAAATGAAACAAAATATTGAAATTTATTTGATTCAATATTAATTGGTCTCTAAAAATCACAGTGAATCAATTTAAAAGGACTCAAGACTTGATTATCAACTCAGGTACAAAATACATGATGATGTTTGCTAAGTTAACACACTTCACAAGGAAACTAAGATACATTTTCAAGATTCCTAATATGACATTTGAAAATGGAAGGATGACCAATGTGACAATGTCATTCAAAAGCAGATGATGAGGAGGATGTGAAAGCTCGAGTGAGTGAATGTTTGAAATCAAGATAATACTAGCCACCAACTTCTTGCTCCATACCAATCTTCTTCCTCGTCTTGAGATCTTGAAAAATATAAAAAGATGGGTAAAAAATCTCTATACATTGGAGATTTTGAGTTATCTTACTAATGGACAACAAACAAAAGGCAAAGCCAAGAGCATATAGAATAGATGACAAGGATATAGAGTCAGCGAACTTAGTGGATCCAATGCCAGTAACCTTAGACAAAGAACCATTAGCAAGAATAACACTTTTTAAAGATTTCATAATATCTAAATTAAATAAGGAATAAGACAAACTGGTCATATGTTCATTGCTTCTGAATCGATGATCCATAGATCTTGAGTGGATGAGATAAAAAATGCAGACATTGTACTTGATTGAGCAAGAGTAGCTATGGAAGATGAAGGAGTCTGTGTGTGAGAAAAAAGCTAAGCAACTCATCCCTCGGTATGCTAATCACATTTGAATTTGATGGTGGGTTGGAACTAGCTGATGGAGGGGTAGTATATTGACAAATGACCTGATTAGCAGACCCATGAGGTCTATCATGTAAATCCAAACAATAGTCTACCGAGTGATTACTGCGACCATAATTAGTGCACTTACAAGATTCACGACCTCGAGTGCGACCACCTTGGTGTCACGTCCCCCACG
Source organism: Juglans cinerea (assembly GCA_961763995.1). NCBI lineage: Eukaryota > Viridiplantae > Streptophyta > Magnoliopsida > Fagales > Juglandaceae > Juglans > Juglans cinerea. Next base: position 13,100,544 of record CAUIVZ010000016.1, read on the forward strand.
TGCACCTCTACCACTATGATGCCCGACATGAGCAACATTATGACTCACATAAGAGACAGCTAAACCAGATATCTTACTGTAATCAGAAGATAACTGAAACCCAGGTCCAGACAACGTGGCACGTTGAAGGCGAGAGAACACATAAGGAATGAGAGAAGCTGTAGACTAGCTAACATTTGAGAACGAATAGACTGACATTCTGGCTTCAAGGCAACAAGGAGCTGAACAACATTGAAGTCTTTCACGTTTCTGTTGCAAATGTACAACACCAAAAGTAATGGTTGATACATTTTGAACTTTTCACATATACTCATCATGTGAGAATAATACTCTTCAAGACCCAAAGTACCTTGTTCAACCCCAAAAACTACTTATACAACTCATAGATGCGGGTCATGTTTCCCAACAGCTGAATACATCTGCTTGAGATGTCCTCCCACTTCTCGAGCAATGTCCAGATACATCAAACTAGAACAAATATTAGGCTCAATGCTAGACAACATCAAGGACAATATCTGAGCATCTTCTTGTTCCCATTGAGCAAATATAGAACTAGTTGAGTCGGGTTTTGAGTTAATCAAGTAACTACGAAGATCCTTTCCCTTAAAAAACAATTCAATAGATTTTGACCAAAGCATGTAGTTCTTTCCATTCACATTTGCTGAAGTCATAGGCACATCAAAGCTTGATGTAAGAGATAATGGCTCAAATTTAGTAGACATAGAGGCTGAAAAATACCACACAATCCAACCCGAAACCAGAAAACCTATACAGGATGTGAAATAGGGAAAAAAAAAATTGAAGAACCCAATCTAAAAAACTAGATTTTGGCTTGTACCAACTGAATAACATCAAATATTGGCTCCGAATTGGTATGTATCGGCTGAAACCGGGCTTTATTGAGTCTGAATCAGCATGTATCGGGTCTGAACATGCCTACTTGAAACTGTCCTTAAACCCGTATTAGTTTATCTTAAAAAAGAATAAGTGGGTTGTGGATTACCTTCTGCTCATTACCAAATATATGTTATTCCAGATAGGGGCAAACACTTACTCCATGTATCGGGTCTGAACTGGCCTACTTGTGCTCCAAGATTAAATAGCTTAGCACCTGAACCAAACACTCCCTCAGCCTCGGCGTTGCTAGCAATAGGTGACCTTTCCGGTGGCCAACGACGACGGGAAACTTACCAGGAGGCATAGAGGACGATGACGAGCTCAAATTCGGCAACCAATACCTAATATGATGTTGAAAAATAGAGAAAACAAAGTGAATCTTAGTGGTTCAGAGGAGAAGTTCATTCCGGCCACTCCTAACAACACCGCCACACCATTAGCCACCACATAAATGTCTGCCAACCACAACCAGCCCCTAGCAACTGACAACTGACGACAGGAAAGCCGTCAAACAACCACCACCAATTGATGACTGGATTTGTTTTCAATGTATGCAACAGGTTGGGCGAAATCAAACTTGCAAATGGAATCAATAAATTTGTAATCAACCTCAAGCACGCTCTGATACCATGTTGTGAAACATGGAGAAAACCCACTCCAGAGGGAAAATAGTTTGATCGACTAAATCTCATACTATATTCATTAATGTTCCACTATATATATACATACTAGCATACAACTAATGATTATAACCTCACAAGTTATAAATTTTACAATAATGCCCTCTAACAATAATCTTTCCAATTTTTTCCCATATTAGTCTTTATAAAATCTTTGAACCCCTCAAACTTATCTTCAATAATCTTGAACTAATATTACAATCATTACAAAATCTCAATAATGTTAGAGTTGCATAAAACAAACTTCCCAAATAATATATAAACAATAACTAGGAATGTTATGTAAATTGAATGCATTAACAATGGCAAGAATAATTATATCCTTGAAATGTTCAAACATCAACCTCATCTCCAATCTTTGATATTTATTGGCGCCTATTGGCGATCCCTCATTAGTAGTCTAGCATATCTTCTCAACTTTTAAGTTTTCACATCATAGCCCATAGAGATAATTAAGATCAAAATTTTCATGAAGTCATGGTACCATAAGGTAATAGGTATTATACTTAATGATATTACTTACATAAAAAAAGGAGATAACTAAGATCAATCTTATTCAATCCATCATTCACTAGTTCAAATATATCATTAAACTCGCATAATACCTATTGCCTTTTGGCTCCAAGACTATTTGCCTAAAATTAGCATGGGATATTATTAGTGAGTAATGCTAGATATAATCGTGGAGTGCGCAAGAGCTGCGCAATTTTTTTGAAAAAGATTGGGGTCCACTATTAAAAAACTAGTTATTTTTCAAGTGGGTTCTGTATCTACTCGCTTTTTCAAAAAGATTGAGCTGCACTTGCGCACTTTACGACTGCAAATATCATTTCTCATTGTTAGTGCTTTGTATACACCAAATTCATAATACGATTGTCATATTTAAATCAACATACCAATGGTAGTGACATGATACTCTCTATGGTTGAAGTGCAAGTCTACATCCTCAGTCTAGACTTATCTCACTTTGTGCAGATCGAAGAGGATGACTGAACTCCTTCATGTTCAGGTTCATATGGCTATGTTGTATGCTTAACGAGGGTTAATGTCTCTATCACACTTTCTGTAGAAGAGGATGATCATACCCCTTTCTTTGCAAAAACGAAGGGTAGAATCTTCCATGTACACACGTTCAGATGGCCATGTCACAAGCTTAACGAAGGTTGATGTCCTTATCCTGCTCTCAGCAAATGTAACTCATTGAGCCTCTCTATGTGCATGTCCAAGTGGTTGTGAAGCATGCTCATCCTGGCCAAATGGCTCTTGGATGTTCTTAGTAAATTTAGATCGGCAAACCCCTTAATTTACCAATCTAGTTGGTCGTGATGCATTTTGATTGAGGGTGGACGATTGCTCTCCTCCATGAGGACAAATGGATATACGGATGGAGACGGTTGTCTCCTTCTGTAAGATGAACTGGTCAAGAGCGATCTTATAGTCTGTCTTTTTTCGGTGTCATTGTACCAGAGATACAACAAAGTAGAAGAAAAGACATCTAATGCAATCAAAAATTAGATTGCAAATTTAGCAACAAAAAATGAGTACAATATGTAATTATTCTAATATTTCTCACTCTAGTAGCCTAATTATGAACTTCCTCTCTTAATGAGGGAGATTGATTGTTATTCTTTTATATACCAAAATCAGGATGTTAAACTACGGGAAGATATGAGATAAGATGAAACACTTCCACTATCCAAATGGGGCTTTAGAATCAAATGTTTTGTCCCAGTCTCTTTCTTTGATCTAGTACTTATTACAAATAAATATGTATTTCGGTCATATTCATTAGGTGCTGCATAGTACGAACACTTCAACCCCTCACATGTAATTTTAAGATATCAAAGTTCTGAATATGGAATTATATTTTAAAGATATGGAAAAAAAATGTTCATGAGCCATAAATATTGGCATAATGGTATAGACAATGCAACACTGTTTTCTTCAAAATTTTTTTATAGACTCCAACTTTGATTTTTAATAAGGGTACTAGATTTTCTTTTCGAAAATATTTCCATTTGATAAGTAATGCTGAAAAGTAATGGTATATACCATTTGATAAGGTCTTGTCTCTTGCATACTTCCTGTGTATTTGAGCTACGGTTAATTATTTGATTAAAATAAAATTATTTTACTTATAAAAATATATTAATAGTATTTGGAAAATATATATATATATATATATATATATATATATATATATATATACTGAACTGGAAAATGAGTTTGTTGAACAAAAAATTAAAAAGCACTTGTATCTAAGAGAGAGTACTGATTAGGTTTTGAAGTGTTTTTTTTTCATCATATCAGAAGCAAGTGGGTATGTAGCCATCATGTCCACATTCCCACTTCACAGCCAAACCAAATTGACCGATTCTACGAGTATTTGTCATATATATGGGGGTCCCATCACAAAAAAAGAGAACAAATTCTTTCACATCCAATGCAGAAAAGTAAAAAAGAAAGGCAGGGGAAAACAAGAACAAAATAAGAGAAAGGGTAAAAGGACGACTCAATTGATTCTATTGGTTTGGTGCATTGACTAAGATCAAGAAGCATGCTTGTGATGGGGGAAAATCTGTTACATTAGGTTTAGGGTCGTAGGAAGAATACATTGCAGGAGGTTGGGCCGAAAGTAAGGCCCAGTCCCGTCGCCTGAGTCTGGGCAGGAAGGGTAAGTGCCCAGATCAGAGTATGGATAGGGAACTCGGGTAGGGTTTTGGTAACGAGACGGGAGATTCGGGTGAGGACTGGGAAAAGAGGGTGGGGGACGTGGCGCACATCACTAGACGGAAGGGACGCGAGACAGGGGCCACGTCGCATTTAATGCGGCCCAGAACAGAGGCCACGTCGCATTTAATGCGGCCCAGAACAGAGGCCACATCGCATTTAATGCGTCCTAGAGCGTAGAGTGTGTTGCATTGAATGCGCCCCAAGACCTGAGCAGCGCACAGAGAAGGCCTAAGGCCATCGCTGCTCGGCGAGATGACGACATGAAAGCTGCTTGGTGAATCAATTGCATGGAGCGTATTGTCCCATACTGTGCAACACCCCACTACGGGGTAATCCTAATCGGTAACTATAAATAAGAGTCAACCAAGCAGCAAATAAGGTAATGAGAAAAATACTATCTTCCTTCATACATATCATTGTTTTTGCTTTTGTTTTATTATCATCTTCTTCAAGATACTGACTTAAGCATTGGAGGATCAACGGGCCCCAAGATCCCCCCATAGTAACTGTGCAGGCTAGTGCTTGGATACCAGGAGTGTGAAGTTGCCCAGGCACGCGAAACACGACATCAACAATGCTTAAGTAGTATTAAACCATAGAGTTTGTAGTAATTCTGCAGAAAAGCCTAAATTAATGGAGTTAATTGTTTGGAGACGATATAAATGTCATTGCAGATCAAACAGACACTTCTATTCCTTTATATGCAAAAACATCAAATGCATACCTTGTACAATGACATTTTCTTGTAGTGTTTTCGGCCACGGCGCACTCCAACTGAGGTGAGATTTCCATTGAAGCACTGAATGCGCCAGAACCATCTAATCTAATCAAGGTACGTACACAAAAGTCACCCAAATAAGGAGTAAAAGCAAAGGACTTGAAAGAATATGGTGAGCGAGAAATGGTAAATTTAAAAGTTGATGGCCGCAATTATGCAACTTTTCGATAGCTTTAATGCACTCGAATAGCGAATATAGGACCATAACCCCCAAATTGCTTAGAAGGATCAACAAAAACATTGATAGAATGACTCTAATTACCATTTCATTTGTGTGTGTGTGTGTTTTTCAACAAAGAATGCATACCTTTGTCAAGGATTTGCTACAAATGCGGCCGTTTCAAAGGAGAGGGAGAGTGCTGATCAAAGAGAGGAGAGAGATCAAGGATGATATGATGCAAGGGGATCCGAGTCCGATCAGGCTCAGCTGACAGATGCGAAGTTAAAAGTACTAGACTATTTCAAGAAAAATAGACCAGCACAAAACCGGCGCGAAGAGAAGAGTATTCCTAGGATTTGGGCAAGAAGCGGTATTTGTCCTATTTGGGCGAGGAACGACTTATTCTTCAGTTGGGTGGGGAGACTTATTCTCCGGTTGGACTATGAGAAGTGGCGGTGTCAGCATTTTACCTATAACTTTGGATATATGTGTTAGAATCGTGCATATAACCCTAATCCGGAAAGCTCTCTTCGGCGCGCACATTGTGGTCACCACGCTTTGCCTAGTGGGCTCCTTGTTGACCCCAAAATCAGCTGTTTTTCCTTTCGAATTGTCATTTTTATTTAATTTTTTCATTTTTGGTTAATTTTCTTTTATGGTAATGTTTATTTTTAGTAACGATGTTATTCCAGATTCTTAGGCTAGATTTTACCCATAGTTATCTTATTTTGTATCCTATTGTTTGGCCTTAATTATAATTAATTATAATTTTGCCATTTTTCGTTAGCTAGTTAAGCCCGACTTGTGGGCTTCATAAGGATATTCGATTTATTAATTTATAAAACCCTAATCTCAGAGTTTATCTCAGACTTTCTCTCTGTTTGTGATTTTTTTCAACCTCAATCTCTAGCTTCCGTTATTTAACTAGCCTTCAAAATAATCTCCTATTCTGCGTCGGCATCAGTTGGCATAAGAGCTTTAGCATTTTTCTTGGGGTGAATTAACGTCAATTTTCATGAATGGTGGTAGAGGTCGTGGTCGACGTGGACAAGTTCCGAATGAGGAAGTCCCTCCCTGAGATCGTAACGTACATGACGCGATGATTGTAGATTTGCAGAGGTATATAGTATAATTATCTCAGCTTTTAGAGGCTCAAAACTTGGAGGGTCAAACTTATGATCAATATTCTAACTCCATTTTTGAGAATCCGTATCACAATCATGCTCATTTTCTGGAGTACTATGGTAGTGAGGAGTGAGGCGGAGACCTAGGCTTTAGAGTGGATCTATAAGAATTTTCTTGTACTCTGTAGGTGGAGGGCTTCATCGATTGGCTGGACGAAGTGGAACGTTCTTTGAGTACAAGGATGTCCCAGATCGTATGAAGGTGAAACTAGTCGCCATCACACTGAAGGGCCGAGTGTCTGCCTGGTAGGAGCGGTTGAAGCAGTCTTGGGAGCGACATGGTAGAGCCAAGATTGGCAATTGGGAGAAGATGAAGAAAAAGCTGAAGGGTCACTTTTTGCTTTTTGGATATACTCATACCTTGGTTCAACGACTTCACACGTTGAGGCAAGGAATGAAATATGTTGATGAGTAGACCGAGGAGTTCTATTAGTTGGTGGCCTGGAATGATATTTTTGAAATTAAAGAGCAATTGGTAGCACGTTATTTGGGTGGCTTGCAGCAAACTTTACAAGACGTCCTCAGCCTCCACTCTCTATGAACTGTTTCTAAAGCCTATTAACGTGCTCTAATTGTGGAGAAACAGCATACCATGCGATCTGCGCCAAGGGGAAATCAAAACACATGGGGGGGTTCATTGGAGGAGACTCGCCCTGCTCCACAGCCCACTCAAGGTCAGAGTTCGAACACCAATATTCGGTGCCTCAGATGCGGGGAGCCCGGTCATAGGGCAACTAAATGCAAAATGTATGCCAACAAGAAGGGGAAAAACCTCTTGATCAATGAAGATGACACGGGGGATGTAGAAACCATCAGAGAACCAATCTATGATGAAGATGGCAAGGAAGGGGAAGTCTTGCAAGAAGATGGTAACGAGACCTTGTCATCAGAAAGAGTTTACTAACTCCCAAAGGTGATTCGGGCAAAGACTGTTTGAGGACTAATATCTTTCACACTACCTGCACTATTTCTGAGAAGGTGCGCAAACTGATCATATATAGTGGTAGCTGCGAGAACATGGTATCGTAGGAAGCAGTTCAAAAGCTTCAACTCGAGACAAACAAGGTCTTGGTTGCCATCTTTCGCACCCGAAGTCGAACAAACTGTCGTGGTTGAAGAAGGGCAGTGAGGTCACCGTTGACCAACTATGTTTTGGTCTCCTTTTCGATTGGTCGGAAGTACTTTGACAATGCGTGGTGTGATGTGGTATCCATGGATGCTTGCCAGCTATTGCTAGGCAGGCCATGGCAATATGATCGAAGTATGATTCACAATGAGTGTAAAAACACCTATTCCCTTAGCATTAAAGGGAAAAAGGTCATCTTAGCACCTCGTAGGGAGGGAGCTGCTTCTGCTCTTGAGGGTGAAAAGGGACACACTCTTATGTCAAATGCTAGATTCTTGGAGGAGGCAAAGAAAGAAGGCATGGTGTTTGCCTTGGTGCCACATAACGACTATAGTGGGATGGACCATGATTTACAGCTAGAAGTTTAGCATATACTATCTGAGTTTGTAGATCTAATGCCGGAAGACCTTCCCCCTGGCCTTTCGCCCATGAGAGATATACAACATCAGATTGACTTGGTGCTGAGATCTAGTTTACCCAACAGAGCAGCATATCGCTTTAGCCCCAAGGAGTAAGAAGAATTACAGCGCCGAGTGTTGTAATTGTTGGAGAGGGGCTACATCAATGAGAGTATGAGCCCGTGTGCAGTTTCCCTCCTAGTTCCTAAGAAAGATGGTTCATGGCGTATGTGAGTGCATAGTAGAGCCATTAACAGAATCACCGTGAAGTACAGATTCTCAATCCCCCGCCTGGATGACATGCTGGATTAGTTGTCAGGCTCTAAGATCTTTTTCAAAATTGATCTTAAAAGTGGGTATAGATCCAAATACGCCTTGGAAAATAATGGAAGACGGCGTTTAAGATGCAACATGGTCTCTACGAGTGGTTGGTCATGCCCTTTGGGCTATCCAATGCACCCAGTACATTTATGAGATTTATGCATCAGGTATTGCGGCCACTTATGGGAAAGCTTATCATCGTCTACTTCAATGATATCCTCATCCATAGTCCGATGTGGGAGACACATATAGAGCACCTCCGAGCTGTTTTTGAGACGTTATGAAAAGAGTGTTTGTTCGTCAACCCGAAGAAGTGCTCATTTTTCGACACTTCTGTTACATTCATTGGATTTGTTGTCTCTACAAATGGTGTCCACACAAATCAATCCAAAGTAGAAGCCATTTTAGAATGGCCAATCCCCAAGGCCCTGCATGATGCATGGAGCTTCCATGTATTGGCCTCCTTTTATCGACGATTCATCCGCAATTTCAGAACTCTAATGACTCCCATCACAGAGTGTCTGAAGGGGCGGTCATTCTAGTGGTCCAAGGAAGCAAAGACTAGTTTTCAGCTGGTCAAGCAGAAGATAACTGAAGCACTAGTTCTGGCACTCCCTGATTTTGAGAAGATCTTTGAGGTGAATTGCGATGCTTCCGGGGTGGGTATTGGCGGTGTCCTAAGTCAAGAAGGACGACCTTTTGCATTTTGCAGTGAGAACCTATTAGGATCGAAGAAAAACTACTCCCCGTATGACTTGGAGTTCTACGCCATTGTACAGTCCATGAAACACTAGCGACACTATTTGGTACAAAAGGAGTTCATTCTGATTACTAACCATGAGGCGTTGAAGTACATCAATGGGTAACACAAGCTGAGCATACGATATGCCATGTGGGTCGCCTATCTGCAAGAGCTCACGTTCTCGCGAAGACACCAATCGGGGAGCTTGAACCCGGTTGCAAACGCTTTAAGTCAACACGTGGCACTCCTCACAACCATTAGTACTAGAGTGGCAGGCTTTGACACTTTCAAGGGTTTGTACATCGAAGATTCATCCTTTGGAAAGATTCTTAAGGGGGTAACTGAGGCTAGGCAGAGTCATTTTCTTTTGCGTAACGGTTTTTTATTCCATCTCCTACAGTTGTGTATCCCAAACTGTTCTTTGAGAGCACGCATTATACGGGAACTACATGATGAGGGGCATTTTGGGCGAGAAAAGACTTTGGCTTTGATTGCTGCAGATTACTACTGGCCCAAATTGACCAGTGATGTGGCATGATACGTGGCGAGATGTTTGGTGTGCCAGAGAGCGAAGGGAACCCTCACCAATGCTGACCTTTACACTCTATTACCTGTACCTGATGGTCTATGGCTTGACGTTAGTATGGATTTTGTCTTGGGTTTACCCAGGACCCAACGCTCCATGGATTCAATTTTCGTCATGGTCGACCAATTTTTTAGGATGGCCCATTTTGTAGTTTTCAGAAAGACCATGGATGCCACCCAGATTTCCCATCTTTATTTCAAGAAGATTACTTGCCTGTATGGTGTTCTTTGGTCTATCACCTCAGACCGGGATACGAAGTTTATGAGTAATTTCTAGAAGTGTTTGTTGGAAAAACTCAAAACGAAGCTAAACTTTAGTAGTGCCTACCACCCCTAAATGGATGGGCAAACCGAGGTGGTGAATCAAAGTTTGGGCAACCTTCTGAGAAGTTTGGTTGGTACTCAGCCAAAATAGTGGGACCTCGCCTTATCGCAGGCATATTTTGCTTACAACCGATCCAAGAACAGGACTAACCGGTTGAGTCCTTTTGAAGTTGTGTACAGTCAAAATCGCCAGGTGTCCTAGATTTGGCCCTTGCCCCACGGATTGGTCGCTTGAACGTTAAGGTAAAGGAGATGGCAAAGCACCTTCGGGGAGTACATGACCAAGTCAAGCAAGCAATTCAGGCAAGCAATGCAAAGTACAAGGTTCATGCCGACAATTGTAGCCGCCAGGTACTTTTTGATGTTGGAGATTTTGTTTGGGTTGTTCTAACCCGTGACTGTCTTCCTATTGGCGAGTACAATAAGTTGAAGGATAGGAAGACTAGACCTTGTGAAGTTCTCCAAAAGATTAACTACAATGCATATAGACTATGTTTTCCCATGCATATGAGGACTTCAGATGTGTTCAATGTCAAACACCTCAGCCCATGCTTTGTCAACGATAGCGTGAACTTGAGGGCGAGTTCTTTCCAACCCAGGGAGGCTAATGCAGGGGATCCTAGTTCGATGAGACTCAGTGACAGATGCGACGTTAAAAGCACTAGACTACTTTGAAAAGGTAGACCAGCGTAAAAGCAGTGGAAAGAGATGAGTATTCCAAGGATTTGGAGAAGAAGCAGCATATTTGGGCGAGAAGTGGTATTCGTCGGATTTGGGTGAGGAAAGACTTATTCCTCGGTTGGGCGATGAACAACTTATTTCTCTGTTCGGCGAGGAGACTTATTCTCCGATTGGGCGAGAAGAAGTGGTGGTGTCAACATTTTACCCATAACTTTAGATACATGTGTCAGAATGGTGCATATGACCCTAATCCGAAAAGTTCTCTTTTGCGCGCATGTCGTGGTCCCCATACTTTGGTTGGGGGGCCATTGTCGACCCCAAGATCATCTGTTTTTTCTTCCAAATCATCACTTTTATAATTCTTTCATTTTTTATTAATTTTCTTTTATGATAATGTTTATTTTTAGTAACGATGTTATTCCGGATTCTTAGGCTAGATTTTACCCATATTTATCTTATTTCGTATCCTATTGTTTGGCCTTAATTACAATTTTGCCATTTTTCGTTAGCTATTTAAGCCCGACTTGTGGGTTTTAGAAGGATATTCGACTTGTTTACTCATAAAACCCTAATCTCAAAGTTTCTCTCTGTTTGCGATTTTTCTCAATCTCAATTTCTAATTTATGTTGTTTAACTAGCCGTCAGAATAATCTCCTATTTCTGTTGGATCAAAACGAGATGTAACTCTGTGTTTGCTATCATAGAATTGTTTTATGAATCACTAGAGTAAATTTAAAGAGTAAAACTATTTATTCTAATACGTTATATTTATTTTATAATAAAAATAACTCAATAATTTGACGTATCATATCGAACTATGTTAATTTATAAATTTAATTTTATAAAATCTATTTGTCGATCTAAAACATGTCTTGCTATAAAGTATACATGCCGACATTAAATTAGCGGCTTAATAATATTAAATGCTAAATGACCCATATTAGAATTTCTCATCATTTACTAAATGCCACTAGAATTAGTGTAAGTAAACACGAGTACTGACCTATTAGATTGGAAATGTTTGATATGTTGCCTTACAGCCGCTAAACTGCCACACATGCCTTACTATGGGCATGTTGTGCTCGCCAGCCGCTAATATTCAAAATTTGGTTGAATTTCAAAACCGTTTTTATAAGGTTCCTTTCTTGACATGACCGAATTATTGGAGAAAAGCTACTTACAACCGGCCTTGCGCAACCTTATGCAACCGGCGCTCCTTTTGATGAGAACTTACCCCAAACAGACTTCACGTGAATTATTCTAAGATTCGAAACGTTTGAAAAAGAAAATCTTCTCCAAGTCAACTCCTCTGTAAGTCCAACACTTCCACCCGTTCACCTCTGCACAGCGCAACTCCAGGCTGCCGCCAAAGCCGTGAGCAGCCGCATGCAGTGCACCCAACTCCACAACCGTGCACCTGCATCCACACGAAGCCGAGAACCACTCAAAGCACTGCACGTCCTCTCGGTGTTAACCAACACCACCACCGTTTGAATCTGCGTAGCCCAAGCCACAGCCAAACGCTACATTGCTCCACACATGGCAGCACCACCAATCCATCACCCTCTTTTTTTTTTTGTCCTTTCCAAACTCTGTATTCTCAGTAGTAGTGATCAAGGAATAATTTTTATCAGCACAATGACACTATAAGTATACTTACTGAGGGGGAGCCCATTAAAACTTCAAAAGGTTGCCCTAATAACTTTCTTTCTTCTCCACAGTCCATTCCCATCCTTCCCCTCTCACTGACTCAGAGGTTTGTAGGAAGCAGTAGAAGAAAGGATGGTATGGACCTATGCGGTGAAGGGGAAGAAGCGGAAGAAGTGGGAAGAGATATATGACAGAGAAGAAGAAGGAGAAGAACAAGTAGCAGAACAACCAATGCAAGATGCAAAGAGAGATGTGATAGAGAAAACAAGTAATAGCGAGGAAGAAGCAGAAGAAGGAAAAGAAAAGGAGGTAGTGAATGAACTTCAGGGTATTCCAATTGCCCCAAGCCAGCAGAATGCCGACAAATCTGGTTTCATCTTCATTCTTGAAAAGGCTTCTTTAGAAGTTGCAAAAGTTGGGAAGAGTTATCAGCTTTTGAACTTGGACGACCATTCCAATTTCTTACGAAAAAATAATAGAAATCCTGCTGATTACAGGGCTGACATTGTTCATCAGGCTCTGCTAATGATTTTGGATAGCCGGATTAATAAGAGTGGAAGGTTGGGAGTTGTGTATGTGAGAATTGAGAAAGGTGTCCTTATAGAAGTTAAACCCTATGTTCGTATTCCAAGGACATTTAAGCGGTTCGCTGGTATCATGTTGCAGCTGCTACAAAAGCTAAGTATTACTGTTGTTGGTAAGCGTGATAAACTTTTGTGTGTGATCAAGAACCCTATAACCCAGTATCTACCCATCAACTCTCGCAAAATAGGACTATCACACGCAATCAAGCATGAGGTACCCAGCCAAATTCAGCAAACGCATTCCATCTTCGCACAAAACACTTGAATTACTTCATGGGGTTAATTTGTTTTTTATATAACACGTATAAAACATAAAAGCACTTCAAATCTGTTCTAAGTGCGAGTCTGGTGCATGAAACTTGCGCTGGCAATCACAATTAGAACCTCCTGTGGTCTATTTTTTCAATTTAGTTGCATTATGTATAAGTGCACTTCATCTCCAACTCACAGAAGCATCCCACAGTATACGCAATGTCCACATGAAAGCCTTGCATCTTCATTCATTATCATTAGTATTTACAGAATAGAAGAAGAATGAAAGAGCACAAACAAACGCGCGCTAGGGTTTGCAAAGCAAACGCTATATCTGCTGCAGCACTACCCTAAATAAGCGAAAAGAAACAAATGAACAAAAAAGAAACGAAAAGTAGCCGAAGTTTTGTAGAGAATCGGAAGACTGTATCTTGTTACATGTAACCTTGACTATAAGACGCTTCACGTTCTCGACAAAAGCTCGGGTAGGATCCATGGTGCTGGGTCGAGTAAGAATGATGCGGACGACTTAAAGAAGAGCTACCATGCACCAAGAGAGGCGCGATGGGCTTTGGTTTTTCGCAGTGATTGCTTAATATACGAAAACTAGAAGCCGTGAAGGAGTTGACTTGGGGACTTTTTTGCACGTTTCGAATCTTAGAATAATTCACGTGAAGTTTGTTTGGGGGTAATTTCTCATCAAAAGGAGCGCCGGTTGCATAAGGTTGCTCAAGGTCGGTTGTAAGTAGCTTTTCTCGAATTATTGTCGGTTCCCCCACCCCACATCTTGTATTCTTCCTTTTCATTTAATACAAGTTTGATTAAAAAAAAAAAACTAATAGATCAAACGTATATATTTTCATTAAATTTATTAAAGAAATTCAAATTTATAAAAGAATGTGAAACAAATTAGAGAAGCTAGTGATCTCCTGCTTCTTACGGGCCGCACATATCCTCCTCTATTGGCATATAGGTGCAGTTTAAATAGTTAATTGAGATGAAATGAAAGTTAAAAATAAAATAAAATATTATTAAAATATTATTATTGTTTTGATATTTAAAAAAGATAAATTGTTTATTATATTTTGTGTAAAAATTTAATAAAGTTGTAATGATGAGATGAGATCAAACCAACTTTATATCCAAACAAGGCCTTAAATTCCATGGAGTCATTGTCTTTATATTAAGAAAAATGTACTCTCACCGATAGTTGGGTCCTCATTTTTATTTATTTTTTGTTACATAATAATTAAGGAAATGTTTTTTAATAATTTTTTGATTTTTTCTTAAATGTTTAATGGTATAAAAAAATGAATGAATATATATATATTTTTGCCCTTATGGGGCCCCGTCTCGTGCACTGCCCTGTAATGGTGGGTGCAGCACTGCTATTAAATTAAATATTTTACTTGTTAGTTCCACTCTATAAAGGGAGTCAAGGTCAATCCATTGAAGATGATTGCGCGTCAATATAGCAACTAAATTCACCTTTGCTGGACAAATCCAGAGCAAGCAATTTGAAAGACTGTGATCTCTTTGTAGAAGTAGAATAGGATCAAGAACATAAAAATAACAACCAGAACTTCTAATGGAATAAGAACCCTTCAATAATGAAATTTGTAATTATCGTCGACTATACTTGAACTGCAAGAAACTCGTAATTTTACCGAACTTCTTCGGCAATCCTCTTTTATTTTTCAATATATTTTAGTTAAGAAAAGTTTTTTTCAAGAGAGTTTTTGCACCAAACGATGCTGATATGATCATACATTTCATATTTGTGTATATTTAGCTAGCTTTCTTGAACATAACCTTGAACGGCACATCACTCAGAGCCAAATTCCTTTTCCCGTCCACGATATAAATCCCAATATCTCTGCACAAAACCTTGCAGAAACTGCACACCGTAGGACAGAAAACAAGCTTGTAATCATCATCGTATTTCTCGATCTTAAACCAGTTGCTGGTCGTTTCACGACCCGGGTTGCCTTCAACCCCACCACTCGTCACAAACCACTGTTTTGTCAAATCATCGTAGCTGTCAAGCTTCCATACAGGCGACTGAACACAAATGGTGACAGCAGTGAACTTGATGTTCAGGTCTGTGGAGACTCGCACGCCTTTCCTGGGTTCCACAGGGAAGAACTTCAAGGGGAGACCTTGGAATACCTCGTGCTGTTCCTGGACAACATCGAGAGGGCAGTCCTTGTTCCTGGAGCTGGAAAGGGTGAGTCCCCCGCCTCTCCCTCGGAAAACTGGCAATATTTGATAATCAACGCCTACTATGAGCTTATTTCCGGATATGTCGAGCACTGGAGCAGGCACATCGTCGGCAGCACCAGGAAATGGTTTTGTTGCGAGAGCGAAGAGAAATACGAGTAGTAGCATGCGCGCGCGCAGCTGCAGCAATGCAGTCTGTACCATTGTGTCTGGTCTTTTGTTTCACTCTTTTTTTTTATTATTGTATAAATGGGCGTAGATAAACAAGTATTTATAGAGATGATGTGGGTTCTAATTCAAGTACACCTTGGAATAACTTGGAAGAATTTTATTATTTTGATTTGACTTCTTAAATAATTGATTTAGTTGTCATAGTTATCAAATTAAGAGATTTGTTTTTTTATTATGATAAAGATATTTACTTATTTGATTTGTATTGTAATTATTCTATAAATAGATATTAATATTTTATATTTAATAACAATTAAAAATAAGAAAAATATCGTCTTTTTTTCCTACCTCATCTCTTTTTTTTATTATGTTATATATATATATATATATATATATATATATATTATCATGATTTTAGAGTTGGGTGCGTGGCACGTAGTAAGAGAGCATTATACGCTGTCGACCAACGCCCCATGCCTCATCCACTTGAAAGGGTTTGACTGACACATCGCAAAGAACATTATTTATAGACATGTTCTCATCCTCTTTTAAAAGTCGTCAAACCCACCTATGTTTCTCCCCATTTAAAGAGTTTAGAAGTTTAGTAACTTGAGTCAACCTTTTCGGCCTTCAAATCACATCTGATGTGCATGCATTAAAGCGGATGAGAACATGACATGACAACCTTAGTTCACAAGGGAAAAGTTAACGCAAAGGTTGAGGAAGGAGCTATGCATGATGGGCAATGCAAGGGGCTTTACTTTTCAATTAATAAGATATTAAAGATATTAAGCTCGATTTCAAATTTATCTCATCTTATCATTACAATTTTCTTAAATTTTCATACAAAATATAATAAACAATTCAATTTTTTCAAATCGAAAAATAAAAATAATATTAAAAATTAATATTCTAATAATATTTTATTCAACTTATTTAAAACAATCTCAACTCATCTCTGAATCCAAACACGGCCTAAATGTTAAAATTAGTAAAAATTCATCATTTCCAACCATCTTCTCTTCCTCATATTTAAATTATTTTGACTGAATAAGTTTTTGAGACTTTTGTGGTCAGTGTAGATTTTGCAAGTTGCGCCATACAAGTAGTGCCTCCAAATTTTCAAGGCAAAAACTACAGCGGCTAGTTCTACTGGAATCACCTTTTGGTCTTGATAGTATAACAACACATCATTTCTGGGGGAAAAACCTTCTGGCTCTTTCTTCCTTTCAACCTTCTGCCTGACTCCTAACCATTTGGAATCTTTCATCTGGCACTTCTTCACTTCATCCCATTCTATAGGTACAATTTCTTGTACTGCAGTGAGAGATGCATCAGGTTGGAGATCCTTAATTAATAAACTCTTCATACTGCACAGGAGTGGCTCCATCTCTGGGGTGGAATCTAAAGGATCATCCTTTTGCGTTTTAAGACTCAGTGTATATGCTACGACGTTAGTTTTTTCAAGGTGATACTTGATTTCACACTGGTAATTTTGTAATTTGCAAGTGTGTGTGTTGTAAGAGAAATTTTAAGCAAATTTAAATCTTGGATATAAGGTAGCTTCTTTACCTTTGAAATATCTTGATTACCTTTGGGTGCTCCTCACAAATCACTTTCTATATGGGATGGAGTTATTGGGAAGATTGGGAGCTGGCTAGCTGGTTGGAAAAAACTCTATTTGTCAAAAGGGGGAAGAGTTACATTGATTAAGAGTACTTTTTCTAATCTCCCCACATATTTCATTTCTCTTTTTCCTTTATCTGCGGGGGTTGCAAAAAAAAAAAATTAAAGAGGATTAATTTTCAGAATTTCTTGTGAGATTGTAATGGGGAGGAAAGAAAATTTAATTTGGTGAGTTGGAATAAAGTTTGTCATCCGGTTTCATGTGGAGGTTTGGGTGTGACAAATTTAAAGCTTTTCAGCAAAGCTCTACTTGGTACTATTTTGAGAGCAATGCATCATGGAGACAAATTGTGGATATTAAATATGGGAGGATGTGGGGGAGCTGGTGCACAAATGAAGTTAAAGGAGTGTATGGGGTGGGCTTGTGGAAGTAAATTGAAAATGTTTTTTTTTTTTTTATAAGTAATTGAAAATTTTTCTGACAATTCAATGCAAAATGTGTTATTTCCGATAGACTTTGAGATGAAAACGAAATTGAGTTATTCTAATTATAACTCGTTAGGTAGAACATGCCGTTTACATTATTTAAATAGTAAGATTTAATTTGTAAAATTTAAATTTTAAAATTAAATTATGTTATGTAAACATTTTATTAAGTGTTTTTACACACTTCCTAAATAATAGAATTTTTCTTTAGAGTTTAATCCGGAAATCAAGGATAAAATTTTGAGGGAAGCACATCAGAATCCATACACGGCGCATCAAGATTTAAAGCAACACTTCTGGTGGGAAGGTATGAAGAAGGACGTGGCGGATTTTGTAAATAAATGTTCTATCTATAGAGTAGTCAAGGCAGAGCATCAGAGACCCGCTGGCGAGTTGCATCCACTTCTAATCCCATAATGGAAATGGGAGGACGTCTCAATAGACTTCGTGGTCGGACTACCAAGGACCTTTGATTGAACTGAATTATTGCATATTTTATATATCTAGAATCAATATATCTCAATTATTTTATTACATTATTATTGGTTTTAGATGAAAAAATAGTTAAGAGACATAAATCTAAGTTGTTATTTAAATTGGTTGATAGCATGATTTATGTTTAATTTTATAACATGTGATTTAATTATGCAATCTTTCTTCACATGCACGATACATCTTTAATATTTTATTCTTTTTTTAAATTTTTCTTGTTTCTATTTTTTTATATAGATCAAGACATGCACTGATATAAAAGGGGAGAAAAAGAACCAAAAAAATTCACAGGGAAGGAAAATAAACACACGCCGACTCACGCACGCGAAAAAAAAAATAAAAATAAAAAAAAATAAAAAACTCATGCTGGGAGGCCAATAAGACGCGAAGAACCAGAAAAGAAATGGGCGAGAAGAAATAAAAAGAAAAGACACGAAGAACCAAAAAAAAAAGGGCAGCTTTTCATTTTTTGACGGACGCGAAATGCAGCTGGCCAAACATTATTAGGTTACTATTCTCGTAGTATCTATTTTTTTTTTTTATTTAATTTTTATTTAATTTTTAATTTACTTAATAGTTAAGAAAATGACTATTAGTAAAATTATATAATTTTTTAATTTTCTCATAATGGTTAAGTATGTTAAAAAAATACTTAACAGAAAATGATAAAAAAATTAAAAACTTCAAATACATTATAAGTAGTAAATCAGTAGTAAGAAAGTAGTAAACCTATCACTACCCAATGCAAAAAGCAAGCGGACAAAAAGTTTTCTTTTAGTTTTTGACACAGTAACGCACGCAGAGTCCTAGTGCCGCCAGCTTGAAGAGCCCCTCGAGGGGTTCAAACTGCCGCTATCCCAGCCTTCCTCCACTGCTTGCCGCCTCCATCTTAGCCATCGAACTTGCTCTCTCCATTCTCTAACTTAGTGGCGAAACCAGAAATTTGTTGTATGGGGGCCGAGCAAAGCTAAAACTATAATAAAATATTTTTTATTCTATTTTTGAGTCAAAATAATTTATAAGATCAGAATAATTTTATAGAGGATGCTAAGATAATTTTTAGAGAGGAAATCAACACAATATGAGATAATATAATCATATTAAATCAAAAAAAGACTATTACATATTATCTTTTTTTTCAAACTTTGTGGCCCCCCTACCCCTATGTAGGTCCGCCACTGCTCTAACTTTTTATTTTTTAGCTTGAAGTTCATAGTTTATTTTTGAGATCTTTGGCTTAGGACCATTCGTTTTGGGCATTTTATTTCCTGCTTGTTTAACTCGATGTTAATTGTTTTTCTTGCTCCTTTAAACTTCCATTAGATAGGTATTACAACGGTTAGGGATTGATTTTGAGAACTTTGTGATTTGAATACAAAGACGAACCTTAAAATCTTGATTTTGGGACTTTTTAATTTCCAGCTTGTATTGCATCAATTATTTTCTAATCTAGCTTAGTTCTTGGCTTAGTTTTGTTAATCTTTTAGTTACATTAGACATTAGATTGATTAAGGGTAAATTAGTGCTTAATTAATTTTGATTGAGCAATACTAGATACAATCTCTATTTGGGGACTGCAATGCAAGTCTAGGCAATTTTATATTTAAAATTTTTTAAAATTACAAAACTATTCCTCCTAAAATGATGTTTTTTCTCATTTAATTAAGGGCATGCACATGCAATCCCCACTTGGGGATTGCAAATAGAATTTCTCATTTTGATTTTGCTAATTAATTTTTTGTTAATTAAGATTGTTTAGCTTAGTTAGTTTTTTGATTGTTTAACTTCAATTTGTTAGATTTAATTGTTAGTTTTGAGTCTTGCAATTAGTTTGGCAATTTTTGTTGGTTAGTAGGGAGGTAACTTAGATTTAGTTTTCTGTTTTACCTCATTAGTTGGTTAATGTTTGATTAGTTAGCTTGCTTTATATTTTGGTGCTTAACTAGTTCCGGAGTTAATGTTTAATGTGCTATTAATTTGCTTCTTGGTTAATTAATTTCAACGAGTTTAGTTTAGTTTAGTTATTAGTTTACTGCTTTGCATCTTGGTCTTTTACTTTTCCTTGCAACACTAATATGAATATAGTCCACAACTAGTGCCCGTTTCATTTCCGTTGCACTCTTCCATTCATTACACATATGACCACTTTTATTTTCTCTATGTAAATATTTTCACAATTTTACACGAGTTTGGTTTTAAACAACTTTCTCGGGGAGACGATCTAGGATTTTATTCCAAATTATTACGTGACACTCCTGCACTTGGGATAACCTTTGTGCTGCTCATTTTTGAGTGAGTAAAGTTTTTGGGGCCGTTGCCGGATAGTAGATGCTTGACGTAAATTTAAACTCTTTATTTTTATTTTTATCTTTATTTTTATTTCTTTATCTCAATTGTTTCTCTCACTATCTTTATCTCTGATTACACATTGCACTTGTCACCTACTACTTAGTCGCTTGAACCTTACTTTTACAATTTGGACTGATGTTTCATGTCTTGGGTGAAAGACACTTCAAAGAGGTTGCTTAGAATTACATTGAATTCTAAGAGTAGTATACACAGTTCAGAGATAGATACCTCTTATGTTCCTTCTACAAGCGAGGACATTGAAACTGAACAAACCATTGTTGCACCTGCACCACACACTCTTAGGGACCTTCATGCATTGTTTTACTTGATGATGCACCTAATTTTTCTATTAAGCATGGCATGATGTCAGTGATACCTCAGTTCCTTGGGATGGATTCTAAGTGTCCTTACCAATAGAGCCATAGAGCCATTACTGATGAATTTATTAGACTTCGTTTATTTCCTTTCTCTTTAAAAGATAAAAAAAAATTTTGGTTTAATTCTTTGAGGCCTGATTTCATCTCTAGTTGGTCTGATATGTAGCGTGAATTCTTACATAAACTTTTTCCTTTTAAGAGAACTCAGTTTTTACAAGAGCAAATAAGCTAGTTCAATCAAAGACCTGACAAGACTTTCCAGGCCAGTTGGGCAAGGTTTAAGGATTTGGTAAACATCTATCCGTATCACGGTTTCGAATCTTGGAGGCTGGTGAGCTATTTTTACACTCGACTCACTCCAGAATGCAAGCAGTTTGTTCAGACTATATACAACGGGAAATTCTTTAGCAAGGAACCTGATGAAGTATTACCATTTTTTGACTATCTTGTCAAGAGTGCACAACAATGGAACACTAGGACTGATCAAGTTTTGTCGACCGCACAGCCACTAAAGGCTATTACTAGTGGGGGCATATATGAGTTTAAGGAGGACACTAATATTCAAGCCCAAATAGCTGCACTAACTAGAAGATTGGACATTATGGACATGGAAAAAGTGAAGGCCGTGAAAGCAGTAGAGGCATGTTCTTTATGCGCTGATTCGAACCAGAAGAGTCAAGACTGCCCAATTATGCTAGTATTTCAGGGGAATGGATTTGAGCAGATGCAATCAGCAAACTGGGTTAACAGAGCACAAAATCAACCTTTCTCCAACACATATAATCCGGGGTAGAGGAATCATTCGAATTTCTCATGGAGGAATGATCAGCCTGGCCGGTCTCCTCCACTTCTTAGCACTCATTTCATCAGGCTGCTCCTCAGCCCCAGTAACAGCCATATCAAACTTCTTAGAGCTATCTTTTTATAGCACCTCCAGGATTTCAGTCTAATGTAGCTGCGTAGAGTTCTCGACCTCAACCATCTGCTCCACCAAAGAAGTCTCTTGATGACAGCGTGGCATAGATGGCCAATACACTTCAATAATTCATGCAGATTTAGGCCACCACAAACAATCAGAACACTTAGGCCATAAATGAATTGCGGGACACTATTAATAAGATGAGCACGACATTGAGCACTCTAGAGAGGGGGAAATTTCTCGCACAGCCTCAACCTCATCCTTAAGTATACTGGCAACAACCACAACAAGTGAATAATGTCTTAAGGGAGGTTATAGAGACAGCGAAGGTTGTTCTTACTTTGAGAAGTGGAAATGAAGTTTTCCAACCTGAAAATGACCATGGACAGACAGGTAGTTGCTCCTACACCTAAAGATGTAACAGAGACTGATAAAGCTGAAAAAGAACATGAGGAGATGAGACTAGAGTCAAAGAAGCCTGTAAGTACAGAGGCCGAAACTAGTGGGGTATCAACCTACATCACCATACCCTCAAAGATTGTTGTCAGCTACCAAAAGTAAGTAGCAAAGAGAGATTTTGGACATGCTCAAGCAAGTAAAAATTAATATTCCTCTGTTGGAGGCCATTCAACAAATTCCCTCCTATGCCAAGTTTTGGAAAGAATTGTGTACAGTGAAGAGACAACTGAATGTGATGAAGAAGGCTTTTTAACGAAACAAGTCAGTACGATCATTCAGCGTGAGACTTCTGGCCACCAAGAAATCTAGAGACTTTGTGCTGAGGAGCAGCCTGCTGAAATGACTGATGAGAAGGTGGCGAAAACCGGCCAGGCTGATCATTCCTCCATGAGAAATTCGGGTGATTCCTCCACCCCAGATTATATGTGTTGGAGAAAGGCTGATTTTGTGCTCTGTTAACCCAGTTTGCTGATTGCATTTGCTCAGATCCATTCCCCTGAAATACTAGCATAATTGGGCAGTCCTGAGTCTTGTGGTTCGAATCAGCCCATAAAGAACATGCCTCTACTGCTTTCACGGCCTTCACTTTTTACATCTCCATAACCTCCAATCTTCTAGTCAGTGCAACTATTTGGGTTTGAACATCAGTGTCCTCCTTAAGCTCATATCTGCCCCCACTTGTAATGGCCCTCAATGGTTGTGCTGTTGACAAAACTCTATCAGTTTGAGTTTTCCATTGATGTGCGCTCTCGGCAAGATAGTCAAAAAATGGTAATGTTTCATCAGGTTCCTTGCTAAAGATTCCCCATTGCACATAGTTTGAACAAACTGCTTACATTCTGGAGTGAGACCAGTGTAAAAATAGTTCACCAGCCTCCAAGATTCGAAACCGTGATGCGAACATATGTTTACCAAATCCTTAAATCTTGCCCAACTGGCCTGGAAAGTCTCGTCAGCTCTCTGATTGAACTGGCTAATTTGCTCTTGTAAAATTGAGTTCTCTTAAAAGGAAAAAATTTCTGTAAGAATTCACGCTGCATATCAGACCAACTAGAGATGGAATTAGGCCTCAAAGAATTAAACCAAATTTTTGTTTTATCCTTTAAAGAGAAAGGAAATAAACGAAATCTTATAAATTCATCAGTAATGGCTCTATTGATAAAAGTAGTGCAGGCCAATCAAAGCTCTTCAGATGCTGGTAAGGACTCTCAGAATCCATCTCGTAGAACTGAGGTATCACTGACATCATGCCATGCTTAATAGAAAAATTAGGTGCATCATCAGGTAAAACAATGCATGAAGGTGTAGTGGTGCTAGTGGGCTGCAAATAATCCCTAAGAGTGCATGTTGCAGGTGCAACTATGGTTTGTTCAATTTCAGTGTCCTCGCTTGTAGAAGAGACAGAAGAGGTATCTATTTTTGAGTAGTGTATACTACTCTTAAAAAAAAGTGCTCGATGTAACTCTAAGAAACCTATTTGAACTATCTCTCACCCAAGACATGAAACATCAATCCAAATTGCAAAAGTAAGGTTCAAGCGACTGAGTAGTAGGTGACAAGTGAAATGTTTAATCAGAGATAAAGATAACGGGAGAAACAATTGAGAAAAGAAAAATAAAGATAAAAATAAAAATAACGAGTTCAAATTTATGTGAAGCAACTACTCCTGGCAACGACTCCAAAAATTTGACTCACTAAAAAATGAGCAGCAGAAAGGCTGTCCCAAGTACAGGAGGATGTCGCGTAATAATTAGGTATAAAATTCTTAGATCGTCTCCTTGGGAAAAGTTGCTTAAAATCAAACTCGTGTAAAATGGTAAAAATATTCACAAGGAGAAAATAAAAGTGGTGATATGTGCAATGAATGGAAGAGTGCAATGGAATGAAAAGGGCACTAGTTGTGGACTAGATTCATATTTCTAGAGTTTTGAGTGTTGCAAGGAAAAGTAACAGACTAAGATGAAAAGCAGTGAACTAATAACTAAACTAAACTAAACTCGCTAAAATTAATTAACCAAGAAGCAAATTAATAGACTAATTTAATTAATAGCACATTAAACATCAACTCCGGAACTAGTTAAACAACAAATTATAAAGCAAGCTAACTAATCAAATATTAACCAACTAATGCGGCAAAACAGAAAATAAAATCTAAGTTACCTCCCTACTAACCAACAAAAATTGCCAAACTAATTGCAAGACTCAAAACTAACAACTAAACCTAACAAATTGAAGTTAAACAATCAAGAAACCGACTAAGCTAAACAATCTTGATTAACAGAAAATTAATTAGCAAAACCAAAACTAATTAAGCAATAATTAAACCTGAATCAATCTAATGTCTAAGTAACTAAGAGATTAACAAAACTAAGCCAAGAACTAAGCTATATTAGAAAATAATTGATGCAATACGAGCTAGAAACTAAAAAGCCCCAAAATCAAGATTCTAGGGTTCATCCTTGTATTCAAATCACAAAGTTCTCAAAATCAACCAATAACCATTGTAATACCTATCTAATGGAAGGAGCAAGAAAAACAATTAACATCAAGTTAAACAAGTAGAAAATAAAATGCCCAAACCAAATTGTTCTAAGCCAAAGATCTAAAAAATACACCATGAACTTCAAGCTAAAATTAAATAAAAAGTTAGGGAATGGAGAGCGTAAGCGAGATGGATGGAGATGGAGGCAACAACCAGTTGAGGAAGGTTGGGGTAGCGGTAGTTTGGACCCCTCAAGGGGCTCTTCAAGTTGGCGGCGCTGGGACTCTGCGTGCGTTGCTGCGTCAAAAACCAAAAGAAAACTTTTTGTCCTCTTGATCCTTCCCTGCAACCTTACCCAGAACACAGAATGCAACTAACAACAAATCACAAAGCTATCGACACCAGAGTATTCCACATGAACAAGATTTCATTATAAACCTTGTAGAGAATTTTTGAGGAATTCTTGGCCTCCAAGAAACTCCAAGAATGAACTACACGGAATAAATCTTCAAGGATCACCACCTCTGCTTATAAACACGCAAAGATGAACCCAACAGCATCAAAACACACCATTTAAATACAAAACGGTAACTAAAACAACCAAAACACACGGCTCATACAGTTTATAACAAAACTCACAGTTTCATTAAAGCTCCTCACCCCAAAACGCATGAAAGAATCTACAAAATGCTCACTCTATTTTCCTTACAAAACTCACCGTTTTACTGACCCTCTTCATTACTGTTGTTTTGTTACTTCTTTCCCTTAACAACAACCCAACAACCACCTTTAACAGCTACCCAGCAACCACCCACCTTCTTCAAGGCCTTACCCCAAAGCACCCGTGACAATCCCCACCTCTTCAAGGCCATGCCCACAAGGCACCCATGACAATATCATAGAACAATACCCACCAAATGAGAGGATACAAAGTTCTCAACTTCCGTAGTAGCTCATAAGAACTATCTTCATTAGAAGCACCCACCCACTTAATCAGCACTTCAGTGGAGGCATGATTACCCACCTTCTTCATTCTTCGATCAAGATTTTTTTTAGGCTCAAGCTGTACATTTCCTTCACTACCTATTGAAGGTAAGGTAGGCAATGGTGAAATCTGATCACCAAGCTTCTTCTTTAAGCAGGAAACATGAAAAACAGGATGAATTTTGGACGAGGAAGGTAAATTCAACTTATAAGCAACTGTGCCTATCCTTTCAATAACTTGAAAAGGTCCAAAATATCTAGGGGCCAATTTCATACTATGTCGTATGGCTACAGATTTTTGCCTATAAGGCTGTAGGTTAAGAAAAACCCAATCTCCTACTTCAAAAACTCTTTCAGATCTCCTCCTATCAGCATACATCTTCATTCTACTCTGGCCCTTCTTCAGGTTGTCTTTCAAAAGTGACAAGACTTCATCTCTGGATCTTAACTGTTGATCCAATGCTGGATTGGTAGGGGTTCCTGGAACATATGTCAAAAGCCTGGGAGGCTGAATCCCATTCAATGCTTGAAATGGTGACATACCTGTTGATTAGTGGACAGTAGTGTTATAACACCACTCTGCCATAGGCAACCAACTACTCCAATTCCTTGGTTTAGATCCAATGTAAGAATTCCAAGTATCCCTCCACACATTTATTCAAGGCTTCAGCTTGACCATCAGACTGAGGGTGATAAGCTGAGCTAAAAGCCAAATTGGTACCTTGCATCTTGAATAATTCCCTCCAAAATAGACTGGTAAACACTACATCTCGATCAGATACAATTGTCTTGGTAACCCATGGAGTTTAAAAACTCTAGCAAAGAAAACCTTAGCTACTTTGCTGGCTGTGTAAGGATGAGCCATTAGAAAAAAATGACCAAACTTAGTCAGTCTATCTACCACAGAAAGAATCACTGTCATGCCCCCTGAGCTTGGAAGACCATCAATAAAATCCATGGCTATGTCAAGCCAAGGAGTTTGAGGAATGGGCAAAGGTTGAAGTAACCCTGCTGGCAGTGTAGTTTCATGCTTATTCCTCATACCTTGCCAATAAAAATCAAGTTTAGCCTTCTGTAAAGTCTTGTGATATCCAACATGGGCTACTTCTTGGCTATGATGGGTGTGCTTTAATACTTTCTGCTGAAATGATGATAAAGGAACTATCACCAATTTTCCTTTTCTAAAAAGAAGACCCTGCTGGAGAGAATAGTCTTTAGGAGCTTGGTTCCCTTGTTGTAATGCAACAACAATATTACTGATGTCCTCAGAAGAAACATAACTCTGCTTCAATTCTTCCAACCACAAAGGTGTAGGAAATTATATGAGGGCCAATGTAGTTGAATCATCTTCCATCTCCCTTGAAAGTTCATAAGCTACCTTATTATCTCTGCCCCTCTTATACTCAACTCGAAAATCATATCCCATTAGCTTGGAAATCCACTTATGCTGAGCTTCAGTAGCAACTTTATGTTCTAACAAATACTTCAAAGCCTTCAGGTCAGTTTTGATCTTAAAAGTCTGACCCAATAGGTATGGTCTCCACTTCCCAACTGCACAAACCAATGCTAAAAATTCCTTCTCATATGTTGACAAAAGCAATGCCTTTCCTTTAAGAGCCTTACTAAAAAAGGCTATAGGTTGACCTTCTTGCATCAATACAACCCCTAGTTCCACTCATGATGCATCACACTCTATTGTGAATTCCTTAGAAAAATCTGGTAGCCTCAATACAAGAGGCTAAGCCACAGCAACTTTTAAATGTTTAAAGGCCTCATTAACTTCACTAGACCACAAAAAAGACTGCTTCTTCAACAACAAACTTAATGGGGCAGCTATAGAGCCATATTTTCTTATGAACTTACGATAGTAACTTGTAAGGCCTAAAAAACCCCTTAGTGCCTTCACTATTTTAGGCACAAGCCAATCAAGCATGGATGCAATCTTTGTTGGATCTGCCCTTACTCCACTCCCAGAGATAATATGGCCCAAATAATCCACCTCAGTCACCCTAAATATGCATTTGGATCGTTTTGCAAACAATGTATGTTGTTGCAGAACAATTAAAACTGTCCTCAAATGTGTAAGATGCTCAACAAAATCTTGACTATAAACCTGGATATCATCAAAGAAAGCTAATACAATTTTTTTGAGATAAGGCTTGCAGACATGATTCATTAATCCTTGGAAAGTGGCAGGTGCATTGGTAAGCCCAAATGACATAACCAAGAACTCATAGTGGCCCTCATTAGTTCTAAATTTTGTTTTAGCTATATCATCCTTTCTCACCCTTATTTGATGATAACCAGATCTGAGATCTAGTTTGGAAAAAAACTTTTGCACCATAGAGTTCATCAAGTAATTCATAAATGACAGGAATAAGGAATTTGTCTTTGATAGTTTCCTGATTGAGGACTCGATAATCAATACACATCCTCCAAGTTCCATCAGCTTTCTTAACAAGCAGAACAGGTGAGGAAAATGGAATTTGACTCAGCCTTATAACTCCATTCTTCAACAAATCTTGCACAATCTTTTCAATTTCAGACTTTTGGTAATGAGGGTATCGATAGGGCCTTACTGAAACTGGTGAAGTACCATCTTTCAACACAATCTGATGGTCAAAGGCCCTAGGTGGAGGTAACCTCATTGGCTCATCAAACACAGACTTAAACTCCTGCAAAACCCCCTCCACTTCTGTTTGCAACTCCACATGCTGTACATTTGATTCCACTGCCACCAATTGTAATAGCCAACCTTGCTTCCTAATGAAAGAAGACTTCAACAAATTTCCATTAGCTTCTAACTCAATTGTTCCCATTCACCTTAAACTTCATAGACATGTTTGTAAAATCCCAATGAATGGGACCCAATGTCTTAAGCCACTGCACACCCAACACAATGTCACACCCTCCAAGAGTTAGTACATGAAAGAACCAAAAACTTAGTCCCTTGAATTCTGATCACTTCCTCACACCTGTCTTGATTGAGAACCATAGCACCATTTGCCACTTTAACTTGAAGCCCCTTATCTTTGACCACCTTCAATTTTGCTACCTCTACCACCAATGGATCCAGGAAGTTATGAGTACTTCCTGGATTTACCAAAATTTCCACAGAGAATGTACCAATCTTGCCCAATAGCTTCATGGCATTACTATTAGAACAACCAGAAATGACATGAATTTAGACCTCGAGCTCTTCAAACTCCTTTTCCTCAACTACTTTAACATCTTATACCAATTCTCCCATCACATTCTGCTTCACCTCCTATTCTGTACCCTCCTCCATCTGTAACAAATACACTTTAGGATTTTTGAACACATGACTGGGGTTCCACTTTTCATCACAGTGGTAACACAAACCTCTCTTTATTTTCTCATCCATTTGAATTGAAGTGACCTTTCTAATTGGAGTAGCGCTTCTTTGCATCCTACTAACTGCATCAATTGCATTATCAACAAACTCCATTGGGTCATCATATGTTGATGGCCCAAATCTGACTTGTAAAGCTATAACTAAAGATTCCAAGAATTGAATTGCCCCGAATCCAAGGCATTTTGGTACAACACCAAAGCCTCCCCTTCTAAATGATAAGAAGCCACCAACAGTTTTTGATGAAAAGGTGTTTGATTGTAATCAAAGTACTGAGTGGCTTTAAAAATCCACCCAGTAAGATCACTACCACCAAAACATGGAAATTCCAAGCGAAACCCTCTTTGAACAACACCTCTATCCTCATGACCACTCCCATGCCTCGGTTCATTAGTATTAACATGTGAAGAATCAACTAAAGAACGTAGCATATCAGTAAGTTGATCTAACCTTTCTGATTGCTTGTTGATGATTCTCCAATTGTCTCTAAACAACTTTTTGCTGCTTTTGTAACCCATCTTGCTGACCCTTCAAAGCACTTCTCGTGCCTTCTGTCATTGTAGGATTGACGACGGTTGATACTACTTCTAAGGTTCTTGATCTTTCCTTGCAACTCTACCCAAAACACAAAATGCAACTAACAAGAAATCACAGAGCTATCGACACCAGAGGATTTCACATGAACAAGATTTCATTATAAACCTTGTAGAGAATTTTCAAGGAATTCTCAACCTCCAAGAAACTCCAAGAATGAACTACACAGAATGAATCTTCAAGGATTACCACCTCTGCTTATAAACACGCAGAGATGAACCCAAGAGCATCAAAACACACCGTTTCAATACAAAATGGTAACTGAACAACCAAAACGCACGGCTCATAGAGTTTATAACAAAACTCCCCATTTCATTAAAGCCCCTCACCCCAAAATGCACAAAAGAATGTACAAAATGCTCACTCTGTTTTCCCTACAAAACTCATTATTTTACTAACCCTCTTCATTATTGTTATTCTGTTACTTCTTTCCTTTAACAGCAACCCATCAACCACCTTTAACAACTACCTAGCAACCACCCACCTTTTTTTAAGGCCTTGCCCCAAAGCACCAGTGACATGTCCCCTTGCTTTTTGCGTTTGGCCTCTTGCACTTTCGTAGAAGCTAACCTACCTCACTACCTTAAAATCATGGCAGTGCTGTGCTGTTCCTTTCTTTGTCTCCTTTGAAGTCACTTGCTTTCTGTGAAGAATTTGACTCTAAGGGCTTTCAGGTGTTCACGATCTCAGAAGTGAGATTTTGAATTTTACCTTAAGCCTTTTATAGTGTGGGTTCATCAAGTGTCCTTCTGACGTCCTTTTGACTCTAGACGTGCTTGAATAGGAGTCTTTTAGTCTCGATCATCCCACTGCATGATGGTAGAGACTGATTGGCAGGGCATGGCTCACATGTCCTTACAACTTTCCTTATATCCAATCCCCAGTCACTCTTCAAGTGAGGGTCTCTCAAGTGGCGTTAGATGTGACTCTTAATTGGAGTGTGGGCTTATGCGTACGACACTGGCACCTTTTGAGCATCTTTTTATAGTCCCAAAAAGCTTGTACGTCAGTAAGGTCTTGTCATTTGTTGTTGCTCGCCTCAAGCTCATTTCTCATCTTCATTCGTTGGGCAGCTTTTCTACTTTGCCTATCGTAACGTGAAAAGTTCTTTATCACCATGCATCGGGACATCTTAGCCAAGCTTTCTATACAGTGTTGCTCGTGGTTCACCCTTGTGTTGGACTAGCTGCACTCTACGGCACCCACGGCTATTTTTCACCCAACCAATTGAGTTTCTTCTCATTTTTTCCTTCCACTCACACTTGATTGGTTGTCTGTCCTTCTACATTGTCGCGGTCCTCACATGAACTATGACCTCCATGAGTCCCAAGATGACTTGAACTAACAATACTGTATGATTTACTTTAAACTTCAATTATTGGCCGGTATGGTTTTTAATCGAACTTTTTACTCTTTGTAATTTACAGAAAAATCTAATTAGTTTCTTCATTAAACTTCATTAGTAAACTATTAACAACGGTTAAAAATGAATTACTTTAGAAGTCACACATGCACAAAGTGACGAAAGATTGAAATGCCAAAAATAAAAATAGAGAAAGGTAAAAGAAAAAAAGCTTCAAAAACCTAAATAAAAAAACAAAAAAAATTGAAAATATTACAAATTGAAAAATCTTTGACTAGAAATAACAACAATTTTTGGCAGGGACCAATGCGTGGCTGCAACCATGCCTTGATTTTTCAAAAAAGAATCTTTTTTTTCAATTTTATTACACTTTTCTCTTAATTGTCAAAAATAAATGTTAAAGCATGCATGCTACGCCATCATATGTAATGGTTTTACTAAAGGATCAATTTTATCATCTTATAACCACTAAGAATAAAAAGTTCAATTGAAAAGCATATGAGCAAGCCATTTTTCTTTTAGACAAATTATAAGGACTACTAATGAGTTATTGTACTTGTAAGTCAGCGATTTTCAGTGTCGCAAAAAGTTGTTTCTATTGTAGATCCTCTATGTTGCTAACATGACAAAACTTGATTTGTAAGAGAAATTTAAAAAATTTACTTGCAAATTAAGTATTTCCATGTCAACAATATGTTAACACCTACTTACATTCTTGACGTGGGTGGGGTAGTTTTGCTCATGGTTCTTCAATTGACGGGAAGCGTAAGTGACAACCCGTTCTTCCTGCATGACTACACATCCAAGTCCTAATTTCAACGCATCGATTTGTGGTGTTTGGCTTGGGGGAAAACTTGGTCAAGACTTCATGATGGCTTGGAGGGGTTCATGGGGATTGGAGGGAAAGGGAGGTGGTGTGTGGTGTTGGCTCAATCAATAGCAGAAATTCAAACAAACAAAATGCCACTCGGTTTGGCTTCAACTAGGCTTCTAATGGAACTGGTTGGGTCTTTTTGGTTTGCTTCCTTGGAGCCAATTCGTCCAATAATCAAAATGAACTAAGAGGGATAATGGGAGGTGTTAAAGGATAAAAATACCCTTGAGAAAAAGGTGCAATTGGCGCACCTTTGGGGCTGAATTTGTGTAATGCACAAAGTGATGCATCAAGGTGCCGATTGTGGGTATTGACATGTCTTTGCCTCTATTGACATGTGTTGGGTCAAGATTAAACTTCTAATTTGATCTAAGAATGATGAAAATCAATAATAGAATCAATAAATCTCAGATAAAAATGTGGAAAAGAATTAAAAGGAAAATTAAGCTCAAAACATGGTTTAAAGGTCACTAATCATGTTTAAGTTGATTCATGCCCTCAACCCAAGCTAGAAGCTTAATTATGGTCAAGTGTGGACCTTAGGGGCGTGGGTTACTTCTTGGGCTTGGGGGAAACCATTGGTATGGTGTATGTGGGCTTCAATTAGAAGTGTAAAAATGGAAGACAAGGCTTTGGGCCTTGTTGGGCTTGAAAGGCCATTTGTGTAAGTTTCTTGGTTTTGGGCTCTTGATGTGGGTCATTGAGTGGACTTTATGTCTAGATTTGAGGGCTCATATGGCCTCAAAGATCTATCAAGATTGGGTCAAAATGGTATGTCTTTCTATGGTTGGGCCAAGGGCCTCTGCTATTACCAAGTTAGGCCCAAGGCTTCAAGTCTTCTCCAAGTTTGGGCCTAATTTCTAAGGCTTACCAAGAAAGGCCTAAGCTTCTTAAATCTATATGGGTCTTGGCTTATGGCATCTATCCTTAGCCCACCACATATTTAGTGATTGAGGGCCCTAGATAAAACACTATTGGGGTCACAACTAAATCCACCCATACTTAGCCCTTTCTGCTTAGCCCACTAAGGATGCCAAGTGTCATTCCCCTATTGGCTTCTTGACAATTAATGAAAATAAAATACTAGAGATCTTCCAATGATGCAAAATGTTATTCTCATGCTAAAAGAATCTCAAAAGAAATATATTTCAACAATAACAACTTACACTAACTAAGATTAAAGGAGCTAATGGTTAAGTCCTAATGGGCTTTTTAGGCGGGGTGTTACATTTGATGAGTGTTTTGATGAATGTAAATTGATGCCCTTAGGAGATAACACAACAGAATATTATTTTTAATTGTTAGGAATGTAATCTAGATGTTATGTATTGGGGGATCATCTTTAAGTCTGTCCATTGTTAGGAACGTATCTGTAAATTCTTAGGACCAGCTTCAATTCTCTTTGGTTGAAGGATTGACTGGAAAATTCTTGTAAACAAAACAATATTTGATTTGGATATTGTTGGTTTCGATTTTATGTTTTTCCAATCATGCTATTATGGTATAAACATTGGTTATTGTTATGGATATTTTCCTTGGGTTTTCAAGTTATTCAAGTTATTAAGTTGCTTTTAGAACCATTGTAACAAGATTTAGTATGGGTTTTGAATTTAGTAATTGTTTCGATCTGGCTTTGGCGTGGTTTATTAAACTTGTTTAGGTGTCTCAGTCTCAATTTATTAAGTTGTAATTGACATTGTTAAATTGTAAATGGGTTGGTTTGGTGTGGTGATAAATTGGAGTGTTGTCCTAGTTTCTGTTTGTTAAGTTGCTATATATGTAAATAGTTATACTTTGGTATGGTTTATTAAACTTGGAGTGTTGTCTTGGTTTCAGCTTGTTGAGTTGGTATTCAAGTTGTTAAGTACTAAATGTGGCTATTTTTAGCCCATATGTTAAGATTGTAATGCTCTGTTAATTGTATACATTTAATTGTATGATTGTTAGTTTGATTTTGTAAAATTATACTCTTTTCGAGGACACACCATTTGATGAAGATTCATTCTTGCCACTCTCTTATAAAGTGGGGAACAAGGTATTAATAACATCCCAATGGATATCATACTTGATAATGTAATACTCCAAGCAGCACATTTCGTAGCTGAAAAAAAGCCACCTACTAAGAAATCTCAATGAGGTGTCTTTCACGGTAGAGGATGACAGTCTCCTTGTATTGGCTTGGCTCAACATTAGCATGGATGCTATTACAATGAGTATAAAAAAACCTAGCAGTATAGAATGTTATGTTATATCATTAACCAATCGATGATCCTCAATCCAAAAATGTGCAAATAAGTTTTGTGCTGCTATAGCCCAAGTAGAATCATTGCATCCAAGTGGTGCCACAGAGCAAGACAAGATATATGTCATTTGGCCTTTTTAGATTGAGAATGCCAAATCATGTACAGAGAGATGCAGGAGGCTAACTACACCATGGAACATTGCTGGAATTTATTGAGACACCAACTAAAATGACAGCAACATATGTCATAGATGTCAACGAGAAGAAAACCACTTGGAAAACATTTAGCTATTGCAAAGTTGACTCCAATTGGAGACGACATTATAGATGACAACATCGATGTCAGTTATGAGAGACCTCCAATGTAACATCTAGATCAAAATAATAATAATAATAATGATGATAATGATGATGATGATGATGATGATAATAATAATAATAATAAGTAAAAATAGGCAATAAAATCATCAGTTTAGGATTCTTTTTTAAATTTTAAAATCATAACTGATTGAGTTTTCCTACACAGTTTTAGTCATTCTGAATCCTACCTTAAATGAACTGCTAAAGTATTTTGTTTTAAATTTCAAACTCTCTTATCGATTGATCACTACCTAAGTCCAAATCAAACTCTACATCACTCTCCCTATCTTCTCAACAACCATGACTACTGCAATCACAAATGGATTTCCAGTCAAACGCGTCAAAGGCCTTACTCCCATCTTTAAATTCTCTCCTCTTTCCACCAATCCCCCAAAAAAACCACAATAATATTCTCCTCACAACATACCTTCCTCACATCCTCTGCAGCAAGCCACCTTACAAAACACCAGTTTCCATCATCAACAGCCCAACCCAGCTTTGCAAGCCACGGCATATCATTTTTCACAAACCTGAAACAGAAGTGTGAGTCCCCTTGAAATGAACTACTAATTTTATCTAAAACTCTTCCGGTTATTAGAATCTTAGCCACTGACCGAGTCTTCTTCCTATGGAAGCCAGTGATCGACTTCGAGTCTAACATGTCGAACCATTCCTCCCGTCTATATATATCTCTTCTTCCTCTGCAATTTCTAAACACAACAACCCAATCACAGCACCGTAGATTCCTTCCTAAAACCAAGACAACCATTAACCTCTCAGCTAAACCATCACGCCAAAACCCACCAAAGGTGTAACACCCCATCCCTAGTAAGGTCATTTTTAGAAATCTTAGGGAAACGGTGTGCTACTAAACTTGACTTAACAATTTTTCTTTTTAATGAAGTGCCAAATACAAAAGATTCCATAAATAAATAAAGTCAATCTTTTTTAAATACTTAAAATCCAAAAGAGAGTTTGTGGAAGTACTAATTTAAAATCAATAAAGTCTCATGTGCTTGTCAAAATAACTTATTAAACTAACACTCATAAAACAGAGCATGACATAAACTGGCTAGGCCTCTGCCTCGCCCCTTGGCCAAGTCCTATCCTTCAGCTCCATCCAAATGAAAACCCTCACTTGGGGAGGTTAAAACATAAAAACATACAAAATGAATCGAATACTCAATAAGCAGCACATTCATACAGTAAACATAATAAATATAAGGTTTCTGAAAAATATGAATACTCATAGATACATACGTAAATAATATAAACATGACCTGATCTGTACATGAACTGCATTAACTTGACTTTCACTGGTAATAGGCTATTACCCACTGTTGACCCCCGTGAATTAGGATTAGCGAATCTAAATATATTCCAATTCCTCCTGTAGTTGCGTGTTGTGGAATCTATACATAAGGAACATACATTGGGTGCACTACCAAAATGTACAACCTGGCAATGCAATATGTCCATAACATATGGTATTGTCTTTATATCATAACATAAGCTATTACATATCTTATCATTCATACTTCATCATAATCATACGTGCATACTTGTCATATCATAGATTTTAAGTGAAATCGTGCCTTATTATATCATATATTTCAAATGAAATCGTATTTTTTCATAAAATGTTGTGATAAATGTTTCCTCGTATAAAATCATGATTTTTCATAAATATTTTAATGCATAAATCTGCACAAAAAATCATATATGAATTTTCATAAAATATTTTGATGCATGTATTATGCAATTAACGTGAACTTATGCATAAATCATGGCATTTATAAATTAATCATGACTTGGGTACATAAAAAGGGACTTCCAATGGAGACATACATACATAATACTTTTATAAAAGATATGTCGTTTACCGTACATATGTGGGGTATGATCATGCCACTTAATTAACTCGTAGTTTTAATCCAATATTTTCGGGACACAGCTAATCACCTATGAAATATGCAAGTAATTTTTTTAAATTTCTAATTAATCACGTGCTTCGTTATTAAAACTTGAAAAAGCCTAAAATCCTTGAGATCCTTAAATTTTGTCACTCCTTAAATACTTTGATTTTTACAAAATTCCTCCAAATAATATTACATGATTAAATCCTAAAAACCTATTACTCCATATATTTGATCTTATAATATTATTTATGCAAACACGTGTTGACCCCCAAAATATACACACATTAAGTCTACGATATTGATGTTAAACCGTAATAATATTCCTATATCCAACTTTCATTTCCAAAAGTTACGTTGATTACCCTAAACATATTCCAACTTTTCATGGGTCTAAGTCCTCGTAAATTCATATAGCATCCCATATTTAGACCCGTGAAGTCCTCTGTATGTACTTAACCTATAACATATACTAACTGGCTTGTGGGAGAAAGAGAGAATAACATGAGAGGAAGGGAGATATTAACTGAGAGAGTTGAGGGTTACGTACCGGGTGCTCAGGCGATGGAGGCTCACGGTGCAGCAGCGACCAAACAGGGCAATGGGTGGCAACTTCCACCGTTGGTAGTAGAGGTTCAATGTCTGGTTTAAATGCTCTATTTTTTTGGGGCTAAAATAGAGGTTGGCAGTCGCTGAGATGTGGAGGCTTGCGGTTTCTGTAGCAGTGGTTCTTGGACTGGTTCTCCTCCAAACTGAAGATAGCGTGCGGCGAACCCTGAATAAGGGTGATATATATGGCTTGGACAACGGAGGCTAACCACAACGGTTTCGACGTAGGGTGGTGCCATCTTTTTTTGTGTTGGACGGCTGAGGAGGGTTGCTACTTGCTGGCTTGCCGCGGTTAGAGGAAGAGCTGCGCTCTATTTTTCCTTGCTTAAAACAGGGGTTGCCTTGGTTGTGTGTGGAGGAGGTGGCTATCGTGCGTGGGATGGCTACTGGTTGTTGTTGTGGGGATGCGACGGGGCTTTGTAGCTTGGAGCGTGAAGAGTTTTTTTTCCTGGTGATAGTGATTGAGTAGAGGTCGTGAGGGTGTTGTTGGTCTGTTATAGGGTTTGGGGGAGGTGGTTTGTGAAAGGGAAGGGCTACTTTGTGTGGGTGAGGTCTCTTGGAGGCTGAGGCATGCTGAGGGTAACCAGAGAATTAAACTAGGGCTTGAAGAAGAATGTGATGCTCGTACATTGCATGGAGTTGAGTAAATATATATAAGGAGTCGATTTACGAAATTTAACACGAAGAGAATTGTAGAGTTGTAACCATGTTGGGAGATAATTCTATTGGGGCATGAATCCTAGTAGAAAGTGAAGAGGTTCATGGCTTAGAATTATAGAGAAATCAGCATTGGCCTAACAAGTTTAGATTCATCTCTTGGGCTAGTTACCAAATAAATAGATTTCACTTGGTCCATAAAATATTAAATTGCTTTAAACTTAATTATCAAGCCCAATCAAATTTCATAATCTATCACAATAAATTTTGGGCATGTGACCTATTTAAAATTACTCGTTAAATCTCAAATGAGCTTCCTATAAATATTAACCTCAATAATTTAATAGTTTGCGGGCTATTCCAGAATGACCCATTAAACTTAATGTAGGCCCAAGAAAATTATACATATTTCATCCCTAATAATATTGGATCAGGTTGTTACAATCTCCCCTCCTTATAAAAATTCCGTCCTCGAAATTTGTTAGATCTCTAACAATCTACATTCTATCTATCTCTATTACTCCTCAATCAATTAGTCGAACTTAATATTCCAATAATTATAATCGTCCCCTATTTTAGTCATATAACTCGCATATTCTCATAATTCTTAGTCATACACATTCACGTGCTTCATACACTCAAAATCCAATTTGAGCCTAATTTAAACCTCAACATCGAGATCTATTAAAAGCCTAATAGTAATTTCACCCAAATAGTTTTCTTATTCCAATAAAATGGTGAATTAAAACTCTCCACATAAAGTAGTAGATAAACTCTCCGCATGAAATAATAACTAAGACTCTCCACATAATATCTCAAATCAATTGCACAGTAAGCCTCTCAATAGTTCAGATCCTAAAT
Organism: Juglans cinerea; assembly: GCA_961763995.1. Lineage (NCBI taxonomy): Eukaryota > Viridiplantae > Streptophyta > Magnoliopsida > Fagales > Juglandaceae > Juglans > Juglans cinerea. Next base: position 13,139,053 of record CAUIVZ010000016.1, read on the forward strand.
CTTACAATTCATACTATGCGATAGAATCACATTACCTATAGAACATAAAAATATTTTCACTAGTCATCATGAAATACCATCAACTATATTCTTAATATTCCAAAGTCCATTCAGGGCGTCCTTTCCTTCAAAGTATTGTAATCTTTTGCTTACTACCTTCCATTCATCTATATCCATTCAAGCATGCAAGCAAGACCCTAAGTTGTTTGTAATCATACCAATAATCCCATTCCAGCAACAATCAATACTTCTAGTTGAAGAAGATAGTCACGTATGTCCTCATTGGCGGGCGTGTCAATGTCACACAACTGTGCCAAGGAGAAAACTCGAGATGGTGCCATATTCCTCTGTCCACCTCTTGTAGCGTGAGTAGTAATTGTTTTCTTCCCAGGGCAGTCTTGAATCTGATGTCCATCCTTCCCACAATTGAAACATGTGCCGATCCCCATCAAACATTTCCAAGCATGCCTTTTACCACACTTCTCACACATGGGGAGCCATTTTGTCTCACCCTGTCGTGGCCTCTGTCCATTATCCCGAAAAAGCCTCTTAGCCTGACCTTGCACAACAGATTGCATGGGATGCTTCCTTTGTTCACTAGGTCATAAAAGTTTCTGATCCTGAGTGGAATTAGATGGCTACAAATCCTCGGGTTGAGTCCTCACTCAGACTTTTCTGCTTTCTTTTTCTCATCAGAAATCAGATACTCAGCAAAATGAGATAGATCTAAGAATCTTGTGGTGTACTCATCAACAGTCATGTTACCCTGAGTAAGGTATGCAAACTATATTGCTTTTGTCTCTTTGAGAGTTTGCGGGAAGAAGTGCTCCAAGAATGCTTTCTTGGAGCACTTCTAGGGAATGGGAACTCCCTGGCCTCGGTACAGGAGATTGTACCTTTGGACTGGGAGGAATTGAAGAACCATTAGAGGGAGGACAGTAAGTTGTTGGAGAAAATATGTAAGATAGAGAACTCGGGAGGGCCAAGAGAATTCAGGGTCAGAGTAGACAGTACATTGTACTATAAGAATTGTAGAGGGATCAGCTAACCCAGAGTTAAGGGATAGAATTCCGAGGGAAGCACATCATACTTCCTATATAGCCCATCCTAGTAGCACTAAGATGTATCAAGATTTAAAGCTGCATTTTTTGTGGGAAGGAATGAAAAAGGATGTAGTGGAGTTCGTAAACAAGTATTCAGTGTGTAGAGTTGTTAAAGCAGAACATCAAAAGCCGGCAGCCATGTTACAACTAATACCGATCCCAGAATGGAAGTGAGAAGATATTTTGATGTATTTCGCAGTGAGATTTCCAAGAACCGCTGATGGAAATAATACTATCTGGGTGATAGTTGATCATTTGACTAAGGCCTCATTTAGATATAGAAACAGTTTCATCTCATCCCATCATTACAACTTTCCCAAATTTTCACACAAAATATAATAAACAATTCAACTTTTTCAAATCTCAAAACAATAATAAAATTAAAAAATAATATTCTAATTATATTTTATTCAACTTTTAAGTTTCATCTAAAACTATCTAATCTTATCTCACTATCCAAACGGTGCCTAAGAGCACTCACTTTATATCAAGAACACCGATTCTTTGGGAAGATTGGCCAAGATTTATATGTCAGAAATAGTCCTGCTGCATGGAGTACCTAGAACGATTGTGTCTGACAGAGACACTTGTTTTACATTCCGGTTTTGGCAAAGTCTGCAAAGCTTGATGGGTATCAATTTGAAGTTCAGTAGCGCCTACCATCCTCGAATAGACAGACAAACCGAGCGAACTATATAGACCCTAGAGGACATGCTAAAGGCCTGTGCCCTTGAGCACAAAGGTAACTGGGAGAAGCAACTACCTATGGTAGAATTCACTTTTAAAAACAGTTTACAGGCCACCATTCAAATGGCACCATACGAAACCTTGTACGGAAGAAACTGCAGATCCCCACTATAGGATGAAGCCGGAGAGAGCAAGGTAACTGACCTGAAGGTTTTGCTAGAAATAAAGGACCAAGTCCTATTACACGGAGAAAGAATGAGAGCAACTCAGAGTTGGCAGAAGAATTATGCCAACACTAGGAGGAATCCAGATTTTGAAGTTGGCGACATGGTCTATGTGAAGGTATCTCCTATAAGGTGACTCATTTTTGAAGAAAGGGGAAATTGAGTCCAAGATATTTGGGACCAGATGAGATACTAGAGAGTTAAGATTTTTTATTGGGTTTTGAAAAATGAGAGAGAAAAGTTGAATAAAATATTATAAAATCAAATAATTTTTTAATATAATTTTTGTTTTGATATTCGAGAAAATTGTATTGTCTATTGTGTTTCGTTTAGAAGTTTGAAAATGTTGTAATGATTAGATGAAAACGTGGAAGATTGGAAATTGAAAAGTACTTTTTGTTTGAGTGATGTTTGAAAATGAGATATTTAAGAACATCTGAAAATACCTGATAATAGTTGTATTCCCAAACAGGCCCTTAGATTGTCTTCATAAGCTTTCCCTCTCTCTCTCTCTCTCTAGCCTGCGATTTTATTTGTCTTTTCTTCATTTTTCTTCTATGTTTTCATTGCCAAAATTTAAAACTTAAGTAGATTAATTAACCTTTAATTAATGGAAGCAACTAATGTTATGTATGAAGGCTGACCTTCTAAAAATCAACCTATAAAAAATTCCACATGAATCTCTTTTGGACATTTTTTAAAAGGGTATAGTCATAAAATGATGTGAGATAGACCATGAATGAAATCAGAATTTTTACTACTGCCTGGTCTAGAAGAGGAAGAATAATGGACACGATGGTTAACTTTCCTGGAACCGTATTTCAAATGGGGAAAACCATGGAACACTAGCAGTTACTCAAATATCAAGACCAGGATAACAAGGTGAACAAGGTGGGCTGAAAATAAATAAACAATATACAGAAGAATAAAAAAAATACCCATGATATCAAAAGATTGATTTTATAATTATTAAAATATTTTATCTTATCAAGATATTTGAATTTTAAGATATTTACCTTATATCATCTCTATCTAATTTCCCAATAAATAAGGACGCGCGTTTGCTTTATATTCAATTCATTGAGAATAATAAAGATATATAAATGATATTTGCAATCGTGGAGTGCATAAGCACCACGCAATCCCTTTGGAAAAAGTAAGTAAATATGAGATCCACATGAAAAAAAAAAACTAATTTTTTAATAGTAGACTCCACTCTTTTTCAAAATAATTGTGTGGCGCTTGCGCACTCCACGACTGTATGTAGCATTACTCCAATTGAGCTTTTGGTATTCTTAAAAGAAACTTGCTTTTGATATGTTGTGAGCATGCACTATAAGAAATTTTACTTTAGGGATGAAATATGTTAGGTAAAAGTAATTATTGGAGACGTCTCAAAAAATGGTTGAGTTTCTAAATTCTTTCAAACGGATAAATATCCTTCGAACAAGATATTTTGTGACGAATAAAATTGTCTCAAAAAAGCAAAACTGTTCGAACAAAAAAAATAGATTCGAACAGGGAATTAATGTATGTTTGAACAATATATAATCTGTTCGAATAATAATCTTGGCGGGATTAATTAATTAATTTTTTTTTTCAGGAGAAAGTTCATAACCGTTCGAACTTAAATTTATTTGTTCGAATGGACTAGATTTGGTGGGAAAATGTGGCGGCAAGGCTGCTTTACCGTTCGAACAACAAAAATATCGTTTGAACCAGTTCGAACACCATATTTATTCATTCGAACGACTAATTTAGTTGAAAATTATATAAAAATTGTTTATCATCATTAATTTGTGTATATATAGTTTCCATTAAAGTAATAAATATTTTTTCCATTAATTTGTTATCATTTTCAAAATATAAAAATATTATATATTATGATTTACAGTGAGTTAAAATATGTATAAATTCATAATTAATTTTATGTAACTAATTTCAAAATTTTGTAGTGATTCTTTAATGTTAAATTTATATAAATATAACTTTAAAGATTGTGTCATTTTTTATATTATCATGAACGGTAAATAAAATGAAAAAAAATAAAAAAGGTAGTATACAGGAAAAATAAAAACCATACATTAATTACATTCCAAATATCTAATACAACATAAAAAAGTAAAATAATAACTAAAACGATTTATTGGCTAAGTAGATCAACATCCTCTTGTAACACTTTAATGTGTCCATCTAGATCCCTATGCTTCTCCATAATGGGCTTAACGAACTCCACAAACAGAGCTCGTACCTGATCCAAAGTAGCCCCAGGTGGCTGTCTCTCAACCCCAGTAGTACTACTAGAAGCTAGATCGGTCGGCGTGCCACTAGATTGTTCTGGTGCAGTCTTCCACAAGTGTCCATTGCTCTTGCTAAATGTGATCTTGTTAAGGGGCCCCATCTGTGGCGTCCTAGACACTGTCACCCCCGATTGGAGTAAGAGATTAGATATCAACAGGGCAAATAGTAGACTACCTCCACTAGAATAGCGTGACTCCAATCGAGTGCAGAGGAAGAAATATAATGCCAAATCAATAGGGTCCTCCCATGCTATTCGCAACCAAAATCTAGCTCTATCGATCCCAAAATCAGTCTTGTGTTTTTTCGGATCGATGTTACATCCAACAATCAAATTAAGCATTTTGAAAAATGCTATACAGTTAGCCTGTCATAGCACGTTACTCTCATCATATGAAGAAGCCGAAGGGTCTCACACTAGTTGACGGACCTGATCTTCTGTGGGACCATCATCAAATAGATCATCATCCTTACTATCATTCGAACTAGCATCTGGCTTTACATTCGACGCTAACAATGAGGATGCGGCCGGTGTGTCAGAATCAGATGGTGCAGTCATTGCTCCCCGTATAGCCACCGCAGCCGCTGCAAGATATGCATCTGGCACGCGTGGAAGATCAAGGAACTCAACAATAATGCGGAGAGAGAAAGTAATACTCACTCCTCGGACCGCTAAGGTGTAGCACAAAGCATCAGCGTCATGCTCTCTCATGGCACGGCAAAACTCACCGACCATCTCTGGATATGCAGTCCCCCGCTGCTGACAGATCGGTTTCCATCCTCGGTCGGTGATGATGGACTGTATGCTCCGTCCCTCCCATGAAAGATCGCAGAAGTTATCCAAAATGATCTCCCGCTCTACAAGTATAGGCCTCGTCTCCTGAGCATGAGCTGCTCCACTACTTTGGCCGGTCTAATCTCTCGCAAGTTTTCTTATGCTAAAGGCCATTAGTATACTGTTTAACCACAAAGAAAGTAAGAATATAATTAAAATAATTGTATAATTATATTATTGAAGAATTATACTATATTGAACTGAATTGAAATAATTTGTTCGAACGAAACATATTCTGTTTGAACTAACCATTGTAATGTAACTTCATAGTTCGAACTAGAAAAATCTCTATTCAAATGAAATGTTCTGATCATTCGAACGAATTTAATTTGTTCGAACAGAAATATATCTGTTTGGCAATTGAGCGTTCGAACAAATTTGAGTCCGTCCGAACGGGAACACGCCAAACAGCCATGGCTAAGTCGAACCAGCCCCGAATGAAAAAATGCAATCTAGTGAGGATCCTTGGTTTTAATCGGTAGAAATGATTAAGGATTGAAGCCCCATCATTTCTATCGATTATTTTGTTGTTAGTTCTACGGAAAACACTAAAATGGGAGATTTTGGATTCGAAATCCATACCCCCTAAACCCATTCGAACAAAAAATGAAACAATAGATGTGGAGACTTGACCCATACCTCTTAGAAGTTCAAATACGAGCTTGCTACGGCAGATGAGTGGCGAATTTTGTGGCAGAGCTGTGAACGAGCGACTGGTCTCTCGAGGGATATTTGTTCAAACTTGGAACGTAAATGGTTTAAACCTTTTTTTTTAGTGAGTATTATTAGAATTTTGCTCCGTATTTTACGTAACTTCCACATTCAGAGTTATGTGGTTTACGGCGCCTAGGGTTAGCCCATGGCAACGCCCCTCGCGCCCCCGGCCTCGGTGGGGAATGTTGTGGGGGATGGTGGATCCGTGTCTTTTTCTCAGATGGTTTCCAAATCGGTGTTGCCGCCTTCCTTCAAGATGCAGATGTGTTACCCTGTTGATGTGGATGGTGAACCTGGGTTCATCTTCACTGAACCAGAGATGTCGAAGGCGGCTGAGGATTTTCGTTTTCCACTAGTATTGAAGTTTGTACGTACACGACCAACCATTGATGATATTCGTAGAGGCATAATCGCGTCCCTTGGGTTAGTGTGATGGATGATCATCACGTCTGGTGAAATGCAGTCTGAGAGAGACTTTATTCATGGATGGGCCCATGAGGGAAGACTGTTGGCGGACTGCGTCTTCTGTCTCTTCAACTGGACGAAGGAGTTCAATTTACGTAAGGAGTCCATGTTGGCCCCGCAGTGGATTTTCCTTCCAGGTTTGCCGTTGCACTATATCGAGCTGATTGCTTACAAATTTTTGCAACTCTTTTTGGTTAGTTTCTGGGTATGGACAACACCACTCTTCATAGAACCAGGGCTTCAGGTGCATGGTTGTGCGTGGAGGTGGACCTCACAGATGAGCTTGTTCAGGGTTTTTCGATTGTGCTGGGTGCCAAAGAATTGTGGCAGGAGGCAAGGTATGAAAAAAAAAGGGTTCTATTGTGTGAAATGTTGTAGGCAAGGCCATACGTCTGTGGTTTATAGGGCTGGAGCAAGTGTGTCAAAGAAAACCAGGGAAGAGGGTTCAGGGGGGCCAAGAGGGTTTAGCAGGGGAAACAAAAACAAGGTGAAGCTCTAGTTGTTCAGGAGGCCCAGGTGCAAAATGTGGTGATTACAAAAGATACTACTGTTACGTCGGTCGCAGCACAAGACTTGCAGGTCCAGATTCTGGTGGCTATGGAAGATAAGAATGTGGAGTTAGAAGCGTCACAAGAAGTGCAGGTTCAGTATTTTGACATCCGGGATGCTACTGTGGTGGAGGTGGTGAATATTGAGGAAGTGCCTGTTGATTGTGGTGAGGAAAATACTAATGGCGCAGCCTGTGAAATGGGAGGTCTCGTTGCTCACGGTGTGCGGACTTTGTTGATAGTGGAAGAACCATTAAGTGAGCGGTTTGGGGATGAGTTGCCTTCAATCCAAATAGGCGATGCCAGTGTGCAGGGAGAGGTTACAACTCAGGAACTTCAAAGTGTTATTGTGAATGCAGAGCAGGATGTTCTTATTGCGAAGTTGCATATGTCGCCTAGGGAAAATTGTGGTAATGTGTCGGTGGTGACGGAAGTGCTTGAAATGGAATGTCATACTATGGTGCAATCTAACCCCATGGTTGAACCTAGTGCAGATAATTTGTATGCATCGAATGTAGAAGAGGCTGCCAAGGGCCAAAATGTAGCAAAGCAAAAGGGATATGACTCTGATCATGTACTCAGGTCTGCCAGTAGCTCGAAGGTTAGAAATTTACCTGTGCGTCAATCACAGTGGGTATCTACTCGTACTGCCAAATTGAATTTATGACGGAATCTATCATTGCATTGAACATTAGGGGGTTGGGTCGGTCTAGAAGAGATTTAAGGCAGTTGATTAGGAAGGTTAATGGTACCATTGTGGCTCTTTTCAAACCTTTTGCAAGAAAGGATAAATTGTGTAGCATCTCTTATGGCTTGGATTTTGATGGGTACTATTGTAACGAGGACGTGGGGGGAAAAATCTGAATTTTATGGAAATAGTCGTACGAGTTTGAAGTAGTTGGTGTCTCCAACCAGATGGGGACGGGGTGGTTTATGATGGAGCATAAAAGGACATTGGTGACATTTATTTACGCTAAGTGCACTCAGGACGAGCGAAGATCTTTGTGGGCGGAGTTAGCGGGCTCTCCCCGAATGGATTATCCATGGTTGCTCATGGGTGACTTTAACATTATTAGGACATATAGGGAAAGGATTGGCAAGCGTCCTCGAGCTAGACAAGCGATGGACGACTTCAATATTTGTATTGTTGCGTGTGGTCTTGTAGACTTGAATTATCATGGCAATCCTACGTCATGGTGCAATGGGCAAGCGGGTAATGCCAGGAAATGGGCTCAGTTGGACAGGGCTCTCTCTAATATGGTTTTCTCACAAACTTTCCTTGAGGCAAAACTGGAATATAGGAGACGTACTTCCTCTTATCACAACCCCTGGTGGTGACCCTATTTCAACATATGCCCAGGTATGGTCCATCCCCATTCAGATTTCAAAAGATGTGGTGCATGCATGACTCTTTTCAAAGCTGTGTTAAGGAAGTGTGGGAGAGACCAGTACATTGATCGGGTTTAATAAAGCTGGCTGCGAAACTGAAACGTACCAAGACTGCACTACGAACTTGGAACAACTCTGTTTTTGGACTGGTTGATTAGAACATAAGAGATTTCAAAGATAGGCTGGAAGGATTGGAGTCTCAACTTCAAGTGGCAGGGCTTGAGGACTTTGAGGCTGATTATCTTGTCACTAACTAAAATGGAGCTAGAGGTTTGGGAAAAGAGAGAAGAAGCAAGGCTTGCTCAACTAGCCAAGAAGAGGTGGTTAACGGAGAGAATACAAAATTTTGCCATGCGGTAGTAAATCAAAGAAGAAGGAGTTCTGCCATCACGAGAATGTGCCTTGAGGATGGAACAGTGCTGAACTCTCCAGAAACAATTCATGAGGGTGCGGTGGACTTCTTTCAAAATTTCTTGTAAGAAGAGTCGGAGATTGAGCAAACGGATTTGATTTCCTTATTGCATATGGAAGTGACGATGGCTGAAAATGCGGAGCTAGTTCGAGCGCCCACGGAAGAGGAAGTTCATGAAGTAGTGTGCTCTATTCTGCAGCAAAGTAGTCTTGGCCCGAACGGATTTGGTTCATCATTTTATACTTCATGCTGGACTACTATAAAAGACGATCTGTTGGAGGCGACAAAGGAATTTTTTAGTGGAGCTGAGCTCACACTTTTTTATGCATCTTCTTATATTGTTTTGATACTGAAGGTGGCGGATCCGAGGGCTTTTGAGAAGTTTTGGCCTATTAGTCTTTGCTCGGTCGCATATAAAATATTCTCCAAGATCATTGTATCTCATCTGACTAGTATCTTGGCGAGACTAATTTCAGAGGAACAAGGGGGGGTTATATCCCAAGGCGAGCTATTTTTGAAAATACTTCTCTAGCCCAAGAGATGGTGCACGAGCTGAAGAAAACAAACCGGGGAGGCAACGTCATGGTTAAAATTGACATGGCAAAGGCATATGACAAGGTGAATTGAGAATTTTTACTACAAGTCCTTGCCGGATTTGGTTTTTCGCCTATTTTCTGCAAGCTGGTTAGAACATGTGTGACTTCGCCTTATTACTCAGTGATGATGAATGGCACATATAAAGGGTTTTTAAGTCAAGTAGAGAACTGAGGCAGGGTGACCCTCTCTCGCCATATTTGTTTATTTTGATGCAAGAGGTTTTTTCATGTCTTCTTAGACAACAATTTGAGAATGGTCGCATTGGAAAATTTTATCATCCAAGGGGGGCTCCCCTGATCTCACACCTGTTATACGCGGATGATATTCTGATATTTTTCAATGGCTCAAAGAGATCGATGCGCGGGCTTGTAAACACGCTTGATATGTATGAGAAATGGTCTGGGCAACAAATTAGTAAAGCTAAATCCGCATTTTTCACAACTCCTTATTTAAGTACCGTAAGACATCGTCGTGGGTTATGGTGAATTTCTGGCTTCATAGAAGGTCATTTTCTCATGATCTATTTGGGGGCTCCGTTGGTTGATGGTCGACTGAAAGCATGTCATGTGGAGCTGCTGGTTGACAAGGTAAGAGCCAAAGTAGCAGGCTGGAAGGCCAAGTTGCTGTCACAAGGTGGGAGGTTAGTCTTACTAAAGCATGTACTCATGTGCATGGCTTCTCACCTTCTAGCTGTCATGGATGTGCCGTAAGGTGTGCTCTCCAAGTTTAATTCTATTTTATCGACCTTCTTCTGGGGAGAACAAGGGGGAAAGCCAAGAGTAAATGGCGTGCTTGGTCTCAGATTAGCAAGCCTACAAATGATGGTGGGTTGGGGTTGAGGCAGTTCTCGGAGATACAACGCGCAATGCATATGAAGTTAGCATGGCAGCTCTTGTCGACAGATTCATTATGGGCTCGCTTTTTGATGTTCAAATATGGGAGGGGCAGCCACTTATCATTGCTAGAACCTAGGGGCTCTACTTCTAGACTATGGCAATCGGTGGTAGCTGCTATCCCAAAGGTGAGTGAATATTCAAAAATAAAGGTGAGGAAGGGTAAGTCATTGTTTTGGTTCGATAGGTGGTTCACGGATGGACAGCTATGCGAGATGGCTCCCACGATTGAGCAGCCTAATTTGAAGATCAGTGATGTCTGGCTCGGTTCGCAATGGGACTTCAAACGTCTCGAGCAGTTGGTAGGTGAAGAACTTGCCTCTAAGGTGGGTAGGAAGATCCATGCTGGTAGAGAGGGTAAGGACATCTTGGTCTGGAGGCCGAGTCTAGATGGCCAATTTTCAACAGCAAGTACGTGGGAGTTTATTCGGGTGAAGGGAGAGCGTGGTGCATGGATGGATTGGATCTGGCATTCAAAATTACAAGGCAAGATATCGGTGTGTATGTGGAGGGTGCGGTTTCGGTGTCTATTAGTTGACGATCGCATACAGTCCCATGGGGTCTCTCTGGACTTGAAATGTGATTGTTACAGTGTGCCACAGACAGAGTCATTGGACCATGTTCTTGCAACTGGCAAGGTGGCTCAACAGGTGTGGAATTTGGCTACGGTAACTCTAGGTGTAGCGTGTACGCAAACAAGGACATGGTGGAGTCGTGTGTCCGTGTGGTTTTCTTGTGTCAAGAAATTGTCCGAGAAAGGTATACTCATTGGGCTGCTACTAAGTATTCTAACTTGGTGTTTGTGGAGAATGAGGTGCAAAGTGCAGATGGAAGGTCTTCAGGAGTCTGTGGTGGGAGTTTGGCGAGAGGTCCGTATATGGTTGGGGGAAATTGTGAATGAAGATAATGAAGTTATAGGCCTAGTAGATGAGTAGTTTTTACACGAGATGGTTATTCCCATTCGTCGACGTCCTGGCCAGCGAGTCCAGCTAATTGCTCGGAAAAAACCTCCTGCCAAGTGGTGGAAACTGAATGTGGATGGCAGTTGTAAGGGGAACCCGGGTAATTGTGGCGGTGGTGGAATAGTGCGGGATCATCATGGCATATTTATTGGCACTTTTTCAGAGCAGTTTGGTTTTCGCACCAACACTTGAGCAGAGCTTCATGCATTAATCCAGGGGGTGAAACTTTGCAAACAACTGGGTGGTCACCGTGTTATCTTGGAATGTGACTCGAAGGTAATAATGGACTGGCTTAGTGCTTGGCGTTGCAATTTATGGTATCTTTGAGATTTTTGGGATGAGCTACTTCAAGAGCTTGAGGGCTTAACCTACCAAGTAGTTCATCAATTTCGAGAAGGAAATCAAGCTGCGAATTTCCTTGCGAGAAGTGGTGAAGCGGGCCAGGTGGGTATGTATGGTGTGGATGATCCACTACCAAGATGTTTGCGGGGCCTTGTTAGACTGGATAGAGTGGCGTTGCCAACAATTAGAAGGGGCACAAGTCTATTGTAGTCGTTGGTTGGTTCTGCATGGAGTTTTTCATTTTTCGCTCTTGAGCTTTCACTTTGTCCTGCATGTAGTCCAGTGTAGTTATTGAGTTTGTTTTTGTGGTTTTTCTTGTAAGCACATTGATGAGTTGGCTTGTTTTCACGGTATTCCTCCACCGTAAGCGAGGGCTCTTTAATAAAAGCTGTGAATGGGTCATTATTGGACATGTGGCCCTGACTCTTTAAAAAAAAAAATTGGTTTAAACCTCTAGACCATTTTTGTTGGCGTTTAATTTTGCTTATATAGTTAATCAATGTCATTTTTAGCTTATTACTGACTCAATCTTTTGACTTATTGTTAGACTTTTGTTAGCTTTTGTTAGACTTTTGTCGGTCATAACTCCAGATTTGATTTTCCAGCCACCAATTATCATCTCATCAGTGGTCAATTCATCACCATTGTTTTCAACGTCTCGTTGGCGATCAATAAATAGATATAAAGGTTACACTCAAATTTTAAAATTCATCTTGAGTAAGGGAATGCTAGAAATAATATTAAATCAAGTATTTGATTTAATTATTGCCCTAATCAAAAGATTTGACTTCTATAATTATCAAAATATTTTATCTTATCAAGAAATTTGATCTTTTAGATATCCACGTTATCTCAACTCTATGTAATTTTTCCATAAATATGAGATATCCACGTTATCTCATCTCGATATATATATCTACATGTAAATATATGTGCATGTATATGTAAATAGCACTCCGATTTTCTTTGTTCACTACCGCACCCATTTGTCTTCTCTTCCAATCAATCAAAAGTAGATTTTTGAAGTGTTTAAACTCAAAGAAATAAAATTTCCACTCCGAGATGAGTGGCTTGTAGTGGTTTTTCAATAGGGAAAGTAGTTTATCTCTCAACCTAGAACTAGATGATGAATCAAAGTTCTTACTGTTTCGAGTAAAAATCATCTTTTTAGATGTTGAAATTTCTATAGGAAAATGCCTCTCATTGTCGGGGAGTATTTAAACTTCAGCCAATTTGGATCGAATTAGGACCCCCAAAGGCTCTGTGACTAACAGCGTCTTGACTATTACATAAACTCAACGCAGTTCTTCACAATTCAAAAAATTCGTAACTTAAATCTGCTTACATAAACTCAACGCAGTTCTTCAGGATTACTTTTGCCAGAGTTTTCCAACTGAGCTTCACGTACATAAATTCTATTTCTAGTCTTGTGCATCATTACCACCATCTTCAGCCAATTGCTTCTGTTTTTCTTCTTCCTCTGCAAAACAACAGAAAATCATTCCAGTTACACAGACCGCATATAAGCCGCAGCTATAAGCCGTATCACTACCATCTGCGTTTGGATAGTAAGGAATTCTCAAATATTTGTGAATAGTAGTGAAAAAGTAATGATAGAATATTGAATAGTAGTAAAAAGTAGGTGAAAAGTAATAATAAAATAATGAATAGCAGAGAGGTATTCTCAGGACCTGACTACCCAAACTAGTAAAAATCATTCGATTGAACTACGTCTTACTGCAAGTCGCAAGATAGCGAAAAATGGCGGGTAATTGTTAAAGAAGCTCCATACTCTAACACAGACTCAAATTCTAGGTGTTTATGCTGGTTTAGACATACCTGTAATTTCAAAATACAGAATAGAGACAGTTAATGACAACTTTGCCATGTGGTTTGAGCTATTTTAATGTTGCTTTCCTGTGGTTTCCTCGGTGTGACACTTTCTCCCATGTGGTTTATGAAAATGCAATAAATTATTTGAATAGATGGAGAATACCTATTAATATCCCAATCAGATTTAGGCTTTTTTTCCCATTTTGCTTCCCTGTTTATGTTTTGGCACTAAAACTGAACTCCTGCTTGTGAGACTGAACTAGCTAAAACTGAATTAGTGACCTTAGAATCATGTCTTGCAAGGGGAAAAAGATCAAAGTTCAAAATTTTGAGGATCCATCTCGAGCTATGTGAAATACATTTCCTCCAGAATCAAAAGAGTGCAAACTGTCATGAATTAAATAAGAGGGTGCAAATTGAGAACGTCCAAACCACAAGCGCCAAAGTGTATTAACCCAAAGGATATATCTTTTTTTTTTATAAGAAGAAATTATTAATCCACATAATTAACCCAAAGGATATATTGATGTTTGTATTTGTGTCAAGTAAAATCAATGAATCTATGATAAAAATGAAACTACAGATTAGGAATCATAAATTAAAATAGCAAATTAGTTCCACAAATACGACATCAGAAATTGCAAGACATCAGTTGAGTAAAGCCATTCAAATGTCTTTAGGATCCACCTATAAAATAAAAAGACAATTACACATTGACACAAGTTTCTTCAAGACCCTCTATTTAGAACAAAAAATAAAAATAACACAGAAAAGGAATTTAAATATGATGATATTTCTAAGTTTTTGAAGAAATTCGGAATTTGGTTAACAGAATATAAATCCAAAATTCGGAAGATGTCATGTTGATGTAGGACAAAAAAAATTAAAAAGTAAACAAGTTGGGGGGAGGTGAGTTGTCAATGTTCATAGTACTGTAGTGGTGGTACCATTTGCAAGGATTACAGCAGTGTCACTGTTCATGACACTCTAGCCATTACTTAAAAGCTATTGGTTCGCAAGTACAGCAGTGGTACAAAGGTAAAACTAAGTTAACACTTCGTAGAATTACAGGTAACAGTCAAATTAGATGCCATGCAGCTTCTATGGCTCTATAAACAAACCATGACCTCATCTACACATAAAGACCCAACTCATTCTCGGGTTTCATAGCAAGGATATCAACGTGAAGAGAAACCTTCATATATTAGAGAAAAATGAAGGCCCAAGGAAAATGATTCTTTGTGAGCAGTACCATATCCAACCTACATAATGCAGCAGGAATATTGCCTAGCAGTCTCAGTTTGGTGTTTGATGGAATTACTCAACTTAGGTTTAACGCACATTAAGAATTACAACCTCTTGGTGAAGACAACAAACAGAGAGAAAGCTATACCAAAAGGAAGAAAAATATTGGCCAACTGATTGCCAACCAATAGATTAATGCAACGGAGACGAAAAGGGGAAGTCAAGTAACACCATTGTCACGTTTCTCACTAGTGGGAAAAAGGACAGATTAAAAACAGTAATTACTTACCCATTAAATCATACAATGCCTTCTGGGTGCGTCTTTCAAGCTTATCCAGTTTCTTCTGCACATCCCTCCTAAGGTCCCAATTTGGTTTCTTTGGAGCAATATTCACAAATGGGTCCTGAGTACTTTCCCAAATTAGAACACACAAACATGGAAGATGAAACAACTCAGATGCATGCAGATTATATTGAGTCATAATTTCAAAGGTGAAAGTACTCTATTACCTCCTTTTCTGATGGTGGAGGAGCAGCCGCAACAGGGTCTTCGAACTTTGGTAGCACTGGTGGAGCAAGCTTTCCGTCCTGAAGCTGCTTATCATGAGGAACATAGTTCCGAAATTTCATATTGAGATTACTGCAATGAAATTAGCAGCTATAAGTTAGAAGGGCAAGCATTCATAATTGGTGAAGTAGATGGAAAACATACAAAGAGAAAACAACAGTACACACCTTTAGAGATTTTTCATACACATATGGAAGAATCATCATATGCCAATATATACTTGATCTATAAGTAACATCATCAACTTAAACTAGTACATTTGTCGATATATGAAGTCAATTTACTATTAGTAGGTGAAAAAAATAAATAGAAATGATGGAAGCTCTTTCATGTATGGTCTGACATTTTTTACATAAAACCAAAGACTAAAGAGTAATGCTAGGTACAAATCTCAAATAAACAAGCTTCATACAAGTCCTTTGTAAAAATGTGGGTCCCACTAATAAAGAATAATTTTTTTTACACTTTTTAGGTGAGGTCCACTTTTTTACAAGGGCATGTATGTGGCTTGTCTATTTGGAGCTTGTACAAATCATTTTTCAAAACGAAAACTTAATCAACACTACTCAGTGGACAGTCGCCAAGAGTGAGACTTGAAGTTCGTCCATTTCTTGTTGTAAAAACCTAAAGGCAGTTCCAAAATTTTACAAAATAATAAACTCCCAGTGTTTAAACTTTCACAAATTACATCCCTGAGGATAAAACTCACATTTAAGTCTCTGTCCGTTTCTTGTTAGATTTCTAACGGCCCATTGCGACATATCCCATCCATTCAAAATAATGAAAAAACACCAATTCCATCTATAAAAAAAGAAATAATTAAAAAAAAAAAAAAGACAAGAAATAAATTCACCCCTCTCTTGCGATGCAGTGGTTAGATTGACTGAAGGAGGCTCTCCAACCACCCACAGAACTCCACCACCCCCAATAATCACTGGAGGAGTGTTTTCAATCAGACCCACCAAATAACTTTTTATCCTACCTAACCCTTTTAACAAAACTTCCCAGAACACTTTTTGATGATCTGATATAAAAAAGAAAATTTGAAAACTTTCTGACGCATCCCCTAAGCGATTGAATAGTGGAGGTTTGAGGCAAGGATAATAGAAGTTCAACAATTCTAGATTTATGCATATATTGGTCAGTTATTTTTTGGTATGAGTAAGCTTTTAAGGTCAATAGGCATACCATTCAGAGATATGATGTAAATCTTACATAATTCCATAAAGTTACATCAAGCGAGTGAACAAAATAAAGTTGGTTTCCCCCTCTTACATGATTAGGTGTTAGGGAAAACATATTCAACATTTAACCAATAATCCAAAACATATGAAATGTGGGCACTATGGAAGCAAAAGCTATTACAACCCATATGTAATCCTTGAACATGTAAATTTATGATATCATTATTCAACCCCGTACCTATGATACAAAACATATGCTATGTGGCACTACAGAAAGCAAAGCTATAACAAACCATATGTAATTTTCGAAAGATGCATGATCATGTTCACATGTGAAACCATCAATTGGATTCCATCTCAAACGAAGTGCACACGTGTATGCCCATATTGATGGAGATAGATAGACTAGATAAAGTTGGGACTGGGTAGTTCATCATGGGGCGATTCATAACAAGCCCAATGAGCCCACAGCTAAAGCAAAGTCAGAGAATTCAGACCCAAAAAGCATTGTAAGTGACCTATTTTAGCAATTCCTGAAAATTTTCGCACGAAATCCGAGATCTGTATCCGATGCACAGTAAGGGTGGTCGATGGGTGCGCATCGTAGAACGAGGCAGAAAAGTAGTGAAGGAGCTAGTATTGGGAACCTTTAGTGTAAAATGGGTAGTGAAGACACTAGAGGAGTGTTCCCGATCGGATGAAAAAGAGTTTATCAGAGCCTCTCGTGATGGCAGTAGATCCTTCATAGCACAACGCAGCTCTAATGACTACAGCAGATATTTGGCAATTATAGAGTACCGCAGTGGTGGGAGGAGAGGCATCTTTATCATCCCTGAAGACGTAGAAGGGAAGGGGTGGAGAAAGATGGCCTTGGAACTTAGAGAGTTATCTGGTGAGCCAAACTTAGGAGAAGTAGGAAAAGATGGAAGAGCACTACATATAAATGAAGGTGGTAAAGAAAGGGGAAGCCTGGTGGCTGGAAGTTCATACAAGGTGGTCTTGATAGGTCCAACAAGGGAGCAACACCGAAACGGGGGCCAAAATGGAAATATGGAGGGTGGGTTTGTATCCGTTGGTAAGAGGATGCAACGAAACCAAAAGAGGACAGACTTCGAATCATCTATGGTTCAGAGCTCCAAGGCAAAATGAAAATGCGGGTTGTGCAGGTTGCGTGAACAGGGACCTCCATTCTCTGAAAAGCAATTGTTGGACGTGAGAGATGTAGCAACTCGACTTACAAGGAAAGTGGAAGAAATGGGCTCTGGAATGGACATGGGCCGTAATCAAATTGGAGCCCCCAAGGAATATGGCCTATTGGACTTAGAGGTGGGCCTGGGTGTCAAAAGAAATTCAAATGGGTTGCATCTCTCGTGGGCCGAGAGAAAGGGAAAGACAAGGCCCATCAACCCACGGGCGCACCCATTCGGAGCTGGCAGGTCAAAAAGGCACACTTCGAAACCGGGTTTTCTTCCAAAATCATGAAACACTCCCCGGTGCTGATGACTCTCGTGAAGGGGACCGCACATAAGTCATTGCCCGTCCCCGAAGCACGACGATCATGTGGCAAGAATCCAGGTGGTGGTTCCGACAGCGAGAACGCCGACAACTTGCGATTCCTCGGTGCCGATGACTCTCGGGAAGGGGATTGTACAGAAACCATCGCCAGAACACGACGATCAAGAGGCTGGCATCCTAATGGAGGTTACGGCAGCAAGAACTCTGGCGACCTGCGATTGGAATTTAGAACCTGCTTCCGACTCAGAAAAACACCCAAGCAACAAAAAGTGACAACAAAACATCTGGGACACCTCTGACAACTTCGAAACACACAGAAGGAGGGATGAACTCAAATAAGGCTCTGGCAGTGGAAGGGCAATGCGAAATGCTTGTAGCAAGGGCAGAACTTTCTCCAGAGACCTTAGGGGCTATGGTGGTGTACGATCTCGACAGGGTTGTGGGAGAACATAGTCAAGGGTCGAGATTTGACCTGATGAAGGCACCTCAAATGAGCTTCACGGACAGTGAAGGAGAAACTTGGGAGAGGAAGTCCTCCCACTAAATTTTGTGCATCCAAGTCGAAATAGTAATCTTCAGGTGTCAGAATGGGTACTACACAAGGTTAAGGAGATTCAACATTGTGTAGGGATCAACAGTGATGGCTTTGAGGACCAATTCATGGCTCTTCTTATAGCCATAGAGGCTACTCAGACCCCCTCAAAAAATGAGTTTAGTTCAGCAAAGAAAAGAGTTAGAGAACTAAAAAGGCTCAACTGGACAGTTAATTACAAAGCTAGAGAGAGGTGTTCAGGCCGCGCAAGATCGAAGGGAAGGGCAACGAATGCAATTTTATGAAGCCAAAAATCATTTCGTGGAATGTAAGGGGGCTAAATGAGATGGAAAAACGCCCCTCAAAATGAAAAACCATCTTCGGAAATGGAGATTCAACGTTGTATGTCTACAAAAAACGAAATTAGAACTCATCACTGTAAATACTGTTAGAAGTTTATGGGGATGTAGTCACATGGGGTGGACTCATTTGCCATCCAATGGAGCCTCGGGAGGCATCGTGGTGATGTGGGATCAAAGGGTGGTGGAGAAGATGGAAGATTGCATGGGACACTACATGGTGGCTTGTTCATTCAAGAACGTTGTGGATGGATTCCAATAGGCATTTGCTGATGTTTATGGCCCTAACATAGACCATGCAAGAAAGTTATTATGGGATGAGTTGGCTGGTGTAAACAGCATATGGGACCTACCTTGGTGTATTGGTGGTAACTTCAATGTAACTTGGTTCCTGAGTGAAAGATTAGGTGGCTCTGGCTCCAATTCGGCAATGGTAGATTTCTCAAACTTCATCTTTGAACAAGATCTACTAGATCTTCCTCTTGCAGGTGGTTCCTACACTTGGTCGAATACCCGAGAACACCCCTCTTGGTCAAGGCTCGATAGATTCTTGGTATCACCTGAATGGGAAGCTCATTACCCGAATCTTATTCAGAAGAGACTTTAGGCTTTGCTCAGATCATTTTTCCATCATCCTCGATTGTGGAGGTATTCCTGGAGGCCCAAAGTACTTTAAGTTTGAAAATATGTGGCTGAAATCAAAGGGTTTCACCGAGAAAGTCTGACAATAGTGGGCTTCATATCAATTTCAGGGAAGTAAATTGAAGGCTCGTAAAGTCCAAGTGTCTGCAAAACTTGAGAGGGTTACATTATTGGAGGAAATATCTTGTAGACAAAAGTTGAGAACCTTATGGTTGAAGGAGGGGGACAAGTGAAACAAATTTTTTCACCAGGTGGCAAATTCGCATAGGAACAATACCATCGAGACATTGTTGGTGGATGGTGTGGCTACTTCATAATCAACCAACAATCACGGACCATATCTTTAAGTACTATGAACAATTGCTTTCAGAAGAATTTTCTTGGAGACTGAAATTAGGACTTACCTTTGATGCTCTCGAGTTGCAAGAAGTAGCACGGCTTGAGCGACCCTTCTAAGAGGTGGAGATCTCGAAGACAGTAAAACGTATGGTGGGTGACAAGGCTCCATGTCCGGATGGCTTCTCTATGGCTTTTTTTCAAACTTGTCGGGAAGTGATCAAAGATGACATTATGGGTGTCTTCCATGAATTCCATGAAAATGGAAAGTTAAAAAAAAGTCTCAATGCAACTTTTATTGTTCTCATTCCCAAAAAACCCCGTGCAATAGAGGTAAAATATTATCGACCTATTAGCTTGTGAGTGGGATGTACAAGATCATGTCGAAGGTGCTGGCGAATAGATTGAGCTTGGCGATGGATAAGTTGGACAGTCGGGACTTTTGTGCAAACTAGACATGGAAAAGGCTTATGACTGGTTCAGTTGGAGCTTTTTGCTCTACATGCTCGGATGTCGTGGCTTTGGCTCGAAATGGTGTTCATGGATTACTCAATGCATCTCAACAGCATGTTTTTCTATCTTGGTGAATGGCACACCCATGGGATTCTTTAAAAGCTCACGGGGCTTAAGACAAGGTGACCCTCTCTCTCCACTATTTGTTTTTGTAATGGAAGCCTTTAGCAAGATGATCTCAGGAATTGTGGAGGGTGGTTTCCTCAATGGATTTTAAGCGGGGGAGGCAAGTATATCTCACCTATTATTTGTTGATGACACTCTAATATTTTGTGGGGCCAAAAATGATCATATTCAAGCATTGAGGGCTCTTCTTCTTTGCTTTGGAGCTACTTCGGGGTTGAAGGTAAACTTGACCAAATCAACAATAGTTCCAGTGGGAGATGTTACTAACACGGAGATTTCTTATTGGGGGGAAGAGGAGAGGGGGGGATGAACGATGAGTTTAAATTTCACTTGGTAAAATGGGCCACAGTATGCTCCCCCATATCAGGAGGTCTGGGTATCAAGAATTTACAAGTTTTTAATAAGGCTTTGTTGGGCAAATGGTTGTGGAGATACCACCAAGAATGGAGGACCTTGTGGAGAAATTTCATAGACTCGAAGTATAGTGAAGCGTGGGGAGGTTGGTGCTCAAATGAGGTAAGTGGGCCATATGCGGTGGAACTTTGGAAGCACATAAGAAGAGGGTGGGATGCCTACTTTAGAAATACCCGGTTTGAGATGGGTGACGGACTCAAAATCAAATTTTGGCATGAAATATGGTGTAGTGACGGGCCACTCAAGGAAGCTAATCGAGAAGTCTATGGTAGGGGTAAAAAAAAAACGGTGAACCGGTAAACCGGACCAAACCGGTGAGTTCGGTTCGGTCCGGTTCCGGTTTCTTTTTTCTAACACCAGACCGAACCGGACCGGACCGGTTCATATAATTATATATATATTTTTTAATTTTTTATATTATATAAAATATTTTTATATGATTTTTATATTATAAATAATTTTTTTATCTAATATTTATAATTATATATAAAATAATCTTGAATTATATGCTAAATTACTAATTAAAATAACATTAAATTTTAAAATCATACATAAATAACTATATATTATTACTATAGTCTATAGTATTAGTAGTTATACTAATACAATATCACTATATATTATAATATATCACTATAGTCTATAATACAATTATAATATACTACAATATATTATCACTACATTATTATATACTATAATATATATAGCATATTATATATACTATATATATATAATATACTTGAAAAACCCGACTGAACCAGACTAGAACCGGTAAAACCGGAAGTACCAATTTAGAGATGTAACCGGTGCGTTATTAGTTCTTCAAATCTCAAAACCGGTGTATACCTATTCGGTTCTAAAATATGTCCAAAATTGGACCAAACTGGACCGGTTACACCCCTAGTCTATGGCAGACCTATTGGTTACACCAAATGGTACTCCTGAATGGAATGTCACTTTTTTCAAAAATGCACATGATTGGGAAGTTGACACAATATCGGAGTTTTATGATCTCATATATTCCACTCACATAAGGAGGGAAATTAATGACAAGATTTTCTGGCGTCACTCCAAGAAAGGGAAGTTCACTGTCCGTTCTTTTTATCAAGCCATGCACATGCATACAACCAACCCATTCCCATGGAAGAGCATTTGGAAGACAAGGGCACCCTTAAAGGCACTCTTCTTTGTATGGACAGCTTCGTTGGGGAAGATACTCACACTCGACAACTTAAGGAAACGTCGATTCATTGTCATGGAGTGGTGTTGTATGTGCAAAAAGAGTAGGGAGTCAGTTGATCATTTATTACTTCATTGTGAGATTTCCATGACATTATGGGACGACTTCTTCACTCGGACGGGACTAACTTGGGTGATACCGAGAAGGGTGATCGATCTCTTAGCTTCATGGAGAGGCCTTCAGGTTATCTCTAATATTGCAGCAATATGGAAGATGGTCCCAATATACCTATGGTGGTGTATTTGGAGGGAAAAGAATGACAAAAGCTTCGAAGATCGAGAGCAATCAATGGAAGAGCTTAGGAAATTTTTTTTCAATACTTTACTTTATTGGTCGGTTGTAATTGATTTCAATGGAATGAGTTTCCATGAATTCCTTGTATCGCTGAACTAGCACGCTAAGACAACGCTCTTGTATGTCTCGTATACCTAGGCTTTTGCCTATTCTTATGATCAATAAAATTTTGTTTACCGATCAAAAAAAGAAATAAGTTACAAATAAATTAGATACTAGTATAATATAATAACATGTAATACTATAGTATAATAACATGTAATTAGAAACTAAATTTAGTTTTGTTTTGTTGTTGGAATGGGAACATGTAAAACTATAGTATAATGGCATGAAAGCACCCAATATTTGGTTTTGTTTTGTTATTGGAATGGGAACATGTAATTGATTTTAATATGTTGTTGGTTGTTGTAGTTGGGAACAAATGATAATATTTGGTGGCTGGTTGTGTTTCAGCAGTTTTGGTTTTTTTTTTTTTCAATAGGGGTTAGCTTTTTTTTCAACTGGTGCCCTTGATGACACAAGGCTAGCAACTGATATGGCATACGAGGCAGTAGTTTAATTTTAAACCAGTTATTTTTTTACTCTATTGTTGGGCTCCTATTATATTTACTGTTAAATACTTTTTTATAATTAAATATTTACTGTAAATATTGATGTGGAATGACCATTAACAGGGGCATCTTGTTGATCTTCTTCAAAGAGTTTTGGTTATGGTTTTAGTAAACTTGAAATTTGAAAGCCCACAAAAAAGTCTTGTTTAAAAATGGGCTAAATACAAAACTAAAAAAAAAAGCCCAAATCCGACTCCGCTCTGACAAGTCAAAGTTGGAGCCAGATCAGAGCCTACACAAGTCGAACTCTGACTCGGAGAGTTCGAGCTGAATCTTCTGCGTTGCGATTTTGGTGTTTTTGCAGGTGATCATAGAGAGAGGGAGTTACAAGACTCAAAAAGTTCCATCAACAACCATCAATAGAGAGTTAAGTCTTAGGTATCAATCATCACAAAAAACCTAGGAAAATGAGGTTCAAAAGGACTAGTCACTTCATTGCTAGATTGCATTTATTTGATGGAATTAGCATTCAATCGTACTTAATAAACAAGTTCAAGATTTATACGGCTTTACATAAAGGCTGCGTTCTTAGCTCAGCTGAGTTCGGTTCAGACTTAGACCTCTTCTAACATCCAAGCACCCAACGCTTAAATCACTAAACTCATCTCAACTCAAAACTTCTTTACACATGGGACCCACAACCTTTTTAAACTTAAAACCTCTTTACGCGCGGGACCCACAACCTTTTCCAACTTCCTATAAATACATCTAAACTCATCTTAACATCCAAACACATCTAAACTCATCTTAGGTGGGCTCCACAGAACTCACTCCACTATCTCAACTCACTACTATTCATAGAGAACTCAACTCGGCTCAGCTCAACTTAGCTCAACATCCAAACACATCCATTATTATACGATAGTATAATTACATGTTATTATACTATTATACATGTAATTAGAAACTATATTTAGTTTTGTTTTGTTGTTGGAATGGGAACATGTAATACTATAGTATAATAATATGAAAGCACCCAATATTTGGTTTTGTTTTGTTACTGGAATGGGAACATGTAATTGATTTTAATTTGTGTTGTTGGTTGTTGTAGTTGGGAACAAATGATAATATTTGGTGGCTGGTTGTGTTTGAGCAGTTTTGATTTTTTTTTTCAATAGTGGTTATTTTTCTTTCAACTGATGCCCTTGATGACATAAGGCTAGCAACTAATATGGCATATGAGGCAGTACTTGAATTTTAAACCTGTTCTTTTTTTACTCTGTCGTTGGGCTCCTATTATATTTACTGTTAATACTTTTTTATAATTAAATATTTCCTGTAAATATTGATGTGGAATGACCACTAACAAGGGCATCTTGTTGATCTTGTTCAAAGAGTTTTGGTTATGTTTTTAGTAAACTTGAAATTTGAAAGCCCATAAAAAAGTCTTGTTTAAAAATGGGCTAAATATGAAACTACAAAAAAGCCCAAATCCGACTCCGCTCTGACAAGTCAAAGCTGGAGCCAGATCGGAGCCTACACAAGTCGAACTCTGACTCGGAGAGTTACAACCGAATCTTCTGCATTGCGATTTTGGTGTTTTTGCAGGTGATCATAGAGAGGGAGTTACAAGACTCAAAAAGTTCCATCAACAGCCATCAATAGAGAGTTAAGTCTTAGGTATCAATCATCACAAAAAACCTAGGAAAATGAGGTTCAGAAGGACTAGTCAGTTCATTGCTAGATTGCATTTATTTGATGGAAGTAGCATTCAAACGTACTTACTAAAAAAGTTCAAGATTTATAAGGCTTTACATAAAGTCTTAACACACAGTTAGAGACTAAGAAAACAGCAAAACCATAACAAAATGGTCATAAAAAATAAGTAGGTGAGAAGAAAAGAATAGAAAAAAAGAAGAAGAGGGAAGGTACTCACTCTTCTTCGCTAGTTCCATTCTCAGCAGCTTGAGCAGAGTCCTTGTCTGGAGTGTTTAGCAGTTCCTGAGCAGCTTTAAGCGCTCTCAGCCTATCTCGGCGAGCTGCTGCAGCTTGTTCAACGGAATCCTCTTCTGCAGCCATCACTTACCTATGTTGTATACACATATAAGAAAATAAGCATCATTAGGTTAAGATAATAGTACATGTATCATAACATTTCAATAGAATATTAACCATTTTACAAGACTAATCATTGCTTTTTTTTTATCAATAAGAAAGACTAATCATTGTTTTCATAAGTTCTTTTTATCTTTTTTTAATTATAGATTCATCAAAATTACCTTTATTACGAGTTAGACTTGGATTTATATTTATAACCACATAACTATATATATATATATTTTTTTTTATATAAGAACAACGACATAACTATATATTGCTAGAGCTAGACCTAAGACTTCTGCTTTCCTTCCATGATCTTGTCCCCAAACTCACTTTTGTTGCTCCTCCCTTTTTTTGCCTTTACGCATACAATTTCAAACTCTCCGTTAAAAAAGGGGAAAAAAAACAAAAAACACAACCTTCTCACCACATTTATGTGAATATTACAATAAAAAAGACGACAACTTCAGACAGAAATCCTAACCCTTTACCATTAAACTTACTTATCTTTTCAAATCCGTTTCCCAGCAATCAAAAAGAGGACATGCTGTCTCGGATAAACGGGAACAAATTAATTAAATTCCGTCACCAGCATAAAAAAAAGTAAAAAAAAAAAACAAGACGAGTTCGTGCTCTAAAATATAAGGGTATAAAAAGGAAGCAAAGACAGAAAAAATATGGGAGAGTTTTGATATCCTAAAGTTTTCTCGGGAACCAAACATAGGGTTAGAGTGACAGAAGACGGGTCTGATACTGCCAAAACAGAAGATTGAAAAAAAAAAAAAACTAAAACAAACAAATGAACAATAACAATTGGATGTATGAAAATGAAAGGAGAGAACAGCTTACCTGGAAGAAGAAAAAGAGAGGACAATAATAGAGCGGAGAGGAGAAAGTTTGCACTGTACAAAGAACTCAGACAAATAGTTAGGGAGAGGATAGGCTGCTTATCTTCGCTGGTTCACTCTCGATATATAGTTTCTTCCATAAATTTAGTCGAAACCAAGCAAACTTGGAGTTGAGCGGTATTAATGTTTATTCTATTTTGCAAATTTACATTAACAATGCTTTAAAAAAAAATGTATATTAGATATTTTTTTTTTAGATTTATTATGCATTAATTATTATTCACTCTCACATTTTATATTTATAATTTTTTTATAAGATGTAAGGATGTTTTTTATAAATGTGGAGTGTGGAATGATAAATAGTGACTGATGAGAAGAATTTTTCATTTATTTTATAATTAATAAGGGAAGTTAATAAGATTTTTTTTATATGGCTGATAAGATTTTTATTAGATTATTTAAAATCAATCTAAATTACATATGAATTAAATTGTTTCTTTATATTTAATATGTACTATTCATCTACCTAAACATTTGTTATTATTTGTTAATTTTTCTTAATATTTCATACATTTATATTTTATTTATAAAATATGAAAAAATTACAATATTATTAAAATATTTTATTTTAATAAAAAGAAAAATACCCATGATTAAGATTTGGGAACTTTGGTCATAATCCTGTGCTTTCGCCCATTTGCAATTAGCACCATGCGGTTTTGTTTTTTTGTTTTTTATTTAAATGACTAACAAGTTAGATGAGATCCTTCCATTACATTTTCCATCAATCTCAATTAACGGATAACACGTGTTATCTTGTAGTTCGCCACGTATCAAATTATTTTTACTTATTTTCAAAATTCATAATAAAAATGAAAAATAAACTTTTTTTGTTAAAAAAAAAAAAAATCTGGTGTTTGTGGGGAAGGGAGACCCCAAACCCACAAAACTTCTCGTGTTGCTCACCTAGGATATGAGTAGGGGTGAAAACTGACGTCGTCGATATGGTTTTTGGGCAAAATCGACGCCGACCGGCGTCTGAAAAAATAGGGAAGGCACCGACCGTAACTGGTTGATGAGGAGGAGGAAACTGATCGAGGCAGTTTTCTGGCAGTTCTCGATCGGCGTCGGTTCTCTGGCTGTTCTACTGAGAGAATAATGAGAGAGAGAGAGAGAGTTACAGAGAGAGAGTTGCAGAGATCAGATTTGAGAAGAACAGGCTGGGGAAGAAGAAGACTCATCTCAAAACGACGCCATTCCACTTAAGTGGGTGGAACGGCGTCGTTTTAGACTTTTTTTTTTTTTCCCTTACGTTCTTAATAAAACGACGCCGTTTGGTTTAATGTCAAACGGCGTCGTTTCCATTATCAATCGTAATACTTATTAACTAAAACGACACCGTTCCATGGCGTCGTTTCAATAAGGGTATATTAAAAGAAATATTTTATTATATGTCCAGTCCAGCTTCAAATTGGGACCGAACCGCTGAATTTTGGTTTCTTCAAATTTTCACCGCACGCAGACCGGTTCTCCACCGATTCCTGACACGGCCGGTCGGTTCGCTTCGTTGGCGGCCAATGGTGTCGGTTTCTATACAGCCCTAGATATGAGCACTTTATCTCTCGTGGTACTCACCTGGAAGACTAACACTTTGTCTCCCAAGGTGCTAGGCAGGGCGAGGACTATGCTTCTGCAATGCTTGCCAAGTTGAGAAGCCGTTGCCTCCAATGGTGCTCGCCTCAAGCGGGCATTTTGTCTCCCAAATTGCTCTCCTTGGCTACGAGCACTTTCCATTTGCCTGTTGTTCGCCAAGGTTGCGAGCACTTTAACTCCTTGTGAAGCTCGCCTAGAGTATGAACAATTTTAATTTTCCTATAGCTCACCGTGGTCACGAGCACATTTACTTCCCGTGGTGCTTGCTTGGGGGGTATGAGCACTTTACATTTCCGCATTGCTCCCAAAGTGCTCGACCTGGATAGAGTTTTTTTTCCATCCCTTGATAATCAGATGGAAGCGAGCACTATCCCTTTTCACGTTGCTCCCAAGGTGCTCGCCCCTAGGCAAGTACTTCCACTTCCCCGTGACTCGCCAAAATTTTGAGCATTTTGTATCTGTCTTACTCACCTTGGGCATTAGCACTGGAGTATATGAAAAACTATAGCTAGACCCTTCCGGTCCTTAAGAGCTAAGACCCATTGATCTCAAACCCTTCCGGTTCTTCCTGTTATTGGATAAAAAAGATGTATATTTTCAGTCATTATGTTTTGTTTATAAGTAGTATATCGGGGATTTGATAATGTTTTCATTGGTAGGAAGATTTTGGGCCTACAGGAATAGCTTTATCAAGTGAATGTTTGTCGTAATACTTGCTACAAGTAATGCTGCTACCACAAATCCATCTCCCTTTCATAAATATGAGTCATGACTTTTATCATCTTTGGATCATCATATATTTTTTTAAAGGAAAATTCAAACGTTGATAAAAAAAAAATATCACCTCATTATAATGAGATAAAAGTATAAAAGTGTGCAGAACACATCTTACTCATAATTGGAAGAAAATTTTTTCTCATCAGCCACTATTTACCATCCCACACCCCATATATAAGTGTAAAGTGTAAGAGTGAATAGTGACTGATGCATAGTAAATCCCTCATTGGAAACTTTCATTGTTGGCCATTTATCTCTTAGCATGGGTGTCACGGAGTCAAGGCTGAGCAATGGCAGTAGCGACGAAGCCGATAACAGCAACAAATATGGATTTGAACCGAGAAGAAATATAGTGATGGGGGCAATAATACTGTGCAGTGTGCTCTAGCTTGGAAAGTAATGGGTGGCCTGCTTTACACCGCCTCCGGTCTGAAGAAGAAGATACTTCCTTTATATATTCCTCAGCTAATTTTAATTGGGAATACAGAACCGAGGGAAAGAGAAGGGTGAATGGACTTCAAAGCCAGACATCTCAGATTATTATCATACAAAGACAGATTCGAATGACTGATGTTGTATTGTAGTTAAATACCGAGTATAATCAACAAGTGTGTCTGGTATGCGGTAAAAACTAAGGTAATTATGTCATTCAATTTCAATTTGTTGTGGGACTTCTTCTGGTTTTGACCCTTCAGCATCAATTTCTTCCTCAGTAACTCCAGAGGCTTCCACAGTCCTCTCAATCCATTCCTTGAGTGGCTCTTCTTTCAAATCAAGCCTTAAAAGACCCGCAAACATCCCACCCATGAAAGCAACTGGCTCCTATGGGAAAATAGCATTAACTTTCAGAGGAAGTACTAGGAAGCATATACAAAGATTTCCACACAGAAAATGCATTCATGGCTATTTGAAATATGAATATTACAGGAAACTTGCATGCTTGGTAAAGAATATTACATGGAAACAGAGCAGAGAATATCACTTTCACCTTTATCGGACTACCTAGACTAAAAGCAATTAATTGATGCTGCTTTATTTTAATAAAGCAGCACATAATGAGATGAAATCTGAGAGTGTCTGCTTCATATACCACATGGTAAGATGGTAGTATTTCCTGCCCTCTTCCGGATTGCGTATGATCAGGAGGTCATGGTGGCGGATCTTTTGGACAGCTCTAGTGGGTCTTTCAGTGGAATGTTCACTTTAGAACGGCTCAAGATTGAGAAATTGGTGTTATATCCAAACTTCTCAGCTTGATGTGCACTTCGAGAATTGGTAGTGTTGAAGTAGATAAGATGATTACTCATTCCAGGAATATGAAATTCACAGTTCAATTCCTGTACAAGGCTTTGAATTGTCAGAACCACAACTTCTTTCCTTGGTAGTGCATGCGGGAGAGAGAGGTACCTTACAGGGTTGTCTTCTTTGTTTGGACTGCATCTTTTAGGAAGATCTTGATTATGGGCAACCTGAGGAGGCGTGAGTTTATTGCTATGGATTGGTGCTGTGTTAAAAAAAGTGGTGAAACTGTGGAACATTTATTACTTCACTGTGAGGTGGCCAGGTCCCTCTGGGATGAGATTTATAGCAGAATCAGACGTGTGGGTAATGCCATGAGGGTGGTGGATTTCTTGCTAGTTGGAGAGATCTTTAGGTTAATCATCAAATTGCTGATGTGTGGAATATGGATTCATTTATATCTCATGTGGTGTATTTGGCTAGAAAGGAATGAACGGAGCTTTGAAGATCGGGAATGCTCATTGGATGATCTTAGATGTTTTTTCTTTCACACCTTATTCTTGTGGGCTTCTGTTATGGTGCTCAATAAGGCTAGTTTTAATTATTTCCTCATATCCATATATAGTTCCAAACTTGTAACTAGATGTTCTCTTTGTATACTTCCTGTGCGCGCATGTGTGAAAGAGAGAGAGATCCAAGCAACAAAAGAACATTTTTCTGATTGACCAAAAAAAAAAAGAAAAAACCATTTCATGAACTGGTTCTCTATATTCATATGCAATCTAAACAACAATAAAAATTAAAATCTTCTTTGATGGAAAAGGAACTCAAGAAACAATGCTGAATATTTATTTGCGAGCACTATTATGGTAGCAGCCAAATTATTAGATAAATAAATATAGATTGGTGCACAAGCTTGAGAGGAGTAAGGCCTTTAGAATGGACTTATTTGACTATCTTGGTGAATGTCCTTGATAAAAACAACAAATTACTCTTCCCAGTAACAAAATTAGTGAAGCAATTTTTGTAGTTACCTTAATTTTTTTCTTAAGTAAAAAAAAATAACAACCAAAAAATAAGGTAAAAATAAAAATAAAATTATGGAAACAATTTTCTATGGACGCTGCTACGTCCACCGAGATTTTCTTAATCATTAAGTTAAAAAAAAAAAACACAATTCGGTAGACATCATTGGTAGAACTTCTTGGTAGCTTTATCATTTTCCATTATCTATATACCCTAATTTTTATAAGTAATAAAGGTGACTAATGTATTCAAGCATTATTCAGAGAATCCTTCTACAAACTTACATTCTAAAATCTCAAGTAGTTAATCATACAATAACTTCAGCAATAAAGATTTTAACTAAAGAGATCGAGTATTTTTCCTCTCTCTCAATATTGTCTTCAAAAGGCAATAAGGGCTGCTTTCCAAATGGAACCGCCTCTATGCTTTCCAAATAGACTAATCCGGTTAAGTACATTACATCTCAATTACTTTATGAGGTATTGCCCATGAACACCAAAAATCATATATACAAAAAACCATATATCCTTAACAAGCAAGTAGTGAATTATTAGGCGATCAAGTGTTAGCCACTGCTCTTGCACATGCAGCACCGGTCCACCAAGAGTGATGTTCCATTTTATCAATCACCCTCATTTTAAAATTGTACCAAGGCAGCTATCCCAAAAAGAAAAAATGTAATTTGCCCCACACAACCTCACAGTGCTAACATGTCAAATTGAAATAAAATCAACTTCAAGTTTTTAAAATTCTTTTACAAAGTAGCTCTTGTTATGTCAATAGTGGAGAGGGTGTGCCCTCCATACCAATTTGTAAGTAGAAAGACTCCAACAAAAAACATACACGTCATTACATCATAACAAGACTGGGTATCAGATTTGCTTCCATGTTTCTGCTTTGAAAACAACCTAACAATCCTATCAGTCGCTGGCATATTCAAGAACAACGTTTTAAACAACAAGCTCACTGATTTAAACTTATAATCCTGGAATGCACAAACATATTTGGATTCTACGACCAAATCCCCCAGAACTGAGGTAAGCATGCCTCGACTTTTTTTAACTCCATTGATTAAAAATTAATCAGGCCGCTAATACTTTAGAGTAAAGTCTGCACACCACACATTGTGATAGCCCATATTAAGTGATGAGTGTAGGTGGTGTTAATGCTGTAAAAATCGCACAATAGGCCGGAGGGAGAAAAAGAGTCATTCCCGGCCCACTGAGTTGATTGGGCCTTGAGCGGTGTTCTTTGGAGCCCCCGGCAGTGTTCCGGTGCAACTATGCTGTGGCGATCGTATGTCCATGACAGTGAATGAAAAATAAGTGCTGAGAAAGTAAAGAGAGATGGACACCAAGATTTACGTGGTTTGGCACTAGGCCTACGTCTACAGAGGTTTGAGTGGAGTTTCCACTATAATATATTTGTTTACAGTCTCACGTGGTCTCTCCTATCTCATTGTACAAAGATCGCTAGTGGTCTGCTGGCTAAATAAATTCTTCCTGGAGCTTGCTGTAGGTTGAAGAAGAAGTTGAAGATATGATCGAGAGAGTTGTTTGTCATCTGGCTAAAGGCTTTTTATATCTCCTTGTTGCATGTGCCAGTCTGGAGTGATGGCGCCCGACCCGTTTGCGTGTGTTAGCTTCCCTTTTCTTCCTACTTTCCCTCTGACATGCTCTGAAGCCTCCTACCATAAGGTGACTTGTCCCTTGGCATGTCTGACTTGCTCTCCTTCGCCTCTGACACTTGCATGCTCTCATGTCCCTCTTTGTCACTTTCTTGTTTCCCTTCTTGTCTCTAGTGGTGGCCCGATTGGCTGGGCCCAACTATGGACTATAGTATTTTATCCCTCCACAGAAGCCCGCGATTCTTAAGAGCAATTAGTTCTAACAAAATGTCCTTGAGAATCTTTAAAATAAAATATGCAACATAGGTCGTCAATAAGAAAACAAAATAATATGCTTGTGTTAAGTAATAAATGCCTCCAGAGGTGAATTTAGGCGGGAAGTGTATTTGACCGCGTATGATGCGAGCTCGGAGCTCGGATGTGGCGAGAGGCTGGCTCGACCGCGTATGATGCGAGCGCGGAGCTCAGAGGTGGTGGGAGGCTAGCCCGACCACGTATGCTGCGAGTGTGGAGCTCGAATGTGGCGGGAGGCTGGCTCGACCGCATTTGCTGCGAACGCGAAGCTCAGATGTGGCGGGAGGCGGAGCTCGGGACTCTGGTCCTTAGCCAATGCATCGTGGCCAATCAAGAGACTGGGCTTGTACCCCGTGAAGGTCGAGAGACTTGTGTTCCAACTGGCTGTTGTTCGAGCTGAGCTCGGGGCTCCGGTCCTTCGCCAATGCATCGTGGCCAATCAAGAGACTAGGCTTGTACCCCGTGAAGGTCAGCAAGTTCAGTCAAGGGCCTGGGTTGTGTTCCAACTGGCTGTTGTTTAAGGAAGAGCTCGATGGCTCTGATCCTTAGCCAATGCATCGCAGGCAGCAACCTGGCACGATGGTCGGCAAGTCGAGATACTTGTGATCCGACTGGCTGTTGTTCGGGCAGAGCTCAAGACTCTGGTCCTTAGCCAATGTATCGTGGCCAATCAAGAGACTGGGCTTATATGAAGGAGATGCTTGTCCGTGCCGAGAAGATTGGGATTAGTGCCCATTGATCTATTTCAATGGAGCCGTATTGGGACGCCCGAGCGATGCCTGGATGGCCCATATTACTAGCGTTTGCCATTCTGAGCCACAGGAAATAACTTTGTTGGTAGAAACAAAATTCACATAAGTGTTGAGAGAGATAAATCGGGAGTTGTTATCGGTTGGGGGGAGTCTATGCTTGCCCATTGGGGAAGTCCACCGGGTGAGCTCGTGGGGAGAGTCCACCGGGTGAGCCCGCTGGGAGAATCCACCGAGTGTGCCCAAGGGGAAAGCCTGTTTGATAGAGCTTGCTGAGAGAGCTCGCGGGGAGAGATAAAATACCATAGCCCATAGTTGGGCCCAGCCCACCAGGCCACCACTAGAGACAATGGGGGAAACAAGAAAGAGACAAGGAAGAACATGAGAGCATGCAAGTGTCAGAGGCAAAGGAGAGCAACTCAGACACGCCAAGGGATAAGTCACCTCATGGCAGGAGGCTTCAGAGCATGCCAGAGGAAAAATAGGAAGAAAAGAGAAGCTGACACACGCAAAGGGGTCGGGCCCCATCACTCCAAACTGGCACATGCAACAAGGAGATATAAAAAGCTTTCAGCCAGATGACAATCAACTCTCTCGATCATATCTTCAACTTCTTCTTCAACCTACAGCAAGCTCCAGGAAGAATTTATTCAGCTAGCAGACCACTAGCAATCTTTGTACAGTGAGATAAGAGAGGCCACGTGAGATAGTAAACAAATATATTATAGTGGAAACTCTCCTCTCCAAACTTTCGTGGACGTAGGCCTAGTGCCAAACCATGTAAATCTTGATGTCCATCTCTCTTTACTTTCTCAGCACTTATTTTCCATTCACCACCATGGGCATACGCATCGCCACCGTATAGCCGCACCGGAACACTGTCGAGGGTTCCAAATAATACCTCTCAAGGCCCAGTCAAATCAATGGGCCGAGAATGACTCTTTCTCTCCCTCCGGCTTGTTGTGCGATTTTTACAGTATCAACAGGTGGTGTATGGGATCCCACATTGCTTGGGTTTAACGATTGGACTCATATATCCCACTACATAGGTTACTAGAGCTTTTTGGTGAATATCCAGGCACTGTGCCAGAGTAAAATGGGCGATCCAATCCTCCACTTTTTTGTTAATTGGAAAGAGACGTCAGTTGGTCTAAAGACCAATGGCAGTATAGAAAGTTAGAAACTATGTTGAGTTATTACAAGAATAATGACAATCCAATTAATTTCCATAGACGACGGAGAAAAGCGCTACTGATAGAAGATTGAGATTTTTTCAATTCTCATCCGTTAGACAAGACAATCTAATCATATTGGATGTTTACAATTTTCCCTTTGTACTTTAAACTTTAAGATTGTTCTCAAAAGCACAAATTGTGGACGAATTGAAACTAATTTCATGAATTCACTAGCACACCAATAAGATTACAGGATACCCAAATACGAAGACTTGCGAGAAACACACAAAAAGGGAACAAGAAAATGAAAACAGGTGGGAGCGATTAGCTGTAGCTACCAGCAAACATAAGCTCAAACACCCAAAATAAATAACGGGTAAGGCAGTAGAAGTTGTACTCAAGTACCTTTAGAGCTTCTTTGAGAATGGGTTCATCGATGGGATTGAAGAAAAACGCTTTCACCCCAATTTTTCCATTCCTGTGATAATTCGCTAAACGTACGCCGCCGCTGCTGCTGCTGCTGCTGCTTCTCCTTTCTCTCGATAACGTTAAAGGGTTTGTCAATGGCTCCTTCAATTTCCACTGTCATCCATTTGCCATATTAATTTTACTGACACAGACACAAGAAACGGAGAGAGAGAGATAAGAGAGTACTTGGGAGAAGTGGAAGTCACGCACCAGAGCACATGAGGAGGACGAACTGAGAAGCAAGACCGACATTTTTTGGGTCTCTATGCGCCTTAGCTTACTGTCAGACGTGGTTTATTGTAAATTTGTATATAAATTTCTCGGTCGTCTTGCATTCCACGATTTTCAATTCTTTGTTATATAGAGGCTGTAGAAATTTATCTTTATTTCACACCTAAACATCAAAAACTTGACCCTCGATAGTGAGAGCCTGAGGAGACGATTTATAAAAAGTAATAAAATAATTTATAAATAGTAATAAAATAGTTTATATTAAGATATTTATGGATTTTTAAAAGATGATTGAAAAAAATTTAATAAAAATATTATAAAATTAAAACATTGTTAAATATAATTTTTTAATATAATTTTTATTTTAAAATTTGAAAATGTTGAATTTCTTTTTATATTTTGTTTAGAAGTATGATAAAATTATAATGATTAGATAATTATTAAATAAAAAAATTGAGAAATTGAAATTGAAAAGTGTTTGTGGCATTTGGATATTGAGATGAGTTGGGAAATTGCGGGTATTGAAATTAATTTCCTAAATAAATTAATTCAAGTGACACTTTATAATGATATTTTTATTTATTATAATATTTTTTATTTCAAAAAGTTTGACGTTTGATTGTTGAACCAAACTCAACTCATCTCAAACCAATCATTAATAGAACTAACTATTTTTTTCAATTTTCCATAAAAAAAAGTTAAACTTATCTCAACTTGTTTTATACATTTCAACTCAAAAAGTTAAACTCATATCAACTTAAAAAAGTTAAAGCTCAATTTAGATATTGAGCTAAGTTGAGATCAATTGAGTTCTTTATGAATATGAGTGAGTTGAGATGGTGGAGTGAGTTTTGTGGGGCCCACCTAAGATGAAATTAGATGTCCTTGAATGTTAAGATGAGTTTAGATGTATTTATGAGAAGTTGAAAAAAGTTGTGGATCCCATGTGTAAAGAGATGCTAAGTTGAAAAATGTTGTGGGTCCCACGTGTAAAGAGGTTTTGAATTAAGATGAGTTTAATTATTTGAGAGTTTGGTATTTATATGTTAAACTCAGCTTAAAAGTAAACTGAACTGAAATTAACTTGGTTCAGTTCAAGTTTCAAATGGGGCCTTAAACTCATCTCAATGGGACTCATAAAATAATATTATTCACAACTCATCTCAACATCCAAGCGCAGTCTAAATGTTAGACATTACAGTAAGTTAATTTGTAAGATATCTATTCTATAAATAAAAGAGGCTATCTAGGAAGGAATAGTGAATTTTCGATCATTTTTTTGTTTCCAATTTTGCCCCTCTATTTTACTCTTTTCCCTTTTTATCACTAAGTTTGGCTTTGGTTCTATTGGCGTGTTTACGTTTTTAGCCCTCTATTTTTTTGTTTTCCCTTTTTGTCCCTCAATTTGGTTTTGTTTTATTCGCACCATGCATAAACAGTGATTTTTAACCACTTTTCATTTCCAATTTTTCCCCTCTGCTTTACTCATTTCCCCTTTCTATCCCTCGATTTGGCTTTGGTTTTGTTCGCATGTTTACGTTTTTAACGCTCTATTTTGTTTGTTTTCCCTTTTTGTCCCTAAGTTTGGTTTTGAAGAATTTCAGACCACACATAAATCCTCTCTCTCATTGCCGGCACTCTCTCTCCTGAGTTCTCTCTCTTGACTAGGTCCTGTTTGAACTCAGATATAGTTTCATCTCATCTTATCATTATAACTTTTTCAAATTTTTACATAAAAAATAATAAATAATTTAACTTTTTTAAATCTCAAAACGATAATAATATTAAAAAATAATATTCTAACAATATTTTATTCAACTTATCTAAAACCATCTCATCTCATCTCACTATCCAAACTAACCATAAGACCCTCTCTCTAGCCAAGTGCCACTCTCAACTCTCAAGCTTGAAAACTCCTTGTCTCTGCATCATCTTAAAAAAGCTTAACTCTTTTGTTTTAACAACTATTGTCATCTTATCACATTTCATCTCATCTAATCATTACAACTTTTTCAATTTCTCACATAAAATAAAATAAACAATTCAACTTTTTCAAATCTTAAAACAAAAATAATATTAAAAATATATATTCTAACAATATTTTATTCAACTTTCAACTTTTATCTCAACTCAACTCATCTCATCTCATCTGCGAAAACAAACGTTTGTAAATTTATATTATGTTTTATCTTGTAATTTTTATGTGATCTAAAGTCTAGTATCTCATCTCTAATGGTATTATTATCTATTCTAGCTTCTATTTAAATTAATATTGGTTTTAAGGATGAATTAATATTATCTATAGTCTATAGCTTCTGATAAGATTATAAGATGTTGTATATGACGAGCTAATTTAATAGCGGGTATCGTGACTTCTAATTAATATGTTGATATAATTTGGAATATATTGAACTACACCATTGTGATTTATTATGCTGAAAATTACTGTCATTTGAATATTAAGTTTACTATTACTAATAGCATTTGATTCTTTACAAACAGAGATGATATGAGATAGAGATGAGACACAGAATTTATAATTCGTATAATAAATTAGCTATTCTTAATCTCGAGACTAGATATTTTAATAACTTTAATGTAATTATGTTGAATGTGGTTCTATGAGTAAGAAAATAATCAAGAGATTAAATTAGAATCACAGAATTAAGATGTAGAGAAGTGAAAGAACAATGGAATAAACCAAATTTAGAGTGGAATTATGAATTTACAATGGAATAAATTCTAAATGAAGATAATTCTAAATTAGTTCTGGGCTAATTAGAAGCTAGACATCCTTACTAAATTTTGCTTTTTCCATAAATACCTCCTCAACCCTAGAAGAATATTAGTACTAAATAAAGAAAAAATATATATTCGCAGCAGTTGTTATTATTATTATTATTATTATTATTATTATTATACACATTAACATCTTTTGGTCCTTTTGTTTATTATATGCATGATTTTTTTTTTTTTTTTTGTCTTGAGTTGCACATTGTATTGAAAAAGATGAGTTTTGCGGTTCAATTTCATTTTCTTTCTATTGATAAGTTCACTTAATTAGTACCCCGGCCTCGCCAATTGCAAAGGGATTGGAGAAAAGATTATTGTAATAAAGGAGTGCTAAATTTGGATTTTGTAAAATCTTAGAGATGTTTTCTTCTTCACAATTTATATTTTGTTCATAAATTTATGTAAACTTCGAGTTTTTAATCTCTTTTAATTTTGCAGTGCATATGATATGCAAACATGATACTTTTTAGGGTTGGAAAATTATAGAGAGGAGTAGGGAACGCTCTCCGAATGGTTTTAGGGCTTTTTTTTCCCCCACATTGTTGCTTTGGACTTCATCTATTTTATTGAATGGAACGAGTTTTAATGACTTGTATGTTACTTTATGTAATATATAGTTTGTAATTAGGCTCTTTCTTGTATACTTCTTATATACTCGGGCATTGCTTAATTACGTGGATTAATAAAATCTCTTTTTACTTATCAAAAAAACAATTATAGAGAGGAGTAGTTATTTTGTATATGATTTCACATATCTTTAACAAAAACTAAAGCAATAGAATCTTCTACAAGGTAATTATTTAACTTCAATGAAATT
Source organism: Juglans cinerea (assembly GCA_961763995.1). Classification (NCBI taxonomy): domain Eukaryota; kingdom Viridiplantae; phylum Streptophyta; class Magnoliopsida; order Fagales; family Juglandaceae; genus Juglans; species Juglans cinerea. The sequence continues at coordinate 13,177,671 of CAUIVZ010000016.1, forward strand.
AACTAATTTTTGGTGGATAATTAATTAACTAATGGAGAGTTAATTAATTTAACAAAATTTATTTAACTCGTGGGGAGTTATTTTAACTCATTGCAGATATTCATGAGATCATGATTCATGAGTTCTCACAATCTAATTTCCAACATTTTCTAGATGTCATGCCCATAAATTGTCTCCCCTTAACGTCTTATCTAATTATTCCCTTAGAAAATGAAGTGTGCAACTTAATGAGAAAATATAGAATAGATACAGAGTCCTCTCCTAGCAGGGTGAGGTTTTTTCTCTCCATGGAGAGTTAAGTCTCTAAGACGAGCTTGGCTGGTTTGAAGAGGTTACAATGGAGGAAGATTTAACTAAACAATGGGAAGGTTTTTGTCTCACTGAGAAGGAAAAAGAGGAAGTGGTTTTACCTACAAACTTGACTACCAAAACTTCACAACATGGCAAGTTTTGTTTGTTGGCCATGATCATTGCAGAAAGACCAGTCAATCGAGTAGCCTTTAAGTCTACAATGGCCAAGATATGGCGATGTGATAGTTGGTTTAAGTTCTTAGAAATTGGCATGAATAAGTTCCTGATCGAGTTTAACAAAGAGAAGGTTCTGCAGCAAGTTATTAGTGGCAAACCTTGGTCCTTTGACAGATGGCTGCTGTGTTTGCAAGTGTTTGAAGGCAACAGTTCCATAAATGAAGTACCCTTCAATAAAGAAGAGTTGTGGGTGCAGGTTTATAACATGCCACTTGCAAGCATGACATACAAGGCTGGAGCCCAGATTGGTGAAAGTATTGGTAGAGTTATAACTGTCCATGTGGATGATAGAGGTATTGGATGGGGGAATTTCTTGAGGATAAGGGTGGAAGTTAATATTTCAGAATCCCTCCTCAGGGGGGGTGTTTTTATCCTTCAAAGGCAAGAAGACTTTGGTCCCCATCAAGTATGAACGTCTTCCTACATTCTGTTTTAAGTGTGGTGTGATTAAGCATGCTAAGCAAGGCTGCTCTGTAAGTTCACTTGGAGGTAGTACGTTGCAATATGGATTGTGGATGCGAGCTCCAGCTGTGAAGCATAGTGAGAGCACCAATAAGAAATATGGGGAAGAGGACCTCCAGCACAAAGGAGAGGGACAATCATGAAGGAAGTGGTGGGAGGACAGGGATGAAGGTCCGAAAAGCAACACTGAGTCAAATGCAGATTTTCAGGAAACTGGTCTACCTGATGCTAACAATGCAGCCAATGTAATGTCAACTGAAAATATGCTTTCCCCTAGGATTTCTGCAAAGACAACCCAGATGCTTTTTAAGGAAAGTTTGGTTGAGCCTATTTTGGATAGTTATGAGCTGACTTTTCATGAAGGGGACGCCTGTCTCATGCCAGGCATTGAGGATTCAGACTGCCCAAGGTGTGAACCAATCACAACCTGTAAAGGCAATATCCAAAAGACAGGCCTAGGCCTTGAGAGCAACCATGACCTGAGGGCCCAAGCCTCATCTCTAGCCCATTTTGTCTCTGACCAGGTCCAAGTTTTGGAGAAAATCAAAACAAGAGCAAGTTGGAAGAGGAAAGCTAGAAACAAAAGTTTTGAAAGCCTCTTAGTTGGTCTCGAGGAGAGCAATGCAAGCTATCCAAGTGGCACCAAGAGAATTGTTACTAGATCAAGTGCAGGAGGGGCCACCCAGGTTACTAAGAAAGTAGAAAATGGGGTGGTGCTTGGTGAAAGTGCTAACAGAATTGAGGTGGTGGTGGCTGATGCATAGCCCCACCCTTTGCTATGAGTTGTCTAAGCTGGAACTGCTGAGGGCTTGGAAACCCTCAGACAGTGAATAACTTGCATCTAATGGTGCAAAATAAGGCCCCAACTTTTGTTTTCTTAGTGGAAACAAAGAGCAATAGACTTAAAGTAGAAGCTGTCAAAAGGAAGCTGAAGTATGATAGTAGCTTTGTGGTTAATTCGAAAGAGTCAAGTGGAGGCTTGGCCTTCCTATGGAAAGAAGAAACAGAAGCTGAGGTCCTCTCTTATACACAACATCACATCTCCCTGATAATTAAGGAAATGAAAAATGGTGTTCCCTGGATTCTAACTGGATTCTATGGCAATCCAATCACGATAAAGAGATATGAAAGCTGGCAACTACTACAGGCACTTACACCTACAACCTCTACAGGATGGCTGTGTAGGTGACTTCAATGAAATTTTGAGCTATGGAGAGAAATGTGGAGGCCCTTTGAGACCTTATAACTAAATGGAAGCTTTTAGAGATGCAGTGTACAGATGTGATCTCAATGACATGGGCTATTATGGAAGGAAATTTACTTGGTCGAATGGGAGCCAAGGAGAGGCCTTCACCAAAGAAAGGCTAGATAGGGCCTTATGCAACAATGTCTGGTCAGCCTTATTTAATGACTCGAGAGTTTACACCCTCCCGGCTCTTAACTCAGACCACAATCCCATATGGATTGCTATGGAACAGCTGCAACCCAGTGCTTATAGACTTCAAAAGACCTTTATATATGAGGTAAGCTGGACACTAAGGGAGGATTGCTTTAAAACTGTTGAGGAAGCTTGGAGGTTGCCTAGAATGGCTGCTAACAAAACGCAACACACTGCTGAGGGACTCATAATCTATAAACAGAATCTATCTCAATGGAGTAAGTAGAAGTTAGGCAACTCAAAGAGAGAAGTCAATGAACAAATGGACTATCTCTCAAAATTATAGGAAATGAACACATGCCATTTAAATGAGGAGATCAAACAAGTACAACAAGGGGTGACCAATCTTCTTGAAGCTGAAAATATCAAGTGGAAACAAAGGGCAAAACAGAGATGGTTGAGGGAATGAGACATAAACACAAAATACTTCCATCAATGTACTTCACACAGGAGTAAAACAAATGGGAAATGCTAGTTGACAACAATGGACAAGTTACTATCTCGAGAGAGGGAATTAGCAAGCTATTCCAAGATCACTTCAAAGAATTGTTTACCTCCTCTAATCCCAGCAGCATGTATTGCAACTTTGGAGTCTCGAGTGACTACTGAACATAATGAGATGCTGTCCAAACCTTATTCCCAACAGAAGGTGGAAGATGCTTTATTTCACATGAATGGCTTAAACTCACCAAGACCAGATGGATTCCCTACAATTTTTTATCAAAAGCATTGGTTAGTTGTGGGACCCTAAGTGTGTGAAGCTGTGTTGAGTGTTCTTAACTCAAATGGCAGCTTGGGTGACATAAATAGCACATTCATTGCATTTATTCCAAAGAAGAAACCTCCTACAAAAGTGACAGAGTTCAGACCAATATCCCTCTATAATGTTCTCTATAAACTCATCTCTAAAGTCATAGCCAATATACTAAAAAGGGTGCTGCCTTGTATCGTTTCTCCCTCTCATTATGCTTTTGTTCCCAATAGACTAATTACTAATAATGTAGTTGTTGCATTTGAGGCTTTGCACAGAATGAAATGTAAAATGATAGGGAAAGAAGGCTATGTGGCTTTAAAGTTAGACATGAGCAAGGTCTATAATAGAGTGGAGTGGAGCTTTCTAAGAGTAGTTCTATATAAACTAGGTTTTTGCTGCCAATGGGTGGAACTAGTGATGAAGTGCCTTGAAACTATTTCCTATGCCCTCCTTGTGAATGGTGACCTTCAACTTGAATTCCTACCTACTCGAGACCTTAGACAAGGTGACCCACTGTCACCCTATCTCTTCATCCTATGTGTTGAAGCACTGAGCAATCTAATCTACAAAGCTGAAGAAAGCAGGCTGTTGCATGGGATTCCAGTTGCGAGAGGGCAATTAAGGATATCTCACCTCTTTTTTGCAGATGACAACCTATTGTTTTGTAAGGCAACTGCAGTGGAATGGGGTAGGTTGATAAGCCTATTAAGAACTTATGAGATGGGATCTGGTCAACTTTTTCAAGGCCCCGTTTGTATTCAGAGATGAATTAAGATAGTTTTAGATAAGTTAATAAAATATTGTTAGAATATTATTTTTTAATATTATTATTATTTTGAGACTTAAAAAAAATTAAATTGTTTATTATATTTTGTGTGAGAATTTGAAAAAGTTGTAATGATGAGATGAGATGAGTTCAAGTGAGGTTCGAATACAAACGGGGCCTAAACCTGGAGAAAACCTCTATAATTTTCAGCAAAAACACAGCCAGACCTACTCAAGATTACATCCTGTCAATTGTTGGTATGAGGTCAGTTATGCCTTATGAAAAGTACTTAGGTTTGCCCTCTGTAGTGGGTAGAAACAGACTCAAGTCTTTCAAAAGCATTTTGGATAACATCAGACTGAGGCTAAGCAATTATAGAGTTCAAACTCTATCTCAGGCAGGGAAATAAATCTTCATAAAAGCAGTGATCCAAGCCCTCCAGCCTATACCATGAGTGTTTTTAAGCTACTGACAACCTTACTCAAGTCCATCAATAGAGTCATCCTGAATTTTTGGTGGGGACAACAAACGAAGGAGCATAAAATTCACTGGATTTCCTCGAAAAGAATGGGGCAAGCTAAATCAGATGGGGGCTTGGCTTTAGGGAGCTTGAATGCTTCAACAAAGCAATGCTCTCCAAGCAATGTTGGAGATTGATCCAACCTAACTCCCTTGCAGTTAGAGTGTTAAAGGCCAAATATTTCCCTACCTCAACTTTCCAGATAACTAAAGTAGGCTCTAAGCCTTCCTTTGTGTGGAGAAGTCTTCTGGCTGCCAGACCTTTGGTAGAGGCAAGTTCTTATTGGACGTTGGGAACAGGGTCTGATATTCTCATCCGGAAGGAAAAATGGTTAGATCATGCTAACCCTAGCAAAGTCACTAGCCCAGTTAAGACCCTGGATGGCAATGCAAAAGTTGCTGAGTTGATTAACTCTGAAGCAAAGAGGTGGAAAACATATTTGGTTCAAGACATTTTCGAGGAGAGGGATGCCAACTTGATATTGAAAACTCCTATTAGTGCTATGGAAACTAAGGACAGAGTTATTTGGCATGGGACTAAGGATGGATCCTTCTTATAAGGAGTGCTTACCACATGGAGAAGTCTCGAGAGGTGGTAGCTCAAGGCCAAGCATCAATAAGCAACAACCTCATAAAAGTTTGGAACAAAATTTGGCAATTACATGTTACACCTGGTGATAAAATATTCTCATGGAGAGCATGTTAGGAGGCCTTCCCCACTCAATCCAATATGTTCAAGAAGAAAGTAGTGAGTGACCCTCTATCCCCCATCTGTTGCAGGGAAGAAGAAAGTGTCCTACATGTTTTGTGGAGCTGTGAGGTAGCCATGGATGTGTGGAGTCAATGCTCTAAAAGATTACAGAAATGCACTATCCCTCGATCCCCTATGCTACAATTTTTTTATTCACTAACTATGGCACTGAATGCAAAAGAACTTCAAGAGTTTGTGGTGGTGGCCAGGAAACTTTGGTGGAGAAGGAATTCCTTTATCTTCAACAAGGAGTTTTCTCATCCAAATCTCATTGTAAGATAGGCAAGAATAGTGCTAGATATGTTGGCCGAGAAGGAAATGGACCAATGCAGCAGAGACAACCTGGTCTGCTCCTCAGTGGATGTCTGGCAGGTCCCTCCATTGAACTGGTTCAAGATTAATTGGGATGGGGCAGTAGACAAGACCAATGGTTTGATTGGTATTGGAGTGGCTATTAGGGATGCATTGGACAGATTATTGCTACAATGAGGCAGAGGAAAAAGTTTTATCCGACCCCTTACTAGTTGAGTCATATGGAGCTCTACAGGCTGTTAAATTGGGATGAGAGATTGGACTACAACACATTGTTCTCGAGGGTGACTCTTTGCAAGTCACAAAAGCTCTGCTAGAAGATAGAGAAGTTTGGAGTAGCTCAAGCATGTTCATAAGTGAAGCCAAGTCATGTTTTAAGTATTTTGCAAAGTGGAAAGTTTCTCATATTAGGAGAAATGACAATCTTATAGCCCACTTACTTGCAAAAAATGCTTTTACTATTTCTGATCTCATTGTAACTATGGAAGAAACCTCCTCCTTGTATCTTATCAATTTTATAATAAAGGTTTTTACCTTAAAAAAATTTTAAAAAAATAACGAGAAAATATAGGGTAAGAAAATATAAACCTTTCATGCCTTAGACTATTTGATCACTCTAAATCAAATTTCTTTAATCTCTCATGATTTCTTTTAGGCTCTCCGCTCAAAGCAATGCTTTAAAAAATATTATATAATATGCTTATTATTATATTGTACATAATACAACATATACATATATTCTTCTCAATACACTCATGGCAATTCGCTTAGATTTGATTGCTTTTCTTGAGCCTTAGGTATGTTTGAGTAATGAGATGAATGAGATGAAATGAAAACAAAATCGTAAAATAATTTGAATTAAGATATTTTACTAGATTTTGAAAAAGAAGAGAGAAAATCTTGAATAAAAATATTATAAAATTAAAATATTGTTTGAATATAACTTTTTAATAATATTTTTGTTTTGAAATTTGAAAAAAATGTATTGTTTTTTTATATTTTGTTTGGAAAGTTTGTGAAAGTTGTAATGATTAGGTAATGATTAGATGAAAATGCTGAATATTCAAAATTGCAAAGTGTTTTGTATTTTAGTGATATTTGTAAAAGAAATTATGAAAAAATTTGAGATTGAGATGAGATGTTCTATTGTTTGAAATTATGAAAAGGTATGTTCAAGCTCAGATGTAGCTTTGTTTCAATCTTCTAACTTTGTAGGTATTGGGGCTATTTTAAGGAATGAAAAATGTGATGTTTTATTTACTTCGAATCGGAAGGAATTTAGGTTGTTTGAATGGATGATACAGAGGCTTTGGTTGCCTTGAGGGGTCTTCAAATAATCTGACTTTAGGTTTTTCAAGTTTGCCATTGGAAGAGAACTCATTGTCATTATTGAGGCTATTGGTTCTAAAGAGCCTAATTTTTCAAGGCAAGGGACTTTGATTTCTAAAATTCAAAGTCTCTTTTCTCAATTTGCAGGGTATGACGTAATTCATGTTGGTAGACAAGAAAATGAAAGAGCTCATTTATTTGTAAGGCATGCTCACTTTGTGGATGATACAATTCAATGGTGGCATCAATGTCCAGATTTTATTCATTCTAGGGTCTTGCTTGATTCCAATTTGTAGTTGTATGGTATTAACTAATATGAATGCCAATGGTTCACTTCAAAAAAGTGTCCAAACAAGGCCTTATTAATCATGTTGTTGAAATAACATGTCAATGTAACAACGTCAAATATTCATTTCATACATAGTTCGAGCAAATAAAAATAAATCGTCTATTGATCTATTAAGACTCACATGGCGATGGAGTAGAAATCCATCCAATCACCCACTTACATGGTGTCTATAGCACAATACAATACTAAATGTATTCTACGGTCAAACTCTCATTCAATTAGATTTATCACTCAAATGTTGGAATAATACTACTCATCATCTCAATTCTCATCATTACATGATATAGTATTAAATTATTAGAGATTATTTATTATATTACATTTGTGAACCTATCATCTAATGTCACATCATAAGATGATGAAAATATAATAAGAAAATGAATTATGAATAAATTTTTTCGAATACTTGGTGCAAGTTTGCAACTCCTGCAAGTCTCATCTCAAGCTAAGGTGAAATTTTATGAATTGACCTGAAACTCTTTTGTTAGTAGCATAGATATCTTCTACAAACTACACTTATCCATTTTTTATGATCTACAGTAACATTCAATGGTATGCAAACGTAGAAGTTCCGAATTGCAACTTCAAAATCTCTATTGGTGATCCCTACTTTCTGCATCCAGATTCCAGATTGCCTCCCTTTCGACCCAAACTCATTCATTTATGTTGGTTGTTTGCAACTAGTCCCCCCTCTTCTGTAATTTATGTTCCTTTCAAATGAGGTACCTGAGATAGCAGAGAGAAAAAAGAAAAAAGAAAAAAAGAAAAATAGAGGATGGAGTTTAAAGTTCAATGATCAGTGTTATTATTGGGTTGTCATTTCCTATACAAGAAAAAGATTGCATGTAGCCAAAATATATTTTTTGTATCTAGCTAAGTATGTAGCCAAAATATTAGGTCTATTTCAAATAAGATAAGTTTAGGTACTGAGAATCTCATAATACGTCACTACTATTCATTATTTTATTATTATTTTTCACTTACTTTTTACTACTATTCAATATTCTATCATTACTTTTTTATTACTATTCACAGAATACCTGAGAATTCCTCACTACCCAAATGCAACTAGTTTTCTGCTTCTCATTCTTTTTCCCTTAATCAAACATTGTCCCAATCTGACAAGCTCCACAACTCCAAACTGCCATTCAAAAACCCCCACCAACCAATCCAAATAATGTGAGAATTTATATTGAACCTGTATATATTGCTCCAATCCATTTCCTCTTCAAGCATCATACAGAACAAAATTTGAAACAGTAAATGTCAGAGTTTTATCTAGTACAATAAATCGTATCTGAATATTCAGTTTGTTGCCAAGTCAGGAATATATCACCATCATGATGGCAAAGACTCTACTTAGACAAACCAATCAAATAAAAAAAAGACTCTACTTAGACAAATTCTCAAAGGTCTTTGTTTTTTCCCTCTTCTTTTGTTCACATATACGAATTCCCCCCCCCCCCCCCCCACTACTTAGACAAATTCTTAAAGGTCTCTTCTCCTATTCCCGATGTCTTCAGCAAACAATTGAGCTAGCCCGCCTGAAGTCTTCAAAGGACATACCCGCAACAAACTAAAAACTTCTCTAAATGGAGGATGCTATTGACAAGTGAATATGAACTCGAGAAGAATATACATGTAATAATAGCTGACAAAAGGGCTACAACATTTCATATGAACTTCATATACATCCGCACTTCCCTGAAAAAGTTTGAAAATTCCATAAGTTCCAACCATTTACCTTGGCAAAGATTTACATTTTTCTCCAGATGTTGACAAATCCATCTGCAAATGACTTCAGACTTGTCCACAAAGATGATTTCTTTGAAACTTCGGCATCAGTTTTTTGCCTAGTAGAAGTATCTCTGAACATGAAAATTTGAGTATTGACACAATATCCATAAACGGGAAACAGTAAAGAATTCATGTAAAAACGAATAAAATTACAGAATTGAATAATAATCTGTTATATTACTGACTTAACAAACATGGGTACCGTGATAATGTGAGAAAGCAATCTTGTAGGAAGTTTAATGCAACACCCCACCCAAATTCTTTAGGGAGACAACAGCTCAAGGTTATGTTTTGGAAAGTGTGTTAAGCCAAATAAATCTGATAGGCCAGGCCCCGCCCTAAAATTTTGAAGTTAGGCTTTGTACTTGCTGGATAAGTCAGCCTACTTTTGGAAGACAAGCCCAGGTCCACATTTTAAGGCCTCTTAAATATTTACTGGACAAGCTGGACTTCCCTTGAATGAAAGACCTGGCCCATTGAGGATAATCGCACATCATGATCAGCCCTCTAGATGTTTTACACCGCTCTGACCACTGATATCCTACCGTTGCACTCTCCTATTACAAGTCAATCTGTACAGTACTCTCCCTCAGACTTCTCTCTCCGACTACAAGTAAACCTCCATGGTCATCCTTCCATGAAAACTCATTTCTTCCCACGGCACCAAATAAAACTGGAAAACATCCTCTATTTATATAGCTCGCATACAAATCTCTCTCACGTACACACTATGTTGCCATCTCCGCCTCTTGATCCATCTCCCAAGCCACTGTTAGTTTCGTTCTCCCAAGACTGACAACTTCTCTCTCTTACTCTGCCCTCTGAAGTTCTCATCACAAAAAAATAACCCCAAGCCCATGGCTTTGATCAGTGCCAGCAATTAGACAAGAATCACTAGCAAGCCAAAGCCCAGTATCCTTGTTGAAGCCAAGAGACTGTCCCTCAACGCAAGCTCATTGTGCCGCCAAGAGCCCAGCCATTAGCCTCGCATGCCATCTCATGGTGCACTGCCGAAAGACCAGCAGAAGCTCCACCTCTGTTCTTCCATCAACTTCAGCCACTCTCTCTCATGATGTGTACTGCTGAGACACAGCAAGACGCAGCCCAATTCCACCTCAGCCACTTCCTCATGACTAAAGTATTAAGGATCAATGAACTCTGTATAAGAAGTAGAATGAAAACAGCCTGAGGCTGACTTCCAAACATTCACCTAACCAGGAATAAAGCTTTGCTTCATTTGTTTTGGGAGATGAGATGAGATGAAATGAGTTGAGATTAAAGTTAAAAGTCGAATAAAATATTGTTAGAATATATATTTTTAATATTATTTTTGTTTTGAGATTTGAAAAAGTTTAATTGTTTATTTTATTTTATGTGAGAATTTGAGAAATTTGTAATGATTAGATGAGTTGTGAGAAGTTGTGAAAACAAACAAGGCCTTATTATATATCAATGTGAGTTCAACACCCTCAAAATCTGACCATCCCTCACCACCCAGATAAGCTAGGGCTGTACAGAAACCGACGCAACCGGCCGCCGCCGATGGTAACTGATCGGCCGCGTCAGGAACCAGCCGGAACCGATGGAGAACCGGCCGGCGTGCGGTGGAATATTACAGAAACCGACGTTCAGCAGTTCGGTCCCGGTTTGAGGCTGGGCTGGACCGCTGAACTGACCGATATCATAAAACTTTTTTTTTTTAATATACACTAATCAAAACGACGCCATTCCACTTAAGTTTAAATGGAACGGCGTCGTTCTATACCTATATGTATACGATTAGATAATAGAAACGACCCCGTTTGGTTTTAAACCAAACGGCGTCGTTTTATTTAGGACGTTAAAAAAAAAAATGTCTTAAACGACGCCGTTCCACTTAAACTTATATGGAACGGTGTCGTTTCGGTATGGGGTCTTCTTCTTCCCCAACCTTCTTCCATCTCCCGTCTCTTCTGCAACTCTCTCTCTCTCTCTCTCTCCTCTGCAACTCTCTAACTCTCTCTCTCTCTCAGTAGAATCTCGCCGATAGGGGAACCGACGCCGACCAAGAACCGCCTCGATCGGTTTCCTCCTCCCCATCGACCGGTTACGGTCGGTTGCTCCCCCAGTTTTTTAGACGTCGGTCGGCGTCGGTTTTGCCCAAAAACCATGCCAACAACATCGGTTTTCACCCCTAAGATAAGCCTCAAAATGCGCAATGAACAGATTTTCAAGTGAACAAATCCACAACTGCCTCTGGAATCATCCATCTAACCCATAGAAGAAAAAAGACAAGTGACAAGCTATCTTACCACACAACACATAAGAGTGAAGATCATCAACATGTAGCGTGAAACACCAATCCACCATAAAATGTGGTTAAATATTTTTTTTATAAGTAATAAGAGAACTTGATAACAAATAAATAGGCATAGCCCAAGATACAAGAAGTATACAAGAGAAAACACCTAAATACAAGAGAAAATGTGGTTAAATATGAGAGCATGCATATACATGATTTAGGTAACTCTTTTCCTTGGAGGAGTATTTGGAGGACTAAGGGGTTGTTTGGGAAACACATCCCATCTCATCTCAAAATTTCTCATAATTTCTTTCCCAAACATCACTCAAACACAAACACTTTTTAATTTCAATTTTTCATCTAATTAGTACCTAATGATTACAATTTTCACAAACTTCTAAACAAAACACAAAAAACAATTCAACTTTGTCAAATCTCAAAACAAAAAAAATATTAAAAAATTATATTGTAACAATATTTTAACTTTATAAGTTTTTATTCGACTTTTTCTCTCTCCTTTCTCAGAACTTAATAAAACATTTTAAGTCAAACCATTTCACTATTATTCACAAACCATTTCACTACTATTCACAGATTTCTCATCTCATCTTATTCCCCAAGCATCCCCTAAGGCACCTCTAAGAGTAGTTGTTCTTTTTTTTGCCTGAACAACCTCCTTAGGGAAGATCCTCACCATGGATAACCTAAGCAAACACAACACCATTGTGGTTGCTTGGTGCTATATGTGCACAATGGGTGGAGAATCTTTAGACCACTTTTTATTCCATTGCGAGGTTGCCAAAGCCTTGTGGAATGACTTCAGTAGGGTGAAGTTAGTTTGGATTATGCCAGAAAGGGTAAGACCTTGCAAACTAGAGAAGGGTGTATTTGGAGAGAATTTTTATTTATTTATTTATTTTAAAGTAAGAAGTTTTATTAATCCACGTAAAAATGCAATGCCCAAGTACACAGGAAGTATACAAGAAAAAGCCTAGTTACAAACTACACGCTACGGAAAGTAGCATAAAAGTTATTAAAATTCCCTCCATTCAATACAATAGAAAAAACAACAAAGTGTGATAGAAAAAGACCCTAAAACTATTCGGAGAGCGTTCCCTATTTTCAAAACATCAATAATTTCTTTCAATCCATGTGCACCACATTAAACATTGAGGCACCATCTTCCAAACAGCTGCATTGTGGCAGTGGCCCTTAATCCCTCTCCAACATGACAATAAATCTAAGACCCTCCTGGGCATAACCCATGCAATACCAAGCCTAGTGAAGATGTCGTTCCATAAAGCCTTGACTACTTCGCAGTGAAGAAGTAGATGGTCTGCTGATTCGCCTGCTGTGTTTGCATATGATGCACCAATTGGTTAAGTAGAGGCCTCATTTTTTCAGTTTATCAATAGTCAATATCTTCCCATGGGATGCCAACCAGCCGAAAAAGACAACTTTAAGGGGTGCATTGCTCCTCCAAATGCTCTTCCAAGGAAAGGCATTGGTGGGATGAACCGTCAAAAACTTGTAATAAGAGCGGACTGAAAATTTCTTGTTCCCGGTGTTTGTCCATATTAGTCTGTCTTCCCTACCTGCTTGTACTTTCAACGCGTATAAAACATTGTAGAAATCAACAATGTCGTTCACCTCCCAGTCCTGTCAGCTCTAGGAAAACTCACAGACAAATGAAGAGAATTAGCGGAAATACTCATATTATCAGCCACAGAAGCATCCTTGTTTGACGCAATCCTATAAAGCGAAGGGAAAGCATTATCCAAGGCCACATCGCCACACCAAATATCATGCCAAAATTTGATTCACGTGCCCCTTCCCACCTCAAGTCTGAAATTATCGAGTAAAGTCTTCCCATCTATTTCGAATGAAATTCCAAACACCCATCCCGTAGGCCCCTCTTACTGCATTAGAGCACCAATCTCCCCAAATGCTCCCGTATTTAATATCGATGATGCTTCTCCAAAGACCGTCCCCTTCCTAATGATACCGCCATAGCCACTTCCAAGTAGAGCCTTGTTGAAGATTCTCAATTTTATGATCCCCAAACCACCACAAGACAAAGGGGTGCAAACTTTATCCCATTTAATCAAATGGAATTTTTTCTCATCTTCTAGCCCTCCCCACAAGAAGTCATGGAAGATCTTCTCCAGTCGATTTGCCACCCTTGCAGGCAAAGGGAATAAAGATAAAAAGAATGTTGGAAGATTAGAAAGTGTACTCTTAATAAGCGTGATTCGGCCGCCTTTAGACAAGTAAATTATCTTCCAACCCGCCAGTTTGCATTCAATTTTCTCAACAATCCCATCCCACATTGCCTTAGATTTGTGAGGAGCCCCCAAAGGAAGTCCCATATACTTCATAGGCAAGAATGACACCTTGAAGCCCAAGATGGCAGCCACTTCACTTAGATTATTAACCAAGCCAATTGGAACTAGCTCGGACTATGATAAGTTCACTTTGGGGCCTGAGATAGCTTCAAAACACAGAAGGAGGGCTCTCAAAGAGCGAATCTGATCGGGGTTTGAGTCACAAAAAATCAACATATCATCGGCGAAAAGGAGATGAGCGACTGATATGCTTTCATGCAAGGAACTACCCACCGAGAAGCCCAAGATGAAACCCCTATCCACCACCACCTTCAACATTCTACTCAATACATCCATCACTATAATGAATAACAAAGGAGATAAATGCTCCCCTTGTCTCAAACCCCTAAAACTGCGAAAGAAACCTTCGGGAGTACCATTGATAAAAGTGGAGAAACTAACGGTTGTGATGCAATTTTTTATCCACTGACACCATCTTTCCCTGAAACTGTGCCTGCCAAGAATGTACAACAAGAAATCCCAATTGATATGATCAAATACTTTCTCCATATCCAATTTACACGAGACCTGGGGTGCCGCTTCTAACTCTGACTCCAAGCATTCATTAGCAATAAGAACAGAGTCTAAAATTTATCTTTCCTTTAACAAAAGCACTTTATGACTTCGCAATGATCTTCCCCATAACTTCACTTAGTCGTTTCGTAAGAACTTTGGAGATGATCCTATAGACCCCACTCACCAAACTTATGGGCCGGAAATCGTGCACCTCCACCGACCTCGCCCTTTTCGGGATAAGGGCGATGAAAGTGGTGTTTAGACTTTCTCAAATTTCATAAAAGAGTGAAATTCGAGAAAAACTTTCATGAGATCCTCCTTGATAATGTTCCAACAAGTTTGAAAGAAAGCCATTGTGTAGCCATCGGGGGACCCGGCGCTTTATCTTTGGCCATCCCATTAAGCACACTACGCACCTCGTCCTCCTCGAAGGACCTCTCCAACCAAGCCGTACTTGCTTGATTAATTGAATCAAAATCTAGTCTGTTTACCTTGGGTCTCCATTGATATTGCTCCGTTAAAAGCTTGTCATAAAAATGAACAATGTGATTTTTTATCTCAACACTATCCGTCAAAACCCTGCCTTCCGAATGTAGAACCTCAATGGCATTGTTTCTACGATGGGAATTAGCAATTTTATGGAAAAACTTTGTGCTGCTGTTCTCTTCCTTCAACCAAAGGGCCCGAGATTTTTGTCTCCAAGAGATCTACATAAGGGTGATTTTTTCCAACTCAGCTACTACTACCATTTTCCTTGCTTTATCATCCTTCATAAGAGTCCCTCCCACTTTTTTAACATCAAATTGTTGCAGCTCCTGAGAGAGTAAGTCGTTGGTCATTAATATTCCCAAAGACTTCCAAATTCCATTTCCTTAGATCATTTTTCAAAACTTTTAGCTTCCCAGCCAAAATAAAGCTAGGGGTGCCCGTGAGTTGATAGGAGTTCCACCATGATCTGACTTTCTCCAAGAACCCATCGACCTTTAACCACATATTCTCGAATTTAAAATATCTCTGTCCCCCATGAAGACCCCTACAATCTAATAAGAGGGGGAAGTGATCGGAGCAAAGTCTGGAAATCCTTTTTGGCAAAGGTTGGGAAGTGGACCTCCCAGGCGGAAGAGACAATGAACCTGTCCAACCTAGATCAAGCCCTCCCGTTAGACCAAGTGAAATCTCCCCTCGCCTGAGGTAGGTCAACCAATTCCATCTCAAAAATAAGTGCTGAAAAATCAGCCATGGCTGAACTCATGTTGGAATCCCCTGATCTTTCACTCGAGAACCGAGTGACGTTGAAATTGCCTCTAATACACCACGAGATATCCCACCAACTACACAAACCAGCTATTTCGTCCCAAAAAAGTTGTCTTTTGTTGTCAAGATTTGGCCCGTAAACACCTAAGAACCCCCAAACAAAACCATCTTCTACATTTGAGAAAGAGCAAGCTACCGAAAACGTGCCAACGAAATCCTCCACCAATTTGACTACTCTCTTATCCCACAACACTAATATGCCCCCTGAAACACCCTTAGAGACAAGGGTGGTCCATCCCACATAAGGACAATTCCACAAGCTTCTTATTAAGTGCCTGTCGATATACTTCAACTTAGTCTCCTGCAAACAGATCACATTTGGCTTCCATTCCCGTAATAAGTTCTTTTATTCTAGGGCGCTTGCTTGGATCATTCAAGCCTCGATCATTCCATGAAAGGATCTTGGGCTTCATGGAACACCGAGGTTCACCCTATCATTGTGTCTTCCCCTGCTCACACTTCCTTCCCTTGCATCATAGTTAATGGAACAAGCAAGCCTCTTGAGCTCCCAATCTTTTTTAGCAGCAGATTTAGTAAGATGTGGTTGTCCTGCTTCTATGGCAATGAGGAGGGCTTTAAACTGGTCCTCATAACCTTCGCATGAAATCTCAAGGCAGTGTCGGAGAACATCAACCTTTTGTAATACCCAATTAGGTTGCAAGCCAGCCCATGAAGGCACTGGTGGCAACGAGCATAGAGGACTAGGTACGTCTCCGGGATCCCCTAGATCCATGTCAACTCCAAACTCCTTGCAAGCTAGCTGTAGATCAGAACCGTGTGAAGACTCATCATCTGAGAGAGTCCCTTCAATCGATGACTCATCATCCCCTTCTTCCACAGTGCACAGAACCATTGAAGGGGTCTCCAAAACATTGGAAGAAGGCAGTCCTTGAGCCCTAATGAGAACATCTGAGAGTTGAGAGAGACCAGAATGGTGCAAGGGAACGTCTAAGCCCATGACACAAGGCAACCCAGTGGAGGTCGAAGCCTCCATGCAGATTTTCCTCCCAGCTGAGGTCAGGGGTGAGCCCAAAATATTAGCCAGAGGCCTGGATGAGGCCATCGGCACTGTCTGGGACACCGGCGAGCACGACGACTCTTTCTGTGTCGCCGACAAGCTCGAAATGGTTCTCATAGCTGAGGTCAGGGGCGAGTCCATCCTATTAACCAAAGGCCTGGGTGAGGCCATCGGCACTTTCTGAGCCATAGGCGATGTAACACCCCCTTCCCATAGGCTAAGAGTGTCACCTGTTTTTCATAAAATAAACTCGGCAAGAGATCTCATATTTTAATAAATAAAAATAAGATTTACTTTGTATAAAAAAGTCTAATAAAATATCTTCCAAAAACATTAAATGAATAAACTGAATAAAATTTATGTTATAAAAACAATTTTATTCTAGAAGGTCTGAAACTAAATCAACGTCTCCTAATCCTGGCCTGCCTGCTCGTATTCATCATCCTCACTTGGGTGGTTAAAAATATGAAAACAAACTAAAATGAGTCGAAGACTCAGCAAGAAATCCATTACTACGTAAACATAATAAACATAAGGTTTTCATAAAAGTTTTCATGCTAAGAGCTTAAAAACATGACAGTTCATACTTATGCTCATGCTATGCATGACTTGATTTATTTGAATTAACTGACTGATCTGACTGATTTATCTGATTTAACTGATTGATCTGACTGGCTAACACACTTAACCCTGTGTGCGAGGTTGCGCACCGGCCCCACGTCCCGCTGCAGTAAGGGGAGCCGCTGATAGTATTCTGGCATACTATGGTGGACCACATCTGAGTTCGTGGCTTACACATCCACCCTGAAACTGAATTGCATTGGCACCATGCATCTGAATAGCCATCTGATTAACTGATCTTATCTTATCTTGCACTTTGAACTTAAGATAGCCTATGTGTCTTATACACATGAGATGCATGACATAATACATACATAATTATAATTTCTGAATTTGAACATGATACGGAATGACATGATCGTATGCTATGCTGGATGACATGTTTGCATATGACATGAGTGGTTCATAAATAATGGTTCTCAATGAACTGGCTTGAATAATACTTATATATAAGCTAAATTTTGATGATCCTAATTTATGATAAGATTACTTACCTCGCAGCGCTATTTCCTGAATCTCACTTCGTAGCTCGTCACCGAGAGAGAGGCTGACGTGCGGCGGTTCTGGGTGGCTGGCGGGGGGTCACAGCGGCGCAACTGGGTGGTCCTCTGGGCAGGGAGGAGCGACGCCAAGAGAGGAAGCGAGAGTTAGAGAGATAGAGTTATGTTAAGCCGAAAACAACTGAGAGAGAGAGGAGGCTGGCGGCGGTCATGGGCTTACCGGGAAGATGTGGGTTCGATGGGAAATAATTGGCCGGCGGTTTCTTTGACGCCTAAGTTGTCCCTGGCAAAGGGTGGTGGCGGAACAACCCGGACTAGCAGCGTTGAGGTGCTCGGCAAGAAGCCACCGCGTGGCGTACGTGTGACAGTGCTTGGAGGTCTTCACAATCATGCATGGTCTGGGCAGTGGAATCACCACGGTGGTTCCATCGTCAAGTCGCGGCCCCTTTCCAGTAGTTGCTGATGGTGCTCTGTTCGGTGAGTGCAAAACAGAGCTGCGTTTCGTGCATGATTGTGGCGCACGAAGGGGTTTACTATGTTGTCCGAGGAGGTGATGCGATGTCCTTAAGGTGGTTGGCGAAACCACTTGGACTGGCTGTGTCGAGGTGCTCGTCTACGGGTGCAAGAGGCTGCAGCATGGTTGAGCTAGTTTCTCGAGCAGTGGCGGTCCATGAGCTGGCACCAGCATGATCTGAAAGTGGTGGTGGCGTCGACATGGACTTGCTGCATGGGGAGGAGCTGCACTGGTGCTAAGGTGGATTTGCCGTGATCCTTGCTACGTAGCTTGCTTGGTGCACGGCAGTTTCTGAGTCTTGAAGGCGGCAGAATGTTTGTGCGTGAGAGAAATATAGGGGATAATTTCTATGTGCATTATACATGTATAAATAAGTGATGGGAAAAAAAACCCTAGGGAAAAAGAGAAAGATGCGTGCATGCAGTGGGAACGAAAGCGGAACGTAGAGTCTGATAAAACTTGTATCTCACGGTTTGGGCTTTTTGACCCAATAAAACAAATAAAAAAATTATTTTAGGCCCAATAAAAAAATATAGAATTATTGGGTCGGGTCGTTACAGGCGAGCTCGACGGCTTGTTCTGTGTCGTCGGTGAGGTCCCTGAGGCCAGGGTGCAAATGGCGACACCAGCCGATACCTTCAGCCTTGGGGAGCTTTGATTCTCTATCACCGTATGTTCGCCGGCAACTGTCGGTGGGTTCTGTGTCGCCGGTGGGGTAGCTAGGTCAACCGCTGGAAGGGAGGAGCCTTTATGGCCCAGGCTCTGGGACTCACGGGCTCGAGAGAGCCCCTTGGCTCTCCAGAAAGAGTCTGGCCTGGTGGGCTCGGGTTTGAGGCCCACAGACTCACTTACTCCCCTTAGCACAGATTGTGGGCACACGGGCCCCCTCAAGCCCTGGCCCAGACCAGAAACTCCCTCTTCCTTTCCCACCTCCATTACCAAGTTAAGTCCTGCATCCACTTTATTCATCAACACTGAAACTTCCTCAAATACACCAGACAACTGCGCTCTAACAGCCCACAAAATAACTTCTACCTCCCCCAATGAGGACATCCCACTACCCTTAAGGCAATGAGAATCACCTGCAACACAGATCTCCTTGCCCATCGACACCATGGCAGAGTTGCCTCCTGCCAGTGAGGTTATTGGTGACCTCAAAACAGAAGCAAAAAAGACACCTTTTGAGGGAGAAGGTTTCTATGTAACCACACCACCCCAACGTAAGCTAGCCATCTGCTTGAGATGGTAAGAAAAACCTTCCCAGCCACATTCCTTCTCACCTTCTGGGACAATCAAAAAACCCCTCCTCCTGCCATTCCAAAACTCCTCCAAGCGCAAAAAGCAACCCCTACTATTTCTGTGGCGTTGGAGTATGAGAAACCCATTGCCCACCCACAACTTTCTGAAAAACTCTTGGCACCGACGTGAAGCAAGAGCTTCCTCCACCATCCCTGCCAACCATGAAGCTAACGTCCCATTAATGAAGAGAAACAAAACCATTCTTCTGCTCCTCTCGGTACTACAAAAGCTATTAGCAGCCACCTTCATGAAGCTGAAGGTTTTAGACTCCACCGTAAAGCTTCCATCAACATCCATATTAAAACAGAAGCAGGAAAAGGTAGAAAAGAAACTAAGAAAAGAAAAAGAAGAAAAAAGGGTGAAAGAACAGAGAATCAACTCCGGCGAGAAGCGCCGGAGAAAGGATTACATGCATGCATGAGAGGAGAAAGAAAGGTGTACAGAGAGAGGTAGATTTGGAGAGAAATTAATGGTAGAAACCTTAGGTTTGGACATTTTCTATTTCTAATTAGGTGTTTCTCACATATACGTCTTGTGTACTTGGGCTTTATTTTATAACTTTTCAATAAAATCTTCTACTAATCAACAAATAACTTTTCAATTATTATGGGTTGGGCTTTATTTTTTAAGTTTTCAATAAAATCTTCTACTAATCAACAAATAACAAATCTAATATTTTCTTCCTCTTTACAAGTAAAATGGAGCAACCCATAATTATTCTATGAATGAGATATTTTTAACCTTTACACAAATTGATGTTGAATGTCTCTTTTTCTGTTATGGGTATTTGTGTAGGCAGCACCCAACCCGGTGATAAAGCTTAACTAGTGTGGTCCACAATACTACTGATGACAGTACTGCAGACTCTATTGCTGGCACAGCATAAATAACAAAAAAAAAAAAAAACTTTTAATGATGTGGCTGATGAAGGAACAGGGACTAAACACTTACTCTGCAACTTTTTCAAGCTCAATGGAACCTTGATATTGCTCTGCTCTAAACTCCAGACTATCATCATTTGCCAGGTCTTCAGAGACAGCTTGCTCTTTTCTCTTGTCCTCTGCATTTTCAGGGCACGTAGGTAAACCTTTCTTACTTTCCCTCATCAGCAAACAGCTTTCAGTTACTGCAAAGCCAGAATGACCACCCTGGGCTTCCTCTTTTTCAACATCTCCTTTTAGCAGATGACCTTCAGCTGGAACAAAATCAAAATCATTGAGCATAGCTTTCCCCTCTTTATCATCCTCTGCTTTCTTAAGACCTGATGGAGAAACGTCTTTGGTATTTCCATTCTCAGATATTTCAATAGATTGATGAGAAACAAGCTTAGTTTCTTCTTTTAGCCGATGATTTTCCTGAGCTTCCTTCACTTCATTATCCTTTGGTTTCTCAAATAAAGGACAGGCTATGGCCTCCCCTTTCAGTAGATTACTTTGTGTTGCAACAAGATTGGAATGAAAACCCTGCAAGTAAATAAGAGATAATTATTCGCTACTTTCACAACTCAGTTACAGTTGTGGCTTGGAAAATTAAATTATCAGGAAAATATGGAGATGGGAAAAACCCATCATTTATGCGAAATTAGATTCATACAAGAACCAGAGGAAGTTTTAGGATGCATCAATCGTTATGAGTTCTATGGCAAGTAATGTGGAAAATCATGACCATGACGATCCTCAAGGAGCTGTTTACATGTGCATTAATTCAGCTATTTTTATAGGATAGTATATTTGGCAGTTACAGAAAAGGGACTTTCATCCTAGATTCAGTTGAGGACAGAAAATATTGAAAAGAATCCCATGTCCACCAAAATCTTAGCATAATTGGACAGTGGTCCTCTATGATCAAATAGTGGACCATTTTTAGTCATTTGTAGTGGCATCATTTTATTTTTTTGATCAGTAAATAAGAATTTAATTAAAAAGGTGAAGCCAAGCAGCATCATTTTATTACATTAAAAAAAATAAGAAGTCATGATCCAAGTACGCAGAAAGTATACAAGAGCTAACTTTTCTACCTCCAATATCATGACATAATAAAATTATCAAAGCATTACTAATTACTAGAGTTGGGGGCTTTACAACCTCTTTAGACAATATCTTTTGAGCCCCAGATATATGTGACCCAGCAACCTTTGATTCCCGTGATGGGCTTTCTTTACTTATATCTGAGGAAGACATCTTGGATTTGTGTTTTAGCTCCTGAATGATCTTTCTAACATTATAATAACATCCACCCACTTGTTTTTGAGCAAAACTTAAATTTGGGAATTTTCCTCCATTCATCTCCCGGTACCTGCAAAAACAAAATGACAATAACTTCACTTAATCCCTACTTGTAGACTCATGTAGTCTCTCAATTATACTAGTTCAGAGTTTAATATCCATGAAATAAAATTGAAAAAATAGGCTTGGCTTCTCTAACCAAGTGTAGCAAACATCACATCATCGTCTCTATCTTTTTCTCATCTCTATCCTCACCATTATTCTCATTACTATTATAATCTTTCAATAAGAAATTTATTAAAATAATCTCAACAAATGCATAGAATATATAAAAGTTGCCTAACATACTAGAAAGCAAATTTCTAAAACTAGAGAAAAAAAAGTAGAGATAAACGTGGTTAGTTGGGAAGCAAAAAAATCAATGCAAGTATATAGACTTGCATTCAGCACATTCAGCGCAGCAGAAAAGAACTAAATAAAAAAAAAAAAAAAAAAAAAAAAGAACTCTGAATCAACTAGCTTCTAATTTCTTTTATTGCTTTAAAAAACCTCTCCAGCACCTCCAAACTGCTGCAGGCATCAATCTCTTATTATGAATTACATTTAAAAGAAGCTCCACGTCTCTCTTGCAATATCAAAATGAAGCAAGAGGTGTTTCGAGCTCAACAATCTTACAAAAGTGATAAACCACGAAAGTCAGCAAGGGCCGTAAGCCAAATCCTAAATACCTGGGATAACAATGCATGCGGCATACGGAAGGTGGGACGTCCAGGTGGGACGTAGTGGACGAAGTTATGGGCACGTGAAGAAGGAACGTGAAGAAGGAAGCTTGACTGGGTCGCATGCAGTACTGGGTCACATGCAGTTGCCAACTGCGAGTTTTACGTAGTTTTATTTCCGTTGTTTTTATTTCCGTTGTAATGCTCTGTTTTACGTGTGAGTGTTCTGTTTTACGTTGTTCTGTTTTTACGTTGTTCTGTTTTATGTGCAAGTCGGGTTTCAAGTAATTAACTACCAGTTTCCCCTCAAGTCCGGATTTCTTGTAAGTGGCTTACTTATTTAAGTAGCCCAAATTATCAATGAAAGGCAAGAAATTATTTGCATTCTAATTGTGGTACATTCTCACCCGAAGAGAACAATTTATCTTACCAAATATATTATCTGTGTTGGGACCTATCATTGGCCTCAGAGCCAGGTTTTAAATGGGAACCAATAAAGAATGTATCGAGCAATTGGAAGTCGGGCTAGGGGGAGTGCAAGATGGGTTACACAGGATGGAGCTCGGCTTGGCCGATAGGCTTCGTCAGGTGGAGGAAACTCTCAATCGCCTTTCCGATGTCTTGCTTGTCAACCAGGAAATTCCTAACCACCATCGAGAAGGCGACGATGGGGGACGGATGGTGGTATCTTCCAAAACAGCAAAACTTGAATTTCCTCGATTTTCAGGGGAAGATCCAAAGGAGTGGTTCAATCGTGTGAATCAATTCTTTGAGTTCCAAAATACTCCTGAAGCCCAAAGAGTTTCTTTGGCTTCTTATCACTTGGAAGGAGAGGCCAACCAATGGTGGCAATGGATCCGCAGGACACTCCGAGAAGAAGGTCGCGCTCTCTCATGGGCAAACTTTGAAGACGAACTCTGGGCTCGCTTTGGGTCGTCAGAATGTGAAGATTTTGATGAAGCCCTTTCAAGGATAAGGAAGGTTGGTTCTTTGCGGGATTACCAGCGGGAATTCGAGCGCTTGGACAATCGAGTTCACGGATGGACGCAAAGAGCTCTTGTAGGTACTTTTATGGGGGGCTTAAAGATGGACATCTCGGATGGTATACGGATGTTTAAGCCTCAAACACTCAAAGAAGCCATTAGTTTAGCAAGAATGAAGGATGATCAACTGGCTAGACAAATGAGGTTTGTAAGACCTGCACCAACAACACGAGCTCCCTTAGCTCTTCCCCCTACTAATCGGGCAGCACCACCAGGCCCTACCGTTCCCGTGCGACGACTTACGTGGGACGAAATGCAGCGGAGACGAACTCAAAATTTATGCTTCAATTGTAATGACCGTTTCACTGCAGGACACAAATGCCAGGGCCCACGGATACTCATGCTGGAGAATTGCGAGGAGAATAGCAATCTGTTGGGCGATGATGGGAACGTAGAACAGCCAACGGAAGAGACACACGAAGAACCTCCTGAACCCGAAATCACACTGCATGCGTTAGCAGAGTGGACCGCACCCAAAACCATGCGGGTAGCTGCTAAGATCGGCTCTCATAACATCGTCGTATTAATTGACAGTGGGTCAACTCACAACTTCATCAGTGAGCGATTGGCCAACGGGTTGCAACTACCAATGGCGCCAACCGAGACTTTCAACGTGCGAATAGCTAATGGCGACAAACTGAAGTGCCAAGGGCGTTTCGACAAGGTATGGGTGGACTTGCAAGGCACTGTTTTTTCTTTAACTCTCTATTCCCTTCCTCTTATCGGGCTAGATTTAGTCTTGGGAATCCAATGGCTGGAAATGTTAGGATCCGTGGTGTGCAACTGGAAACAGTTGACCATGGAGTTCCTTTGGGAGAACCAGACCAGGCGATTGCAAGGGGCTGACGGAGAAAATATAACAAATGCATCAATGAAAGAGCTATCAAAAGAGGCTCACCAGAGCCACACGATTTTTGCCATCTGCTTACAAGTCAATACTAAGGGATCAACCAAAGAAATACATCCTGAGGTGCAGGAAATATTACAAGAATTTTCAGAATTATTTCAAGAGCCCTCAAGTTTACCGCCAGTCAGAGAGATAGACCATTTCATCTCACTCAAAGAAGGAACGGAGCCAATTAATGTCAGACCATACCGGTATGCATACTATCAAAAAGAGGAGATAGAGAAGCAAGTTCAAGATATGTTAAACTCAGGCCTCATCCGACCCAGTACAAGCCCCTTCTCATCACCAGTTCTACTAGTGAAAAAGAAGGATGGGAATTGGCGTTTTTGCACAGACTATCGTGCACTTAACGCTGCCACCATAAAAGATCGCTTTCCCATTCCCACAGTGGATGATATGCTGGACGAACTCTATGGTGCGTCGTACTTTACGAAATTGGATCTAAGGGCCGGATACCATCAGGCACGAGTGAATCCCCCGGATATTCAAAAAACCGCTTTCCGCACTCATAACGGACATTACGAATATTTGGTTATGCCTTTCGGCCTATGCAATGCACCTTCAACTTTTCAGGCTATCATGAACTCAATATTTCGTCATCTTAGAAAATTCATACTAGTTTTCTTTGATGATATATTAGTTTATAGTCCTACTTGGGACAAGCACTTGTTGCATGTTAAACAGGCGTTGACAATACTGAAGCAGCAACAGTTCTTTGTCAAAGCTAGCAAATGTGCCTTTGGACAACAAGAGTTGGAATACTTGGGGCATATTGTCACCAGTCAAGGAGTAAAAGTCGACGATAGCAAAATTGCCGCGATGGTGGCATGGCCACGACCCTCTAACATTTCCGAGTTACGTGGTTTTTTGGGGTTAACAGGATACTACAGAAAATTTGTCAAAAATTATGGCATTATTGCACGGACCCTCACCAATCTCCTTAAGAAGGGCCAATTCGGGTGGCATGAGGAAGCAGAAGTTGCCTTTGTTGCTCTAAAACAGGCCATGACAACCACACCAATACTAGCAATGCCCAACTTCAACGATAATTTCACTATTGAAACTGATGCATCGGGCGAAGGGATTGGAGCGGTATTAGCGCAGCAAGGCAGACCAGTGGCCTTCATGAGTCGGGCACTCGGAGTGGCAAAGAAGTCTTGGTCCACATACGCCAAGGAAATGTTAGCAATTGTGGAAGCAATCCAGCTATGGCGTCCTTATCTATTGGGCAGGAAATTCTATATTCAAACAGACCAAAGAAGCCTAAAGTATTTTCTAGAGCAACGCATCACCACACCGGAGCAACAAAAATGGGTAGCCAAACTTTTAGGCTATGACTATGAGATAACGTATCGCCCGGGACGTGAAAAATCTGCAGCCGATGCCCTCTCACGGAAGCAAGGAAGCCCCGTCCTCCATAATATTTTTATTTCTCAAGTTGACTTATGGGAAGAGATTAAACAAGCAGCAATGGAGGACCCGTATATCCAGTCTATGGGCCGTGTAGCAACCAACCAATCCAATGACCACTACGTGTGGCGCAATGGCCTACTGCGTTACAAGAATAAGGTGATAGTACCAGCCGATCCAACCTTACGGACCAAGCTTCTTCACGAGATGCATGACACCAAGGTGGGCGGCCACTCTGGCATTCTGCGCACCTACAAAAAATTGGGGCAACAATTTTATTGGCCAGGGATGCTCAAATCAGTCCAAGAGTATATTAAATGTTGCGCGGTGTGCCAGAAAATTAAAGCAGAAACCTTGGCGCCGGCAGGACTCTTACAACCCCTACCCATTCCATGCCAAGTATGGGACGACATCACACTTGATTTTATTGAAGGATTACCAACCTCGCAAGGCAAGGATACCATCATGGTAGTCGTCAACAGGCTTAGTAAGTCAGCCCACTTCCTAACTTTGACACATCCATTTACAGCTAAGGGTGTTGCAGAAAAATTTGTGGAAGGCGTTCTGAAGCTACAAGGAATGCCCAGATCAATCGTCAGTGACCGAGATCCCATTTTTGTGAGCAACTTTTGGCAAGAATTCTTCAAAATGTCGGGCACTAAACTAAAGCTCAGCTCCGCGTATCACCCACAGACCGATGGCCAAACGGAAGTCGGCAATCGCTGCGTTGAACAATACCTCAGATGCTTTGTAAACCAGTGGCCACAAAAATGGAGCTTCTATTTACCTTGGGCTGAGTACTGGTACAACACCACTTATCATATATTGACGGGAATGACCCCTTTCCAAGCACTGTATGGAAGATTGCCACCCACCATTCCATCGTATAACGAAGGCTTCTCACCAGTGCACGAAGTTGATTGACAATTACTGAATCGAGATCAATTATTACAACAACTCAAGACCAATCTTGCACGCTCGGTTAACCGAATGAAACAATTCGCAGATCAAAAGAGAAGAGAAGTGTCGTTTGAAGTTGGCGACTTAGTGCTTCTAAAACTACACCCCTATCGTCAGCAAACGATTTTTAAAAGGGTCCATCAGAAATTGGCTAGCCGCTTCTATGGGCCCTACAAAATTCTGCAAAAAATCGGATCAGTCGCCTATAAGCTTCAATTACCAGAAGGGTCATGCGTCCATCCCGTTTTTCACGTCTCGCTACTCAAACGGTACAACACTCACGAAGACAGCGTACAGCACAGCACGGAGTTGCCACCATTCATTGATGATGGAGTCATCGTGCTGGAACCTCAGTCTATTTTAGATCACCGCTGGATAAAACAAGGGGCTCAAATTGTAGAAGAGAGTTTGGTTCATTGGAAAAATCTACCAGCAGAAGAGGCAACCTGGGAACCTACAAAACAACTGTCGGAGATGTTCCCAGACATGGACCTTGAGGACAAGGATCCACGTAATGGGGGGGGGGGGGGGTATTGATAAACCACGAAAGTCAGCAAGGGACCGTAGGCCAAATCCTATATACATGGGATAACAATGCATGCGGCATACGGAAGGTGGGACGTCCAGGTGGGACGTAGTGGACGAAGTTATGGGCACGTGAAGAAGGAACGTGAAGAAGGAAGCTTGACTGGGTCGCATGCAGTACTGGGTCACATGCAGTTGCCAACTGCGAGTTTTACGTAGTTTTATTTCTGTTGTTTTTATTTCCGTTGTAATGCTCTGTTTTACGTGTGCGTGTTCTGTTTTACGTTGTTCTGTTTTTACGTTGTTCTGTTTTACGTGCAAGTCGGGTTTCAAGTAATTAGCTACCAGTTTCCCCTCAAGTCCGGATTTCTTGTAAGTGGCTTACTTATTTAAGTAGCCCAAATTATCAATGAAAGGCAAGAAATTATTTGCATTCTAATTGTGGTACATTCTCACCCGAAGAGAACAATTTATCTTACAAATATATTATCTGTGTTGGGACCTATCAAAAAGCAATGCTTTTTAATTATAAATAGATTCAGCTGAAATAGTTCACGCACTATAAGGATAGTTCCCAAAGTTAATGACTCAAAAATCCAAACCATGTCTATGTTTTCCTTTTAGTTAGAATAATGAACTTCAAGAAAACACCAAAAAAAAAGAGAAAAAAAGATAAGTGCTCTCTAATATTTTCTTTCTAAACCAAAATCTGCCCACTTTCACCCAAGTCACAAACAAATAATAATTTAACCATTTCAAGGGTTGTATTCTCGAAATATTTTTCTAGTGATAACAACCAATACCTGTGACCCTCCTCACGCCTACATGATGAAGTAAAATCTAAGTTACCATTAGAAAAAATCTCCAAGGAAGCCATTAATCGAGCAAACGGAGCTTTTCTTCATGCACGCAGGCAAGCATTTAAGTAATACGGGTTCTAAAAAAAAGAAGGAAATAGAATAACAGAAATACTTGTTGACAAAAGATTCCACCATAGCTTGGCGTTCATCTTTGGAGACCCTTCTCCGGCGTTTCTGGGCATCACTTGGTATGTCCGAAGAAGCAACAGAGGCAGTATAAGACTTTCCGCGCCACTGAATGTGCGAACCACCAACAACTTTGTTTATCTCGAGACGCACTATTCAAGCAACATTAGAGAAAAAAAATTTAACAAAAACAAAAAAAGAGCAGTGGAGAAAACTGAAGGAATAAAAGATAAAGAAGAGAGAGGCAACGAAAGCTACCTGATTTTTGGTACGATTTTGAAGAAAAGGCTTGGCCTCGTCTTGCCATCATCTTCATTTTCATCATCAACTGGGTCTTCCCCATGCTGGCCGCCATTTCAATTCATAGCATAAATCTTATCTATTTGTGTCATAATAGAGCGTTTGAAATTTCAATTTTCAAACATCGGGAGAGTGAGAAAAACTAAAGGAAGAAGAAGAGGAGGGTTTTTAGGGTTTTAACGGCTCTGATATTGGTAACGAGGCAATGGTCGGAGTAGCCGACCAGAGAACCAGGCTCCAACTTATTCACCTGAAATTTAATTAAAAAAATAAAGTAATATCAATAATATATTAATAAGAGCAATTCTAAGCATCTGCCTACACTCTCCACACACCATGCACTCAAATTTTTTTTTTTAACTCAATACACTAAATGTGTTGAATGTGTGATAAATAGTAGAGTGTGAAGAAGATTTTTTCTATTAATAATGATTTGAGAAATAAGAGTATTGGAGCCTGGTTCAACTAAAACTAGTTTTTTTTTTTTAAACACTAGTTAAATACTAGCGAATGTATTTTAAAAAAATAATTACTTTGGCACCTAAATTTGCACATCCTTTATTTTAATTTTTTTTATTTAATAGTTAAGGAAGTAACTTGAGGAATCACTCCACCCGGTCAGCACGAGAAATTTCTACCCAACCAACTGGTGGGACACATCCACCAAAACATCACCAAGAACGCTTCATTTGATCAACATGGGGAGTCTCTCTACCCGAGTTATCATGTGAAGCCATACAGAAATGCTCCACCACGATTATCATGGAGAGTTCCTTTATTGTATGAAACTGTGGTGACCTGCCACCTAAGAATGGTATGAGGAATCCTTAATCTGATCCCATAAGTACAGAGCACATAGATTGCACATCACTTAAAATTATATCGTCTTGAAATTACATTGTCAAAATAAATATGGTGAGAAAAGTATGCACTTTCATGAGAGAAAGAGATGAGAAGTAGAATATGCCATACTTGAACATAATCATAAACATTCCATATTTCTAATATCGTTGTAGGAGTGAACCTACCTGGACAACAACTAAATGATAACGATTGTGCTGGAAATCATCGGTCTCCTCGTTGATGAAAACTCTAAGCTCCTAGCCTTC
This sequence comes from Juglans cinerea, assembly GCA_961763995.1. NCBI lineage: Eukaryota > Viridiplantae > Streptophyta > Magnoliopsida > Fagales > Juglandaceae > Juglans > Juglans cinerea. Next base: position 13,207,307 of record CAUIVZ010000016.1, read on the forward strand.
TCGAAGTCTTCGAATACTAGAAAGAAATAGTTTAAAAGTAAGATTTTGTCTTTTGTCCAAAGTCTTATATATGGCAGGATGGTCAATTATGGTCCTGACGTTTCTCTTACCTCTGTTTTATTTGAATGAGAGACCTTTAATCTCGATCGTCCATGTGTCCTCTAGACTTGAAGAATGATGGAGACCGAGTGACTGATGGGATAAGGCATGCACGTCTTTGTAGCTTGCATTGGGATCAAACCCGCAGTGTTTCTCTTTATGAGAGTCTCCCATGTGGCGTTAGGCCTTCTTCTGAGTTCAGATGATATGTCTTTTAGGTTCATATTACTCCTTTCTTAGGGTACTTCTGTTGTGACATATCTGATGTAGTAAGGGCCTTAGGTGATACACATGTTGCCCTCTAGGCTCCTTCGTGTTACCTCGAAGTGCTCCTAGTTTTGCACCAGGCTTGTCCTCACCCGTTGCTCGCCTTTCATACGGTCAACACATCATTTGCTCACCTTTCATATAGTCAGCATGTCCTACATTGTCCCGCATCTGCCAAACTCTCTACAACGTGTTGCTCGCCTTTTTGCATCATGACTGCACGTTGCTCACCTGATTGCCTCCTTATCGTCAGTGTTTTGCTTGCATGAGGGATTCCTTCCCTCGGTTCGGCATAGTCCTAACAATGATAATCGTATAAATCCACTTCATAGATAATGGCAATGGGTCCTATTTTTAGGAATAACCACTCACTCCCAACTATCTAACCAATCCCAAGTTCACACATGGTAAGTATTCATAGGCTTGAAAATTCTATAAAAGGCTAAGATGAAAAGTGATGAGGAAAAAAAATGAAAGAAAATACTCTCACTCTCTCTACTAATTTAATCATTGGAGTGTCCATGTTCCTTAAGGTATTAATTGGCGAAGTCTGGCAACAATCTTTTTATTTTTTTACAAGAGTTCGAATTACTACGAGAAAGGAGAGGGTCATCAACCATCCAACAAAATATATTGTTTAACATGTTTCTATGAGCATGCATGATTAAATGTCTCATGTTTTTTGCTGCAATGGGTTATGGTTAAAACTTAAAAAAAGCGACTAATCTAAACGTCGACACTTTTAGACAATCCCAACTGGAACGTTACAATTACGTACGAGTCTTCTAGTTTTAAAGAAGAAATGTAATTAATTATATTAATATAAATTAGTAACATCGTTGATGGGCATGATACAAAGAATTTCAAGATACATATTATATAATTAGCATTTCCTACCGTTACATGTAGCATCATATTTAGTAGAACTCAATAAATATAGTAAAATATTTTAGAACAACACGTTTTTGTATGAATCAATGGCACATATCATGAACTCAAGTTTTGTACAACGCATTGCCTACACTTTTGGGTTACCGGTGACTCAAAAGTGTAGGCAATAACTCAAAAAGTTGTCAGAAATATGTAAATCTCATTTTGCAGCGAATCAAAAACTGTTGGTACTGCTTATTTATAGTGACAAAAATTCGTCACAAATAATTTTGTCTACAGTATAAAAAATATTTGTAAAAGGCAATTTCCGACGCTTCACATATCGCCGCTAATAAAAATTAATTGGCCGCATGACACCTATTGCGGCGACTTTTTTCGTCGCAAAATATTTATTGTGGCGATTTTTCTATTCGACGGAAATAAATGCCACTATAGTTACAAATACTTGTTGCGGCGACTTTTTTCGTCGCAAAATATTTATTGTGGCGATTTTTCTATTCGACGGAAATAAATGCCGCTACAGTTACAAATACTTGTTGCGGCAACTTTTTTTGTCGCAAAATATTTATTCTGGCGATTTTTCTATTCGACAGAAATAAATGCCGCTACAGTTACAAATACTTGTTGCAGCAACTTTTTTCACCGCAAAAGGAATAAAAGTTGCCGCAAAAACCTAACAATGAATTCTCGCTCAGCATTTTTCAAATTTGTGTTAGAATTAAGTGGCGAATTTGAAATCGCCGCAAATATGCATTATTTGCAGCGATCTAAAAATTACTAGAAAATGCCTATTTTCTTATAATGAACAAGTCATGTATTCCTAGTACTTACTCGATGGCTTTTGGTCAAGATATTGCTCCCAGCCACCTGGCCACTAAGACTGTTCATCCGGGCCGGGTTTTTTCTCGGCCCGGTCCGGAACCCGGATAACCGGGTTCCGGCCCGGAATAACCCCGGGCCGGAACCCGCTTTTTTAGACCCGGGCCTATCCGGCCCAGATGCGGGTTTTTACACCCGGTACCCGTTTCAAACCTGGTACCCGGGTTTAGATATAAAAGCCTCATTACCAGCTTACCCCGGGTCCCGGAAATGCCCTAGCCCCCCTCGCCTCAAATCAGTCTCTCATCTACTCTCTCTCTCTCTCTCTCTCTCTCTCTCCTCTGCGAAGTCGATGCCCTACGCCTCCTCTGCGAAGTCTCTCATCTATTCCTTTCTCTCATCTATTCTCTCTCTCTCTCTCTCTCTCTCTCTCTCGCTCTGCTCTGCGTCTGTAGTGCCCTAGCCCCTCCCGAAATACTCTCTCAGCTGCTCTATCTATCTCTCTCTCTCTCTCTCTCTCTCTCTCTCTCTCTGTGTGCTCTGCGTCTGCGATACCCTAGCCCCTCCCGAAATCACTCTCTCATCAGCTCTATCTCTTTCTCTGCCATCTGCGATGCCGAACGGTGGAAGTGCTTGAGAATGTTTTCTTTTAGGTATGTTTTCTTTCTTCCCTTTGTTTTGTTCTCTCTTTGTTGATTTTGGGTTTTTTTTTTTATGAGAATGTTTGAATGTTTGAGGAGTATTTTTATGGGTTGTTTGAATATTTGAGTATCTGTTTAGAGCCGTGGGTTATTATTTGGAAGATTTGTTTAGATCTGTTATATCCGAACACACACACACACACACACACACATATATATAATGAAGATTTGTTATGATTTGGAAGAAATGGTTTTTAGGATGTTGTATCTTTGATTTTTCTAGATTATTTTTTTAAAATTAGTTGTGTTACTGGGTAGAGTTTGGAAAAAAAAAATTGGGGCCTTTGGATTCCAAATTAGTTGTGTTATTTTTTTATGTGATTTACGTAGCGCTCTCTCATCTTTGTGGTCAATAATAAGAGCCCAGCTGATCTGTGAACCCCACTTTCAACAACTCATTTCCTACCACAGTTTTGCCCGTGAACCCACCCCCCTGTAGCTTGCTCCTTTAGTTTTCTCTCCCACCAATCATTCAACTTACGTGTCAAATGTTTTTTCCCCCCTTTTTGAAAAGTAATAAGATGTTAAGATAGAGCATATTACAACAAATGATCAAGAGACTCGGGACACTGTGTATATATAGGCTAAGAGAGAGTTTTATTAGAGCTTGGATTCGATCCCAAATGTAATGTTTAGACAGAAGTGAATGGTCAATATTGTACAAAATGACTTGCATATATCCAATGAAAAAAATAGCTAAATATAAGTTTAGGTTTATTATGAGAGGGCTTCACAGGTATAAGTTTATCAATGGTCAATATTGATAGGTTTGAGATTTTGGAAATTTGGTGTAGAGTAACCATAATAAACTTGAGTATAAGTTTATTATGAGAGGGCTTCACAGGTACTATCCTTTTATACGAAGTTAAGTCACTAGGAATATTATATATACCTTGGAGTACTTGGAGGCGGGTCATGTATTAATTGAAGGCTATGTTTGATTATGAGAAATCTGCTTTAGCTAGCTTATTTGTGGGTAGCAAAATTGACCCTATATTGCCACTAGAAAAAAGGAAAAACCCTAGAGGCTAGGGTTTTTGTGCATATCCACCGTGCACTCTCTGTTGGTTTCTGTGTGTGTGTGTGTTGTGGGTGCGTTTTGCATGCCAGGTCCTATTTATGTAGCGTTCTCTCTATTTTGCGCCGAGTGCCAGAGTCTCTGTTTTGGGTGTTTGTTTATTGCTTCTGCTTCTCCCCTCAGTCTCCCTCTCTCTCTGCGAAATTGCAAATTCTTGGGAAACTGGGTTTCATGGGCTTGATAGATAGGATTGAAAAGGAGGTGTGTTTCAGAACTATTTATACCTACCTTCAATGCTTCCTTGAGAGAGCAAAAGAAAAATAAAACTTCGAAGTTGTACTCTGGTTTTATTTGGGAGTTTTTTGTATGAATTTATGACACCATTGTTGGGTATGATTCATGAATCATTGTCCGAGGCTATAACGGCTGAGAACAAGAAGTGCTGTGCCGATTGCAAGACCACGAAGACCCCCTTGTGGAGAGGGGGGCCTGCTGGGCCCAAGGTTCTTTCCTTCATTTCATTTTCCCGGTTTTTCATTTATCTTAATGGATTAATTTCTTCGCGTTGGTTTGTGATTTTCAGTCTCTGTTTCTCTCCTTTTTTAGTCTATCATTCTCTCCGTCTGGGGGTTTTAATTTGGACTCGTGGGCGTCAAGTGTTTCATTGGCTGTCTTCCAATCGACATTGTTACTTTTAAGCCAACGATCATTACCCAGTTGATTTTGATCTTTGATTTGTTCTGGGTTTATTATCTTCTGGTTATTCTCTCTCTTTCAGTTGCTATTTGTAAATATACTAAGCATTTTTGGGCCTATTTTCTTGGTCACTACATGGGTAAATATCATTCTGCATTTTTTTTTTCTTTGCGATTTTTCATCGGGTAATATAATTTTTGGGTGGGTTTGTTTTTCAGTTTATGTAGGTAGTTTCTTTTTTGGGTGATGAATTGGGTTACTACTACCCTTTTGATTAATGTATTTGTATTTTTCTCTCTTTTTTCAGTCATTATGTAACGCCTGTGGGATCAGATACAGGAAGAGGAGGATTTCTATGGTGGGTTTGAGCTACGGATCATATAGGAAAAGAGACAAGTCACATTGTCATGGTACTTCTTCTGTTACCACCACCCCCACTGCTGCCGATACAACCATGTACACTGCTATAACTGTTGATAATGGTGGTGGCGGAGACCTTAGTGTGTCCTTGAAAACGAAATTAATGGCGTTGGGTAAGGATTTGTTGCTGCAAAGATCACCATCAGTGATGAAGAAACAGAGGTGGCAGAGGAGGAGGAAGTTGAAGGAGGAAGAACAAGCAGCCGTGTCTCTGATGGCACTGTCCATTAATTAAAGTAACAATTTGTTGCCTCTAGGGTAACAAATGTAACAATTTGTTGTGTATTAGAGTTTAATTAAAGCAATGTATGTATTTTGTAATATTCTTAGCAAATTAGTTCAAACAATGTAATACGTAGTTGATTGCATCTTGTATGTGTTTTGTAATATTTTTTTATTTTTACATGCATTTAGTTAAAAAGTTTAATTAATTGTTTGTAGGCTCATGTTATATTATAGGCTTATGTTGTATTGAGAATATGATTTGAAATTTCGAAATTTTAAATGGAGACAAAATATTTGAAGTCTAATTAATAATAAAAAAGATTTTTTGTAAGTACTAGTGAAAAAAAAAAAAAAGGGGTTCAACCCGGAACCCGGAATCCGGGTTTTGAAAAACCCGGATTCACCCGGGTTTCGGCCCGGGTCTGACCCGGACGAATCCGGTCCGGGTTTCGGCCCGGATTTGAAATCCGGTTTCCGGTCCGGATAGACCCGGATTCCCGGGTTGGAACCCGGATGAACACTCTTACTGGCCACTAGGTTTGTTAATTAAACATATGTCCCCCTGTATGTATTGTGTTTTTGTCAAGTGTTTGTACTCACTTAACTACTTGATTTGCTAATTATTGCATCATCTTTGCTTAATTGAGGATTATTATTGTTGATACATTTTTCCAACTGGATCAGAGCTCAACACTACAATTGAATGGCCAATGATAATGGCTTGGATGTTGATACGATGCTCCGATGTTTATTTATGAAAATAAATAGTAAATAAAACTAAAAAATGTAAATGAGAGGATGATCATTTACGTGTTTTGACATAAAAATCTATGGCCACGGGTTCTTTGAGAGTAAAATCCACTACTTGTGGTCATTTTTATGTAAGCCCATATTTTAAAAACATTAAATGACCATATATTTAGAAAATGATATTACTTTTATAATTTATTTACTAAAATACCTCATTTAAAATATAATTACAATTATAAAAACGTTATAATTATAAAAATATAAAAACGTTATGTATAAAAACGTTATGTATCTGTAATTTTCCTTTCGAGACTTCAATCTACACAATAATTAGGTAAAGTACATACTACATACCATGGCCCAGAACCCAACAAGAGACATAACTCTAATCCCTATTCAGTCAAGGATGAAGTGAACCCTGTATCCAAACGTACTCAGTGATTCTGACGATAGAGTCGAGTGTTGCGAATACTTTCGAGTGAAGAAATACATAAGAGACTGTTCCATTTCGAATTTGGGAAATCAATGTGTTTGACGCATATGCACACGTACGTGTCAGCCATCTTGCGCCATAAATCCAAGTGTCCGTACACTATCAACTCCTATTTGGCTGATTTAAGCAAAAAACTCCACCTTTCAGCCATGCGAAGACCCTCATCCACCTTGCAGCTTCCTCGTATTGATCTATTCTTTCGCCCATCCTTTCCCATTTTCATTTGGTAAACAAGCTCGCTCGCTGACAAAGGATAGAAGTGAGAACAGATTACTATCAGCAGGAAATAAGAGAGATTATTGCAGCAAAAAGTGGGATTGCTCGCGGGCTGATATCAGTAACTGCAAAAGATTAAGAAACAGAGAATAATTCCTTGCTACCATGCCTCGAAGATATGCGTTTAGGGGGGCAGAAGAGGCCACTCACCCGGACTCCATCCGAGCAACTTTGGCAGAATTCATTTCCACTTTCATCTTTGTCTTTGCTGCCGAAGGCTCTTTACTAGCTCTTGGTATGTCCGTCTCTCCACAAGCATGCTCTGTCTGGGACCAAGAGAACAACCACCACCACCATCATCTAATCTTCAATTTCCTTTTCATGGTATCTATCTATGTGCAAGTTTAGAATAATGCTTTCTGTTTTGGTAGGCAAAATCTACAAGGAATCAGGCACTACTGCGTCCGAGCTGGTGGCCATCGCACTTGCGCATGCACTCTCCTTCTTTGCAGCCGTGTCAGCCAGTATAAACATATCCGGCGGCCATGTGAATCCTGCGGTCACCTTCGGCACACTCCTTGGTGGGAGGATCTCAGTTCTCCTTGCTGTCTACTACTGGGTTGCCCAGCTCTTCGGTGCAGTTGTGGCAACTCTCTTGCTAAGGCTTGCAACCAATAACATGGTAAACCATTTCCTTCAAATCCCATTAACAAAATACACTCTCTGGATCTTTTTTTATCACTTTCATGATGTGTGTGTGTGTGTATATATATATATATATATATACATACTGTTATCATGTCAGAGACCAGTGGGGTTGTACGTAGCATCAGGGGTTGGGGAGTGGCATGGGCTGATATTGGAGATCGTGATGACATTCAGCCTGGTTTACACAGTTTATGCGACTGCCATTGATCCCAAACGTGGTAGCTTGGGGACGATTGCGCCTCTGGCAATTGGGTTCATCCTTGGTGCTAACATCCTGGTGGGGGCGCCGTTTGATGGAGCATGCATGAACCCTGCAAGAGCATTTGGACCAGCTTTGGTTGGATGGAGATGGAGGAATCATTGGATCTATTGGGTTGGTCCATTTTTAGGTGGGGGTCTGGCTGGACTTGTGTATGAGTACATGGTTATACCCACAGAGATTCCTCATCACACCCACCAGCCCTTGGCTCCTGAGGATTACTAGTTATAAATATTGCTTGTTGCTTGTAATAAGGAATTGCATGATGTTTGGTCCTTTTGCTTTTGTTTCTCAATCTCACACACGCACATCTATCTGCTTTGCCTTTTCAGATGTGTTTTTTCTCCTAAATTTTCTTTTTTGTTAATAAGAATGCCAACCCTGTTCCCAGACACTTCGTTTGTTTCAGATTGTGCAGGCTGCTCCTTTTGATAGAACAACATATGTATTGTTACATTTAACATGAGTTTAAGTATATATACAAAACAATGCAGCATGAGCGAGTTTAGATGTATTTATGAAAAGTTAGAAAAATATTATAAGTCTCGCGTGTAAAAAGGTGTTGAGTTGAAAAATGTTGTGGGTCTCATATCATATAAAGAGGTTTTGAGTTGAGTGATGTCTAGTGATATGGAAATTAAGTGTTTGGATGTTAAATTTAACTTAAAATTAGATTGAACTGAGATCATCTCAGTATGTTCTAACGAGTGATATATTAGACGATCTTCTCCAAGTGAAGGAAGGGGAAAAAATGGAGAGGACCTTCAAGCCAGCTGGCTAATTTTCGATTTTGAAAACTTGAGTTTTTTTTTATGTCATTTATTATTACTATTATATATCATCATCGTTGTCTTTTTTCCAATCCCAGACTGATTATCGTGATCTTGATATGACCATGCGAGTAAGAGGACCATTGTAACTTGTCTCCCTAAAAAATATATCCAGATCAGAATACTGAGCATGGAATAAAATTCTTTGTTAGAATTTTGGTTTCTAAGCAAAAAGGATAGAAGGGGGCGACAAGACTTTTTAATCTGGACCGGATCATAGTACTTTAATTATTGGCACTACAAGAGATTTGATTTTTTAGAGATAACATCTTTTAGGGACAAATTAAATTTCATCTTTAAAAGTATTTATTTGGGATGAAATTTATATTTCATTTGGATGCGATTTTTTATGCGTTCGTATATGTTCGAACTATACTTTCTGTGACAAAATATATCGTCTCAAAAAAAGCAAACCACTTGAACGTAAATAGAACCGTTCGAACATAATTTTAATTACCATTTGAATGGTTACATAACCGTTTGAATAATAGTTGTGACGGGAAAGTATATATAATTGTGTCGGGAAAAGTTTGAACCCATTCGAATGTGATATTTAATCATTCGATTTGAAGTTTTGGTGAGAAGTTATAAATAAATTTGGCAAGAATGTTGCTATACTTGTTCGAATGCTCCAGTACAAGTTCGAACTGTATTTTAGAACTGACGGGAATGTTGATATAACTGTTTGAATAATTGTCGTGGTGTGAACATATACTTTAGAACCCGTTCAAACGCCACGTTTATTCCTTTGAACCAATTTTTTTATGGGAAGTTATAAATAAATCTGGCGTGGATGGTTACAACATAGTTCAAACAGTACTTTTATATTCGAATGAATCTATTAACCGTCGAATGCTCATAATAGTCGTTCGAACGGTACCGTTTAATTATAGAAATTTATTGAAAGACATTCAAATATTTTAAAAATAAATATTATTTAAGTTTATTAGTCATCATTTTCAAAAGATAAAAAAATCTAGCTATACGGATTTATTATCATTTATGGTAAATTAAAATATTTTATATTCTTAAGAATTTTATATAATTAGTTTAAAAATTAATTAATTAGTTTTATTATGGTAAATAAGAATTTGCAATTAAAAAAAACTACCTTCTATGGAGTGCCATTTTTTATATTATTATGAATGGTACGTAAAATAAGGAAAATGGTTTTTGACAATAAACAAACTAGCTATATATAATAATTAAAAACGATACAGTAATTCGATACAATACAAAAAGTCAAATAAAAAATAAAACTACTGGGTAAGATTATCCAGGTCCTTCTGCATGACAGAAATGAGTCATTCAATCTCTTGCAGTTGAACCATAATGGATGTAGTGATCCTTTCCACCATCCTCTCCATCTCTTGGATCAAAAGTATGTGATGGTCCTTGAGCAGGGATCGTATTTCTATGATAGTAGCCCTTGCAGCCTGTCTATCAATAGCGGCATCAGTAGAACCTGGATCACGCTCCGTGCCTCTATCTTGTGCCGCTGGAACATTAATTCGAGCCTTCTGCAAGTGGCCCTCGCTCTTGCTGAAGGTGATCTTGTTAAGGGGCCCCATCTGTGGTTGCCTCCGCTCGGTTATCAGCACATTGCCCCCAATTGCACTAGGAGGTTAGAGATCATCAATGCAAATGGTAGACTACCTCCACTCGAATACTGTGACTCAAATTGGATGCGGAGGAGGAAATATAAAGGAAGATCAATCGGCTCTCCTCGTGCTATCCGTAACATAAATCGAGCTCGTTCGATGCTGAAGTCAGTCTTGTGTTTCATCGGATTAATATTATGGGAAACAATTAAATTTAGTATTTGAAAAAATGCAATACAATCTACTTGTTTGATCACCTTGTTGCCATCATATGGAGGAGCTGAATCGTCATGCATTAATTGACGAATCTCATCGTGTGTGGGACCATCATCTGCTGGAGCCTCATCCTCAATGGCATCTCCACCATTTGTCCCTGCAGCAGGTTGTTGTGCAGGGTATGCACCAAACTCGTGGGGGATCCCAAAAAAATCAGCAATAATGTTTGCTGAGATAGTAATACTTACTCCCTGAATGGTAAACGTGAAGGACTCCTCATTAGCCTCCATCTGACCCATGGCCCGATAAAACTCATTGATCATGTTTGGATAGGCCACACCCCTTTGCTGACAAATCAAGGCCCATCCTCTATCACTGATAATAAAAAGTTCTGTCCATCTCACACAAAATCGCGGAATCCATCTATAATGATCTCCCGCTCTACTAGTATCAACCTCCTCATCTCACTAGCTTCATCGCTAGCTTGGCCCTCTCTCCCACTTTTCTTCCCATGTTTGCCATTAGTTCACTATTCATAAAACCATAACAAATATAAATAAAATATAAAGTTGTAATTATATTATATTATATATATATATACTGTTATGTTCAAATAAAAACAACCTTGTTCGAATAGGAACTAATCTGTTCGAACGAACAAGCATTTAATTCGAATGCTAAATAATATTGTTCGAATAGTAGCTCTAAGTGTTCGGACGGTTTATAACCATTCAAACATAAACTTAACCTGTTCGAACACCAACTAACCGTTCAAACAAAAAAATATGTTTTTTGAACAATATAAATAAAATGACCTTCAAAGATAATAAATGCAAAGTTTGAACAAAGAGCCAACCTGTTCGAACGTATCGGCATCTCAATTTTTAACGTCCAAATGCTAAAATGACTGTTTGGCAAATAAGCGTTCGAACATTTTTGAATCCATTCGAACACGAACTTGCCAAACAAACCATGGTTGTGTCGAATCCAAATTAAGATGGAGTGACTCCATCATTTCTACGACCAAATGCCGTGTGTGACGGCCGAAAAACACCAATAAGGGTCAGATTGGATGATATTTGATCCTTTAACAAAGAGCACCCATTTCAACCCATCAAGAATACCGATTCCTTGGAGAGATTGGCAAGGATTTATGTGTCCGAGATTGTCAAACTGAACGGAGTACCAAGGACGATTGTGTCAGACAGAGATCCTCGTTTCATGTCTCGGTTTTGGCAAAGTTTGCAGAGTTTCATGGGCAACAGTCTAAATGTCAGCAGTGCCTATCATCCTTAGACAGATGGATAGACCGAGAGGATGATTCACACTCTGAAAGACATGGTTAAGGCCTTTGTCCTGGAGCATCAAGGTAATTGGGAGAAGCAGCTACCTTTGGTAGACTTTGCTTACAACAAGAGTTTCCAGACCACCATTCAGATGACACCCTATGAAACTTTGTATGGAAAAAAGTGTAGATCCCTGTCATATTGTGACAAAGTTGGAAAAAATAAGATGATTGGATTGGAAGTCCTGTAGGAGATAAAGGACCAAAACCTAGTGATCAGAGAAAAAATGAAGATGGAGTAGAGTTGACAGAAGAGCTACATTGACAACAAAAAAATGAATCTAGATTTTGAAGTCGAAGATTGAGTTTATGTGAAAGTATCTCCTATAAGAGGAGTGACCCAGTTTGGCATTAAGGAAAAGTTGACTTCGAGATAAGTGGGACCTTACGAGATCTTGGGAAAAGTGAGAGCAGTTGCATATCGTCTGGGTTTACCAATTGAGTTCCATGAAATCCATAATGTATTCCACGTGTCATCGCTGAAAAAGAGTTTTGGGGATCAGAAACTAACAGTCGTAGACCCCGAGAGTATACCTCTGCAACCAAACATAACCTATTAGGAAAAACCAGTGCAGATCGTTGATTGTAAATAGAAGGAATTGCGCAAATGCAAGATTCCACTAGTCAAAGTACTTTGGCAGAATCATAATGTTCAGGAAGCAATTTGGGAGAAATAAGTTCATATGAAAGCCAAGTACCCTTATCTATTTGGATCAATAGTATAGTTTTGTTTTATCTGTGATCAGGACTCAACCGATTTTTGTATTCACTTTTATACAAGGTTGCGTTGCATCAGTCAATCCTTGTACTTCATTTTTTTGGATATCAAATAAAGTATATGTTTTGTCTCAGATCTATTACAGACCATGTTGGGTTGTGCTGTGAATTTTGTTTTATGTCATTGACTTTATCTTTTGCAATTTCCAAGGCAAGCGAACGAAAGACAGCAAGGAAGTTGACACTTTCCTTGCATCGAGTGCGGGAGATGAGAGAACAACGTCGTAGGAGGCGACTCATCGAGCTTAATAGATAGACCAATGTCTCGATTGAATATTTGGAATTTTACGGTATAATGTTATATTTTCCATGTCTCGGGTGAATAGTACCTGAAAGTGCCTTTTTATTTAATCTAGGCGCTTAGGAGTTGAATTTTGAAAAGCGAATTGCACCACTAGACTCATAAGATTATTTAAGATTTTATAGTGCAATAATAATTTTCACAATTTTTTGGGTGAATAGTAACACACGGGATAGTGCCACATGACACTCGGTTCAATTAATTGTCAAATCGATGTGTGAAATGGATGGACACTTGGCACATTTCTAGCCACTCATTGGAATAGTAATAGGACACTTGGCACTTAGTGAGTTAAGTGTGATGGAATGGAGGCAATTCAAACCATGTGATCGTGCCACCTATGCAAACACTATTCCGACCACCCGAAACATGTTTTGATGAACCAAAGAGGATTTCAACTTTAGTAAAACCCCAAATAATTGGATTTCACTTGAAACCCTAAAACCCTCATGAAGGTTGAAACCCTAAACCATGATTTCAACCTTATGTGGCCTGGTTTTTTTTTATTAGTGTTTAATAGGACTGTGCAAATGACCCGTAAACCCGATGAACCCACTTAAAGTGGCTTGACCCGACTAGGATTTGGCAGGTTATTATATGATCGGGTCTGCAACCCAACTAGTTAACGGGTTTATATGTTGATTTCAACCCGTCCGTATATAAAACCATTCTTATCTTTAGCTCTTGAACCCTAGCCGCTCAAAGTTTAAGGCTGCGTTTGGATGTTGAATTGAACTCAACTGAGTTGAGTAGTAAAAAAAATTATGTGGGATCCATCTAAACTGAGTTTAAAGTGTGTTTGGATGTTAAGATGAGTTTAATACTTTTAATGGGAAATTGAAAAAGGTTGTGAGTCTCGCATATAAAGATATTTTAAGTTGAAAAAGGTTGTGGGTCCCATGTGTAAGAAGGTTTTGAGTTGGGATGAGTTTAGTAATTTGAGAGTTGAGTGTTTGGATGTTAGACTCAGCTTAAAATTAGACTGAACTCAGCTGAACTCAGTGAGTTCAGTAACCAAACAAAGCCTAAAACGCAGATATCAGCTCTCTGTGTGTGTGTCTCTCTCTCTAACTCTCTCCTCAATTAATGAAGGAGAAGGCGACGATGAAAGAAGTGGCGGCCTAGAGGAAGGCACCGAGGGCGATGACGTGGGCACATTTGTGGTGGGTAGCCAAGTAGGCGGCGACTGGGTAGGAAGCGGATTATACAATGGACCTGAAAAGAGTGAGGGAGTCGAGACTCATGGGATCAGTGTGCAAAGCCGCACCCACCTCTTTGTACACAACCAGCAACAAAGATTCGTTGGCCCTCTCCATGATCCCCGCCAGATTCACTAGAATCAGAGTCCACATCTCCGTCTTAATCTCTTCCTCTCTTCTGAGTTAGCATTTAAAACAACATGTTTGTTTCCTTCCACTGTTCCTATATCGAGTTTGTGTTGTACTAGGATGTTTTCTTCTTGTTTTTATGAGACGACTATGAGGAAGGAGTCAAGGTTGGGGCACTCAGACAAGTGGCTTGGATTCAAAGGGGATGGGCCTTTCCGAGCAAGCAAGGCCGCGCTTGGTACGTGTTCGATGGGTAGGGGTGTGCCATGTGGATGGCATAATGTGATGGGCTTGACTTTGAATCGAAACTTCCAGCATTTTGTTTACATCAATGGTTGTAGCTACTGCGACTAGATTTATGGGTACAAGGGTAGCGGAATCATCTAGATCCACACGCAGAGACAACCAAAGAGAGAAGAGAGAGTGAAAGTGAGAGTGAGAGTGAGAGTTTGTAACACAGTTGTCGAGAACCACCCTAAAAGCAAGAGGAGCAAAGGCGGGGAAGGAGCATCTCGAAGGGTCGGCTGGAAGAAGAAGAAAACCTAAGTCAAATGTTTTGTTTAAGAGAATATATTCCCACAGGTACATCCGATCTATTCCAAAAAATAGCATCCAACTGTGACTTGCCATATAGACCCCACATCCTCTCAACGGTGGATCGCACTACAGAGGAAGAAAAAACTCTATCCCTCACTTCTGTCCTCCCTCCTTCCACCCCCCCCCTCTCTCTCTCTCTCTCTCCCCTTCCAAACTTCGTATACCATCCACCAAAACCTCCTCCCTCCCTCTTCTTCCATTTTCCTCTCTACAGTTTCTCCTGGTTTAACCCTAGAGACTGACTCACCACCAGATTTGTGAGCTTAATGTATTTTTTTTCTTACCATTTTTATTTTTCATTTTTTAATTCACTCAGGTTTATCAAACCAATTAAAGTTGTTACACTCCTTCCATTAAACGGATTAAATCGGCCAATTCACTTCTCACTTTTTTTTATCTCTCAGATGCAAGATAGTTGCTACTGTTTTGATTTTGTTTCCTTAAGTTTATCATGCTTCCTTCGATGCTTTCCCTCGTGTAAAAGATAAAGCTGGCTTTTCCTGTTGAGAAATATCTTTCCGACATTTATAACAAAAAAAAAGATGTTTTTTTGGGTTGTTTTCTTTCTCTAATCTTCTGTGATCTTGATGAATGCCAATGTTTGGTGAAGGTTGTATGAGGGGAAAATGTGTTTGGGTGTTTTGGCAGGGTGGGTTCAAGCAAATGGGTTAATTGTCAAGAAGGGCTTTCAAAATCCTCTGTTATTTGTCTGTTAGCTACAAAATCTAGCTGCTACAAGAAAATTGAGAGGGTTGAAGCTCAGTGATTATTTGGGTGGAAGAATTGTCTTCTAATTGCTGGGTGAGTGAGAAAGAAATGATGACCTTCAGAGGGGGAGCTTCAGAGGGATTATTTGGGTGGAAGAATTGTCTTGTACGCCGATGATACCGTCATATGGTGTAACACCCCGCTCATTCCTTCTTACGTACGCTTATTCTTTTTGACGTACGTTCCTCCTTTCTGACCGTAAGCAAATTCTGAGAGCAGAGATTATGTGAATTGTCTGCCCCTTCTATCTAGCGACTGTGAGACTCGTCATGTGTGCTGAACCACGATAGCATGTTTCAAAAGATATCTTGTAACTTCTAAAGCACGCCCAGTGTTTTAAATGTGCTGGAAATACTTATAAGGAGTATTTCCAGTGTTATTGAACCAAGCTTGATTTTAAATACGACAATTATAATATTCTTGAAGAGCTCCAAAAATATTAAAATTTTCAGAAATCATTTTAATATCATTATTAAAATGATTTCAACTATTTAAGATATTATGAGATTTAAATTATGTTGAAACCTTTAATTAATTAAATGACTTTATTCTCTTAAATATATTAAATAAGACTTCATCATTTTATTAATGATGAAGGAATATTATTTTATAAACTAAAGTTAGTTTAAATAATATTATACATTTATTATTCTCAGTGCTTTTACTCAAATTAACGTTATGCATTTTAAATCAGTGTTTGAGGTCCGTCGTTAGATCGTTGCGTAGATCCCCAGACGTTGGGTTTTAGAATAAAACCCCAGCCCCTCTGTCTTTCTCCCTCACTTTTCCCTCCTCTCTCTCTCTCTTCCCTCTATCCTTTGGCTTGCACTGCATGACACCCCCATGCCCGATTACTCCACTGCCCAGCCCGGCACCGCGGTGCGCCGGTGAGCCTCACCACCCCTTCCACCAGCACCTCCTCCCTCCGGCGAGTCCCCCCACACCGGTCTCCCTCTCTCACGCTCTCTCCTCCACTCTCTCAACAGTGCACAACCCTAATGGGCTTGATGCTACTGCGCTGCCATGCACCGTCCTCTGGCGCCACCACCTCCATGATAGCTTCCCCTCATGCTGGCGACCTCCCACTGTCGGAGCCAAGCGCCCACGCGCATCTCTCCCTCTCCTTTCATAGTAAGTGGGCCGAAATGGGTTTTTACCCATTTCTTCTCCTTGCGCCACCGTACGTGGCCACCCACGGCCACCAAGCACAGCCATGAGCTTCCCCTTCCCTCTTCCTTCCTCCTCCACCTGACCCGAGGCCCATAGCCTCCCTCCACTGCACGGGCTTCTCCTCTCCCTCACGCATGGATTCTCCTCTCTTCACCACCGAACGCCGCCACCCACGGCGTGTGACCACCCTCTCCGGCATCCTCAGGCCACCATCGACCTACCCCAACCACCTATAGCCCCGATCTACCCCTCATGTATGCTCACTCTCTCCCACTCTCCCATGGCTCCTCTCCACCCGTTGGCTAGATCCACCACCATAGAGCCACCATGGCGCCACCTTGACGCCACCATCACCTCGCCAAGGCCTTTCCAAGCCCCTTCATGCTCAGCCCCTTCCAGGAACACCACTTTATGTGGTGGGCAGCCACTACGCAAGGTGGACAGTCACTGCGCATGACTGATCGCCACTGTACATGGCTAGATATGCCGTTTTATGCCCCTCACCACCACCACAAGGCCACCACGAGCCCTTCCAAGACCACACCTAGCTATCCAAACGCCCAAACAGTCACTGTACATGGGTTAGCTGCCACGTACGACTCTTCCGACATCATCAACCGTGACGGTCAGCGAACAACACACGGGTCAACCCCGCTGATGGTATAACCCTCTATCCCTCGTATTTATGTTAGATGTTAATTAATTGATTAGACTGTGGACTGTGCTGTTAGTATTGTGAAGTTCACTGTATTGTGATGTGCTGTGTAGCGAAGTGTTGGGCATATCTGTGTAGTGCGCTGTGAAATGTTGGACGTAGTTGGGAAGTGCGCTGTGTAGTGTTGTGGACTGTGTTGTAATGGTGGCGTGGCATATGTGGAATGGGAAGAGTATACGCTGAGTGTACTCTGTGTGGCATGGTGTGTGTGGAATGAGAAGAGTACACGCTGAGTGTACTCTGTGTGGCGTAGCGTGTGTGAAGGGAGTACACGTGGAGTGTACTCCATATGGTGGAGTGATGCACCATATGGCGAATATGCCATAATGGTGATGTGGCGTGACGTGTGTGAAGGGAGTATACGTGGAGTGTACTCCATGAGGTACATCGATACACCGTGTGGCGTGTCATAGAGATAAGGATGGTTGAGTGGTTGATGGGCGTATGGCATGGTGAGTAGTGTCGGGAACTGTGGAATAGTGTCCCGAAGTAGTTATGGTGTAGCCTGTAGTCTGAGGTGACATGTGTCACCATGAAGTTGACTCATGGCTGGGAGTATGGGTGAAGTAGCAGAACAAGTGTGAGAGTACGCAGCGGAAGCATGACTGGGGAATGTCACAAAGTGACATGACTATTGATAGTCGTGCTTGTGATGGGTGAGAAGTTGGTGTAGGAATGGCATAGCGGGAACATGACGAGATGTCGCGATGTGTCAGGAGTACGTGAGGGAAACCGTACTCATGATAAGTTAGGAATTGACGTAGCAGGATGTTGAGTAATGCGACAAGGTCACGGTGTAGCTTGGGAGTAGTCTCGAGCTATATGACGTGACATAAGATGTAGTTGTGGACAGAGTTCTGTCATGCTAAATGTTGGTATGAACCGTCAAAAGGGACGAGTAGCATGAAGAGTCATGCTAGCCGGGTTAAGAGAATGTTGGTATCGGAGTATGGTACTTGTTTACACAAGTAGGTGATCAGCGTGCTATATGTTGATCTTAGGTGATAAAGGGGTAAGGTACATGTGTAATCTATGAGACACATGTGCCGGACGGATTCACCATATGTAATGGGTAATTTGTCCTAAGCATAGTTGCACGATGCTTAAGCCTCAGAGTTAGTTTAAAGCCGTGTGGCTTGTATGGATGTGAATGAGGATGTAGTATGGGCTAAGATGCATAGAGGCAGTGACAGGTATATTGTCTAGAATTGGGATGCGTGATTCCATCGGTCGGAATCATGTGTCGGAATGTGGTTAGTAAGAAGAGTAAGACGAATGTCTTAGTGTCTTAATCTTAAGGTGAATCATGGGTTCACCTTAGTGAATGAGCACTTGAAGTAGAATGTCGAGTTTGGAAGTAGTGATCATAAGCAGACTCTAAAGGGTTTGCATAGTAAAGGACACGTAAGAGCATGGGATA
Source organism: Juglans cinerea (assembly GCA_961763995.1). Taxonomy (NCBI): domain Eukaryota; kingdom Viridiplantae; phylum Streptophyta; class Magnoliopsida; order Fagales; family Juglandaceae; genus Juglans; species Juglans cinerea. Next base: position 13,225,937 of record CAUIVZ010000016.1, read on the forward strand.
GAAGGAGAGTGCTTTAAGTGAAAGTGTAGCTCTATTTATAATTTAAGTTGCTTATGCATTAGATAGAGAATGACGTCAAGGTTATGTGTATGCATGTAGGTTGCCATCTGACACGCGCATGAATGGACTGCATGATATGAAAGTAGCATGGAGTCTAGGTAAGTGTTACGTTCATACTCTTCTAGAGTTTTTCTAAAATACAAGAAAATAAAGATGAAATGCTTTTCCTTTAAGATGCTTTACGGAAGAAAACGAAACGCTTTCTCTTGACGATGCTTTACGAAAGAAAATGCTAAGTGTTCAAAGGTATAAGTATGTACGGCCCCTCCTTGGCAGCCCCTCTTTACACACCCAAAGTATTAATTGTATACATGTGAATGGATGATTATACGTTGTATCTATTGTATATATTTTCCAAGAAAAATGCATGGCATGAAAGACGATTTTCGGGCTTACGCTCCAAACGATGCTTTTCTCATGAAATGATGTTTTCTCATGAAAATGAATGTTTTCTCATGAAAGGACTGTTAAATGAAAGAAAAGAAAAGAATGAAAGCTCCAACTCTTTAGAGCTGACATGAATGAATGAATGAAAAGCAAAGAAAGACATGAAAGCATAAAATGTATGAAAATACGTAACGGCCACATGAATAAATGAAAAGTGGTACCCAATGAATGAATGAGCAGATTGCAATGCCGGACAGTAGTATCTGGTAGTGCACCCAGTGCTGCACCCTGACGGAATGAGATTCCAACCCGCGGCCACGGGCGAATCCATTGGCCATAGGGCCGCTAACCCTAGCACGCGGGGCATAACAGTGTGCACTGGCTTATGAAAGTGATAAGAAAGAATGGATGAATGCATGAATGTACGAACTCTTTGAAGAAATGAAGGCACTGACGGGTGAAACGTTTTATGAAAAGAAAGTCCATTTTTAAAAGAAAAAACCCCGTCCAGTGATGTTTTCAAAAGAACGCACATATGCATGTATGCATGTATGTATAGTATGTATGAATGAAGAATGCAGGAATGAAAACTTATGCTGTTATATTTTAACTGTATGAAGTAATGCTTACGAGTCATCGACTCATTTTAGTTTTTATGTATGCCCCTCCCCCCACAGGAACTGAATGGTCAGGACGGACAAGGCCCATGGGGAAGAGCACGGAAGTCTAGGCATGAGTTTTAATTGTACGAGAGACATTTTTATTGTAAGAATAATGTTTTTCACTGTAAACCTCTTTTATTGCTAGAGCACATTTTATTTTATAAACGTAGAGTCTTGCACCATGGGTGTGGAAGTAAAAAGTTTTAAATTGGACGGTAATTCCCGTCGTCCTTTCTAAAATCATTTTACAAAAAGTCCCACCACAAGGACGGGCGTTACATATGGCGTGCGGTGGTGGGGTGGGTGCAAATTGCGAAGGCATCGAAGGGTCTCTTTTCACATGAGGAAAACACATATACGGGTGAGAGATAGTTTTGCTTTTGAAATGTTGTGATGCAGTGCAGGAGTTTATTGTGAGACAGTCTGATGTGTCAAAACATTATTGGTTGCTGTTAAACCCACAATGTAGGAATTTCCGTTCCAAAGAGGAACTCTTTGTTTAAAGTGGGGAACCAATTTTGAAGAAGGAAGCTTTGGTCAATCCATGTGTAGGGATCCGAATTGGGCTTGGGCCTTGTTATGTGTTGATGAAGGCTAGCAAGGGGCAACAGCTTCAGGTCATCTGGTGTTGGGTTCATCTCCAGACACTTCCATTAAGTCCCCCTTTTCCATCATTTGGCTCCTATTCCACAATGCAAATGGGTCCGACCCGATTTTATTTTGATTGGGTTGGATAAGGTTGGCTCCTTACATGGAAGTGTTTTAGTTCAGGTCAGGTATAAACCCGACTACTCCAGGTTGGATTGCAGGCTTAGTGTTTAATCACCCGAAACATGTTTTGATGAATCAAAAAAGATTTCAACCTTAGTAAAACCCCAAATAATTGGATTTCACTTGAAACCCTAAAACCCTCGTGAAGGTCGAAACCCTAAACCATAATTTCAACCTTATGTGGCCTGGTTTTTTATTAGTGTTTAATCACTTGGATTAATCACTTCTACATATTATTAATCACTCAAATTTTCATTTATACACCCTTAACTAGGGGTGAATTCGGTTCAGTCTAGTCGATCTGTAGGAGGTTTTGCGGACCGGACAATTTGGTCCAGGGTTTTCCCACCTTGGACCGGACCGAATAGACATTGGGACCGGTCTAGTCCGGTCCGTTTCGGTCCCCCACAGTACCAAATGGACCAATGGGCCAATAGCCCAATCCTAAATCCTATAAGTTCAGCCCAACAATCATTTTAACTTTTCGGCCCACTAACATTTTATCCATTTTTAAGTCTAAAAATACCAAAAAAGAACTTGAAAGGAAAATAAAAATAATTATAAAAAAAATTGCCTATATACAATAAATTTGAATAAAAGGATTTACTACAAAAAAATATAAATTTTCTATATCCATCCAAACAACTGAAACAAGATTATCAATCATAGTAATAAAATTAAAAAAATAGAGATGAAGAAATTTAAAACAATCCCTAATCAGTAAAATCCCTAATAAGTAATAACTAATAAGTAATCATCCAATTTATCCAAAGTTCAAACTCTGAATAAAAAAAGAAAAAAAAGTAAAGGCATATTTACATGATTACAAAAATACACAGCTCTCACTGTCTCAACCTCTCATATTTACATCAATACAAAACACAAATATATATAAACCGAAAAGTGATATTAATACAAATATAAAAAATATTAGTTAAACATTACTACATTAGTCATATTAAAGAAACAATGCACTGCAGTCTGCAGCCCTACTCCATCACTATAAGAGCACAACTGCACAATCCCAACCTACTCCAAGTCTCCATCACTTAAGTCTTTAACGATTACGGTTTACCTATAAAAAAAGAGATGCTAAAGCTGTTATGAACTTATGCATGTAAAAACTGGGCTGTTATGAACTTATGGAAAAAATATAGCCTTTTATTATTTATGGTTCTATACAAAATAAAAAAATTAAATAAGCCAACTTTTGTCATCTTTCGAAGTAAGGATGGGCCAATGCTTCCTCAACTGTCTAGAGGCAACATATTAATATCAGACAAAATTGCATCTAAGGGAAATTTGACATTAAACTACATGTCTTCTGCACTTCAATTTAATTCCATATGACAACATAAGGACCAAAGACAACCAAAAAGCCCTCTACCTATGGATGATCACTTGATAAATGGTATGTGTTTTTAAATTGTGTCAAACATTAATTGTGTCAAGCACTAAATTCTCCCATATCTAAAGATGAAAGCATGATTTAAAAAGACAGTGCAAGCCATTAATTGCTATACAATGGTATGTGAATCTGTGATAATCAGATTCAAACAAGTCTAACAAAAAAATCTGCTTAAACAATCACCATTTCCCAATCAAGTTTCAAACCGGCTTTTATTTCTGCTACTAGTCAACAATTAATCATGATTCAAAAACTATAACCAACAATCTTCTCACCTCTTTAGTCTTTAATCAACATTGGGTGTGATGTCGGTAGGCATTGAATTTGATGTCTCCACAGAATCAGCAAAGTCCTCAACAAGTTCTATCTATAAAAATTTAAAACAAAACAAGTTTTTTTTTTATAAATAATCAAAGTGTATTAATAAAAGAATAGGCAAAGCCATGTATAGTAAAAAGAATGCCCTAACTACGTAGGGACATTAGATACGAGGAAATCATGGAAGTCTTGTCCATTAAAATTAACGAATGAGGCCCAAGTACAAAGGGTTCTAAAAAAGAAAGCAATAAGTTCCTCCATTGATCTCTCTTTGTCCTCGAACGTCCGTTCGTTGCGCTCCTGCCATACGCATCACATGATGCATATAGGAATCATCTTCCATACAGCCTTGATATGTTGTTTTCCTCTTAGATTTGTCCAGCTAGCCAGAACTGCCACTACTGTCTTGGGCATTACCCAACCCAAGTCTAGTCTACTAAATACCTCGTTCCATAACCCTCGAGCTACTTCACAGTGTAGTAGAAGATGGTCCGCAGATTCACCCCCATACCTACACATGCAACACCAATCTGCGATGATCACCCTTTGTTTTTTCAAATTATCCGTTGTGAGGATCTTACACAAGGAAGCTGTCCACACAAAAAATGCAGCTTTGAGAGGCGCCTTATGTCTCCAAATTCTTTTCCAAGGAAACTGAATAGGGAGCTCATGTGAAAGGGATTTATAGAATGAGCGAACCAAGAACACACCACCTGAAGGTATCCACCACAATGAGTCGGCATGCTGGTTATTCGATTTGAGAGAGTACAAAAGTCTGAAAAAGGCTACAAAGCTGTCCACTTCCCAATCACTTGCCGCCCGGCTAAAATTGATGTTCCACTGGATTTGTTCCCCTACAAACACCATGACATCCGCCATTGAAACATCTGTATTAATTGCAACCTTGAAGAGATCAAGAAATAGATCCCTTAGAGCACCATTACCACACCAAGCATCATACCAGAATTTGATCCTAAACCTATCTCCTAAGCATAATCGTGAGTGACAAGAGAAGACCCCCCCAACCTCTTCTAATATGTTTCCACAACCCCACTCCATATGCCCCTCTCACTTCACTGGTACACCATCCCCCCATAAACCACCATATTTGCTCTCAATCATTAACTTCTATAGGGCTTTCGGTTCTTTATGGTATCTGCACAACCATTTACCAAGTAGCGCCCGAATAAAAATTCTCAGATTTCGAATGCCTAAACCACCATTAGGGAGAGGACGACAAACCTTTTCCCACCTGACTAGGTGGAATTTAAATTCCTCACCTATTCTACCCCACAAGAAGTCCTGCTGTAATTTTTCAATACGAAACACCACACCGCCTGGAATGGGGAACAAGGACATGAAATAGGTCGGTAGATTAGATAGTGTACTATTTATCAGGGTAATCCTACCACCTTTTGACAGGTATATTCTCTTCCAGCCTACTAAACAACGCTCTACTTTCTCAATGACTGTGTCCCATACAGAAACAACTCTCGAGGCGGCTCCCAACGGAAGGCCAAGATATGTCATAGGGAGTGAGGCAATCTTACACCCTAGAGTGTTAGCCAACTGTTTGATATGCTGGACACCTCCAATAGGCACCATCTCTGATTTGTCTAAGTTCACTTTCAACCCCGAAACCGCTTCAAAACAAAGTAAGAGAGCCTTCAATACTAGAACCTGGCTATAGTTTGCCTCACAAAATATAAGAGTATCATATGCAAATAATAAATGAGAAATATTAATAAATTCCCCTCCCGAGGATCCGATCGAGTACCCAGTCACACGCCCATTGGAGACCAGGGCTGTGGTCATTCTGCTCAAAGCCTCCAACACAGAGTAAAGGGGACAGCGGATCTCCTTGTCTTAGACCTCGAGAGCTATTGAAATAACCTGTTGGACTTCCATTTATCAGGACTGAAAATTTCACCATAGATATACACCAACGGATCCAAGCTCGCCATTTCTCCCCAAAACCACATCTCCCAAGAAGGTCAAGAAGGAAGTCTCAGTTAACATGATCATATGCCTTCTCCATGTCTAACTTACGAATAATCCCTGCATTGCCAGCTTTTAGTCTATTATCCAGACATTCATTTGCAATGAGAACCGCATCTAAGATCTGTCTATCTTTTACAAACGCATTTTGGGGCTTTGAGATTATCTTTCCCACTACCTCACTAAGGCGATTCGCAAGTACCTTAGAAAGAATCTTGTATACCCCATTTACTAGACTAATGGATCAGAACTCCCTAATCTCCGCAGCCACAACCTTCTTTGGTATCAAAGCAAGGAAAGTGGCGTTTAGGCTTTTCTCGAATTTTCCGACCGAATGGAATTCCTGGAACACCTTCATGAGATCATCCTTCAATACGTCCCAACATGTTTGAAAGAAACCCATAGAAAACCCATTAGGACCCGGAGCCTTGTCTTTAGCCATTTTCCTCACCACATTGAACACCTCAACTTCCTCGAAAGGCCTCTCCAAACGGCTACCATCCATGGGCCCAATAGAATCAAAGACCAACCCATCAGGCTTAGGTCGCCAACCCTCTTGCTCAGTTAGTAAAAACCAACCACATGATTATTAATCACATGCTCATCCTTACAAATAGCCCCATCAATTTTCAGCTTCTCAATATTATTGGATCTTCCGTGAGAGTTGGCTACCTTGTGAAAAAACTTAGTGCTTCGGTCTCCTTCCTTCAACCATAATGCTCTAGACTTTTGCCGCCACGAGATCTCTTCTAGTAGAATGATCCTCTCAGGATCTGAAACCAACACTAGATTTTGGGTTAATTCCCTGTGTTAAGGTCCTAGACTCTTGTAACCTTTTTAGCTTATGAATCTCCCTTATCTTATATCCTTGTGCTCCCCAATGTTGCCAAAAGACTGTATATTCCAAAGCTTCAAATCTTGTTTTAAAGCTTTCAATTTACCCACAAATGTGAAGCTAGGAGTAACCTATATCTGATAAGATGACCACCACAATCTGACCCATTCCACAAAACCTTCTGATTCCAGCCACACATTTTCGAACTTGAAATATCGACGTCTTCTTTGAATCCCCCTACAATCCAACATAATAGGTCAATGGTCTGAACACAAACAAGGCAATCTCTTTTGCCCAAGCTCCGGATAATGGATTTCCCACTCTGGGGAAATTAGGAATCGATCTAATCAAGACCACGTCTGATTATTCGCCCACATGCATGTAACCCCCGCCATTGGTAGATCCATTAAATTCAACTAAAAAATACATTCCGAGAAATCTAACATTGCTGATCGCATTATTCTATTGCCATAGCTCTCATTGGGAAATCTGGTTATGTTAAAATCTCCTCCAATGCACTAAGGAAGATCCCACACACTATGAACTCTAACTAGTTCATCCCACAATAATCTACGATCAGTGTCTGTATTAGGACCATACACACCTGCAAAGGCCCACAAATAACCATCTGACACACTCCTAAAAGAGCATGCTATCGTAAATAACCCTATGAAATCCTCCCTTTTCTCCACCACCCTTTGGTCCCATCACCAACACACCTCCTGAGGCCCCATCAACTGCCAGATAGACCCAATCCACATGAACGCAACTTCATATGCTTCGTATAATCTTAATAGTAATTACTTTCAGCTTCGTCTCCTGTAAACAAACAATGTCCGCCTTCCACCCACACAGTAAGTTTCTTATTTGAAGACACTTACTGGCCTCATTTAGTCCACAGACATTCCACAAGACAATTTTTGGTTTCATTTGGGATAGGCCAGTCCCTTCCCCTTAGACCTATCCCTACTAGAATTACCTTCAAAGTTCATGGACCAGGTTAGCCTCCTAAGTTCACGTTGTCTCTTAGAGCCAGCTTTTCTTTGTTGTTGGTGCCCAGCTTCAATGGCAGTGAGAAGCACCATTAATTGCTCCTCATATCCCTCACATTTCAAACCCACCAAGTCTTGTATATCCTTCACTATGTTAAATACCCAATATCAGACACTTGACTGGTCTGGAAACAAACAATTCAAAGGGATAGGATTTTGAGTTCTAAACTCCAACTGTTCCTCCAAGTTCTCTTCCCCGAGCACAAATCCCACTTCCCCTCCCATGTTCTCTTCATCTGAGAGAAAGAGATCTTCATTGGCCGAGTCCTCTGCTCCCATTTTTCCATTAACTTCCACCACAACAGTGTGAGTGTGCAAACCATATGGGCTCCTCGCCGGACCGTACCACCACCCTCACACCCCAACAACATATTTTGCCCACTCCCCAAAGGAAGAAAGTCACACGACAATGATTCAATGACACTGATTTGCTCCAGAGGCCTCACCAGAACTTTATCTCCACCCTCACACCCCATCGACAGAATCTGCCCATTCCCCAGAATAGAGATGTTGCACGACAGTAATTCCACGTCACTAAGCAACTCAGAAGGCCTCGCCGGACCGTCATCTCCACCCCCACCCTTCATCAACATTTTCTGGCCATACCCTGGACCGTCATCTCCACCCCCACAACTCGGTTGTGGTGGAAGAGACTCCACCAACTCTGTTGGCTTCTCCTGGAGTACCAGCCCAAACTCCGATGAGTCCACCTTCTTCGTCGGCATCTTCTGATGCCGACGCGACAAAGTTTCCGTCACGCCCACCACCCTCTGGTGGCATTGCGAAAACGTCTGCGGCAGTGAAGGCCTCGATACTACTCGTGCCCGAGCCCTCCACTCATGTTGGGTCAGCTTATTGGGCTTAAACCCATCCAACAAGTTAAATAAAGATACATAACATAGAAGATAAAACAAAATAAACCACAAAAGATATCAAAAGTAAATTTATTACATCCCCATATCCAGCTGCTTCTCAAATTCCTCCACTTCATCCATTAAAGTCCTAAGACTTATTGGAGTAAAAGAAGAACGAAGCCAATTTTGTGCACATGTGAGACCCTCAACACTCATCGGATTTAAATTACTTCGGAATTAGTCAAGTACACGACCCGCTGTGCCAAATGTAGATTTAGAGGCCACAGTAGATACTAGTATTGCAAGTACATCGCGTGCAACCTTTAAAAGTACGTGATATCTAACTGAATTCACTTTCCACCAATTTAGAAGGTCAAAACTATCATCTTGATCCTCACATCTTTCAGCTAGATATCTATCAACCTCTGACTTGCTTTCCAAATTGTCTTCTGACTGTAACTATTGCTTAAATTGGGCCATCAAATGTGTCTTTCTACTCACAATCTTGTCAGCTGAAAAACTTACATCTTCATGCGGGGAACTCGCACACTGAGGCGAACTCCTTTCTTTATTTTCCATGTATGCCTCATACATGTGGATAAATGCATTTGTCACCTTTCAACTGAAATCAATTTTTTTTTTGTATGATCAAGTGCATACATTTGTCCTAACCCAAACTCAAGATATCACATCTTGTAGCGAGGATCAAGAAGAATCCCAACATACAACAACATATTCTGATTATCCAAGTTCTCCCAATATTTTTCAAACTTTATCTTCATATTTGTGGCCATTAATCCTACCATGGGACTTCGTTCTTCACACTCTATGTTAATGGTATCTTTAATAGTAATCAACTCTGGGAAAAAAACATTGCAAGTTACATTTTTACCCCCCGAGAAGCGTAAAGTTGCATAATGAAATATTTGAAGAAACCTCACAAACAACTTTACCTTCTCCCAATCAGATGCAATGGGAAGCCCTAACTTCTTTGACTTTCTTCTACTCACCACATCTTCATCATCGACATCGTTATTATCGTCATCTCCAATACTACCAAGAAAGCCCAGATCTTCTTCCTCCAACTAATCAAAGGCCCTTCTAAATTTTAAATCCCTCTCCAACATAAAATAGGTGGAGTTCCACCTAGTTGGTACATCTAGACAAACATGGCTTTTGGATTGAATATCTTCCAACCTCACACATTTCTTAAATGTACTCCACCTTTGAGGGAAGAATTTAACATACTTCATAACACCCCTAACCTTCGCAAGAGACTCAACATATTCTTTCAACCCCTCATGGACAATTAAGTTCAAAATGTGGGCACAACATCGAACATGCAATAATTCATGTTCCAAAATCGTGTACCTCCATTACTTTTTTTTTTCAAATAAGAAACACCCTCATTATTAGAACTTGCATTATCAAGAGTGAGTGCAAGTATTTTCGGTCGTCCTCAATCATGCAAACACATCTCTATGCCTTTACCAAGTGTATCACCCTTGTGATTTTCAACCAAAGAAAAAGAAAGAATCCTCTTGTGTAGCTTCCAGTCATCATCAATAAATTGTGCTATGAGACACATATAGTTTAGGTTTTGCACGGATGTCCATGTATCCGTGGTGAGGGAAATTTGTCGCCCTCAAAGAGCATTTCTCAAGTTTTTTTTCCCTCATAAACAAACTAAAGCAGTCATTGACAACTGTCATACGGGATGAAATCCCTACTCACTTAGGGCAAACAACAAACATAAATTTCCTGAAACCCTCCCCTTCAATATGCCTAAAGGGCAACTCATCAAAAATAATCATCTCTGCTAAGACTTGTTGGCAAGCCTCAACACTAAATGCAATGGGCACAAATCCCCCACTACCACTTCCTCCCTCCACCTTCCAATCTAGAGTCGTCTAGGACTTATTCGTCTTCTTAAACGGACATTTCTTACATTGCTTCTGAATGTGATACCTCATGGACTTCGTACCGTTGGTTTTCGTATCACATGCATACGAAGCACCACAATAATTACAAGAAGTCCTAGGTTTAGTAGGATTACCTTTTGGTATTTTTGTAAAGTGATCACAAACCATTGACTTAACTCTACCACTTTGTGACCCACCAACCGATCTATTACTTACATTGGATGGGGGTGGGGGTGGAGGCATATCTTGTGTTGACTCTTCTACTTGCAATTAAAAGAAATAATCAAATGCTTGCAATTAAAAGAAATAATGCATACGAAGTAATGTACCGTTGATCTTCGTATCACATGCATGCGAAGTAATACTATACTATCAATTACATAATATATAGAAGTATCCAATTAATTACAGAATATATAGTTGGTTTCAACCACAACATTGGTAGACATGGTATAAGTTGAGCAAGTTTGAAACTCTTTAAAGTTGCACTCTTTTATTGTGGGATTGTACATGGGAGATTATTATTATATTATATTAATTGGTTTTAGCCACAACATGAGTGAGGAAGATCATATCTCTTTCACGATAGACATGGTATAAGTTGAGCACTTGAAAGAGATATGATCAATTTCAGAACTGGCCATGGTCTTTTTTTCCTAGCTACCAACATGAGTGGTTTCAGCACTGAAGATGTCTCATTCATCACAATTAAAAGAGATTTCACAAATTCTAATGACTCCACCTGAAGCATAGTATCAATTATAACCTTGGGAGATCTGAAAATTGACCAAATTAGAAGTATCTACTAATTATAAATGTCGAAGTACTTCACTCTCAAGTCATAGAAAATCCATCATGGATCTTTATGGGCACATGTAAAACATACACATTTAATCAAAAGTATTGATATTTTCTTTTAACATATTGCACTGTTAGTGATACATCCAAATCAATGTATAACAATTAAACCAAATCAGTGTATAAAAATTAAACCAAATGAGCAACTCAGAAATTCAGAATCACCCAAACAAAAACCAAACAAACGATTCAACAAACAACACCCAAACGGAATCACCTAAATGAGCAACTCATAATCACCCAAGTTTTAATTTTAATTGACCCAAACGGAGCAACTCAAAATCACCCAAACAAAACCAGAGATCAACGGAGAACGATTCAACACATCAAAACCAGAGAGAGAGAGTACCAATCGGCAATCAGCGAAATAGAGACGTGACAGAGGTGCTGCGATCTTGCGACGGAAGGGCTGGAGAGGGGGGATGTGCAACTCTAGGGTTTCTTATGGGAGGGGGGAATTGGGAAAATGGAAATGAGTGAACTGATCGGGAGGGGGGGTTATGAAGTCTTGAGGTGGAACAAAACGACAGTTTGGATTGAAATTAGATCCAAATGGCGCCGTTTTAGGGACGTTAAATTAAAAAAAAATAACTGGGTTGCGTGTCGTTTCACGCAACCCAGTTTCAGAATTCATCCACAGTGGCTTAAACGGTGTTGTTTAGGTCCAATTTTGTACCAAACGGCACTGTTTCTTTAATGGCATAAAATGTGTGTTTTTCACTAGTGATTCTTTTATCTTTTTAGCACATAAATGAATTAAAAAATTATTTAAATTAGTAAAATTAAAATTAAGTAAACTATTTAATGTGGATTATTAAATTAACTCATTAAAAAAATAATTAATGATAATTATATTTATGATGTTAAATGTTAATTGCTAATTTGTTATTAGCTTAGAGTATGTCAGTGTATTATAATTTATGGTTCTATGAATCTATGATAATTGTCAATATATTAAACTTTTAAGTTTTTACATTTTGTATATGATTAATAAATCATTGTATTAGGATATGATTAATAAATCATTGTATTAGGTATATATAAGTATAGTGATATTAATACTATACTATTATACATATATTATGCTATAAGCCTATAACTCTTATAATATACTAATATATACTAATACTAAATATTATACTATTATAGTGTTACTACTACATATAGTGTGTATATATATATATATATATATATATATTATAATGATATATCATATAGTGATACTAATACTATACATTATATAATAATACATTGATACTAAATTATTACTAATACTATATACTATACTAATAGTGATATGGTCATTAGTCATAGACTCATAGTGATATTAATACTATATATAGACAATAGACTTATAGTGATTTAGTTATAAATTATAATTATAGTTATAGTGATTTAATTTAGTTATAATTATATTGATGATATTAATTATTACTTTGTTACTAACTTAGAGTATGTCAATGTATTATGATAGTTCTAAGTTAATGCATGATGAGCCATATACAACTTTTTATATTTTGTACATGAAACAATAAGCATAAATAATTTAATTATCCATACTATTATAAATTTATAAATTATATATATATATTATAATTTATAGTATAACTCTTAATATCTTATAATATGTTAATATATTAATATATATTAGTAGTCTAGTACTATATATTATAGTTATACATTAAAGAATATAATAATACATTGATACTAAATATATATAGTTATAGACTTATAGTGATTTAGTTATTATGATTAGTATAACTATATAATAGTATTAGTATTAGACTATTAGTAATATAGTATAGCTATATATTAGTAATATTAGTTATAGTAGTTACTAGGTCTCCTCTTTCGTGGAAAGGTGGAGTTTTCTCTCTACTGTTCTTTGAACGTAGAGGCCCCCTCTTGGACTTTGTCTGAAGAGAGTTTCGGTTGTGGGATCCTGTGAAGTAAAGCATAGTGTTACGGTATGGCTGAAGATTTGTCTAACCTTTACGAAGGTTTGAGACTTACTGAAGAAGAGAAGGAGGAAGTGATCATTCCAAATGAGGAAGTTCTTAATTCTATAGCAAAAAGTAGGAATTATCTGGCTGCTCTCATTGTTGCAGAGAAGGAAATGAATAGAGGAGCGTTTCGAAATACCATGAGTAAAGCTTGGAAAGTAGAAGGTCAGGTTTCCTTCAAACACCTTGGAACCAACAAGTTTTTGATCGAGGTCCAGAATCACATGGAAAAGGAACGTATACTTTCGGGAAGACCCTGGTCTTTTGACATGGCCTTGGTTTGCTTATTTGATTGTGAAGGCTGTGTGGCTCCAAAGGACATAGAGTTTAAGGAGGAACCATTCTGGATTCAGCTTCATGACCTGCCTTTTGCAGGAATGAACAAAACCATGGGTGAAAAGGTTGGTGCAGCGGCTGGAACTGTTTTATCAGTTGATGTGGATGCTAGTGGTATGGCTTGGGGCCATTTTCTTAGAGTTAGAGTCTTACTCGATATTTGTAAGCCTCTCACTCGGGGCAAGTTCATTAACATGGGAGGAAAACGATTTTGGATTCCATTTAAGTATGAGAGACTCCCTTTATTCTGCTTTCAATGTGGAGCCATTAAACATATAGGCTTGTCTTGTCCAAATCCATCTAGGGGAGATTTTGCTTGTGAAGGCTCAATACCTCAGTTTGGCTCTTGGTTGCGAGCTAGCACACAGATGAGGAACTCTCCAGTATTCAGCAAGAGAGATGGTGAAAGTGAAAACACAGGGAGCTGGCGCCAAAACAAGAGTGAAGGCAGCAGGTATGAAGATGATGGGATGGGTCAAAACGTCACCAGCAGTCCCATAGTAGGCGCTGACCAAGCTGACCTTGGGAGCTCTGACAACCACCAACCTTTGGGACCTCTTCACGAAAAGGGCAACTGGGACAATGCAAAAGTCCATTTTGTCCCTTTTATCCAGGTAAACTCTAATAGCATTGAGAACTCCCACTTGGCTAGTATGCTTCCTAAGGACACTTTGGCCTTAAAAGGTGTCAAACCCATCCTGGATCCCTCCCTGTATCACACTGATCTAGATACATTGTTCCCTACCCGAGACTTGACTCAAGGTAGCTCACATTCTCAGAACTCTACTGTTAAAACTGCTACTGCTTTTGATATTAAAAGAAAGTGGAAAAGGAGGGCTAGAGAGATGAGATCTAGAGGTAACCAAAGGCCAATTGATACGGTTATTGATGAATCTAGTAACCCTATAGTAAGGAAAAGGCTTGTTGCAGGAACTCAGGCGATTATCATGACAAGAAAGAGAGCTAAACAAGCTCAGTTGGCAGTGGCTGGTTTCCAGCCCTGCCAAGCCCCATGAAACTCTTAGCATGGAACTGCCGAGGGCTTGGGAACCCTCGGACAGTTCGTGAGCTCCACCTCATGGTGAAGGAAAAGTGCCCGGATGTTGTATTCCTATGTGAAACAAAATGTAGAAGAAAAAAAATAGAACTTACCCGAGACAGACTTAGATTCGACCATTGCTTTTCTGTTGACAGTATTGGAAGGAGTGGGGGTATTGCCATCTTTTGGAAAGGAGATATTGAAGCTGAACTAGATACATTCTCTCATCATCATATCTCTATCTCTTCATCATCTAACATTTCAAGCAAGAAGTGGACTGTAACAGGTTTTTATGGACAGCCTTCTACTGCTAAAAGAAGTATTAGTTGGGACCTTCTCAGGCTGATCCATTCCAGAATTCATAACCCCTGGTTATGCATGGGGGACTTTAACGAGGTTATATTCCAAGAGGAGTACTTTGGCTCCAACATACGCCCCTTTAAGCAAATGGAAGATTTTAGACTGGCCTTATCAGACTGTGGACTTATGGATATTGGTTCTGAAGGATCAAAATTTACTTGGTGCAATAAAAGGGAGGGGATTGAATTCACTAAATGTCGATTGGATAGAGCCCTAGCCAATGTTGAATGGCTTAACCTCTTTGACTCTAATCAGGTCCTAGTTCTTCCAGTACAATGCTCTGACCACAACCCCTTGTCTATTCATTGCTCAAATTCTGCTCAAGATGAACCCTATAGTCACAGAATATTTAGATATGAAGTGGCTTGGGGTAAAAGAGAATGGTGCACTGAACTTATTAAAGCTACCTGGAAACAGAAACCACATCAGGCTTCCAAACTTGATGTTACTCGAGGTGGCTTGAAGGCATGCAGGGATAAGCTCAAGATTTGGAGTAAGGAGGCATTTAGACAACAGAAGAGACTTCTAAACTACAAGAGAGAACAATTGAGAATTTTACAAGAGTCTAATTCTGGCCAGTTTAATAGTCAAATCAATGTTCTTCAGAAGGAGATAGATGGGTACCTCGAAGAAGAAGATCTAAAATGGAGGCAAAGAGCTAAACAAATGTGGCTTAAGGATGGAGACAGGAACACTAAATACTTCCATAAGTGTGCATCTCAAAGGAAACAGGTGAACAGAATCAAACATATCAAAAATGGCAATGGAAGTGTGACCTTCAATAAGGATGAGATTGCAAGGACCTTTCAAGAATATTACCAAAGCCTTTTCTCTTCCTCTAAACCAAGCAACATCGAGGCAGCCTTGAATAATTTCCCTCCCTCAGTCACTACAGAAATGAATTGCTCCCTTGCTAGCCCTTTCTCTGAGCAGGAAGTGGAATGTGCAATTAAGAACATGAATCCCCTCGGATCACCTGGTCCAGATGGATTTCCAGCTGCTTTCTACCATCAACACTGGTCCTCAATAGGCAAAGAAGTGACAGCTGCAGTCTTAGAAGTGCTACAAACCAGACAGGGCTTTAAAGATATTAATCAAACTTTTATATCCTTGATCCCCAAGAAGAAGTGCCCACAATCTGCTTTAGATTACAGACCAATCAGTCTCTGCAATGTCTTCTACAAAATCATCTCTAAAGTAATTGCAAACAGACTCAAACTTATTTTACCTAATCTCATTTCACTCACCCAAAGTGCTTTTGTGTCAGAAAGATTGATCTCTGATAATATAATTGTTGCATATGAGCTACTGCATTCCATGCAATCAAGGCTAAAAGGGAAGCATAATGGCTATATGGCCCTTAAGCTCGACATGAGCAAAGCATATGATCGAGTGGAATGGGACTTTTTGAGTAAAATTATGAGGAAAATGGGTTTTGAGAGTGAATGGGTAGACTTAGTGATGCAGTGTGTTACCACTGTCAACTACTCTATCCTTGTTAATGGTGAACCCCAAGCAGAATTTACTCCTTCCAGAGGCATTAGGCAGGGAGATCCTCTCTCTCCCTACCTATTCATTATCTGTTCTGAATTCCTCAGCCATAGCTTAAATCAAGCTGAGATGCAGGGAGTTATCTCTGGGATTCCAGCTGCCCGAGGATCCTTTCATGTGAACCACCTCTTCTTTGCAGATGATAGCTTGGTATTTTGCAAATCTAATCCAGATGAATGGTGTAGACTACAACAGGTATTAAGCAGTTATGAAAAAGTTTCGGGTCAGAGACTTAACCTTGAAAAAACCTCCATCTTTTTCAGTAGGAACACCAAAGTTGAGGTCCAACAAGCAATCCTTCAACAGTCAGGAATCAAAGCTTCAGGATCCTTTGATAAATATTTGGGGTTACCATCATATGTGGGAAGGAACAGAACAAAGGCCTTTCATTCAATACTGGATAGGGTCAAAGCCAAGATTACTAATTGGAAGAGCAACCTGCTGTCCCAAGCTGGGAAGGAGACCCTCCTTAAATCTGTGCTGCAATCAATCCCAACATATAGTATGGGGATATTCAAACTCCCTAAAGCAATTCTTAGAAAACTCAATCAGCTCCTACAATCCTTCTGGTGGGGCCAAAGCAACCACAGGTCCAAAATACATTGGCTGAGCTGGCAGAAACTAGGGAAATCCAAGCAGAAAGGAGGTTTGGGATTTAGGGACTTTGAACATTTTAATTTAGCTTTACTGGCGAAACAAGGTTGGAGGATCATTCAGAACCCTCAATCCCTTGCAGCTCAGGTTCTCAAAGCTAAATACTTCCCTACCTCAGATTTTCTATCAGCCAAATCAAGATCTCAAGATTCCTATGTGTGGAAGAGTTTCCTTCTAGCCAGACCAGTAATTAAGGCAGGTTTGATTTGGAAAGTTGGTAATGGAAGAAAAATCAAAATTTGGCAGGATCAATGGCTGCCATGCCCATCTACTTTTAAAGTGCAATCTCCTGTCCATATTCTAGAGGCTGAAGCCCAAGTTGCTGAGCTCATTAACCCAGTTACCATGCAGTGGGATCTATCTCTCATTTATAACATATTCTCTGTCTCTGAAGCAAAACTAATTAGCCAGATCCCTATTAGCCCTTGCAGGAGTCAAGATATGCTGACATGGAGGTGCTCGAGCAATGGGAAATTTTCTGTAAGGAGTGCTTATCACCTTCAAGGCTCTTTGATAGAAGACAAAGTGGGGCAATCTTCAGCTCAAAGTTCAAGCTCGAGATTTTGGAACAAAGTTTGGGGTATCCAAGCACCTCAAGCAATAAAATCCTTCCTTTGGAGAGCTGCTTGTGAGTCCCTTCCCACTAAGCTGAATTTGCATAAAAGAAAGATAGTAGATTCACCCCTCTGTCCAATCTGCTCTTTGAACCCAGAATCAGTCTCTCATGCTATTTGGTCATGCGGTGCTTCAATGGATGTATGGTCTATGAGCTCAAAAAGAATTCAGAAATCAAGCCTGCATGAAGGATCCTTTAAAGATATTCTAACATTTTTATTGGATCACTTTTCTCCATTGGAATTCATAGAATTTGCTGTTACTGCAAAAACCATTTGGAGTAGGAGGAATAATTGGCTCTTTGAACAGCAATTCCAATCCCCTTATCAGTTATCGAAACTTATCCAATCAGAACTGAGTTCTATTAAATTGTGGATTGAGAATGGTAATCAACAGAAAGTAACCCAAGCTGCTAGAGTTAACAGATGGATTGCTCCCCCATTAGATATGTTCAAAGCCAACTGGGATGCTGCCATTGATAAAATCAATTCAAGGGTGGGGATTGGTGTAATTGTTAGGAACTCAGAAGGAGCTGTTATGGCATCCTTATGTTCTTCGATGGACCTGTTCCCAGATCCACTTCTTGGTGAGGCCATAGCAGCTCGAAGAGCCTCTTCCTTCTGTGCAGATCTGGGTTTTCAGCATGTCATACTCGAAGGTGACTCCTTGCTGGTGGTGAAGGCAATCCAAAACACGGAAGATAATTGGAATGATTCTGGACTTGTCATTAGAGATATTAAGATTTTGCTTTCTAAGTTCCTCTCTTGGTCTGTCTTACATGTCCATAGGGAAGTTAATGTAATTGCACATCACTTGGCAAAATTTGCTCTTAGCTGCCAAGAGGATTGCATAATGATTGAGGACTGTCCCCCTTGTATCAAGCAACTACTATGATGAATGAAATAGTTTATTTTCAAAAAAAAAAAATATTAGTTATAGTAATTTAGTATAACTATAGTCTATATTAGACTATTAGTAATTTTTTTTTTGATACCATATTAGAGTCTAGACTATTAGTATTAGTATAAATATTAGTATTAGTATAAAATTATAAATATTAGTATTAGTTAATAATTACTTAATGTTGAGTTAGTGATAGGATTAGGTTAGATGAAAATTATATAATTAATTATATACAATTATTATATAATTAATATATATAAATTATAAAAAATATATATATATTTTTATTTTCATTCGGTATGGTCTGGGGTGAAAAACCCTTGGACTGGGATCGGACCGAAAACGTTTGGTCCTATGGAATTTGGACCGAGATTGATCGGACCCAGTCCCGGGTTGGTTAGGTCCCAAAAGGTCGGTCCGGTCAGTTTTTCAGGTCCAAACTGGCCGAATCTCACCTTTACCCTTAACCACTCTATTACATCTTGGTAATCACATTGAGCCATTAAAAATTGGATTTGAGCTTGATCCCAACCGAAATCACATGTATAAAGTATGTGATGAAAAATATTTTTCAAGTTAGTAGTCTTTTATTTTTATCACGACACCAAGTGTTAGGATGAGGTGTTATTCTAGTGAAACTCCATTGTCCACGCTGGAGTGTTTTAACTGGTGTGAAAATCTCTGAGTTGACAAAATACCATCAACAGGTTTGAATGGGACATAAGTAACTGGTTACTGAAGGGAAATCAGGCACCTAATGCCGGTGGTGCCAACAACATGTTGATAAGTTTTATTTCAGTTATATTGACGTACTCACAAATGGCGTAGATGCCTGTGATGTGATGCGGTACCGACAGGGGCACACGGTTCAAGGGGACCTGTTTAGCATCCTTATGTTCATGTTTAGTCAACCATGTATATGTTGAACAAGTTTTCAAGTTCATGTCACGTTCATGTCAAGTTTAGTTCATGTTAAGTTTAGTTCATGTCATTTTCAGCTCAAGTCCAGCCATGTCGTGTCCATGTTTCTGTCAAGTTATTTTTAGTCCAACACATGTCATACTATTTTCCAAGTCATGTCACACATATTCATATTCATGTCACGATGCATTCATGTCATTTTACTGTCATGCATGCATATGTATATTGTTAGTAGCTTGATAGTTTAGTTGCGCAGAGTTGTAAGCAAATCTCACTTGGTGGTCCCAATTACCATTTCCCCTGGAATGGTAGACTATGTGTCAAGATATCAAGAACCCACGCCTGGAGGATTGGATGAGGTTGACTAGTCCATAGAGAGACGACCAAGAACTGATAACTACGGTTATCCATTTCCTGGACCCGATTTTGGAAATAGTAGCTGAGCTGCATGAGCACCTCAACAATTTAGTATAATAGATTTCATTTTCAGACTGTATTTATGGAGCATTGTCTCCAGAACTTATGTTGTTACAAACCTATTGGATAAGTGCAGTAACTTTTTGATATCTGTCATCATATGAATTATGAAGTAGGCCTACATAGACTCCGACTTTGACCATTTTTCCAACATGAACTTCGACTATCCGGCTCTATCAGAGTTAGAATCGGAGCGGGTGGTCGGCCAAAGTCGGAGTTACAAAGGAATTGCAAAGCCTTAGGCAATAATGCTCCCAGGTCGAAATCGTTGCCTCTCTATTGGTGGTGGCTAGAGCACGCTGTGGAGAAGGATGGATGCGCAAAGCCAAGCGTTGCTTGTAACAAAGTTATATGCGCGGTCGTTACCTACGGTATGAAGAAGGGAGCTAGGTTGTGGGCTTGGCCATTATAGGGGAGGTTGTGGTGCATACGTTAAAAATGAGGTAAGTTTTAAAATGATTTTGGTTAATGGAAGTGCTTGGGGTCCTTAGATGTTGGATTATGGAAGGACCTAGGGTCTTCAGAAGAATTTGGGTAATGGAGGGCTTGGGGTTCTTAGATTGATCTTGTGTTAATTCAGAACCTGGAATTTTCAGACTCATGAGCTTTAGATTTGATGTTTGAGCATTGAGTGCTCGAAAAAGTTTACTATATTAAAGAAATTTTATTTATGTTGCCCGAGGAGAGTTTCCAATTGTTTAAAGGATTTAAGATCGTGTATATCTATTGCTTGGCTACTTTTTTTTTGTTTTAAATCTCAGTGCATATACATCGTTTACATAGTGTTGCTTGATGGCGCTGCATACCCCCAGAAGCCAAATATCATTTGCTTGAGTTATGTTATCTCTGTAAGTATGCACCATTGCTTGGATTCCTTATGTTTCTCTTTTGCATTTTTCACTATCATTACATATATTATATGCTTTGTCATGGTTTTAACTTAACATTTCTCAAAATCTCACTGTGGTAGTCCTACTATGGGTTCACTCCTCAAAACCATAGACATTGATTAAAATTTAGGCAATGAGGGCAAGTATGAGAAGGCAGACCCATCGCAACCCAAGGAGTGAGAAGGAGGCTTGCCCCCGTAGGGATACTTTTCCATTAATGATTAATTTGCTATGTTTTAAGTGATTTGATGAATAAAAGTATGAATTGTAATAACTTTAGCTAATTTAGAGTTTGAGACATGGTGACTTATGGATGTTTACGATACCAGATTTGGTATTTTTAATGTTATCTCCATTACTAAAATTTACATTTTCATTACATGACCTAAATATTTTTCTGTTGTGAATCTTTTGACATGCATGAGCGAGCACACAACTTTTCACACAGTGTGAGGGAGTGTCATGTTTGGTGCACATCTCAATGCCACGACTTCCTTGCCAAAACACAAGTGGGGTTTGGGAGTGTCATAGCCTTTGGTGGTATTAGAGCTTAAGGTTTTGGATAAATCTATAAGTCACGCAGGAACATTTTAGAGATTAGGCATTACTCTTGATATGGTAGGCTTAAATTTTTGGAAGTCTCAAGGTAGGCAAAAGTGGTGAAATTGAGTCCTATAGCAGGAGAGTCATCTTGGTGCGACCTAGTCTACCCCGAAGTTAGCAACCAAAGGAGACGTATGAAATGGAATATCCACGCAGAGATGGGAGCTATGTCATTGATTAGGCCATCAGTCGCATGAACAATATGCTGCAACGACAACAAGGACTCTTCTAGCTACAACGGGCACACACGAAACAATGGCAGCAAGCCCAACATCAGCGTGCTAAGTAGAGGGGCTGTCCCTATGAATTGTTCCTAGCCTACCGATACCTTGGGTTTAGCTGGAATGAAGGACACATGAAGTCTGGGAGGTTGATCATTGATCTTGATTGGAGTTTCGAGATTTATGGACATACTGAGGAACAGAAGGTGCAGTATGCTGGACACTAAGCGACAATTGCTTATTATGGAGCTGGGTTCGCTGGAGGCCATGAATTGACAGTGAACTATAAGAGTGATATGATGGTCCAATAGTATGCTGCCAAGTACATGGAGCTATGGAGGTTTGTTCCACATCTCATTTCCATAGAAGAGATGCGAGCCAAACGCTTCCAAGATGGGTTGCTGCCATTAATAGGATTTCAATTTTCCTGCCTACAAATATTGAATTTCTAGAGGCTAGTGGAAGTAGCCTTTATCACGGACCGTGAACACTGCAATCTAGTAGCCCTGGAAACTAGACAAAAGAGAACTTATATTGTGAAAGGGAGTAGTTCATGATCACCCTAGAAGTTTGTGTCCGGCCAGATTAAGGGCATTTGCCCACAAGCAACTCTGCAAGGCTGGATGCCTATGTGCCATTGGTACAATAGGTCCACGAGGGAGAATGCCGATAGGGCATGACCAAGAGCTTCAAGTGCGGGCAAACCGGGTAATTTGCCAAGGAATGCCCTATGATAGTCCAAGGAAGCAAGTATGGTGCAGCTAAAGGAAGATCGGGTCAGAGACAAGTAGTGTAGGCAATAAGTCTACGCTTTGACGTCTAGAGAAGTGGACGAGGAGGCCACGAAAACTCAAGAGACCGTTAACATTATAGGTATGAGCTCTCTTGGTTAAGTTACTTGCATTTTGGATAATAAATTTAGACACTGTGAGCAATAGTGTTTGATTGACTATATCAAGAAGAATCAAACTATTTGGGTACTATACATTTACCTTGTTCGACTCGGGTGCATCCCAATTTACGGATGGAGTCAATGCAACAAATTGTGGTAGTGGCTTTACCAACAGAGGAAGTGGTAGTATGCACATGAGTGGTGTTACGTTGCCCTTTAGAATTAGAAGGAAGAGTGCTAAAAGCCGATCGTATAGTGTTTAACCTACTTGGGTTTGGCAGTATATTGGGAATGTGTTGATTGTTCCAACACTACACTAGTATCAATTGCCAAAGTCGGGTTGTTAGTTTCTAACAACCCGGAGGAGAATAAGAGGAATTCGTTGGCAACAAATTAAGGAAGATGCAAAGGGTGATTTCGGCCTTACAAGCCAAGAGGGACTTGGCCAATAGAGCAAAGCATACCTTGTACAGGTATTGCTTAAAGCAAAGGAACATAAGACATTAAAGGGAATACGTATCGTCGAAGAGTTTTCAAAAGTGTTTGCCGACGATCTCCCTGGATTACCATTCGGGAGGTGGAGTTTACTATCGACTCAGAGCTAGGGACAACTTTTGTGCACAATGCACCTTACTGTGTGGCACCGTTGGAGTTAAAAGAATTGAAGATGCAGTTGCAGGAGCTATTGGACAAGGGATTCATCAGACCCAATTCATCAACATATACCTTGTTCAACTCGGGTGCATCCTAGTCATTCATGTCTACCACATTCTCCAGAATGTTCAGTTTATGAATTGAGTCAGTGCAACAAAGTGTGGCAGTAGCTCTGCCAGCTGGGGAAGTGGTAGTATGCATGCAAGTTGCATTGAGTTGCCCCTTAGACAAATGGTGAGTGTTGGAAGCAAATCTTGTAATGTTTAATCTACTCGGGTTTGACATTATATTGGGGATGGACTGATTGTTCCAGGCTCCAGCACTGTGCTAGTATTAACTATTGAACTTTGGTCGTTAGTTTTCAATCCTCCAGTGGTGAAGAGATGGAGTTCGTAGGTAGTAGATTAAGCACAATGCCAAGAGATATCTTGGCATTGCAAGAAGAGACATTTGGCCAATGGAAACCGAAGGAACACATGTCGGTAAAAGGAATTCCTATTGTTGAGGAGTTTTCTTAGGTGTTTGTAGACAATATCCCAAGATTACCCCCAGTCTGAGAGATTGAATTTACAATCGAATTGGAGCTGGGAATAAGCCCTATGCACAAGGCACCTTACTATATGGCGCCATCAAAGTTAAGGGAGTTAAAGGCGTAGTTGCAAGAGTTACCGGACAACAGGTTCATTAGACCCAATTTGTCACCAATGGGAGCATTGGTATTATTTGTAAAGAAGAATGATGTAATGCTCAGGATATGCATAGACTACCAGGATTTGAATAAGAAGACATTAAAGTATGATAACTGTCTAAAATCTCATTTATATCATTTCATATTGGGCATTATTACATCACTTTTGAATGTAAATTAACTTTTATGTAGAATTATATATCACTTTCTTCACTATTGCATAGTATACAAGTTTTAACAATAAAGTAGTGTGTCATGAGGTTCAAATGCAAATATTTTCAGAGATATTGATGCAGTTATTTTCTTGTGCAAAAAATCGATGAAAACTATAATCAATAAATCCCTAGCAATTAAAGATATTGAAAGGCCAAGATTGAAGGAAAAAAAAAGCTGACTTGGAGGTTCAAATTTCAGGTGAATAGGCCAGACATAGAAAATCTTCAATTGAGACAAATTTGGAGAGACCTGTAGTCTAGAAGAAAACTGACAGTAGATTGGTATTTTGATCATAACTTTCTCATATGATCTCCGATTGATACTATTTTTGGTTTGTCAGAAACTTCACTTCAAGATCGACAAATTTCTGTCTAATGGAAGTTTCCAAATGGGGAAGTTTAGGGGGTCAAACGGAGGCTTGAAGTTAGGGCAACATGAGGGACGCGGTCCAGTTTTTCGGTTTAGCCTTCTCTCCACCTTTGCTCTCTTTTGAAGGTTGTTTTCTTTTGTTGGGTTTTGTGCTTTATTTTAGTTTTCTTATGGAGAATATTTTCTCGAATTCCATGGCTCTTGTGATGAAGTTGGTTGGCTAAATTTTCATACTAAGGTTAGAGGTGAAGTCTAATGATTTAGATATTGTTTCGGATCAAGTTTATATTGTGAGTTTGATTGATTGAATGGTTTTATTATTGGATTCTTTGATTATCTGTATATTTATCTTGATTCATTGTGATTTTCGAATACATTAGATGCTTGAGAAATCCCTGTGATATTCAAATGGGTTTGTGAATGTTTGAACCATCAATTTTTCATGCTTAATCTTTAGTGATTGGTTTTCTTGGCCTTAATTGCTAAATTTTCCAGTTGGAAAAAATCATTATTCTGGTTTAATTGAGGTAAATTGATTGGAGCCAATATTCTAAATTATTAGATAGATCCTTGAAACCTTAGTCGTTCTCCATATTGATTTATTTAATCATTTTAGTTATATTCTATTTCTTTAAAAATCTTCATCTCAGTAATTCCCTCATCTATTTGATTGCATGTTCCTTTTAATAATTTGTTTTCATTGTTTAAGTTCATTTTATTTGTCATATAAGTCAATATTTGTGGATTCGACCCTGTTAGGTACTACAACACCTGTATACTTGCAGGTAAAACTGCTCTGAATTTTTGGTTCACTACTTTAAGTCAAAGTTTAAGCATAACAAAGTACAAGTACCTCTTGCCTAGGATTGACAATTTATTCGATCAACTACAAGCTACAACCGTAGTCTCTAAGATCGACCTTAGATTGGGGTATCACCGGTTGAGGATTGAGAGTGATGTACCCAAGACCATTTTGAGGACAAGGTAGGGGCGCTACGAGTTCATGGTGATGCCATTTGGACTACCTAACGCACCTACAACGTTCATGGACGTTATGAACCAAGTGTTAGGCCATTTTTGGATGTCTTTGTAGTAGTTTTTATCGATAACATTCTGGTATACTCCAAGGACCTAGAATACCATATGAACCACCAACGATAGGTGCTTGGAAAGCTAAGTGAGCACCGGTTTTTTTTTGCAAAGCTTTGTAGGTGTGGGTTTTGGCTAAAAGAATTCAAGTTCCTTGATCATGTGGTATCCAAGGATGGAGTTGTAGTGGACCTTAGCAAGATTGAAGCAGTAGTAGACTGGCAATAGCCCACGAAAGTCCACGAGATTCATGGAAGGTTTGTCCTGACTCTCAAGTCCACTCATGGCCCTAACCAAGAAGAATGCCAAGTTCATTTGGATCAAGAGATGTGAACAAAATTTTCAAGAATTTAAGAAAAGGTTGACCATGTGTTCAGGAATTGGAGTCTTTAGCGACGCATCTAGGTATGATCTCGGATGCATTTTGATGCAAAAAGGTCGAGCAGTGATGTATGCATCGTGTTAATTGAAGGATCATGAGAAGAACTATCCCACATGATCTGGAGCTAGTAGTAGTGGTTCTTTCCTTGACAATCTGGAGATAATCAGCGAATATTATTGTGAAATGAAGTATCACCCGGGGAAGGCCAACCTGGTTGCCTATACATTGAGTCATCAATCACGAGTGGACGGTGTAGTGGAACCCTCGGAGATGGATTTCCTCCTCAGTGAAATAAAGAGACTGTTGCTTGAAAGTTCCACCAAGAGAAGGTCATAGCCTCGATACAGGAGGCAATGGCGATAAACTTTTATGGGCTAAAAGCCCAGCAGAGAAAAGAGACTAAGCTAATGGATATTTGACAAAGGGTTGTCAAAAAGGCAAAAGGGCCCATGCATTACAGCCTCAGTAGGGATGGCACCCTACTATATAAGAATCGAAAAGTGATCCCTGCGGATCTAGAGGTCAAGGAAAAGATCCTCGGTGAGGCCCATGCCACACCATACTCAGTACATCCTGGAAGCACGAAGATGTACCAAAATCTAAAGAAAGGTTTTTGGTTGGTAGGAATGAAAAGGGATATAGCGATGTTTGTTGAAATGTGCTCCACTTGTCAACAAATGAATGCAAAACACCAAATACTCGTTGGGAACCCACAACCCCTGTCGATCCCTGAATGGAAATAGGACGACTCAATAATGGGATTTGTGGTTGGATTGCTGAGGATGCCAAGTGGGAAGAATTTGGTATGAGTGATAGTGGACAGATTGACCAAGAGTGCCCATTTTCTTCTGATTACTAACATGGAGACCTTGGGAAAGCTGACTTGACTATATGTCAAGAAAATAGTCAAGCTACATGGGATGCCCAAGACCAAAGGTCCACTTCCAACTTTTGGAAGAGCTTACAAGTTGTAATGGGCACAAGATTGAGATTCAGTAGCACCTATCACCCCCAGATGGACCGTCAATAGAAATAGACCATATAAACCTTAGAGGACATGTTGAGGGCATTTTCCCTATAAGTCAAGGGAAGTTGGGAGAATCACTTATCCCTCATTGAGTTCCCCTACAACAAAAGTAACCAAGCGACCATCCAAATGGCACCTTATGAGGCCCTTGACAGGAGGAAGTGTAGGTCAACCCTATACTAGGATGAAGTCGGGGAAAGCAAGCTCATTGGGCCATAATTAATCTAAAAGATGAAGGATCAATTCAAGATTATAAGAGGTAAGATGGCGGCAATGCATAGTCGACAAAAGAGTTATGCTGACACATGGAGAAGAGACTTGACCTTTGGGAAGAAGGAAAATCCAAGTTCGAGATATGTCGAGCCCTTAGAAGTGGTGGAAAGGATTGGCCAAGTGGCCTATAGGGTTGCGCTACTGGCTGATTTTGGAGACGTGCACGATGTGCTTCTGTCTCCACCTTGAGGAAGCCTTGAATAGTCATCCTCGTGATATCGAACTTCAGCCCAACCTAACGTATGAAGAAACACAAATCTAAATTGTGGCTGGAAGGAACAAAAGCTAAGGTCAAGGACAATATCCTTGGTATAAGGTATTGTGGCGAAATCCAGAAGCTCAAAAAATTACTAGGAACAAGAAGAAGATTTGGGAGAGCAGTACTCTTACTTGTTTGGGTTTTCGTGATTCAACAAATATGTGTAATAAATATGGAACTTTATTGCAATTTTTGAATGTTTGTTAGATGGATGAAAGTAATTATGTTTTTTGGATCAACGTTGTTTCCCTATGGTGCATGATTGAGTATTTTGGTGCTAATGCTGTTTAACGACTTGCAATAATTGTAGTAAGAATAAGGCGAACCACGCGCAAGTCTGTTCTTCTGCCAGAGGTTGTCAACTGCATTATTCAAGAGAGATGCGAAGTGGCTAGGCAATGAGAAGAGCAACAAGAAGTTGAGGAAAAGCACCAACAAGCTGAGGAAGAGCACCAATGAGCTATGGCCAGAATTGCAAGGCATCAGAATGAAATTATGGACTACCACAGTGGAGTAATATTCACTTGACCAATCTAGTCCCACAAGGAGAGGCTCAAAACACGTGAACGAGATTTCCTAGACGAGAACAAGGCAAGATGCATGGCTGAGTCTAGTAGCCCAGTTGAGGCCCGTGGAAGACAAGCCAGATCTAGGCCTCGTTTGCTAGAATCATGAACGACTTCAACTCAAAGGGAGAACACTATTGGAGGGGCCTCCAAAACCCACTGGTAAAGGTTGGATTTGATCCAAACGAGTTCGTCAACGCCTACTTCGACTTGGATGACGAGTAGTTCCACTACTACCTGCAGAGCACCATGTCTAAAGAGTCAAAACTTCCCACGTTGTCATCCTTTGAGCCAGTTACTAGCAATGAGGACAACAATCGAGGTAAATTTCTTAACCTCTCTTTGACTAATTGTAGTCATACTAGCACTGTCCAATTTCGAGGACAAAATTCTCTTTTAAATGGGGGAGGAGGATGTAAGAACCACACCCAACATCATATCTCGAGCATAGGGAATAGTCTTGCTGGGTAAGCAAAGGTAGATGGGCAGAGCCTAAGATGAGCAAAGCCTTAAGCAAACACAATGATGGGCGAGTAAAATAAGTGTGCATAGCATTGGGCAAGCAATGAAAAGGGCGAGCAATAACAAAGGCGAGGAAAGGATACGTAGGCATGAAAATTTGCCTTAACTTTGTCCATGTCAACAAACAATTTAAAATGCCTCGACTTTTTTAGAACGGGTCTGAGTCAAATAGCAATGATTCAAAGCACTGGGCGAGCAAGGTGTCGATCAAACCAAACGACGGGCAACTAACTAGCAAAGTGATACAAGTTCAAACAGGTTCCATAACTCATTCCTCACCTCGTTGTGAGTCCATGCTAATGCTTGGAACACACTCTCTGTGCTTAGATATAAACCATAGTGGGTGTGCGAAAGAGTTTTAGGAGTGCTCAGAAGCAACTCAATCCAACCACTTGCTCGAAAACATAACAAGTACTCTCAAGAAATACTTATTTCACCAATAAGACATTGTTGCAAGAAGAATTACAGACTCACCTTCCACCCTATCATGTGTAGAGTTTTATCATCACGTGTGCGATACTCACAAGCAGCAGACTAGAGGAGCAAACCAGCTTGTGAAGTCTGCCTCTCCTTGGCCGAGCTTCTGGGGCGCAACAAAGTGCATCATTGCCTTCTCTGTCACTCCCTCAATCCGGCCTACACCTGGACAGTTGGGAACTTGTCGAGAATCAGACCAGTACCGTGACTTGTGACAAAGAACTAGTAATGATTTCTCTTCTCGTTTATTCTCCTTGCCGACCATCTCCATCACTCACTTTCTATGTTTTTGAAAACTCAGCTTTTTTCTTTGTATCTTTCTCTCTCATTCATTCTACTTCCTTTTCAGAAAAGGAAACATACTTCTCTGAAGCTTAAGCTCACGCACACTTGGATGCTTGAGGACATGATTGGACCGTTGGAAAGCCAACCCGCCAACGACTGAGCTTAGTAAACCCTCACTGATCAAGGTATGTGTCTTCCTTGATGATGCTTACAATGTGTGTTGATGGTTGTGGTGTTGTGAAATGTTATGCAAAACACACACACCAACGATGGCAAATAAAATAAAAACAACACAATCAAGAATATGACACACAATATTCGTGGTTCGGCAAATTGCCTACGTCCACAGAGCTGCAGAAATCTTATTAACCAGAGGAGATTACAATCACTCAATCTCAACACACACTCTCTAGGGCTTTTTGCTCTCTCACACAATATGCACTCACTAGACAATTGTTCTCTCTCAAAATATGCTTGAGGTCATCCAACACAAGTCTAATATAATATATTTATAGTGAGTGGCGCTGGAAACCTAAGCTGGCAAAAACTGCGTACTTCGCTCGAGTGGAGTGTCTAGCGGGACTCGAGCGAACTCTCGGACTTGATCTTCGCTCGAGTGGTATGTCGAGCAATGTCGAGCAAACTTTGGCTCGAGCCAGTTGTCGAGCAACTTTCAGCAAACACTTTTTCAGCTCCAAAACCAGTCTCCACATATACCCCAACAATCTCCCACTTGGAGACTGGGTCTCCACATGCCAGCCAAGCCCTATCATCTCTGTAGCTCACAGCTCCCGTCTTCAAGCTAGAAGACGCACTGAAGTCAAGCCCGACTTCAGTCTTCCACATACATTGCCCTTAGTCAGCACATCCACTGGGCGACTCACAACTCCCACCGCACTAGGAGTATCCGATCTCGAACCGATCTTGGCAACCTTAGCCAACTTTCCCAGGCTTTTATGAGAAACGACAAAGCTAACTCCCTTTGGCTTCCTCACATGTTTCGCGCGATCAAACCTGCCTTTTTGCACTCTTGTATTTCTCTGCACATCACTGGACCATGATGTTAAATACAAAGAATTAGATCTCTTACCATGCGCTAGGACCAACGCACCCTTAGTGATCTCCCAAGCTTCTCCAGAGAACGCTACTGCAAAACCGCTATCATCAAGCTGTCCCACAGAGATCAGGTTTTTCTTCAGATCTGGAACATGTCTGACTTGCTGTAAAGTCCACATCCTCCTGTTTGGAAGTGTGATATGCACATCACCCACTCCCACTACATTCAATGTCTCTCCATCAGTCGCATACATCTTTCCAAAATTACTAGCAACATAATTCTGCATTATTTCTTGATGTGAAGTGCTATGGAATGAAGACCCTGAATCCAACACCCAATCATCAATCGGACTATGCACTGCAAGAAGTAAGGCATCATGAATTTCTTCTGCCACTACATTCACTGCATCATCATCAGAACTTTCTTGATTCCTGCAGTTTCTCTTGATTTGGCCCGGCTTGCCACAACTCCAACACTTGATCTGCTACCCAGATCTCATCTTGCTATTTCCCCTACTCTTGGAGCTTGACCTGCCATGTCCTCTGTCCCTATTGTCAACAATCAGGGCAGATCCTGAACCCGAGGACTCACCCAAGTTTCTCCTGCGTACCTCTTCAGCAAGCACCATGTCACATATATCATCGTAGTTCAGTTTTGCCTTACCGGCTGAACTACTCACAGCCATCCTCATGGCCTCCCAACTATTTGGCAACGATACCAACAAAATCAATGCTCTAATCTCATCATCAAACTCAATCTTTACAGAAGACAGTTGATTTGTGATCGTATTGAATTTATTCAAGTGTTGGGCTACAGAAGAAATTCATGATGCTAGAATTTACGTATTGATTTGCTAGAAAAAATGTCATTATCTCATGCCTCGTTATCGTGTTATTTTGCTTTGCATGTTGTTGCATTTTCAATACTTGTACTTGTTCATTTGATTTCACGGCTCTACCCCACATTATATTTTGGGATGGTTTTTCACCCATATAGAGTTTTGGGTTTTTGGGGTTCAGAGTTCAAGATTCAAGGTTTAAGGTTTTGGGCTTCAAGGTTTGGGGTTCTGGGGTTCAGGGTTCAAGGTTCAAGGTTCAAGGTTTAGGGTTTTCGGGATTCAGGTTTCAAGGTTCAAAGGTTTACAGTTTTGGGGTTCAAGGTTTAGGGTTCTGGGGTTTAGGGTTTAGGGTTTAGGGTTTGAGGTGGATTTTGTACATTTGTATAGTATTATATTGCGGCTTTTAGATGATGATTTTAATGGAGTGTTGACTGTTTTAACGAAAATGGATATGTGTCTCACAACCCGAAACTGAGATGGGGTATTATCTTGGTAGAGCTCCCTTGGTTACTTAGGAGCTTGTAATAATGGAGTGACATCTCCTGAGTTGACAATGGGTTATCAATGGGCTCAGGTGAGACGATAATGCTCTCAAGTCGAAGTCATTGCCTCTCTGTTGGTGAAAGCTAGAGGACCCTGTGGTGAAGGACGGGTGCATGAAGCCAAGCATTGATTGTAAAAAAGTCATATGACTGGTTATTACCCATGGTGTGGTAAGGGAAGTCAAGGTGTGTGCGTGACCATTATAAGGGAGGCTGTGTTGAATACATTAAAAATGAGGTAAGTTTTAAGATGATTTTGGTTAATGGGAGGGCCCGAGGTCCTCGGATGAATTTGGTTAATGTAGAGCGTGGGATTCTCGGATTGATCTTGTGGTATATCTATTGCTTGCTTGCTTTACTATTTTAAATCTAAGTGCATATACATCGTTTACATTGTGTTGCTTGGTGATGGTGTTGCATACCCCCAAAAACCAAATATCGTTTGCTCGGGTTATGTTATCTCTATAAGTATGCATCATTGCTTGGATTTTGTGTTTCTCTTTTGCATTTTGCATTATCATCACATACATTATACGCTTTGTCATGATTTTTAACTTACTGAGATTTTTCAAAATCTCACATAGTAAACAATAGATTTGCTCATCAAAACTGTAAACATTGATGCAAATTTAGACAATGAAGGCGTGTCCGAGGGAAAAGAACCATGGCAGCTTGAGGAGTGAGACAAGGGCATGTCCATTGGGCTACTTTTCGTTAATGATTAAGTTGCTATGTTTTAAGCAATTTGATGAACAAGATTATGAGTTGTAATAAATTTAGCTGATTTAGATTGAGACATGGTATTTTACGACACCGAGTTTGGTGTTTCTAATGTTATCTTTGCAACTCAAATTTGTAGTTTCATTTCATGACCTTAATATATTTCCGTTGCGAATCTTTTTACACCTATGTGCTAAGCAAGCGAGCACACAACATTTCACACAATGTGAGAGAGTGACCCATGCGATAAACATCCCAACACCGTAGCTATCCTGCCAAAACACAAGTGGGGGCTGAGTGTGTCACATTGAGGTCTCTCTCTAGTTGGCTAGAGGACAGCCATGTGCCGCCAAATGGTGGTGGTCTGTAAGTTCCTTTTAACTTTTGGAAGTTCAATTATAAGATGTTTTTGTCGATTTAATTTTTTTTTACACGCCAAAATGTTTAACGTATATATAAATTTGATCCATTCTTTTTTTTTTTTTGATAAGTAAACAAATTTTATTGATCAATGAATGGGCATAGCTCAGTACAATACACAAGAAGAAAACAATTGTATGCCCTAACTAAGAAGACGCAATAGAGACAAGAAAATCATGTAGGTCCATTCCATTGAAGTCAACAACAATGGCCCAAGTACATAGAGTTCTATAAAATAAAGTTTTAATCTCCTCCAACGATCTCTCCTTGTCTTCAAACGTCCACTTATTGCATTCCTGCCACAAACACCACATGATACATATAGAGATCATCTTCCAAACCGCTTTAATCTGTTGGATGCGTCTTATATTTGTCCAGCTGGCCAGCGCTGCCACCACTGTCTCCGGCATAACCCAATCCATCTCTAATCTACTAAACACCTCATTCCATAATACCCTTGTTGTCTCGCAATGTAGTAGGAGATGGTCCACCGACTCACCCCTCCTCTACAGATGCAACACTAATCTGCTATGATTGCCCTTCGTTTCCTAAAGTCGTCAGTTGTGAGGATCTTACCCAATGATGTTGTCCACATGAAAAATGAAGCTTTGGGGGGCACCTTATGTCTCCAAAGCATTTCAAGGAAACTGACTATTAGGCTCTTGTGAGAGAGCCTTATAAAAAGAGCGAATCGAGAATACACCTTTCCCTCTAGGTATCCACCACAACCCATCTTATTGCTGATTGCTTGGTTTTATGGAGTATAAAAGGCTGTAAAAATTAGCAAAGCTGCTCATTTCCCAATCTTGTGCCGCCCGACTAAAATTGATATTCCAATGGATTTGCCCACCCTAAATCCCCATGACTTCCGTCACTGAAACATCTTTGGCACTTGCGATTTGGAATAGTGAAGGAAACAAATCTTGTAGAGTATTGTTACCACACCAAATATCTTTCCAAAATTTAATCCGGGAACCCTCACCCAACAGAAGTCGAGTATGTCGAGTAAAGACCCACCATCCTCTTCTTATGTGTTTCCACAGCTCCATTTATCAACACATAGAATTTCACCATTGATATGCACCAACGGATCCACAACCGCCACCTCTCTCCAAGACCGCACCTCCTAAGAAGGTAGAGAATGAAGTCCCAGTTAACATGATCGTACGCATTCTTCATGTCTAGCTTGCAAATGATCCATGTTGTGCTAGCCTTCAATCTACTACCAAGACATTCATTAGCAATAAGAACCGTATCAAGAATTTGCCTACATTTTACAAAAGTATTTTGGGGTTTTGTAATGATCTTCCCCACTACCTCACTTAAACAGTTCGCAAGCACTTTGAATATTATCTTGTTTGCCCCATTCACTAAGCTAATGGGCTATGAAAAGCCTCTATGTTTGGTCCATACACACTCTTGAAAGAGCAAGCAATCGAGAGTACATCCCATTGAATTCCTCCATTTTCTCCACCACCCGTCTATACCATATCACCACTACCCCTCTAACGCCCCATTAGAAGCCATATACACCCAATCCACATGTACACAACTCCATAAACTTCGCACAATTCTCCTATTAATCAGTTTCATTTTGGTCTCCTGTAAACAAACAATGTCCGCCTTCCACTCACGAAGCAAGTTTCTTATATGAAGACATTTCTTGGCTTCATTGAGCCCGCGAACATTCCACGACACTATTTTGGGTTTCATTGAGGGGATGGCTATCCCCTTCCCTTTTGACCTGCCTCTGCTGGAATTGCCCTTAGAATTCATCGACCACGTCAACCTTTTAAGCTCACTGTTTTTTTAAGTCAGCTTTTCTTTGTTGTTGGTGCTCCACTTCAATGGCTATAAGCAAAGCATAATCTGTTCCTCGAAGCCTTCACACTCCAACCCCACACATTTTTGCACTTCCTTGACCTTATCTGAAACCCAGTCTGAAACCTCAGGACGAACATGGACCATAAAATTTAGGGGGATAGGTTCACCCACCCTACAGCCCATCGATGAACCTTGTGTCTCCTCCACCAAAGAAATTTTGTCCAAACCAAGGAACTGAACTGGAAGGTTCGCCGGAGTCACACCTGCACCCTCGCACCTCATCGGCACAGTCTGGCCACCATACGACGAAGAAACCCCACCCAAAGGTGTCGAAGAGCCGTTCACGTGTTCTACCATCGATTTCTGCACACCCACCACGTGCGGGCCATCATTGGAGAGCTCCACCGTTGACGTCGGCGTTTTCTGCGTGCCTGCAAGCAGTTCCACCTCCGTCCGTGAGCGTCGCGGTGTGGTCTCTGGTGGATGCACACGAGAGCCGCTACTGGAAGAAGCCCAAGGGCATTCTTTCCACTTCTGTTGGGCCTTGGGCTAAAGCCCATCATCATTGGGTTGCTTGCCAACATTCATTCCCATTTGACCCGTGGGCTGAGGCCCAACCAAACGATCCGAGTGATCTGCCTTCATTCCTTTTACCTTTCTCCATTGAAGCTTATTCCCTTTGCTGAACCCACCCTTTGATCCCTCACCTCTGAACTTAAGAAAATGCACAGGAAGGGCCTGAATGGTCCTTTGCTCTAAGCCCAGCTCCTTTCCTTTAAACTCCTTAACCCTGTCTTCTTCCTTTTTACGCCCAACATAGGAAAGGATTTCTGCCACCTCCAACTGCAATTTCCGTAATTGGCCCTGCATCTCCACCAACAACCTACACACGTCCCACTCAGCCTGCCCAATAGCCTCCCTACCAGAGCCCACGTTTCGTACACCAAGAGGGGCTCGATGTATGTTTCTTTCAGTGACCCAGCCACCACCGTCACCCCCACTCGGATCATGGTGGTCCATCGCTGGAATGAGGGCGGCCTCCTTATATAACCGCACATACGGCCTCTCCACCTCCTTCTGCGGCTTCAATTGGGCTCCTCCGAGAGAGCCTACCTTGTTTCTCCCTACTTGCATCCACTCCCACAAAGCCTCCCACAACCTCCTCCATGCCCTTCCCCCCCTTCAGGTATGAAAATAAAGCTTCTTCTTCCTCCCTCACAATATTCTGCAACCACCATGTAACGTCTACAACTATTCAAGCACCTCTGTGCTATAAAGCTACGATAGCCTCCTCTGGTGGTGCTATAAAACTCCCTATTCTCCCCTCTCAAGCATTCCTCCAACACTTTCCCAAGCCACAACATTGTGCTTGATTCCACCAATAGCATATGCTCTTTCTTCCACCCTCTCTCTATAATACGTAGCAGACCTTGCTTCACAAGTATTAATAATTTTGAATCTATCACAAACTCTCTTGTGAAGCCCATCAGACTCAATGCAACACTACAACACCATCAAACTAGCAGAATCATCGTCGGGATCAATGTGATCAATTCTAAGCGGAGAGCAATTTGGTAAGGAGAATAATGAGTTTTTAATACAAAACACATGAACTAATTTAGTATTTTACTATTTAACGCTGTCAATAAATATAATAAAGCTGCATAAGCCATGAAAGTAAAGAAATATCCTAAATTTGTTCTTAAGATGGTCCATTCTGCATAATTAATTCCCATTAGAAAATGCACAAACACTGAGATAGAAATGAGAGCACTCCTAGAGGGATTAATGATATTTATACATAAGGGTTTTCTATGTTGAGGTAAAATCAGATTCTATGATTTTGGTACAATGGATGCAAGGGCAAGGTTGTTGTCCATGGTTTCATAGGGAGTTGTGGGATTAAATCAGAGGTTAAAAGAAATCTGACTATTTCATGCCTCCATGTGTCCTGCGAGGTGAACTAAATTGTAGACCATTTGATCAAGTTGGGAGCTAAGGGGAGAAAGATTTATAGTTGTTGGTCAGATATCCCATGGAAAGCGCAAGTGGTAATAAAACTAGACAAAATATGCCTACCATATCTTCATTGTAAATGATCAATTGGTAGGTAGTAAGTTTTTATATTTTTGATCAAGATGTATCCCTTAAGTGATATTTGTTACCACGACTTTCCTCCATCACAAGTGAGGTATTTTTACATATATTAAAAAAACAATTATGCTATCATTTTGCAGGTAGTTGTCAAAACATATTTAAGGTTTTAGAAAGTACCAACTAGGGTAAAGAAGAATAGATAATGGAAACAAATGGGGTTAAGTTTGTTTATAGAATCTGGCAACCCAAGGAGCAAGCTCAGTATTGTGAGGGGTTCTTGGGTTGGCAGAGTAATAATCAGACCAATAGCAGGGCGAGAGTTTATCAGCAAACTTGCCATCACTAAAGATGCAAAACGGCAGCCAGTTTTCCCCTCCATTCATTCTCCTCTTCCGTTCTCTTGGGTAAGCCAATGGTGCCTGTACATACCTGCATCAGCAAGCAAACAAATTAACTCATGAAATGGGTAAATGGCAAAATACGACATGCCGGATATGGATATGGAAGTGTGTATCCTATTTAATGATTCCTCACCATTACCAATTTACCATTGTGAACCAGTGACAAAGAATACCTGATACCATCAAGCACAACATCCCAGCAGAAATGGGTATGACCAAACACATGACAGGCAGACGCACTTCCCTGGCTTCTGTGGATAGATCTTATGCGAACCTCGAGACAATCGGAGCCAATAATTTTTGGGAGATTGGGATAGAACAGCATCCTCTTCTCTGGGCATAGCTCTTGCCTTGATTTTTGAAGATGGTAATGCAATTAGTTGTGATATCTATATATACCAAAGAGGATAATAGAACTCTCTACTCACAATACATGAATGATTCAGGATGTCCAGTTTTTGTTTGGTAAACAGAGAATATATTTAAAAACCGAAACAAAACAATGATGGGCTGAATGGACAAGCAAAAACTTGCAAGAATCCTTGAACAACCATGATAGAAGTCAGAGTACAATATAAGACCATAGACACCTGGATACTACTAGCAGCACCACCAAGGCTGTCCAGTAGCCACTACCACCTTATATCAAACAAATTTAACACTTCAACTACAACTGGAACCACCACAAACCACTGTATCACATCATGATATCGATCGTAATTACCAATACTTTTTTTTTTTTTATAAGTAAGAAGTAATTGAATGTGTAGGCGAAGCCCATGTACACAAGAAGTATGCAAAAGAAAACACCTAGATACATTCTATGAAATAGAAAGCGACAACAGAAAATCATGAACAGAGGTTCCGTTAATCACTAAAGCAGAAGACCAAAGCAGTAAAGAGTGCACAGAAAAGTTCCGGATTTGCTCCAAAGTATGCTCCTTGTCATTAAAACACCGCTCATTCATTTTCATCCAAATGCACCACATAAGACACAGAGGAACCATCTTCCAACCCACATCCACTTGAGCAAAACCATGAAGCCAGTTCCACGTAAGAAGATCAACCACTCTCAAAGGCATCACACAAGCCAAATTAATTCTACAAAAAATGCCATCTCACAAAGTCCTTGCCACCTCACAATGCAAAAGTAAATGATCCACAGTTTTCCCATGCTTCTTACACATGAAACACCAATCCATAACTATAATACCCCGCTTCCTTTAACTGTCCAACGTCAAAATTTTCCCAAGAGAGGGAGGCAGTCCATATAAAAAAA
The DNA here is from genome assembly GCA_961763995.1 of Juglans cinerea. Taxonomy (NCBI): domain Eukaryota; kingdom Viridiplantae; phylum Streptophyta; class Magnoliopsida; order Fagales; family Juglandaceae; genus Juglans; species Juglans cinerea. The sequence continues at coordinate 13,264,512 of CAUIVZ010000016.1, forward strand.
AAAAAAAACTTTGGAAGGCACGTGAGACCTCCAAATACACTTCCAAGGAAAAGGGGGACTATTCTGAAAAGTCAACAGCTTATAATATGATCGAACAGTGAACTTTTTGCTCCCCTTGGACTTCCACAACATCCTATCCCATCATTACCACCAATCCGAGTACAAAAAACTGAAGAAAGCTGAAACTTCATCAATCTCCCAATCCTGAACAGCTCTAGTGAAGCAAACATCCCAATGAAGCGATCCATTAGAATGAACAAGCAGATCAGAAACAGCAGCATACCCCATCTGAAGGCAACCAAAAATAGCTGGAAACTCCCTATTGAGAGCTCAATCACAACACTAATGGGAGGTGGCCCACATGTGAGGAGTTTTAGGATAATATTAAATTGTTGAACTCACATCTTTCTATCAGCTTAAAGTTTTAGGACACTTGGTGATTTAACACAATATTCTTACAAGCAATACCAGTGCCAACATATAATGACCAAAACTTCTGCTGCTATCTATATTCCAACCAACTCTGTAACTTCTGCCATACATGTTCTACATGTTCAACATTTCCAAAACCAATTTGCAGTTTGCCAAGCATACTAGTTTTTCAAGTATTGCCAACCCAGCTGTCTGGTTTACAATGGTGTAACCGGAGGAAAATTTTGCAAGAGCAAAAGTCTACGAAGGCACTCAAATAAATAGAATCCATAAGATAATTGCTGCAGTTATTATCCTTCTGTTAGCAGAGTCTGAACAAGGAAAGCCAATGTAGAATAGTGCTTGCCAAAGATTTGTCAGGGTAAATCCTAGGATTTACAACACGCAATAGCAAAATGGCAGGCAGCTACGTTAAACTTTCCAGTCTTCATCAAAGGATTAATTTTTTATTTATTTACTTATTTTTTTATTTATTTTTATTTTTTTCTGATGACAGGGAACCACCTCACTGCAGAGCCCTTAGCACTCACCCATTGAACCTAAACCCCCAGGGAGACTAGCACAGCAGCCCACCGTCATAGCCTACCACTTAAATTGCAGTTTGATCCCAAGGGGAATTGAACCTGTGACATGGGGCACATGCTCACAAGTTCGCCCTTAACGCTATATTTTGTTCTAAATTATTCTGAAAACATATGATGGAATGATGTGGGGATATATATGACTAATTTTGAATTGAGATGCTACTTCTTTTATGGTTTCTTTTCTCTTCTGAGATCAAATGCAGCAAGTTTAGTTTCCTTCAGGTTTCTTTTATTTAAAGGAGACGGGAATAATCTGAAACTGTAATGGACTGTTACTATGGCTAATGAGTCTTTTTTTGGGTTTAATCTTTCTGATATACTCTTTTTAATTACATTTGAGTTATCTGTAGCACCTATATTAGTCAAAGTGACTAAACAGCTCTCCTTTTCTAGTCTATCAAGGAAAGGTGTAATGAGCAGCTAACATGTCAACTATATTATTCGTCAATTAGAGATTAATAGAGAGATCTCAGTAGGTTACAAAGCTCTGAGAAAGTGTGCTTGATAGGTTTATTCCGTTCATCTCTCTCTCTCTCTCTCTCTCTCTCTTTCAAGACACACACACACCCCATTAATTTTCATTTAACCTTAAATAGAACCACCATAAAACCCCGAAAGAGCTACACCCATATTCATTGTTTCCAATAATCCTGAGATTTCAATTCTTGGTCTCAAAAAATTAAAATGCCATCAAGATTGGATCCTTTTGAGAGGTCCTAATTTAGAACTTCAAAGACAATATTTTCCCCAAACATTACAGCCAATTAAACCTAGAAGCATCCTGCATAGCTGCCCAACATGAGTTGGTGCAGCCCATTGGATACTCATGTCTGCCCAACAACAAATCATGAGAGCAAGAATTTTGATTCTTCATAAAACTTTGGGCAAGCAGGAAAAGGTTTTCACAGTATGGAATAAACAAAACCACCAAAACTAGAATAAATAATAGCAATAATCTATTGCAGCTGATAGGGAAGTTTCAGTGGCTGATGTGCGTATATTCTCTAATGGAATGCATCTGTGGAATATCCTTTTTAATAGGGATCTACATGACTGGGAATTATCTATTGTTTCAGAAATTTTCAGCTTATTATATTCCACGGAGATTCCAGCGACACAGCGAGATAGTTTGAAATGGAGGTCTAATAACCAGAAGTTATGTATAGTCAAGGTGTATTATAGCATCTTGACAACACGACTTGAGATTACTCCGTTCCCTTGGAAGAATATTTGGAGGGCTCGTGTGCCCCCTAGAGTAGCTTTCTTCGTTTGGAGTGCAGCTCTTGGGAAGATACTGACCACGGATAACTTGAGGAAGAGAGGATGCATAGTATTGGACTGGTGCTATTTGTGTAAGAAGAATGGAGAATCTGTGCACCATCTATTAATACATTGTGAGGTAACAAGGGCGTTGTGGGATGAGATCTTTCTGAGGGTTGATATTGCCTGGGTTATGCCTATGCGGGTGGTGGACTTGCTGGGATGTTGGTCAAAGCTGCAAGGTTGCAATCAAGTGGTAGCAGTGTGGAAGATGATCCCGCTGTGTATTATGTGGTGTATTTGGATGGAAAGGAATGCCCGTTGTTTTGAAGATAAGGAACGCACAAGTACTGAGTTGAAGAATTTTTTTCTCCACACTCTAATGTGTTGGTTTTCCAATATTGTATTAAATGGGGACAATGTTCAGGAATTCTTGTCTTTAATTAGCCTTTAGAATGTTTTTAGGAGTTCCTTTGTATACGTCCTGTGTACAAGGATTACGTTTATTTCATTCATATATATAATATCTCTCCTTTTTACTGATAAAAAAATAATAATAGCAATAATAGAATATAATAAAACAAACATATTGACGTGCATACGGTTGATAAGTTCTGAACCTAACACAGCCTACTTCCACTCAACGTCTTTGGCTTAAAAAGTAATAAGTGGTCGTGGACAATGGAATCAACATGACTAATAACATTGAGTAATCAACACCCTGAGATAAAAATTAGCAATAGTTGAATTTACATAAAAGGTGAAAGACTATGATATATATATTTTTTTTATCAATATGAAAGACTATGATATGGGGGCCTATAAAAGTAATTCCATAATAGAAGCAGAAATGATCATCCAATTATAACAATATATCATCTTGGTAGGTCTCAAAACATGCATATTGAATTTCCGTACAAAGTAAAAGACTATATATGAAGGCCTATCTAAGTAACTACATAATATAAGCAAAAAAGATCATCCAATTATAACAATATATTAAATTGCCTCAAGCCCCTGGTATCTTATTTGATTAGAGAATCACACATCAGGTTACAAGTAAAGGTGTTTAACTCAAATAAATTCTATATGAGATTCTTAGGACCTGGTCATAAGTACAATTATGAAATCATCCAACCACCCAAATAAATAAGAAGGAATCTAACCAAAGAAAATTAAATATTCAGAAGAGTGATTTACTGACCTGGGAACAAAGTGAGAAAATGTAATTATTTGGCTACAAGCCCTCTGGATTTCCTTGATCACATTCATATTTTTTTCGTTAATTGCATCAAAGTACAAAGCAAGGGAGGTATCCCGATTTGAAAGTTCCACAGGCCACTTGCATGCATGAAAGTCCTTGCATGCCTACACAGGGAAACAAAATTACCGGCACAAGCCTATTTCATGGTTAGAGAACCCACAGCATTATAACGCAGTCAAATGAAAACTTTAATGATGTATTAGACAAATATAGGAAGCAAGTGAATGCAGCCCAATAGAATAGCATTCAAATGATGTTATCTATATGATGTATTTGTGAATAACTATATGCATTGGTTTGTCAAATGGACACAATGGTCATTTTTTGACAAAACGATGAGTACTGGAGGCAGCAGGTCCAAGATTTCTCCATGGGAAGTTGCATATATGCTTTCCATCTCGAGTTAATGATCTAAAATTTACAAAGCTGTATGTTTGAGTGCCGGTATTCCGAAGAACCATAAACCACTAAGAAAGTGCTAATTGTAAAAGTATCACTTATCCGAAAAGGTTAAGTTGATAAAAACATGCGAATTTCAATATTTGATTTATAATCTAGCACCCCTGCTTAGGTGAAGACAGACTCTCCTTTACTATATGAGCTCAACAGGTGAAATATTCAACTGAAATAGAGGGTGAAAGTTGAAGTCAGGATTTAAACTCAAGACCCCTGCACTGATCATGTTAAATCACTATTTATCCCCAAAAGCAAAGCTGATAGAATTAACTGAATTGAATCATTTTATTTATATTCAAAGACTAAAAACATACAGCTTCATCAATAGAAATGCATAACAACCCTATGGTTCTATAAAATTTGGTTAATGATGGTCAACTCCAAACAAGGGTTGACATAGGTGTCAAGTTCTCAAGTATTCGGTGCCCAAACTTCAAATTGGATAAGTGTCATATAAATCACAAACCATATGACAATTAAAATCACCAAAGAATCAGAAACAAATAAGAAGACTACCTGTAACACAGACCACTTGGGATGATGAGGTTCAAAACAAATAAAAACTGTTATTTATTTGTAGTATGCGAACTAAACAAATTATTCTGATGTCCAAATCCTCTTTCATTAACAAAATTGAGTAGAAGGGTGTGAAGGTAGCATTTCTTTTCCTGTTAACTAATCAACACTAGAACTATTTTTTCGTAAGTCACCATAGCATTTTCTCTGAGAACCTAAACAATTTAGGAATGGAACCCTTGTTGAAAACACTAATTGGAAATCATGAAGTTCTGCAGCACATTGCCTGTTCTCTTTAGATATTATGTCATAGGTGACTATTAAGCCTACTGTTTGCCCAATTAAAATGTTTTCTGGTTCAAACATTAAAACATTCTGCACTGCATATCGAATAAAAGTAAAAAGAATCTATATCAAGTGTTCCTGCTTGATAGGAGTAACATGAAAACCCTTACTAGTAGGAAAGAAAGTGAATCACCATCTCCAAAGACCGGATACGGATGCCAGCTACATCCTTCTCTCGATCAAAGCTCTGCAAGAAAAGAGTGCATCCATTCATAAATGCATAATTAAGCTGGTGGAACAAGTAAACAATGATATAGGAGTTAGAAACTGCCAAAAGGATGTAAAATGCACACTAATAAACCATTCACCTCGTGGTACCAGGAGAATATAGGAATGATTCCCAAACCATCTATCACCATAGGATTGGTCTCAACTTCAAGTTCTCTACACGCATCAAGCAACCTATTTAGCTTTTCAAGAGAATCTTCCTGAAATTACGATGATATCAGGAGCAAAGACAGCTAATTTCATAAGTAGATATTGAGCATTGAAATGTCATAAACAGAAAGTGAAGAATGAGCCTCAAAATGGAATCACATTATGAAGCAGGTGAAATTAATGTCATCATCAGATAGCAATTTTCAATTTCTACCTGAGAACAGAAACGCAGGTCAGATGAAGCCATATTGTTAAAGTCAAATGTATAAGTTTTAATGACAAAATTGATAACAAGAGGGAAAGGGGTGAAGGTGGGAGGTATAAATTAAGACTTTTAAACAACACAAGCATCTAGAGAGAGTAATTCGATAGTTGAGAGGAGCTAAGACTTTTAAAAAAAAGTTGGGAATTAAGGAGGTGTAAGATTGTTTTGTAAGGTGATAATCCCAACATTTGGACTATAATTGATTTATACCTCCCATCTATACACAGGATTAAAATAAAAAAAAAAAGTCTTAATTTATACAGAGTACTATAAAAGTCTTAAAAAAAAGGCTAGGGTACCCCCGACATTTCACCCACTTAGCTCCTCTCAATAAGTCATTCGAAACAGTAATGTTGATAAAAAAAATTTATCATTTAAAACTGTTAGTAAATATTATATATTCTATCACAACTACAAGTCTGTGTGTGTGTATAGACAAATACAAACTAACAGAGATGCACAAACCTAGTACGTTCTTAGCTATGAAATACTTGTAATGGAGCTGGTAAATTAGAAAGGACGCAAAGTTATAGGGAAGGAATTGTGTCTCTTACATAATCTTCTCCATCCCGACGACACCAAAGATCATGGTTTCCTGGTATGAAGAAGACATGCTCAAATCCATCCTTCAAGAGACGCATAGTCAAAACAAAGTTGTCGTATGTTTCTGCTACGTCACCCGCAACGAGAAGAACATCTTTTTTATGTCTCGCAGTAGAAATGGACTTCACCCATTCCATATTCTCTGCATAGTCTGTGTGCAAGTCAGAGATGACAAAGACACGCAAGCCACCAGCATCTCCAGAAGTAGATGGTGGTATCTGAAGTCGTTTGGTGCACAAAGTTCTTATTTTTCTTTTGTAATTGTGTAATGCAATGTGCTTGGAAAGATAGTTCAAATTGGTGGGTTTTTGAGATAGACTCAGGCAAGCAGGGATAAACCTCACGAACATCTGTAGAGTATGAGAACCAAGAACTGACCAAACCTTTCACCTACAATATGCAATTGTACATCAATCAATTTAAAGGCATCAACGGACAAGCAAAATACTAATCAGTAGCTTTTCACACAATATGCATGACTATGATTACAGATTAAGTTTCTCTAAAAAAAAAAAGCTTGAATAGAAAAAATAAAAATAAAAACTTGGAAAAAAAATTAAAGAAAAATACAAGTAACCGTTATCTTTCTGCACTAGCTTAGTGCTTAGTTTTACACCAATATCATTTTGATCCTACCATTCATACATACATCCTACGAATGTATTTATATCCAAACCTGCTCACGTTTGTCTTAGTTTTTTTAATGGGGACGTAACTGTGGGGGCTTTTGTCATCAATCGCATGATTTATCCATGCCAAACATGTTCATAGAAATTTCAGAAATTGCTAATTTGATACTACCTCTGTTTTCCGTACATTATGTTCTTTTCCAGAATTTATTTCCTTTTCGGAATTTAAAGTGCCGAGACCATCCTGAACTACGGATGTGAAGCTTGAGGCCAAGCTGTGCAACCTGGGTCAACTTAATTCTACCCATTTTGTTTTCAAAACAAATGGGACTGAAACACGAAGAAAAACTACAAAGCAAGATCAAACAGAAACCCCACAAACACTTCAAATGCAATCGGAAATTAAAACGATAAAAGGTGAAAGATAGAAAAAAGAGTACCTTTTTTAGAGTCACTTTTTTACCCACTCAACAGGAAGAGAGCTTTCTTCCTTTTGCTGTAGACTACTTTTGCATAAATCATTGATTATATCGATATAGATTTGATTCTGTTATTTCTTTGGGCATTGGTATCAGTATGGACACGTATATTGAGGATGGATCATGGAAGACGGCAAAATGGAGTGCAAGTTCCGGTGCGCGTTCGGGTTTGGGACTCCAATTCCATACCAGCTTTGGTGAGTGAACCCGGATGCATTAGCAAATTACAGATTCATCCTTTACTCGACCCGATTGAGCTCAAATTGGCCATTTCTAGGCCTGTAAAAAAAACATCTGAAAAATGTGCGAATTGGACCGAATCAGTGAGTTAGTCCAATTCTGAACGGTTCGATCCGATACTGGTTTCTATTTAGTAAAATGGGTTGAAAATTAGTTTGGTTCCAATTTTAGTTTTTAGAGCACCAGTTTAAACTAAACCAAGCCGATATATATTATTTTTTATTTTTATATTATATATTGTTTTTTATATTATATTATATATTAAATTTTTAATTAATATAATATAAAATTTTAAAATCTTATTATTCATATCTATTAATCTTATAACAGAAAATTGATATAACATAAAATTGATCGTATAACTCTTAATATAACATTTGAATTTTGATATAACATATAAATTTGAATTTTATAACATAAAATTAATATAACATTAATATAATATAATATAAAATGAGGGATATAGATTAATCACTTGCTAAAGTTTTCTTGGAATATGATTTTGTTTATCCGTAAAATCGGAAAAACCGGACCGGATTGAAACAAGAAAAATCAGAAGTTTCGGTTTCGATAATGAATTGGTTCGGTATTGATTCTTAAATTTTTAAAATCGGTATATATCGCTTAAATTCTTAAAAATGTCCAAAACATGACTGAACAGATCATTTACACCACTATCCATTTCTTCATAGACTACTAGTGTAGGAGATAAGGTCGAAAATCAAGTTAAGAGATAAAACCAAAAAGAGATAGGACAAGTTGACTCAAGACTCCTAAAAGAAAAGAGACTCAAACTTCTAAAAGGAAAAATGTTTCACAAACCAAGTTGAACTCAATCATCTTAAGAAAATAAACATCTATATAAGGAGGAGATCCCTCACAACTCTGGATAAGCTCTCTACACACAAGATCTCTCCACAGAAGTTCCCTACGCAAAACTCCACTACAACTCCAAAGGATCTCTCCTAAATTTCTCCATTGTAATGAGCGATATGTGAGGCCATGAGAGATTGTAAAATCATCAATCATAGTAGATTTCACCCCTAAACAACCTGTGGACCTAGACATTATGCCGGACCACATAAATCATTTTCTCTCTTTATTTACTTTTATTTGCTTATTTATTATTTATGTTATGGATGAACGCAAAGAACACTGTATTGAAGCCCAAATCACCGTCATGAGCCGGAAATGATTATTTCCTACCTTTTGGTCTGTTGTGCAAAGTAACGCAAAGACTCACGGAGCAACCAATGGGCATGGAGGTTAAGAGACCCCACGACTCCCTTACTTAGCCACTAAAGTCAAGTCCTAAGACACGCAGTGCTGCCAATAGGCGTGGAGGTCAAGAGACCCCACAACCCCCTTACTTAGCAACCAAAATCGAGTCCGAAGACTTACAGTGCAGCCAATGGGTGTGAAGGTCAAAGGACCCCACAACCCCTTACTTAGCCACCAAAGTCGAGTCTAAAGACTCGTGGTGCAACCAACAGGTTCGACCTCCCAGGCACCTAACAAGTGGGCAACTCTCTGAACTGCCCAACCTCTCTCACATGGACAACAATATAAACACATCATCTTCTCCAGCAAATACCGGCTGTTTATGCTCGAGTCACAACCGCCGCCAACGAGTTACCTTCGAGAATGAGCCACCAAACTCCACAACTGCATCGCACGAGTTTCCTTTGGGAACAAGTTGACGGGCTCGACAACTGCCTAATGTGGACCCAGGGAGTCGACGAGCTTCCTGACCACTTAAGCGCCGGTTACTACCAACAAACAATAAAACGAGAACACCAACAACAATTTACACCAAGGGGCAGAAAATCCACTACTACTAACAAAAGAAAAAATCATCACAAAAATCAATCATGGAAATATACACTCATCGCCGACAATAAACAATCTCTCAAGGCAAACATCTACACAAATAAACAATATCAAAATCGAGCTTCATGCTCACACCTAATGCAATTGAGTACCTCTCCCGCCAAAGCAGAGCTCCACGCTCACACTTAATGCGGTTGAGTACATCTCCCGTCAAAGTAAAGCTCCACGTTCACACCTAATGCGGTTGAGTACATCTCCCGTCAAAGTAGAGCTCCACGTTCACACCTAATGCGGTTGAATACATCTCCCGTCAAAGTAGAGATCCATGCTCACATCTAATGCGGTCGAGTACACCTCCCCCTATCTCCCCAAACTAAGCTCTTCCCCGCTTGGCACAAAATAAACGGAAAACCAGAGAATAAACAGAAAATCGGGGACCAAACAGGATACCAAGGACCAATTTTCAAAATTTATTTTGTAGATTATTACCTTGAAGATTCTCAAGGCCTTCTTGTCCAGCAAATCACCCTTAAGAATTGCAGGTATCTGTAAGGGTCAAATCAACAACCTATAATTTAGCCTTAAGCTAAGGTCGAAAATCAAGTTAAGAGATAAATCCAAGAAGAGATAGAACAAATTGACTCAGACTCCTAAAAGAAAAGACTCAGACTTCTAAAAGTTAAAATGCTTCACAAGGCAAGTTAGACTCAATCACCCCAAGGAAATAGATCTCTATATAAAGAGGAGATCCCCCACAAATCTGACGAACTCTGGATAAGCGCTCTACACACAAGATCTCTCCACAGAAACTCCCTACGCAAAACTCCATTACAACTCCAAAGGATCTCCCCCAAATTTCTCCCTTGTATTGAGCGATATGTGAGGCCATGAGAGATTATAAAATCATCAATTATAGTGAATTTCGCTCACAAACAACCCGTGGATGCAGACACTATGCCGAATCACGTAAATTCCTGTGTCTCTCTTTATTTACTTTTTTTTGCTTATTTATTATTTATGTCATGGATGAATGCAAAAAATATCGTATCGAAGCCCAAATCATTGTCGTGAGCCAGGGATGATTCTTTCTTTCATTCTGGTCTGTTGTGCAAATTAAGAAATTAACAACCAGTTTAATCCAAGTGGATCAAATATTTATTGGTTGGTATTGTTAGCATCATAAGATGTGATAATTTCTTCCCATAATCAAAGCATGTGTTCAATAAAATCGAGAATTCATACCTCCAATAACTTGTGATGGATTTTCCATAGAGCTTTAGGGTTCCTGCAAAAGAGGAAAATTTCTAGCTATGGAGAGAACTACTCTCTACCCCTCTTTGTCTAATTTTTTTGTTCTTGCCCTAAGAGAGAGGCGAGGAAGAGTAAAAAACCTATATAGAACTCAATGGGCTAGTTCTATTTTTAAAGTGGGGTGAGATTAGGGGCCTCCATATGTGTCTATTAAAATGGCCCATCCCATTATGGGCCCAATGACTAAATGTTAATGCTAGTCCACTATTTACAAAATACAACAATCTCCCACTTGGATAGCATTACATTTAATCACAACATAAACACAAACAAGCATTCCAAAATCAAAGGCCTTGTTCAAACCTACAAGTACAAGCTAGTGAACGACACATCGACAGAGCATACGACACATGACCAATACTTGCAATCACGTAATTCAGGCCGTTGAAATAAAAGTGCAGTATGTAAATAATCAAAAAGAGTTACAAACACCAGTTTCCATAAGAAGCCCAAGAGACAAATCTGAATATCTTTAAAGAGCAGGCCTTGTCAAAAATGCAGTTGCAGCATCTAGTTTAGTGATTATACCGACAGGATATATGACACCAAACGTATACTCACAACCACCTGACTCAGGCATAGAGTAAAACAGATTGTCTCTTGTAGGTAATACGCATTGTCTATAATGCACATGACTTAAATGTCTTATTACATAAACAATCGTCTTGTCCAAAATGCGCGTGACCCATGTACGAGACTAATCAATATATCTCTATACATAACATACACCCTGTCCAAAATGTGTGTGACTCAAGCATGAGACCAAACATAATGCCTCATTACATAAACAATCATCTTGGCCAAAATGCAAATGACCTAGGCACAAGTCTAATCAATATATCTCAATACATAAACAATCGCCTTGTCCAAAATGCGCGTGACCCATGCATGAGACTAATCAATATGTCTCTATATATAACGTACGTCCTGTCCAAAATGCGCGTGACTCAGGCATGAGATCAAACATAATGCGTCATTACATAAACAATCGTCTTGGCCAAAATGCGCATGACCCAAGCACGAGACTAATCAATATGTCTCAATACATAAAGTAAGCCCCGTCCAAAATGCGCGTGACTCAGGCATGAGACTAAACATAATGTCTCATTGCATAAACAATCGCCTTGTCCAAAATGCGCATGACCTAGGCACTAGACTAATCAATATGTCTCTATACATAACGTACTACCTGTCCAAAATGCACGTGACTTAGGCATGAGACCAAACATAATGCCTCATTACATAAACAATCGTCTTGGCCAAAATGCGCATGACCCAGGCACTAGACTAATCAATATGTCTCAATACATAAACAATCGTCTTATCCAAAATACGCGTGACCCACGCACGAGACTTATTAATATGTCTCTATACATAACGTACACCATGTCCAAAATGCGTGTGACTCAGGCATGAGACCAAATATAATGTTTCATTACATAAACAATTACCTTTGCCAAAATGCGCATGATCCAGGCACAAGACTAATCAATATGCCTCAATACATAAAGTATACCCTGTCTAAAATGCGTGTGACTCAGACATTCATTGACATTGCTATATTTAAAATAGAATATGAGCATAAGAAATATAGTCAAACAGTCAATGATCACAGAACTCCCACTAACTAAATACAGCAGAAGACTTTAACAACCCCAAATGAGTCACATGCTCCTGAAACAGTTTTGGAGCTAAACCTTTAGTTAGTGGGTCAGCTAACATATGCTCTATGAAAATATGCTTAACAAAAATATAAGACTCAGTTATTTTCACTCTGACAAACAAATAGTTAATATCAATATGCTTGGAAAGAGAAGAGCTCCTAATGTTTCAAGAGAAAGCGACTGCTGCAGAATTGTCATAAAATATTTTCAGCGGCCTCGAAATGATGTTCACAACACCTAGCCCCAAGATAAAATTCATCAACCATATAGTCTGACATGTAGCCTCATAACAAGCTACATGCTCTGCCTCCATTGTAGAGGAAGCTGTAAGTGTCTGTTTGACACTTTTCCAAGAAACAACTTCTCCTGCCAGCATAAAAACATGACCAGAAGTGGATCTCCTATCTTCTGAACAACTCGTAAAATCGATATCAGAATATTCAACTACATCAAGAATGTCAGATCACCGATATGTATGTACTAGATCTTTAGTGCCTTGCAAATACCTAAATACTTTCTTTCCAGCTTTCCAGTGAGCTAAACCAGGATCACTCAAGTATCTCCCAAGTACACCAACAACATAAGCAATATCAAGTCGTGTACATACTTTAGCATACATCAAACTACTCACAACCGACGAATAGGGAACCATTTGCATTTGAGTCCTCTCACTATCATCCTGAGGGCATTGAGATTTAGAAAATTTAACACATTTTACAATAGGTGATTTCCCAGGAGAACAAGAATGCATATTAAACCTACTTAAAACTCGATCGATGTAGGTTTTCTGAGACAATCCAAGAAAACCTTTAGATCTTTCACGAAAAATCTGGAAGACCAAAACATAAGAGGCCTCACCAAGATCCTTCATATCAAAATGAGATGACAACATGCGTTTTGTCTCAAACATAAGCTCGATGTCATTTGCGGCAAGTAATATATCATCAACATAAATAACAAAAAAGATATACTTACTTCCACTGACCCTCAAATATATGCATTGATCATCAAGATTCTCCTTGAAATTGCAAGAGGTAACAATCTCATCAAACTTTAGGGACCATTGTCTCGATGCCTGCATTGAGCCACTAATGCCATAATAATCCGAAAAGAATCCTTGGTAGAAACAAGGAATAAAGTGTCCTTATAATCAATGCCTTGTCTTTGGTTAAAACCCTTTACAACAAGCCTAGCTTTATACCTTTCTACCTGGCCTTCATAATTATATTTGGTCTTAAAAACCCAATTGCAACCAATTGGCCTATAACTACATGGTAGTTCAACTAAGTCCCATACTCTGTTTTGACACATCGATGTCATCCCATCATGCATAGCATCCATCCAACATGAAGATTGAAAACTATCAATGGTCTCCTTAAAAGAGGCTGGATCAAGAGACATACCCGTATTAAACTCATGCTCCTGCAAATAGACAATATAATCATCAGAAATTGCTGGTCTACGAATTCTCTGTGATCTCCTCAAAACAATATTATCAGTCTCCACATCAACATCAACTATAGTGTCAACAATAGGGTCTTGGACAATAATACTAGTTCCCTCTGTCAATGGTGCTGCAGCCACTGATGGAGGAGTAACCTGAACATGTATAACAACACGCTCCTCCCTAAATACAACTTCACGTGGCACGAAACTCTCACTGTCACTAACATCCTCAAAGAGAATGGCTCGATCAGATTCAATAACTCTAATAACATCAGAAGGGCAATAGAATCTAGAGTCTCTTGATCCCACACAATAGCCAACAAAATAACCAGTAATTGTCTAAGGATCAAGTTTCTTCTACTGAGAATTATAAGGCCTTCTTTCCGCTTTACAGCCCTAAATACGGAAATGATGCAAACTAGGTCTCTTATCTGACCAAAACTCATAAGGAGTTTTAGGAACTGACTTACTTGATACTTGATTCAAAGCAGTTTTCAAAGCCTAACCCCACAAAAATTCAGGCAAAATGGAATGAATAAGCATACACCGCACCATATCCATAAGAGTATGATTTATTCTTTCTGCAATACCATTATGTTTAAGAGTTCTAGACATTGTGCATTGAGCCTCGATACCACATGCCTCGAGAAATCTAGCAAAAGGTCCAGGATTTCTACCAGCTTCAATATATCTCCCATAAAATTCATATCCTCTATCTGATCTTACCGCTTTGATTTTCTTATTTTTCTAGAGCTCCACAACAGCCTTGAAAGTCTTAAAAGCTTCTAATGAGTCTGATTTTTCTCGAATGAGCTCAATATAACGATAGCGAGAATAATCATCAATAAATGTAATAAAGTATCTATAATTTCCTAAAGTGGTAGGTGAAATGGACCACAAATATCAATATGGATTAAATCTATAATATCCAGATTTCTGCTAATCTTTTGGTTTCTGGTCTTCGCTGGAAGCTTCCCTATGATACAAGCAACACAAGTTTCAAAATCAGAAAACTTCAAATAAACTAGAATGCCATCTTTAATCAACCTCTCCATTCTTTCTCTAGAAATATGACCCAACCTTTTGTGCTACAATATGGAAGAGTTTTCATTGGATCTAGTACGTTTAGAACCAACTACAACATTCACAACAGAGACACTAGAAGAAGTATAATCTAAAGCAGAAAGCAAGTCAATTTTATACAAACCATCATATAAGGTGGCAGTACCAACCACAATTGAGTCATAAAAGATTGTAGCCTTTCCATTTCTAAAATGAAAAACATATCTACATTTGTCCAAAATAGAAACAGAGATAACATTTCTTCTGATGGAAGGTGTAAAGCAGTATCAAACAAGTTCAAAACATGCTTAGAAGCCAAAATAAGTCTGACTGTACCAATATGTTCAACTTTAACTTTCACCCCATTGCCCATATTTACTATACTAACTCTGTATCAATTGGTCTTCTGCAGTTCCTTAATTCCTGCAAAGAATTTGTAGTGTGAATGGTTGCACCAGTATCTAGCCACAAGTATCAAAAGGCACATCGACTAGATTAGACTCAAAACACACTAGTAGCGAACATGTACCTTTTTTGTCTAACCAAGCCTTAAATTTCCTACAATCAACCCTCGTGTACCCAAACAAATGACAGAAGTTGCACGTTCCCTTAAAACCTTCATTCTTAGGCCCATTTGGAACACTTACACTAGCTTTCTGAGGAGGCCTCCTAGATTTCTTCATCTTGTGGGAGTTGCTACCATTACCCTTGAAGAACTTCTTCTTCCATTTATCAATAGTTACCATGAAAGTAGCATGAGACTTGGTCTTTTTCATCATCTCCTCTTCTTGAGTTACAATAACAGTCATTTCACTCAAGCTCCATTCATCTTTCTGAGCATTATAAGTGGTCTTGAGTGCATCAAACTGAGGTGGCAATAATTCAAGCACTTGTCATACAAGAAAGATATCTACTAACTCAACTTTCATTCATTTGAACTTGTTAAAGAAATGAGTAAGTTTCATTATGTGCTCTCAAACTCCACTAACCCCATCATAGGTTGTGGTAGTAAGAAGTTTCATCAGAGTTTCCTTTTCTGCTGTATCAAACTTAATAATTTTCTTTCCAATGGCATCAAGATATTCTTTAGCACTATCTGTATAAGTTATGCTCTGCCTCATAGACTTTTCAATAGTATACTTCATAATCATGAGACAAGTCCTATTAGAATGCACCCATTGCTTATAACGACTCTTTTCAGTTTGCAAAACTTTCACAAGTGGGTTCAACAGGCGCATCAACCCTCAAAGCCAAATCCAAATTCATGATAGCCAAATTAATAGTGAGAGACTCATACCAATCCTCATAATTAGTTCCCGTTAGACTCTTGATGACAGACAAAGAGAGAGACAAAGCTGCATTGCTATAAGCTGAGGAGAATATAACAAACTTTATTATGCATGTGGAAGAAGAAATATGCACCCACAAATGTCTCCATTAGGCAATCTTATATCCATACTAGAGTCTTATTCAAAATAGACTCTTACGCACTATGTTAGAGCCCAAGATACATAAAAGGCTCTTACGCATGATAAATCAAAATAATTAAATACAAGAACTTAAAATGATCCGCTACCGAGAGGATAGGACTAGGCCACCAAGTGCCAAGCACTTAACTACTATCTTTATCGTCCTAGCATCCTACCCAATAATGGTTTGCCGACGGGAAAAATTTACTATCCGTATGGATCTTAGTATAATGTCATTAAGCGAAAGCAGGATCAATATAATAACTCCGATAATTTATCACGACTAGTCCCATGAAAGGTGAGAACATAGCCATTCCAAACCATCAGTATTACAACAAAATGACATAACCCTTCAAAAGAGTATCTACACATAAGATTCTTTATTGTCACAAAAAATTTATAAATAGCGCAATAGACAGTACCATTATACTATACTTTATTTGAACAAAATATCTTCTTTTTTTTCAGCATCTGAACAGAAATAAAAATCTTTAGTATTTACAGAGAAGAGAACAAAAGGAAATTTTACAAAATAGAAAGGAAAGGCATCAAGAGCGCCCCACCTCATTTCCAATATCTAATGAACACATGGATGGAATCAAGAGATAAAGCTGCCAGAGTAAGAATTCACTCCACCCCAGTTGCTTTATTATACGGTTTGCCAGTTACAGATAATGCTCTAGGAAACTGAAAATCTTGCTACATTAGTCTCTCTCTCCAATAGCTTGTTGAATATTTTAGATTTAAGTCATCGCAACAGTGAATGAAAAAGTAAAAGAAAACAGCCATGAAAAATAAGAAGTTAGCTCTGATACCAAATGTTAGCATCATAAGATGTGATTATTTCTTCCCATAATCAAAGCATGTGTTCAATAAAATTGAGAGTTCATACCTCCAATAACTTATGATAGATTTTCCATAGAGGTTTAGGGTTCCTGCAAAAGAGGAGAATTTCTAGCTATGGAGAGAACTACTCTCTACCCCTCTTTATATGCTTTTTTTGTTCTTGCCCTAAGAGAGAGGAGAGGAAGAGCAAAAAGCCTATATAGAACTCAATGGGCTAGTTCTATTTTTAAAGTGGGGTGAGCGTAGGGGCCTCCATATGTGTCTATTAAAATGGCCCATCCCATTATAAACCCAATGACTAAATGTTAATGCTAGTCTACTATTTACGAAAATACAATAGGTACTACTAATTCGGGTTGCAAATGGATACTTCTCTCCTTGTTCCGTTGATCGGGTGAGTAAATAATGTGTAACCCTATCATACCCGGATTGGATTGCAACTAATGAATAACATAATTCATTTATATAATAAAAGTATATTAAAATAATTTCTCTAATTTCTTTCTTATTTTTCACTTCAATAGTGGGTAGGATTCTTTTGTCCACCCAAGAGCAAAGAATTAGTATTGGACACCTTTTCTTAAAAGAGTAAGATTTTAAGCAAGGTCCAAGTCACATTTGGATCTATAATTTAAGAAAATTAGTTAATAATATCATTGGAACTCCATTTTCAAACAATATGAGATTTCATATACCACCTAGTCATATCACAAATAATGCTAGATATAGTCATGAGTTGTGCAATTAACGTGCACTCATTTTGAAAAATAGTAGGGTCCATTATTAAAAAATTAATTTTTTCATGTGGATTTCATATGGACCGACTTTTTTTTTAGGGAGTGCACGATACTTACACACTCTATAACTACAAACATTATTTTTTCTCTTATCACTTATCAGTCAATATGGGATATCACATAAATACTTGACCAAATTGCCACTTCTGCCACTAAGAATACTTGTGGACTCTCTTAGTTTCTCTATCCTCTACTCTCAGAATCGGAAATCTCATTGAACTCAATATATACAACAATGTCAATATTGACCATATTAATTCTTAATGGCTCTCAACTATGAGAAAAGCTAATCCCACTGAGGATGGATCCCTATGATTTTTTTTTTAATTTTTTTATTTAGTGATTAAGGAAATATTTTTTAATAATGTAATTTTTTTAAAATGTTTAAAGACATGAAAAAAATGAATGAAAAAAATAAAAACAAATAAAAAAGACCAAATGGTCTTGTAGGGAGCCATTTTGGTGCTACACCCTCGGCACAGCTCCTCAACTATTTATCTCAATCCCTCTCATGACCAAGTATGATTCATTCAATCTTTGTACCCTTGTTTAAACCTCAATCAAAGCATATTTGGATTTTGTTAGCTTTTGTGCTATCTCTCCAATCTAATTGGTGTTAAGAAAAAATTGAGAAACTATTCAATTAGGTCAGGTTCCAACAACTCAGGTTTTCAAAGTTGGGCTGGCAAAAACGAAGAAGAAAAAAGTTGGGAGAGGGTGGCCTTGGGACTGGAGAGTTTCTGATGCCAAAGTCAGTAGAGTATTTTGGAAGTTTGTAAATAATAAGAGAGTCTAGAGAGATTTTATATACTTGTAAGTTACTATTTATACTGGGAGTCTGGGGAACAGATCTTGCCTGCCCCCATGGAGCCCATGTCCTTTTAACTGTTCCTTTTGTCAGAATCCTTTAAAAGTGGCGTGCCTCTGTGATTGTGCCATTAATGTGGCGTGTTGCTTGGGTAGTGGTGTCATTAATGTGACATGGTTTCCCGATTTTCATTACTCTGCTGATGTCTTCGGTGGTCCGTCGATGTTCCCTTATTAGAAGATCAAAGGTTCTCCATCTTTCCGGTTCTGCCATGTACAAGTCCCCATGAGTGGGATGCGGTCGAATGGCGTCAGGCCTGTCTGTCCGATTAGTCATCATTGCTTAGTTTCCCTTGCAGGCGAGTTGCTTCGTGGGCAAGTTTGAGCCCTGGGACCGAGTATCAGGGCGAAACCTATTACTCTCAGCCGCGAGCCTAGTGGGCTTATTAGTGAGGGGGAAATTCCCTTACACTAATACTATATCACTATGAGAATAACTTTCGCAGGCTCCACCGCTCTCCCCTAAAAAACAGCATCCAATGGGAATGTGACACGTAAACACTCCATTTATCAACCGTGTGGTTGCATTGCTGAGGATTGGGGATTCCATTTTCCATCTCCCTCCCTCTCTTGTGACACATAGCAGGTCTTTCAAAAATAGTTTCACTACTCATTCATTGCATATATATTATTGCCAATTGAGGAAGAGAAATAATTTAGTTATAAAAAGATTCTACAAGAGTAAGCACACAAATTGATATGGCTTGATGTAGTACTCCAGATTGTAAATTTATTTTAATTATAAAGTAAATATAACGTATCACATGAAATCACATCAGTTTATGAGTTTACTTTTATAAAATCTCTTTATAACTGTAGTACTTATTATCATCTAGGAAAATTGACCAATGAGTGCTGATCTGGTTGCTAATCTTTACATGGTTAGGACACGTTAAATTTGAATTTGGAATTTTGCGAAAGGTAATGGGGCCATTCGAAAGATATATATAACACATTTTTATTTATGTTTTATTTTTTGAAACCGTAACACATTTTTATTGAGATTTGTCGAATTACGTAGTAAATCTCATTAAAAAATGTTTTCGAAGTTTACGAGATTAATATTTATTTTTGGGATTTCGTGAAATGCATGATAAGAAACAATTAAGTAAACATGATGTTCCCTCCGTCATAATTAAAGATAGAAACTAGAAATAATTCATCGTTCTCAAAATTAATGTGTGTATTTATTGGCACAATGAATAACAATTAATCTCACTTTTAGATGCCTACTCCTAGATAAGTTCTCCGAGATACACCCTAAACTCTTTTAATCCTATCTTTATTCTATAATATGCTTGATTAGAAAAAAAAAAGTAATGTTATATGCAGTCGCGGAATGTGCAAGTATCGTGTAGTCGCTTTGAAAAAGAGTGAGATCTACTATTAAAAATTAAATTTTTTTTCCTTGTAGGTCCTGTATATATTCACTTTTTTTAAAGTGATTGTGTGACGCTTACACACTCACGACTACAACTATAATTTCTTAAAAAAAAAAAAAAAAAGTAAACATTGTGTTCACAAACGGTACGTATAAAGAAGTACAAACAATTGCTAAGATGATCATGATGATGACCCCGAAGCATGAACTTACAACCGTCCAAGAAAAGTACAAGGTCTTGCCGGTCGAGTGCCCGCAATACCAAGAATAATTAGCTTGCTTGAATTAACAGCTGCCATTGATGATAAGGCTACGTCTCCCTTGTTCTTACATATAATATACGTACCAACAAAGACTTCCATGAATAAGCAATCTATTGATTTAAGACAAATATTTGGTTTAATTACTCGGTATTCTTACGTAAGGATACTTACAAATTAATATAACTCAAAACTATGATCGTAAAGTTTTTGAGATCGAAATGCTACAGACACAAAAAAATTATATAAAATAAATTCACAAACTGATATGACTTCATAAAATCCGTTTGATTTACTTTATAATAAAAGTAACCTTACGATCTGACATACCATATCAAACCACATCAATTCGTAGATTTATTTTTTTGTAATCACTTTGTAACTAAAGTATTTTCATTTATGTGTAGACTTAATCGATCACTTCTCATATATTAGTAGGTTAATTGCAAAATCAATATCTAGATTTTTCACCTTTTTGCAATTCAATGCCTCAGTTTTCAATTTTTACAAAATTGATACTTGATTTTTTACATTTTTACAATTTGAAACTTTCGTAATCAATCTTTAGTACTTAGAAAACTAACGGGCTACGCGTCGGTCTCTAACCGGTTAACACGTAGCATCAATAATTATGTCAGCTAATAAAAAGTTGACACGTGACATAATGATTCCATGTGACCACCCTCCCTTTAATTTTCAAATGAGAGGTTGATAGTGGCCTCGAATTACAAAAACGTAAAAATTAGATATTAATTTTACGAAAATGGAGAACTCATGTAGTCTCGCATTACAAATAAGCAAAAATCAGGTGTTGATTTTGCAATTAATCCAGCATGTCATGATCATCTTTTACTTTCATTTGATGATCAATGATGTGTGTGATCATCCTCTAGTCAGTGCACATCATTCTCAATAGAGTAGTGCTAAGCTGTGGCCAGCATTTATCGATGGACATGCTGTCTACTATAAATTTATTTTTTTATCAGTTTAAAATTTTTTAAAAAATATAAAAAAATATTAATACACTAATAATTACTTCTTTAATTATTAAGTAAAGAAAAAAAAATAAAAAAATCAAAATATGATGTTAAAATAAAGTTTCAA
This sequence comes from Juglans cinerea, assembly GCA_961763995.1. NCBI lineage: Eukaryota > Viridiplantae > Streptophyta > Magnoliopsida > Fagales > Juglandaceae > Juglans > Juglans cinerea. The sequence goes on from CAUIVZ010000016.1 coordinate 13,286,000, forward strand.
AATGAGATGTTAAAATAAATTTTCCTTCAAAGGCACACCGCACACGCATTAATTAAGTAAAGAAAATAGGCCACTATTATATATTACGCTTCGTCAGCAAAAGAAATCCAATATTGACTTTGGAATTCGGGTAGACTTGAAGTCAAGGCTCCAGCTAGCTGAGCCGTAAAACCAACCGTATTCTGGCTGATCATTTATATATATATTCATCAGTGCTTCATGATCATCAACGATCAAACACCTCCCGTTTTGTTCGTCTTCATGTCTTTCAGCTTATAATTATTATAGGGCGTCGCATATAGAAGAAGCTAATAAAGAAGATATGGCTTATCTATCTCTGCATAGAGGTTGGTCAGCTATGGTGGCTTATGTATCCATCTTTTTGCTCTTGAATGATGGTTGTGGCGGCGGCGGCACGGCTGCTGCTCGGCTCCGAACCACCAGTACTCTGTCGCGTAATCTTCTTGCAAATGGACTTGGGAAAACTCCTCCTATGGGGTAAGCTCCTTTGATGATCTGTTCTTCCTTTTATATATTAGTCTTAAGAAATAATAATTAGGAATCCTGCTCCTGGTCTCTGTATGTATATACATAGACCTGAAAGAAATGTTCCATCCAAGATCATTCCCTGTTTTCTGCTAGTTTTGATTAGTTGCTCAGTGATGAAATCTTCAGATTGACAGTAGAGTTAATGTTCTTTCAGATGGCCAGTTTATAACTGGTTTTAATGAGATGTAGTTTAAGCTTATGATGATGCACTGTGAATCTGGCACATCCAGGATCAGTAGTATGAGTTTAGGGATGGGAGTATTAATTCTTGTCATGCATCTTGGTAACATCAAAGTAGCCCACAAAAACCATTATGTATGTATATATATATATATATATATATATATATATATGTAGTTCTAGGGTGTGCACAAAGGGTATTTGTAGTCCACAAAGGGTCCCACGCATTTCTTTTGAAAAAAAAAGGTAAAACTGGGATCTCACTTTTTATTCAAAATAAGTTGCACACCCTAAAATTGTATCTAGTATTACTTAGAGTAATTCTACATACAACCGTGAAGTGCGTAACCGCCGCGTAATCGCTTTGAAAAAGAGTGGGGTCCACTATTAAAAAATTAATTTTTTTCATGTGGATCCCATGTTTTATTCATTTTTTTCAAAGCGATTATGCGGCGATTACACAATTCACGGTTGTAAGTATCTTTTCTCTATTACTTATATATATATAGAAAAATTCTTCTCATCAGCTACTATTCACTACCCCACACCTCACACATTATGAAAATAAAAAATATAGGTGTAAGGTGTGAAAGTGAATAGTAGCTGATGCATAGAATTCCTTATATATATATATAATACTAATGAATATATCCTATATAAAAAAAAATTGTACTGGTTGTCAATTCTTTATTTTTCATATTTTATAGGTATCTACTGCATTAAGGATAGATTATATATATGCATGTTTTTCTTAAAATTGTTTATTGATAAGTACAAAATTATATTGTTCAATATTCTATATATAATATTTCACGAGACCATTAATTTTCCACTGTGTGTATATATATATATATATTATATACTATAATGTATCAAGAAGTATATGAAAATCATACACGTCACTTAGTTGAATTTATTTTCTTTTGAATCCTGAATTTCAAAGAAGTATCGTCTTTCTAGGTTGTTCTTGTCTGAATTCTAAAACCTAATTATCCTCTATGACCAGTTATTCTAGTGAAAATAATTATTTCCTATTAAAATGAATCTGTTTTTATCTCAAATACGTTATCGTCGCAAAGAATTCGTTACAAATACTTATTTTTCTTGTAGTGAATATACATAAATTAAACAAGACCCATGACACTTACGGCTGTCTAAATGAATTTCTCAAACAACATTAAATAATCAATTATAAATATTGTAGGACTATTTTATATAGAGTAGTGCTGCATATAATACTTACAACCTTTACTTACAAGACTCATTTTATCAGTTTTGTTTTTAAATTTATGAATTTCAAATTTCATAACTTCCAACATATCAATAACTAATACGTGAAAAAGTAAATTTTTCTTAAATACAAATATAATTTTTCTTTTATATATCCATCTTTCTCTTTCTTTAGTACCGGCTCTAAAGTTTAGACAAAATACATTACGTTTGGTTTCCAAACTCAACTGAGCTCAGTTAAGTTCTGTCTAATTTTAAGCTGAGTCTAATATCTAAACATCCAACTCTCAAATTACTAAACTCATCTCAACTCAAAACCTTCTTACACGTGAGACCTACAATCTTTTTCAACTTAAAACATCTTTATACGTAGGACCCATAACTTTTTTCAATTTCTTATAAAAAGTATTAAACTCATCTTAACATTCAAACACACTTTAAACTTAATTTAGATAGATTGCACATAACTTCTTCTATTACTATTTATAAAAAACTCAACTGAACTAAATTCAACTCAACATTCAAATACAGCCTAAAGAAATCCAAATTCATTCCACTCCCTGTCGTGTCATGCACACTACTACACCATTTGTTTCTAGAAGAAAATAATAATAACCATTTTGTTTCAATGCCGACATAATATCACACGCGCATGCATTTGACGAGTGCTTACAGTTCACCAACAACTACCAAGTGGGTAGGATAAACCCCAGCCGACAAGGATCCCAACCCCAATCCTTTCCCCATAAAGAAATGCATGCAAAGATACCTTTAAATATTCCCTCATAAAATAATCATTAGTAATACTGTCTTTTGGTTCAAAGTCACATATAAAGACTGATCGTGACCAAATAGATTAGGTTACACTAATCCTCATTTCTTTTTCCTTAGTTTAATTATTGAAGTTGATTTTATGCTTGGCAGTATTGGCAAAATGGCCAATTAAGTGAAACAAGCTAAGACACTATAATATTAATAGAGTAAGATCAATTAGGTCATGATCAATAAAAAAACCACTAAATTAAAGAAGTTGATTTATTTAATGTACGTACGATCGAATAACAGCTAGCGAGCCACCATGTTCTTAACGTACTAGTTGGCAAGATATTCTTAAATTTTTATCCTAACTTGAGGGCTTAGGTGACAGACCATGAAGTAGGTCCTACAATATTTATTGAATATTTAGTACTGGTTTAGATTCAGAAACCGTCTAATCTCATCTCATCATTACAATTTTTTCAAATTTTCATACAAAATATATTATTCTAACAATATATTATTCAACTCATCTAAAACCATTTCATTTAATCTCACTATTCAAACGAGGTCTTAATGTTGTTCGAAAAAAATTGCATAAACAACATTAACCCGCTTATATGTTGTAGGGCTCGTTTCATTTGTCTATCTTCCCCCTACTCGAATTTGAAGTTCTCATAAAATCTGAACAAAAACTTGAAAGTATGTTTTGATCCTAAGTACTTGTAAGCTACTAAATTATCATTCCTTCGTACACAACCTATAATTTCATTACCATCGAAAGTTGAAACACTTGATTAATTAATGACACTTTAGTTTTTCTTACTCAATTGTCATAAACTTGATCATATTTACAAGTAAATTAGCCGAATATTCATTATGAAGTTTAAATGTTGATCAGATGGAATAGTTGGAACCACTTTAACTGTCAAATTGAGGAGAAATTGATTAGAGAAACAGGTAATTTAGTCATTACCGGCTACGTCAATATTTGTTTGGGAAAACTCGACTTTGATGAAGTTCCTCACATAGCTACCTTTGTGCTGCAAAATCTTTGGCTACAGCGGATGCAATGGTGTCGTCGGGACTCGCCGCAATAGGATACGAGTACATAAATCTAGGTAAGGCGTTAACAAATTTCTGTTAAAGAATAATCTCACATTGTTTGTGGATAAGATCTTGGACATGTTTATAAAGAATACGCAATCATCTCTTGTAGAACCGGTTTTATGAGATGATTAAGCTAACCTTCTACCATTTTCAATATCTTTTAGATGATTGCTGGGCTGAACTTAATAGAGACTCTCAGGTATACGTTCTGTATATACATGAATCTTATAAAAGTGATTTTACCAACTGATTCGCGCATCATTCAGTTTTATTCTGAATTGAATTTTGAATTAACGTATTGCAAAGCCAAAACTCATTCTCAACATGTACTGCTGCAACAGGTAAAAGCGCATATCATGCTATATATGCATATCATGCTATATAGCCAATAATTTTATTTAATTTCTACATATGTTATGATCTTAATGTAGAGTCCTCTCCTCAATAAGTGGATGTATTTGTGAACAAATAAATAAAAATTAATTATAATGTGTATATATTTTGCATTTATTTTTCAATAATTTGTTTATAGATTACATGACATAAGTACTGGAAATATATATATATATATATATATATATATATATATATATATCATAAAATTGAATTATGGTAGGGAAATTTGGTGCCAAAAGCTTCAACATTTCCATCTGGAATCAAGGCATTAGCAGATTATGTCCATAGCAAAGGGTTGAAGCTTGGGATTTACTCTGATGCTGGGTATCAAATTAATGTTTGCTCATTTGCATGCCAGAATGATCTTAATTGATTCTAGTCTATACCTGCAGCTTGATCAGTACTCAATTTATTTCTTGATATTCTTTGTAGAACTCAAACTTGTAGTAAGACTATGCCTGGATCCCTAGGCCATGAGGAACAAGATGCAAAAACTTTTGCTTCTTGGGTAACATTTATTTATTTTAATTTAATTTAATTTTTTTGAGGGTTTATTAGCTATAAAAAAATATTAACTTGTGCCATTTTGAGATACTAATAACTGGTAATTTATCCTACACATGATAGGGTATTGACTACTTGAAGTATGATAATTGTAACAATGATGGCACAAGTCCAAAGGAAAGGTACTATTAGCTAGCAATTGTCATTCTATATATATAATGTACACATGATTTTAGTTAGCTTATAAATTATAGTAAGGTATTCTCAACCTATGTTGCAACAGGTACCCAAAAATGAGCCAAGCTTTATTGAATTCTGGGAGATCCATCTTCTTTTCTCTTTGTGAATGGTGAGTAGATAATTGAGAGTTTTTTTTTGTTTGTATCAAGCTCTATGTTTTTGGGAACCAACTGCTACCAAAGATAACATTAGTACAAAAATTCAGGATCATTGATTTTAGAGTAATGATTTGTACAAGTCTCGTGCAGTCCCTTTGTAGAAAAGTCGATCCCACTATGAAAAAAAATATTAACTGAGATCTACTACTTTTACGAAGGGTTTGTACAAGACTTGCACACTTTAGACATATACCTAACATTGCTCTTGATTTGAAGTGCCCAACAAGCAACAGTTGCCATTTAGAAAAATAGTATTACAAGAGAAGCTAAGACCCAGCCAATTAGTTATTGTTGTGCAAAACATCCACACACCAACAATGACAAACAAATAAAAGCAAGCACTATCAAGCACACTCACGACACACAATTTAAGTGGTTCGGCAACTTACTTACGTCCACAGAGCTACATAAATCTTATTAACCAGAAGATATTATAATCACTTAATCATAACTCACTCTGTCTAGGGCTTTTGCTCTCACACAATATGCATTTACTCGACTATTGTTCACTCTGAAAATATGCTGAAAATCATACACAATAAAATCAAAATATGACATATAAATAGAAACGGTGCTCAAAACCTAATCTGGCAAAAATTGGGTCCTTTGCTTGAGCGGTGTGTTGAGCGCGCCTCAAGCGAATAACCAATCAACATTGGCTCGAGCGGTGTGTCAAGCGCAACTCGAGCGAACACTAGGGTTTCGAGGCTCGAGCGATGTCGCTCGAAACTCGAGCGAACTCATTGGTTGAGCTTCGCTCGAGTGCTAGGTCAAGCTACAGTCGAGCAAACACTTTGTTTCTCAAATTCCTGCTCACTGACCAGTCTCCACATGTAACCCAACAATCTCATACTTAAAGATTAGTTCTCCACATGCAACCATTGTTCTTAGCCAAAAGACGCACTAAAGTTGAGCCAAACTTCAGTCTCCCACGTACATTGCTCTTAGTCAGCACATCCATTGGGCGACTCACAACTCCCACAGCACTAAGAGCATCCGGTCTTTAACCGATCCTGGCACCCTTTACCAAATTCCCCAGGCTTAGATGAGGAAGCAAAAAGCTAACTCCCTTTGGCTTCCTTATATGTTTCGCTCGATCAAGTCTGCCATTTTGCACTCTTATATTTTCTTGCACATCACTAGACCTTGATATTAAATACAAAATGTTGAATTTCTTACCATGCACTAAAACCAATGCAACTTTAGTGATCTGCCAAGCTCCTCCAGAGAATGGTACTGAATAACCGCTGTCATCAAGCTGTCCCACAGAGATCAGGTTTTTCTTCAGATTTGGAACGTGTCTAACTTATTGTAAAGTCAACACACCCCTGTTTGGAAGTGTGATGCATACATCACCCACTCCCACTACCTCCAGTGTCTCACCATCAACTACATACATCTTCCCAAAATTACCAGTAACATAATTCTGCATGATCTCTCGATATGAGGTGATATGGAATGAAGCCCCTGAATCCAACACTCAATCATCAATCGGACTGTGCACTGCAAGAGTTGGGGCATCATGTATTTCTTCAGCCACTATATTCACCACACCAATCTCAGCACTTTCTTGATTCTTGCAGTTTCTCTTGATGCTGCCAAACTTGCCACAACTCCAGCACGTGATCTACTGCCCAGATATAGTCTTGCTATTCCCCTTGCTCTTGGAGGCTGACCTGTCATGTCCTCTGCCCCAATTGTTAACATTTAGGGCAGATCCCGAACCCGAGAACTAACTAGAGTCTCTTCTACATACCTCCTTAATAAGGATCATCTCACATACGTCATCGTAATTTAGTTTCGTCTTGCTGACTGAACTATTCACAGTCATCCTCATGGCCTCCCAACTTTTTGACAGCGATACCAACAGATCAACGTTCTGATCACGTCACCAAACTCAATCTCTACATATGACAGTTGATTTGTGATGAATTCATTCAAATGTTGGGCCATAGACATACCTTCATACATCCTCAGACTGAACAACTTCTTCATTAGGTGCACTTTGTTATTCGTCGATGGATTTTCATACACACCTGACAAAGCCACCATGGGATTCGTCGTGCTTCTCTCCGTACTAACATTGTGTGCCACTATTTTGGACAAGGTCAGCCGAACAATCCTCAGAACCTGTCGATCTAACATGGTGCACTCAGCATCATCCATACTCTTATTTCCCAACAGTGAAAGAAGGAGCCTCTTCCCATAGAAATAGTCATCGATCTGTATCTTCCAGTAACCAAAATTAGTGTTGTTAAACTTCTTCATCCCGAGAGCTTTCACTTTATCACCAACCATCGTTCTCCTTCAGATTCAACCTTGGCTCTTGATACCAGTTATTGTTCAAAACACCAATACACCAACAATGACAAACAAATAAAAGCAAGCACGATCAAGCACACTCATGACACACGATTTACGTGGTTCGACAACTTGCCTACGTCCACAGAGTTGTAAATCTTATTAACTATAGGAGATTAAAATCACTTAATCACAACTCACTCTCTCTAGGGCTTTTACTCTCTCCCACAATATGCACTCATTTGACTATTGTTTACTAAGAAAATATGCTAAAAATTGTACACAATAAAGTCAAAATATGACATATAAATAGAAACGGTGCTGGAAACGCTAATCTGGCAAAAACTGGGTCATTCGCTAGAGCGGTGTGTCGAGCGTGCCTCGAATGAACAACCAATCAACATTGGCCCGAGTGGTGTGTCGAGCGCAACTCAAATGAATACTATGGTTTGTATCTCGCTCGAGCCCGATGTCGCACGAGGCACGAGCGAACTCAGGGGTTGAGCTTCGCTTGAGCCCACTGTCAAGCACACTTCTAGCGAACTCATAGGTTGAGCTTTGCTCAAGTGCTAGGTAGAGCTACAGTCGAGCGAACTCCCTGTTTCTCGATTTCCTGCTCTATGACCAGTTTTCACATGCAACCCAATAGTTATGAGTAATTCTACATGCAGTCGTGAAGTGCGTCAACGCCGCACAATTATTTTGCAAGAGTCAAATTCACTATTAAAAAAGTAATTTTTTCAAAGAAATTGCACAGTGCTTGTGCACTCCACGACTACAAATATAATTTCTTATTAGTTATTGTTCCCTTGCTTAACATTGAAGTGAATATATGAAAGTAAATGGCTAGTTTCAATATTTTAGGGGAGAAGAAGACCCAGCCACTTGGGCTGCAGAAATAGGAAATAGCTGGAGAACAACAGGTGACATCGAAGATAAGTGGGAAAGGTAAGATGCTGATTATAATGTTCTTTTTCTCACCATTTTTGCCAAACACACCCTCCTGGTCTTGGTATTTTTGTTATGTTTTTGGTTTCAATTAGAGGTTTTGTAAAGTGTAAATTTCTCCTTACTAATTATTTGGTCAGCATTGGTATTAACAACGTGGCTTGAAATAGATAATGCATTAATCGTTTCAAAAGTTCTTTCATTGTCAAGTTGTTCTATATATGCAGGCTCTTTAAAAAAAGTTCTATTAAACATCTTAAATAATTTGTATCAACAAACCTAGTTAATAAATCTCATCATCATTATCATCATCATTATCATTGGTTTGTCTGTCTAGGACTCGATCTAGGGCACCTAGATTGAGTCCTAGACAGACAACCCTATATTGAACTAGATACCTACCACATGCCTAGCCGTGGGAAAGAATGTAAAGAACAAGAATTATTGAAATTAGATCAATTGGCCAAAATAACCATGAGCGGTTTGATCTTAACATATGATACAAATGATGCATATTTTTTTGGTAATTTATAATGTAATTAATTGCAACTTGTTGCAAAACGGGTAATAATTCTTAGTATTAGTTATAATTGTCATAAATGATAGATTGATTCATAGGCAATTTTCATATTTGTGTTGAATCCCTTAAACAATGGAATGAGTCTATGCTGTTTGTTCTTATATATTCCAATGACTCTTTAAGGAAAATTAATATTATTTTTACTTATTTCTAATTATTAGCATGACATCACGTGCGGATCAAAATGACAAATGGGCATCTTATGCTGGACCTGGAGGGTGGAATGGTAATTAACAAACCCTATTTTCATCTTCTTTATTATATGTGTGAATTAAAATAGATTAATTGCTAATCTTCCTGATCATATTGTAAGAACCATATTGATCTAATTAATTGGTGTCAGATCCGGACATGCTTGAAGTTGGAAATGGAGGCATGACAACAGAGGAGTATCGTGCTCATTTTAGCATTTGGGCAATAGCCAAGGTACATGAAATGATATCATGAATTATTAAAACAGACACATTACATTTTTCAACTTTCACAAGTTCATAAATGGCATCATTGTCAAAATTAAATACGTAACTTGACACAATCTTGACGGTCAGATGTTGATAGAAAAGTACACATTGTAATTTTTTTGCTAGTTTGAGAGTAAAGGTTCTGGAATTTGGATTCCATAGAGTTCTTGATCGAAATCCACGGCCTAGAGTATGAGAGACATAGATATATAAAGTACCAAACCTCTCAATATTTTAGTTGTTCGAATGATTTGCTCGGACAACGTTAAATACATAATCAATATTGTGAGATTCACTTTATGTAACTATTTTTCTCGAACTTTTAGCTAATACAATTAGTATTTTGATGGTGTAAATTAAACGTATGATCACTTTGAAAAATACTATTTATTAATTAGTATTTTCATGTGCATAGGCTCCTTTGTTGATTGGGTGCGACATTCGAGCAATGGACAATGTGACATTAGAATTACTCAGCAATGAAGAAGTTATTGCAGTCAGTCAAGGTAATTAATATTGATATAATGCATGCCATTTGAAAGTAGGAAAATTTCAAATTTCTTACCATTAGTACTACTTTTGGACAGACAAATTGGGAGTTCAAGGGAAAAAAGTCAAGAAGGATGGGGATCTGGAGGTAAATGTTTTTATCATCTTTTCTCTTTTTATCTCATAAAAAGTCCATGTTTTCCCATCAATTCCAAAATTACTTAAGAATAATAATATTAAAAACCCAATTTCTTAGTGATTATATATGTTTTGAATGTTAGATTTGATCAAATATCACTACTCCATCCATAGTTGGAGTTCCAAATTAAAACAAGCATTGAACATAGAGAAGTATTAAGTCTACACACAAATTTTATATAAGGAATTAGTTTATTCGCTGACGGGTCTTAATGTAATACGTCAAATTTTCCTTATAATAACAAGAGTTTTACAATATAATGGATTGCATTAAGCCACATTAGCGTGCAAACTTTCTTGTATAAAATTTGTGTGTAGACCAAATATTTTTCTTAAAAATTACTCTTACATATTTATTTCTAAATAAAAAATGTAGGTTTGGGCTGGTCCTCTCAGTGATGGCAAGGTAGCTGTAGTTCTGTGGAATAGAGGGCCATCAAATGCTAAGGTTTTTGCTAATTGGTCTGACATTGGCCTTAAATCAACAACAGTGGTTAGTGCACGTGATTTGTGGGAGGTAAGATACATATAATTCACTCACATATTGTAACATATAACGTATAAAAAAGGATTGTATTCTTGAATAGTGTAATCAAGAGGTTGTTTGATGAATTGTGCAGCAATCAATAGAGTCATTAGTGGACGGACAACTCTCTGCCCATCTTGAGTCTCATGCTTGTCGAATGTACGTTTTAACTCCCCAATAAAGCTATGATTGCCCAAGAGAACTGAAGGCTTCGCATTCAATAATATTTGAACAAGATTTGTAATTTCTACTTTTGTATTATTATTTGTATGGCTCGATAAATTCAATTACACATAGTGGAGCTTTCCATTTCAGAGCACCTATAAAACTTAGTTTTACCCCCTCCAACCATTTGTTAACATCTAATGATTCTTCAATTTAAAATGCAATGGTAGTCTTCTTTCTAGTACTTTTTAGAAAGCAACAGAGGAGAAGTTAGTCTATTCTACTTCGGGGAAGCAGGGAGGAGGAGTATCCGCTCACTACGATGGCCGAAGGGGAGAATGAAGGATTTAGAAGAGATCTGTGATAGATTGAAGCTGAGTGAAGAAGAAATCAAGCCGATAGAGATACATTCAAGTGAACAGGAAGCTTGGAAGGAAAAGGGGGAGAGAAGCTTGGTAGGGAAAATCTACTCGGAGAGATTAGTAGAAAAGGAAGTTATAAGATCGACGATGGAGAAAATTTGGAGAGTAAGTAAACCAATGGTTTTTCATGAGATGGGAGCTAATTGTTTTATGGTTACTTTTGTGAATCGGGAAGAACCACCTATTTGTTCTAAAATCCTTTGATGGATCAACTCAGATTTACTGAATGGATTTCATTCGAGAGAAATTTTGGATCCAGATGCATAATCTCCCACTGGTTGCTATGAATAGACAGTTGGGTGGACAGACTGGTGGCTCGATTGGGAAATTATTTGAGGTGGATGCCCAGGTTGATAATGTGGCATGGGGTCGATGTTTAAGGGTCAAAGTGGAGTGTGAGTTGATGAAGGATCTAGCCAGAGGAAGAACCATGACTTTCAATGGAAAGCGGATGTGGATTCCGTTCAAATATGAGAAGTTACCTAAACTCTGCTTTTGGTGTGGATGTATATTGCATGATAAGCATGGTTGTTTGGGAGGAGATCTTTGGAAATAAAACTACTGCACAATTTGGAACATGGCTCAGAGTTCCTCCAGTGAATCGAAGAAAAATAGATAGTGGAGATAAACAAAGTAAATAATAGAAAGAATGATGGGAATACAGGTAAGGAAGGGAGGGTAGAAGAGAGTGGGAGGGAGGTGATAGGAGAAGTGATGAAGGGGGAGGTTTTGGTTAGAAGACAAGATCCCATTAGCAATGCTGATAATCCCATTGAAATTACAAGGATGAGCGAGGATGAAGATGCAGAACTAACCATCACAGATCAATATATGCAAGTTAATCTAAGGAGCATCAGAATGGCCAAGGAGGGGAATACTAGCAGTTGGAAGAGGAGCCCGTGGGAGACCCTTGCAGGTGAGCCTACTGCTCTTATAAAATTGCAAAATAGAGTAGCTATTAGTGAAGTGAAGGATAATATGTGGTTAGGGAGTAAGAAAAAGGCAAAGAAGGGGGGCGAAGTAGTGGTTGATCAAACAGAAGATTCCATGGCGGAGGTTGTCATGCAGCCCTGCCAGTCATTATGAATCTCTTAAGTTGGAACTGCTAAGAGCTTGGGAACTGCCGAGGGCTTGGGAACCCTTGGACAGTTCAGGACCTTTACCATTTGGTGAAAGAGAAGAAGCCCAAAGTAGTGTTTCTCGTTGAAATTCTAATAAAAGCATCGAGAGTTGAGATTTTGAAGAGAAGGTTGGATATGAAGGGGTGTTTGGTTGTCAATCCAAGTGGTAAGAGAGGTGGCCTAGCTTTTTGTTGGGAGAATGAAAATGAGGTAGAAGTTCAGAGTTTAGTGCAAAAGTTAATGAAGGGAGAGATGGAGCCTGGTGGTTCATACGTTTTTATGGGTATCCTGAAGCAAGCAAGATGGGAATTACTGACAAAACTAAAACCAGCAGATGAGATAGCATGGTGTGTAGCTAGTGATTTTAATGAAGTGTTGTCCCAGGATGAGAAGGGGGGAAAGAGCAGAAAAGTTAATCACTCATATTCGTCAGGCCTTAGAAGAAAATAGTTTGTATGATGTTGGTTTTATGAGAAATCCATTCACATGGAGTAATAAACACTCAGACCATACTTTTACAAAATAGAGACTCAACATATTTGTGGCAAACAATGAGTGGATCAATCTGTTCAAAAGAATCAAAGTGTAAGGTTTAACAACATGAAGCTCAAATAATAAACTAGTGGTGTTATCTGTGATTAAGGAAAATAGGAAGCAGACTAAGAGGCAACACTCCTTTAAATTTGAGGCCAGTTGGATAAGGGAAGAAGATTGTGAAAAAATGATAAAAGAAGTGTGGTATGAAAAGAGTTATTTTGTGAAGCCTATGAGACAAATGCAAAACTTGCTGAATGTATGAAATGGCTAGCTGATAAGAAGCTTCAGAAGGAAGGACAGAGAGAGAAGCCATAATATTGAGCAGCTGACTGATAAAATAAAAGAGCTACAAGATGTTGAAGGGCCTTGTAATACTGAAGAGTTGAAGACGCTACAGTAGGAAGTGGGGGTTTTATTGGAGCAGGAGGATACAAGGTGGAAACAAAGGGAAAAGAAGAACTACTATTCATTAGGGAATAAAAATACAAGGTTCTTCCATACGTGTATTAATCAAAGAAGAAAGAAGAACCAGATCCTCACAGTGATGGATTCAAACTCAGATATGAAAGTTGAAAATGAGGAGATTGTTGAGGCTTTCAGACAGCATTATGTCAAGGTATACAGAACATAAGCTCCCACAAGTAGACAAATAATAGAAGGTGTGCAACCTATTGACGCTTGAGTTACAATCAACATGAATGATGAGTTGGAAAAAAGTTTCACCAAGGAAAAGGTAGAGGCAACACTAAAGCAAATGGGACCCTTCAAATCTCCTAGTCCTGATGGGTATGGGGCCTGCTTTTATCAATCTTTTTTGGAGCATAGTGGGTGACAATGTGTGTGAATGGGGGTGAATTAGAGAAACCTGTAAATTTAACCCGTGTGGCTTTGATCCCAAAGGTCCTAGAACCAAAAAAAGTAGGGGACTATAGACCAATAAGCTTATGTAATGTCTTGTATAAACTTATAGCCAAGACTCTTGCAAATATATTCGAGTTAATGCTAAATGACATCATTTCAAAGAACTAGAGTGCTTTTATACCAAGGATGTTGATATCAGATAATGTAATAAAAACTTATGAGACTTTGCATTCAATGAAAAATAGGTCCAAGAGTAGAGTGGGGAGTATGACATTGAAATTGGACATCTCGAAAGCCTATGATAGAGTTGAATGGGCTTACCTAGAAGCAACAATGAAGAAGATGGGGTTTGGAGAAAGGTTGTTAAAGTTGATCATGGATTGTATAACCTCAGTAATATATGCAGTGTTGGTTAATGAGACCTGGTGAGGTTATTTATCCTTCGAGAGGTTTAAGAAAGGGGATCCCTATCCCCTTATCTCTTTCTTTTATGTGCTTAAGGCCTTAGTAGCCTAATAAATGAGGCAGAAGCAAAATGAGAGATAAGAGGTGTGGCAGTTGCAAGGGGAGGGATCAAAGTTACACAACTTCTGTTTGCTGATGATTGCATAATTGTTTAGAGAGCCAGTTGGAGTGAGTGGCAGAAGGTAAGACACATATTGAAGGTGTATAAAAAGGCCTCTGGACAATGTATGAACTTGTAAAAAACAACTGTTATGTTCAGCTCATAAGCTAGAAATGTTGACAAGAATCAGATAGTGGAAGATTTAGGAGCAATGCTGCAAAGCAATTGTGAGAAGTATCTGGGCTTACCTAAAATGGTTGGAAAGTCTCGTTAAAACACCTTTAGAGGGATTAAAGACATAATTTGACACAAGATTAACAATTGGAAAAACCAGTTTCTATCCCTAGCTGGTAAAGAGATTTTGCTCAAAACTGTTATCAAATATGTACTCACTTACCATATGAGTGTGTTCAGATTTCCAAAAAGATTATGCAAGTAGAAATCAGGTGTAATGGCTAGATTTTGGTGATGGTATAGAAATAATGACAAAAAGACACAGTGTACTACTTGGCGGAGGATGGGGTATGCAAAAGCTGTTGGGGGCCTGGGCTTTAGAGAGATAGAGAGTTTCAACATAGCTCTTCTAGCAAAACAAAGTTGGAGAGTGTTAACTGAGCCTAATTCTATTGTTGCCATGATTCTCAAAGATAAGTACTTCAAGAATATTGATGTACTTGATGCAGAGATGGAGAGCGACCCTTCAATGATTTAAAGAGATGTTTGTGGGGATCTCTAAATCTGTTAAAGTAAGAGCTTGTCTGGAGAGTTGGGAATGATTTCAATATTAAAATCTGGGAGGATAAATAGCTTCCTAGTCCTCTCATCGAATTCAAACCCTATCAAAAATCTCAATACTGAGGCAAGAGTGGTGGAACTGATTGATAAAGATTCTGGAAGGTGGAATGGTGAAATGTTAAAGGCAACTCTCAATGAGGAAGAGGCTGAGATAGTATGTAGTATCCCACTTGGTCAGACAAGGTTAAATGATAAAAGAATATAGGCCTACACCAAGAATGGCCTTTTCAATGTTAAAAATGCCTACGATCTAGAACTGAGCAGGAGGAAAAAAAGTTAAAGGGGAACCCTCGGATAAAAAAAAGTTTAAAGAATGATGGAGAGTCTTGTGGGAGTTGGATGTTCAAGGGGTGGTTAAGACCTTCTTATGGAAAGCACTTAACAATTGCCTACCAATAAGAAGAAACTTGTAGTAGAGGAAAGTGGTGAATAATCCTTGCTGTCCCATATGCATGAGAGAGGAAGAGACAATGTGTATGCACTTTGGAGTTGCTCAGCTACTATAGATGTATGGGCTGAGAGGGAGAGCCCAATGCAGAAGTGGAAATTGAAAGAGGTGGATGTCAATATAGTATGGTCAAAAATGATTGAAAAACTCCCAAAGGAAAGTGTAGAAGTGGCAACTTCTGTTATGAGACATATCTAGCTAGGAAGAAATGGATATATCTTTGAGGAGAAATTCATTAGTCCTGGAGTGCTTTTCCCTTAGGCTAGAACCAGGGTTATAGAATTTCAACAAGCTCGGGACAACCAAAGAAAGAGATCAAAATCCACCACAGTAGAGAGGCACATGATTCAGTGGAAAGCTCCAAGAGAGGATTTGTGGAGGTGAATTGGGATGTTGCATTGAATTCAAATTAGAGAAGGATGGGGGTAGGTGTGGTCATCGGAGATGAAGAAGGAGAGGTGCAAGTCTCACTGTGTATGCCAAAGAAGCAGGTAAGTTCAGCTGTAGTACCTGAGATTACAACTCTGTGGATGGCCCTGAAGTTGTTTGCAGAGCTAAATGTGGAAAGGGCAATATTTGAAAGGGATGCACTGGGAATTGTTAAGGCTGTCAATAGTGCAGAGGATAATTGGTAGTGGCATGGGCAGTTAGTCGAAGATGTAAAAGGAATTCTTTGTAAAAAGCCTAGCTGGACAGTTCAACATACATATAGGGAAGGGAATAGGCTCATTTTCTTGCAAAATTTGCTTAAAGTGAAGAATAAGTGTGGATAGAAGATGGCCCTGAGGGTTATTTTAGTTTTGTTATACATAATAAGTTGTGTATTGGTTAACTTCTTATAAATACAAAGATATGATTTGATTAAAAAAATAATTCTTCAATTTTAAAAATATACTAATTAAACAAAAACTCTAAAATAGGAATTTTGAATCCAAAAATTACGACTAATACTACTTAATTTTTAGATTGTTTCTAATCATCACTTCAACCATCTCTTAGGTTGGCAGTAACCACGGGTCTCTACTGGCGGTGGCTGCCACCCCAAAAAATGGTTGGAATAACCATAAAAACATTAATTCAGTTGTTGCTCGGGGTGGCAACTGACACCAACCACATAATAGTGGCCCAAGCTCAACTTAGGTGCCCACTATAGTAAATTGATGGTGCTTGATCATCCAAATTCGAAGCTGGGGATGTATCAAACCTTGACAGATTTGGCCAATCCAGTGCCACCCAGGCACACACAATGTTGGAGGTGGCAGCAAATCCAACATCGTTTAACTTCATTTCTGAATTATAATTTAATTATTTTAAATTAATAGGACCTTAATCCTACGTGGATGAGTCTATTTTACCATCATTTATAAAACCTTAAGATGTCTAATGGTGTTTACATATAATTAATACTAGCGCCACATGGAGAGGGGTTCGGGAATCCATGACCCAAAGGTGACTTCTATGATCCTCAACATTTTTGGAATACACTAGGATATCATCTACGAACACCACCACAAATATATCTAAGAATGGTCTGAACACCTTATTCATGATATCCATGAATGCTTCTGGGGCATTAGCGAAACCAAATGGCATCACTGTAAACTCAAAATGGTCATACCTTGTTCAAAATGAAGTTTTTGGTATGTCGCCTTCCTTGATTCTCAATTGATGATAACAAGACTTAAGAATAATCTTTAATTTATTGCAGCTCCTTACAATTGATCAAGCAAATTGTCTATCGTGGGAAAATGGTATATATTCTTTGTGGTCACTTTATTCAATTCCCAGTAGTCAATACACATCATAAGGGTCTCATCATTCTTCTAAAAAATAGTACTGGTGCTCTCCAAGTCAATGTATTCGGCCTAATGAACCCTTTTGCCATAAGCTTTTAAAGTTGGCATTTCAACTCTTTCAGCTTTGAAATGGTCGTCCTATAAGGTGCCTTATGTATGGGAGTCCCAAATTCCAGTTCAATGGAAAATTCAACTTCTCAATGAGGTGGTGATCTTGGAAATTCCATAATACTTATGGAAACTGATCCACTATGGGTACTCTTTTTATTCCCTTGGGCTCTTTCGCCTTGAGCACTAGATGTACTAAGTAGGCTTTGGCTCCACTTGTCAAATCATTTTTGGCTTATAGTGATGTAATTATTCCAGGCATTGACCTTAACCTACTACCTTGGAACACTCTTTCTTGCATACTAAACACTTGGAATATTAACGTTCTTTGTTGGCAGTTAATACTTGCAAAATGACGAAATAGTCAATCCATACTGAGGATAATATCAAATTCAATAAGTTAAATACTATCAAGTCTGCCTCCATGATACCTCTATCTATTTCTAAGGAACAATTCACAACTATCTTGGTGCACGATACTACTTCTCTGTTCAGTAGCGCTACGGAGACCTTCTCTTGCATTGGCTTCGCCCAAAGACCGCTTATTCAAGCAAACATAGCAGACAAGAATGATGGGGATACGCCCGAGTCAAACAAAGTAATTGCGTGGTAATTAAACATCCTAACTCGCCCTAAAATGACCGAACAAACTCGATTCTTACAACTATGCTCCTAAATTACTAGCTAGTTAATCTAAGGTTAGGGTTTCATACTTGTGATGACATCTGCTTCTTAAGTTTCTAGGGTGTCCTCATCAACTTTTATAGGTGTTATTGCATACACTCTTACTTGTATTGTCTGCTTTTGGTCTCCCCATCCTCCAATAAGGTCAGTCCTCTAAACTGGAATTGCCTGAGGGCAATCCTTGGCATAATGCTCTGTCCATCCACATCTAAAGCATGAGAGTGAAGCCTGAAGACACTCTCATTTGTGAGACCTACGACAATGACCTTATACTGGTGCTTTGCCTCTTTTACTATGATGCCCACAGACACTCGCTTGGGATTTAGGGGAGATTGATGCCTCGTTTGGTTATGTGATTTAGATGAGATGTTTTGTTAAAATTGAATAAAATATCTTTACAACATTATTTTTTAATATTATTTTTGTTTTGAGATTTGAAAAAGTTGAATTGTTTATTATATTTTGTGTGAGTTTGGGAAAACTGTAATAATTATATGAGATGAGATGATTTGGTTTTGTGTAAACCAAACCAGCCTTGAAGCGTCAGGACATGCAACATTGAGTTACATATGCCTCGTTCATGACAATTAAGATGCAATGTACCTAGAATGTTTCTGACAGTATGAATAATTCGTAGTGGACATAAATAAAAAGGGCTTGAGCAATGAACTTGGTACCAAAACATAATTTATTAATCCCAAAACATGTTATTGTTTAAACATCGTTACAAAAAGTAGGGTTCCAAAACTTGACCATTCATAATCATCAAAATAGTTTTCTAAGCTTTAAATTATCGAGCTCCCAAATTTTTAATTTGACTTCTCACTTCTCCAACCTCTCACTTTTCCGTCGACCTCTCTATTTCCGAGCCCTCAACTTTTCGACCTCCCACTTTTCTGGCCTTTCAATTTCTTGAGCCTCAATTTAATATGCATTCAATTTAATATACCTTTATTTAGTTTCATTACCAACTTTATATTATTCTTTGTGAATGATTTGGATCAAAAACTGAATTTTCAAAACATAATCTTTTACGGAAGTTATGTCAACTTATAATACTCCCAACTAAGATCAGACCTTAAATAATTGGAAAATGTTCTGTCTACTTCGCTAAGCAAGTTACACACTAATGTGGTATTGGCAGTTCTGCTTGGACTTTGCGATATGGGCATGCATTCATGAGTCAAAACGACAGGACTTTGGGATATGGGGTAGCCGTACGTAGTCCAACTGAGCACTAAGACCATTAACCATATTCTCTCATTTTTTTAAAACATTCTTTCGGTGCTTCTGCTTTTATCCAGTGCTCCATAAACGATATTAATATTCGACCACTGCCAACCTTCTTCCTTTCTCAGCTTGAAGGTTGCAAGCTAGCTGCTCAGCTATGGCCGTGGTGCTTGCTTTTTTATGCATCTTTGTGCTCTTTAATGCCCGTGGTGGTGGTGTTGCTGCTGCTTGTCTCCAGACGCATCTGTCGGCAAATCTTCTGGCAAATGGACTCGGTAAAACCCCTCCTATGGGGTAAGTCCCTTTCATCTTTTTCCTTTTAAAATGTCTTGAGAAATAACTCAGAATCCTCTGTATGTAAATACATAGATCTAAAAACAATGTTCAATCCAAGTTTCACTCTTTTCTGCTAGTTTTGATCCGTTGCTTAGTGATGAATTCTTGAGATTGACTGTATACTTGTTCTTTGATCAGATGCTCAGCTGGTTATAACAAGTTGACATGAGATCACTTGTTTATAAATACGTGTGTGTATATATAACAGGGACGAAATCAGAAAATCTAATTTGGGGGGCTAAGTTAAGAAAAAATAATTTTGGGAGGTTAAATACTAATTTTTATATAGTCTACTAATTTATAAAAACACATTCTAAAACTTAATTTCCATCAAATTTTAAAAATTTTGGGAGGCTTTGCCTTAAGGTAGTTCCGCCCCTATATATATATATATATATATATATATATAGAGAGAGAGAGAGAGAGAGAGAGAGAAATGTTTCGTTCAAAAAAAGATCTTAACAAAATAAAACTTATAAATAAAGTTTGTAAACTTATTTTTTACAGGAAAATAGATTTAATGTATCACATATGCCTACATAAATTTTTGAGTTATACTAAATAGTTATTTTTTTTGAATCTACCATAAGAGTGTTATATATCAAGAATTATTGAATCAAAATTTAATTTGCTTCTTTATTTTTTCCCATCACTTGTTATCTTCTCTTGGAATTTTAGGATTAAAAGTACTGAGAAAGAGATAAGAGTAGTGCTACACCCACATTGAGGAGAGAACTCACTTAAGGCTATTTGCCTTTTTTCATCTTTTCTTTTAATCCTCTTAAATATTTTTTCTTTTAAAAAAGTTCACAATTTTATTAAAAAATACAAACTTAATTATTAAGTAAAAATAAATATATAAAAAAATGGTAATCAGTAAAAATCCTCATGCTGCATCCTCGGTGGATGCAACATTCTCCAAGAGATAAAAGATGAAACAGGTCTCATGATATTATTTAATATTGTCGAAAAAATTCATGTTTATGATCTCTCTTATAACCTTAAACCTAGAGTTGAATTATTATTAGAATATAGTTTTTTAATATAATTTTTATTTTACGATTTGAAAAAGTTGAATTATTTATTATATTTTGTACGAGAGTTTAAAAAAATTGTAATGATTAGATGAAATGATTTGTGAAAACAAACGAGACTATTTGTTGAATTATTTGCGACAAAAATTGACTATTTCCTATCAAAATGAGTTAATTCTCATTGCAAATAATCATTTTTACCGTCCCAATTATTATATCCTTTAATAATTTGTCACTTTTAGTTATCATTTTCTTTAATTTTCAAGAGTAAACTAGTCTACCCATAATGAAGTCTAATATATATGTTGATTAGATGGAACAGTTGGAACCACTTCAACTGTCACATTGAGGAGAAATTGATTATGGAAACAGGTAATTTAATTATACATCACCTATAACATTCAATTGGGAAAACTAAACTTTGAAGACAATTCTCCTTAACTAATCAGCTTTATACTGCAAAATCTCTTGCTACAGCGGATGCAATGGTGTCTACTGGACTCGCCGCAATAGGATACGAGTACATAAATCTAGGTTAGGCGTTGGGGCCGGATCAGTTCTGCACTTAGATCATTCGATAGCAAAGATTTACTACTAAGCTAATCCTCTACAAGTTTTAATATCTTTTAGATGATTGTTGGGCTCAACTTCATAGAGACTCTCAGGTATTTATGCTTTGGTACTGTTTTCTAACTAAAACTTTTCTTTTAGTACACTTAATTGGGTATGTAGAAAGATTATATTTTCAAGGTATAATCTTCTTAATAAAATTGAATTTTGATAGGGAAATTTGCTTCACAATGCCTCAACATTTCCATCCGGAATTAAGGTGTTAGCCGATTATGTCCACGACAAAGGGTTGAAGCTTGGGATATACTCTGATGCCGGGTATGAATTTTTGATATGGTATTTAATGGTGTCTGTATAGGATTTTCAAGCAATGTAAAGCCCAAATAAGCATTTAATATTGTGTCTATTAACACTACAAGAAAACTGCTTATTTGTGACCAATTTTTTCTTGCAAAAATGATTATTTTATGTTAAAATGAGTCTGTTTTTGTATCAAATGGTCATTCTCGTCGTTGCAAATAATCTGTCACAAATACTCGTTTTTTTTTAGTAATTTTTAATTGCATTTGACTGTCTAACTCGGTCAAGAAATTGGAGCTCTCAATTGAAGATTTATATATATAGCAAATTATAACTAAATATATAACCAAATGTTTGTTGATGATCTATCGGAATCTAATTATCTAGGTGAATTTCTACTATGCATTCGCTCAGTTTTCAATCTTTGCTAATTTCTTGATGTTTTTTGAAGAACTCGAACTTGTAAAGGAACCATGCCTGGATCCCTGGGTCATGAAGAACAAGATGCAAAGACTTTTGCTTCTTGGGTAAGATTTATTCCTTTTGAGGATGCATTTATATAGTTATAATTAGCATATCATGTACTTGTGCCATTTTGGTATGCTGATTGGTAATTAATTCTATAGGGTATTGACTATTTGAAGTATGATAATTGTAACAATCATGGCATAAGTCCAAAGAAAAGGTATTGGTTTTCGTTTTATACATGCACATTTTAATGTCTATATATAGAATTTGCCACCTTCTCATTAGCTATTGCATGCACTATTTATTTTTAATAGACGAGAAATTATTTATACAATCTTAGGGTGCCTAAATCTCGTATACTTTGAAAAGGGTTAAAAAAATTTGTGACAGATGAAAAAAAAATCTATTTTGCGAAAGTGTGGATCATACTTTTTTTCAAAAGGAATTAATACGCGGGATTTGCACACCTTATAACTGTATCTAGTATTATTCTTCTTAGATTACTGCTTGGTATGCACAAACTATATAACTCTAATAAGGTATCGGCCTCAACCTGTGTGATAGGTACCCAAAAATGAGCCAAGCTTTATTGAATTCAGGAAGAGCTATCTTCTTTTCCATTTGCGAATGGTGAGTAGATAAGCGATGTTTTCATTTTTATTTTTTTAGCATCAAGACAATTTGAAGTACTGCCCATCAAGCACTACTCAATTTGTATGTTTTTCTTCCCAGGCTACTTACTTTGTTTGCTTTTCCTGCTTAAAATTGAACTGAATAGAAACAAATGGTTGGCATCAATGTAGGGGACAAGAAGACCCAGCCACATGGGCTGCAGGTATTGGAAATAGTTGGAGAACAACAAGTGACATCAAAGATAATTGGAAAAGGTAAGATGATGATTTTTGTTTTCATACAATTTCTGCCAACCACGACCTTTACTTCTTGTTGTCATTTGGAGGTAATTTTGAATTTGTGAAATATACAACATATAATAGGGCATAGACATTATAAAACTATAAATCTCCCCTTATAACTCTATGTTATATCAGCATTGGTAGCAGCAACATGCATGACTTGAACTGGAAAATAGATTGATCATTTTAAGAGTTTTATTGTGTGTTTCGTTGATCTATGGGGATTCATTAAAAAAGAACTTGATTAAATATATTAAAAATATTTTTATCAACAAAACTTTGTGGATAAAATCTCCTATTAAAAATGAATAGGATTATCACATGCCCAATATTCCGAAAGGACTTAATATTTATTCTATCATGAAAGTTTTGGAGACTTTTTTATATTTTTCTCTTTTTTTATGGGGGAGGGTTGATACGAATTTATACCATTTACAAATATGAAAAAAATCTATTCATTATTATTTTTTTTATCTTTCTCTTATCATCTCATGATATGATATTAAATGATAGATTCACAAGTAAAACATAATAAATAGTTTCTAATCATTTAATACTACATTATAAGATGGTGAGAGAATGATGAGTAAAACTATATATATATATATATATATATATATTCCCATGACTTTTAAAACCAAGTAATATTATTAATATTTCTAATCAGCATGACATCACGCGCGGATGAAAATGACAAATGGGCATCTTATGCTGGACCTGGAGGATGGAACGGTAATAAACTTCATTTTTGTCCTCCTTACTGCGTGGTAAAATGGGTTGGTGATCATTCCTAATGCTCTATAGTCTATATTGATCTAATTAATTGGTGTAAGATCCGGACATGCTTGAAGTTGGAAATGGAGCCATGAAAACAGAGGAGTATCGTGCACATTTTAGCATTTGGGCACTAGCCAAGGTAACCCATTCCATGAAAAATATTATATACAATAAATTGTTGACATCCCTCATATATAATATTTTTTTACTATTTTTAAAAGGAGAAGCTGTGCTTTGTACTCACAAATATTCAGAATTCAGAAATACTTTAGTTATAAAATAATTTTATTAAAATAAATTTATAAACTGATATGTTTTAATATAGTTCATTAGATTATAAAATACTTTTTACTGTAAAATAGATACAATGGATCATATGAAGTCACGTCAATTTGCGAGTTTAAGTTTTAAAAATTGCGAAATGGCATATTTATCTTACTCTAACCCTTAAGATGGATAAAAAATAGGTAAAATATGATACAAACTTGACAGTCAAATTCAACAAAAAGTGCACATTGCAAAGTTTTTAACAGTTTGATCCAAGTTGTTTTTAATAATTTGAGGGGATTAAATGTATTCATATCTTTGAAAAATACTAATAATTAATTAATATTTGCATATGCATAGGCTCCTTTGTTGATTGGGTGTGACATTCGAGCAATGAGCAATGTGACATTTGAATTACTCAGCAACAAGGAAGTTATTGCAGTTAATCAGGGTAAGTAATAAATAACACCTCTTTTGAAAATAAGAAACAGTATATTAAAAATTGCTTATTTTTAGTACTTTTTGGATAGACAAATTGGGAGTTCAAGGGAAAAAAGTTAAGAAGGATGGGGATCTTGAGGTAAGCTTTTGTTATCTTCTTTTCTTTGTCTCATAAATCCATGTTTTGCCAATAGTTCCCGGCTCATATAGGAATAATAATAGAGTTATGTTACATACAGTCGTTTTTACGTATTCTTTGCATACTTTACTGATGTAATTGACTAAAATAGTTATTTTATATTAAAAATAAATGACACAGATAATCACATAAGTGGAGTGTACAAGGAGTACGCAAAAGTGACTGTACATAAAATTTTTGATAATAATATCCAAAATAAAAAATAACCAAGATCATACAAAAATTATCGGAGAAATGATATTTACAATCTTAAAGTGTACGAATCCCGCACAATCATTTTAACGATGGATTCTACTCTTTTTCAAAATGAGTGTACTAAAATTATATATCTTAATACTGTATCTAACAATATTCAATTCATAAATAACATTTCAAAAGATGCTCCAAATAAAGTAGCTCAATTTTGTTTAACAACCATTAAATATGTTATTATTTGACCAATCAATACTCACTCCTTCCTACTTGGAGTTCCAAAAACATGTTTTGAAGATAATTCTTACATATTTATTTGTAAATATAAAATGTAGGTTTGGGCTGGTCCTCTCAGTGATGGCAAGATAGCCATGGTGTTGTGGAATAGAGGCCCAACAGAAGCTACAGTTACTGCTTATTGGTCTGACATTGGCCTTGAATCAGCAACTGTGGTTAGTGCACGTGATTTATGGGAGGTAACATACATGTAATTCACTCACATTTTTTCAGACGATCAATGATAGACACAGTACCCTTTTCATATAACTTTTTGTAATGATTTTTTAGGTTAAATTGCAAAATGAGTATATGAGTTTCCACATTTTTATAATTTGTAACCTCAATTTAAATTTTAAGAAACTCGCAATTAAGTACCCCGTTAAATTTTATTAAAAAACTAACGGTCGCAATTTAGCTAATTAAAGGCTAACACATGACATATTGATGCCACGTGTAAATCCTGCCGTTAATTTTCTAACGATAAATTAACGGTAGTATCTAATATTTGTCAATTTTTTAAAGTTTATGTATAAATTTCAAAACTTGAGAACTAAGGCCTGAAAATCAGGTATTACTTTTGCAATTAACCTTATGTTTTAAATGAGGGTATGTTTGTAAAATGACGATACTTCTATAAATTATTTTACAAAAACGTCCTTTATTTCAAATACAGCGATAATAAAAATTAAGAAAAGGGTTGTGTGTTTATCATTTTACTTTTCAGATATAATGTCGAATTGCAGTCTTCTATAAGGTAATCAAGAGATGATTTGAATTGTGCAGCATTCAACACAAGCTTCAGTGAAGGGGCA
Source organism: Juglans cinerea (assembly GCA_961763995.1). Taxonomy (NCBI): domain Eukaryota; kingdom Viridiplantae; phylum Streptophyta; class Magnoliopsida; order Fagales; family Juglandaceae; genus Juglans; species Juglans cinerea. Next base: position 13,311,947 of record CAUIVZ010000016.1, read on the forward strand.
ACTATCTACTAATCTTAAGACTCATGCTTGTCGAATGTACGTTCTAACCCCCCAATAAAGCTATGATTGTTTAAGAGAGCATAGGGCTTCAAATTCTATAAATATCCAAACAAGACTTATATATATATATATATATATATATTTTATAATAAGATGGAACCATGAACAATATAGACCGGTTTATTTATGGGACTGTCTTGTTGCTTTTGCAAATCATGAATAAAACAAGGCATTAAATAATTTATGTTCACAATCCTTTCAGCCATCTCAGGTATTTTCCTTCGACCCTATTTTCTTTCATGCCTTGTTTTATTCATGATTTGCATTGAGGACACTGCCCATTTTTAGTTGGGGGGTACGGAGAGTCTTCTACCATTAGTCTCTCAGGATTAAAAATTGTGGGATCTGAATTTTTTTGTTGCTACCAAGCTACTATTTTCACACTTCTCTACTTAAGATCAGATAGTTGCAGTTTTGGGCTACACTAATTCCCAATAGTTTAGGTTTAAGTTAGACACGTGACTTATGATAAGTCTTAGCAACTCAAACTTGGGAAATTTATTTCAAAGCTATTGGTTGATGACCTTAATTGACACAAGCAGATACTTTTTGTGGTTTGATTAATGACAACCAGTGGTTTCATCTAAGCAACTAGCAAGAACTACAATGAACCATATCTTAATGGCTTAGGAAAAGTGTGATAAAAAAAAAAAAAAAAAAAAGAAGAGAAAGGTTGTAAAAGTACATGAGAAAAGGGGCAGGCTAGAGATCATGCACAAAATAAAATAAAAAAAAAATTGGTGCAAGTACATTGGAAAAGGCTGCCTATCACCGGGATCTAAAAAAAAAAAAAAAAAAAAAAAGGGTCTTTCAAAGTGTGATAGCGTGAAAGCCGCTAATGTAATGGTTTTGAATTGGAGTGAAGACCTTTTGGTTTTTCTTGAAAAAGTTGTTAGGGTGAAACTATTGTGAGAAATCTTGAAACTAACAATGGAAATCTGTCACACACTTGGCGCACTCAAAGATCCAGCTTAAGTACATTTCCCTTGTTTGAGCTCTTGAGAATTTTATAAGCTTTTGGTGTTGAGCTAAAACCTGACTTGACTACATTCTTATGCCCAAGATTTCAATATGCTTGATCTTTTAATATTATTATTGTTTTGAAATTTGAAAAAATTGAATTATATATTATATTTTGTGTGAAAATTTGAGAAAGTTGTAATGATAAGATGAGATAAAACACTTTCACTATCCAAACGGGGGGCCTTAATACCAATCTTTTGGATATCACAAATATATTTACAATAATAAGTTATTCTCAACATATTCATTTATTCCATGTACAAGTCACGCAATAAATAAAAATATTTAGTTCCAATAATTCAAATAATAACGGTACATTATTCAATAGATCGATATTACAAACAATTCTTTGTTGAGAATAACTTGTGTTGTAAATATGGTTTCAAACAATAATATATTTTTATAATTTTATCATTGTAAATATATTTTTCTACAACAACAATCTGATCGTTACAAATATTTTTAATTCCAACCAAGATTACATGTCGCAAATATCTAATATATTCGTGGCAATTTGGTTCATTACAAATAATATTCATTAATAGCTTTGGCTCGCTCGTTGCAAAAATAGATTTCCAAGGAAAGGCCTTCCTTTGCAATAATGATAGAGAGTACATTGCAAAATGATATATATAATATACTGCGATGTTACAAGAGTAGACCTCTTAAAATGTGATTTTACATTGTAGTACTTGACGCAGGACAAAATAAAGGTGATTATTCTGACGGTTAGTTAAATAACGAAAACTAGAGAACGAGATTGAGAAGATACAAATAGAGAGAAAAATCTTAAATAAACTCTGAGATTAGGGTTTATTTATAAAAATAGAATAATAATAAACTTCTGAAGCCCACATGCCGGGCTTAAATAGCTAAACTGAAAATGGCAATTAAGACCAAACAGTAAAATGCAGAATAATATAACTATGGTTAAAATCTAGCCTAAGAATCGGACACCGCCACTTCTCCTTGCCCAACCGACGAATACCGCTTCTCGCCCAAATCTTAGAAATACCCATCTCTTCCAGTCGGTTTTGTGCTGGTCTACTTTCTTGAAGTAATCCAGTGCTTTAACATCACATCCGCTAGCTATGCCTCATCGTACTTAGATTCCCCTACATCAACCTCCCTAAGTTGGAAAGAACTTGCCCTCGAGTTCACGCCATCGTGGACAAAGCATGGACGGAGGTGTTTGACATTAAACACATTCGAAGTCCTCATATGACTGGGAAGACATAGTCTATATGCATTGTCGTTGAGCTTTTGGAGAATTTCACAAGGTCCAATCTTCATATCCTTCAACTTATTATACTTACCAACATCAAAATGATTACGAGTTAGCATAGTCCAAACAAAATCTCCAACATCAAAAACTATATATGCCTATTAATAGTTATGCTAATACTGTATCAATATATATTATAATATACTATAATGTATCACTATAATATATATTATAATATATTACTATAATCTATAATACAATTATAATATATACTATAATATACTACAATATATTATCACTATAATATTATACCAGGCTGAACTGGACCGAAACTGGTAAAATCGAAACTACCAGTTTCGGGGGGTAACTGGTGCGAAATTGGTTCTTGAAAATGCAAAACTGGTGCATACCGGTTCAATTTTAAATTTTGTCCAAAACCGGACTAAACCAGACCGGTTACATCCCTATACGCAACATCAAATGGACTCAATTGAGTAGTACAATTCTTGAATCAGTTGTAAGCAAACTCTGCCTGCGATAAGGCTAGGTCCCACTATTTTGGCTTAGTACCCGCCAAACTTCTCAAGAGATTGCCCAAATTTCAATTCACCCCCTCGGTTTGTCCGTCCGTTCAGGGGTGGTAAGCACTACTAAAGTTCAACTTCGTTCCGAGTTTTTCTCACAAACTCTTCAAGAAATTACTCATAAACTTTGTATCCCGGTCTGTGGTGATAGATCAAGAAACACCATGCAGGAGGGCAATCTCCTTGAAATAAAGATGGGCAATCTGTGTAACATCCCGCCTAATTACCTATTAGGATTAACCCTTAATCTCCCTAAGAATGAGCTTATTATATTTTTGTGCTTTATATATATTTTTTGATTTATTTTATTTTTTTAAGGGAGTTAGTTAGATTTGTTTTACCCATTAAACTATAGTACTTAGTGTGATTAGCGGTTAAGCTTAAGGGTTAAGTATGAGTGGTTTAGGAAGCAAGCTTATAAGTGCTTCACTTAAAGCCTCGTTTGTTTTCACAGATAAGATGAGTTGAATTGAGATAAAAGTTGAAAATTGAATAAAATATTATTAGAATATATTTTTCTAATATTATTTTTGTTTTGAGATTTGAAAAAGTTGAATTGTTTATTTTATTTTGTGTGGGAATTTGAGAAAATTGTAATGATTAGATGATATGAGTTAAAAATTTTTTTGAAAACAAACGAGACCTTAGAAGCCTTGAACCAAGTCTTATAAGAGTTTAAAGTCTTGTGGTTAACCTTAGAAAGGTTTAGCCCAAGTGTGAGGAAGGCATAAGGCCTTTTGAGCCTAACTTGGTGTTAACATTGACCCATGGCCCATTTATGATAAGCCAAGCCTTTCAAGCCCCATTTTTGTAGATCTTGAGGCCTCTCATGACCTCTTAAAATCTGGAACCAAGGCCTCCCATCATCTCACACCCAAAGCCCATGAACCATGCAAGTCCCACTCATGGCTTTTTTAAGCCCAACAAGGCCCAAAGCCTTGTCTTGCATTTTACACTTCTACTTGAAGCCCACATACACCATATCATTGGTTTCCTCATGTTCATATTGTGCCCTACGCCCCTAAGGATTTCTTTGGACCCAAATTAAGTTTTGAACTTGGGTTAAGAGCATTGATCAACTTCCACATGATTAGTGATCTTTAAATCATCTTTTGAGCTTTATTTTCCTTCTTAATCTTTTTAACATTTTTTATCTAAACTTTTCTAGTTTTATTATTCAATTGCATCCTTCTTATATCATATTTGAATCCTAAATAAATCTTCACACGTGTCATTAAGGATAATGACATGTCAAAACTGTAAATCCACACCAATCGGCACACATGTGTGCCCTTGCGTGCAATGGACTGAACAACCAGACTTATTGGTGGACGAAATTCGTTCCTACAACCAGACCAAAAACCCAAAAACCGAATGCACCTAAACGCTAGTTGGATGGAAACCGAATGCCTTGCATTTTGGTTTGATTTTCTGCTCTCAAATGACCATCACCCTCTCTCCACCTCCATCACCATACAATACCCAAGAGACCCTAAAATTATTATTGGAAATTGACCAAAATTTTCCCACAAAAAATACACAAAACGGATGGCTT